>OX457031.1:32247104-32894279 GCA_949752745.1 Protula sp. h YS-2021 | reverse complement strand
ATGTTGTAAAGTCCCTGACTTTTAAGCATACCTTTTTACCTACACTATATCGTTGTAAAGAGCATGTCAGTAAGTCTGATGTCGTTATGACGAGATTTCTGTTCTTTCTATTCAAGATTTTAACAGGTTTATACTCGTAACGTTTTACCGTTACCGTCGTGGAGATTAAAAAAAGAAACAAGAATATAAAAAAAATTGTAAGCAAAGTTCACACGAGACCAACTCTGTTTGGGACGTATTCTCCAAAAGGGTGATTTTCAAAGAAAACGACAGGTATTTGCTAATCCCAATGAGAGTTGTACTTTGGTCTAAAATGTGTATGGTTTAAACGTAAATGGGAAGCTAATTATATGACTGATTCACAGGAAGAAGAAAAGGAAGAAGAGGATGAATATGGTGATTACGAAGACGATTTTGAGGTATACGTTGTTTCGTTTTTCTTCGCTGAAGCACAGGTCGCAAAAATATTTTTAAAAAAAACTATATTCAATCTATGTACATATACATGTGTTTTATTATTAGGAATCTTCTTTTTCATTTGATCAAACCAGTAAGCAAGTGATCGCCAGTATTGGAAAGCTTTAGACCAAATAAATTTTGGGCTAAATACTGAAGTAACTCAAAATGCAGTATATATCGGGCCGGTTTTACTACCCAAGATTGTGATGACTTAAAGCAAGGTGAAGGGAACTATTTTGAAAAGATAGGCAAAAATTTGGCAACTGCTGCGTTTGCATATGTGCGCAAGATCCGGATATGTGCGATACAGCATTTTTGTTTGCCTTGAGGATTGATATTGAGTGCGTTATGCAGCATTTGAGTGCGTTGTGCAGCATTTGAGTGCGTTGTGCAGCATTTGAGTCTGTACAGGATCCAAATTTCTATAATTTTATTTTGCATTTGTATGTGTACAATGTCAAAACTGATGCAGGATCCATTTTCCTGTATAATGGTGCTACATTAGCATGTGCATGCAGGGTCAGAATTCAGGTGTGCGTTGTAACGTTTATATATGCGTGTGTGTTCAGGATTATGACGACGATTTTGAAGACGAAGAAGAAGAAACGGACACAAGGAAGCCTCCGCCAAAGGTAAATAGCGCACACTTCTATAGCGGCTAGATTTATGCAGGTTACTTTGAATATTATTGAAGGCATTCCGTCGCAGAAGTAGCCGTCCAGCTTCATCATTGGTGTGTATAGCTCAGAGTCGTGATTAATGTGAAATGTCTTACCCTGTAAATGCTTCCACTCTGCTGCGATTTTTCAATCATTTTTTTCCTGATTCTTCATATTCCGTGTACTTTACAGACTGCGAGCAATTTATCTAAAATTTAGAATCATGTGTTGTATTATTTCTCTGTTTGCTTACTTGCGAACTCCGGTGAATGTACATAATTTTGTTAATTGTGGGCTCCTTACTTTGATAAATATTTGTGGCGTTAATTGTAGGCGAAGACCAGAAAAGTTACACAGGTGATTTACTCCCTAAAACAGGGCAATTTATTCCTTTTTTTGGGGGGGGGGGCGTGGCGAGGGCGGGTTTATAAGAAGAGCACTTGGGAAAGGGGGTAACTGAAAGTTAATAGCACTTATTTTTGTTTTCCTGAGCACTCCTATTAAAATGTTATTGATGACAGAATAAGTGCATTAAAAATAATCTCAATAATCATCAATGTTTTTAGTCTGTTCTGTGAAGCGAAATTGTAAGTTAGTCAGTCCTTTTATTTTTATAGTTCTAAAATTGTATATCCGGTGGTCCGTGTGACCCGAGTCCGTCATGGGGGGGGGGGGAGGGACTGGAGACAGGGGTGAAGATATATTTAATTTAACACTTGGATTGTTTAAGATATAATTTACACCATTTGTTGAAAATAAAGACAGCGTACAAAGCGAAAATAAACATACGAGTATGGAATGGAAATTTTGAAATTTCTGTCCGTTTTGTATCTTATTACGATATATAAAAACGATTCACTTAGTATTTGAAGTACTTAATTAAAAAAAATGTTTATATTAAAAACAATCTATCCACAAGAATAAACAGCGCAAAGTACCGATCTATTCGCCGGCAAGATCTCATATCACAGACCTGATTTTTTCCGGAAATTTCCTGAATTCCCAAAATAAATTTTGAGGTCGATATGGTGTCTCAGTATGCTGAGCCAAATGTTATTCTTCACGTAGAACTTTCGCGTGCCTGCCTTGCGCTGGAATACAATAATATATATTGCTCTGAAAATTGTCCTAGAGAGCATGCCTACTGACACCCCTAGCATAATATTTCTTTTTCCAATTTTCCTTCGAATTTTTTCCGGCTCTGAACGCGTAATTCTTCTATTTGTGTATTTTTAACTCTCACCCTTGAACTAAAACAGTAACCGATTAAATGAATAATTCAGTTCTTTTTACAGTCTGAATGGGTTCAATTTGTGAAGCTCGTCGTGACAGCTTTCTAGGCTTGACGTATTTACTTTCAATACTCATATTATTAATTTTCATTGGTAACATTACTCCGAAGTAAATCTGTGAACTATGACCTTAAGAGTGCAGCAGAAATCAGACCACTTGCAAGTTTGAAAAATCAAGGACCTGAAGTTTACTAAAGTCGCATCTGCTTGATTTGCATGACACTCGAGGGTTTATTTACATAGTAATACTAAGGTAGCGTTTTAATTCCAGTGTCATGTCCATTGCCCTGTTACTCCGCTATCAAATAGAAGTGTGTGGTGGTTCGCTTGGATTGGAAAGGGATCATAAGTTGTACACGAAAAGAACTTCAAAAATAATGTCTTTGTGAATCGATCGTCCTCTCAAAATGTTGACAAGGAGGGAAAAGTTCATAGAAAACATTTGTGAACAGGTTCCGGAAAGGAAAAAAACTAAAAAATGCACTTGTTGATTTTACTTGCTGTTACAGGTTTTGCAAACTGTTCAGCTTTTGATGCATAGTTTTGCTGACGTTGTAGGTTGAGGGTCAGCATTCGACGGGCTATTACAAGTCTCTGGACTGGGACATCCGGAGCGCTGTAAATATGATACTGTTTTTACGGCGTTACAGCACACTGCATGCTCCGTGTGTGTAGCACAGATAGTAACCGTTGATAAGCTAGAAGGCCGGGGTTTGACAATAAGGGGCCATCGCTTATCCGTTGAGGGGGTGGAAGGGAGGCAGGGAGGGCGGAGGTTAGTTTCTAACAGACAACGTCCATGGATGCATCTGTATGACGTAGTGATGTAATGAGTATTGCCGTGCATTTGTGTCAACTCACCGCTTATGTTTTACACAGACTCGGGGGCCACGAGGGAAGCTAGCGTGTATGTGAACATGCTTGTAGCAGTGTGCCGGTATTGCCCCCCCCCCCCCCCCACCCCCGCCACCTCTTTCTGAGAGCTAGATTTTTTTGCAGGTTTATTCCGTAAAAAATCACTGTTTGGTTTTATTTACACGAAAAAAAATGGCTCAACAAACAGTTTTGCGGTATCACTTTTGTTGGAAAGCACTGGTTTAGTATTTCTGAGAGCTAGATTTTTTTGCAGGTTTATTCCGTAAAAAATCACTGTTTGGTTTTATTTACACGATAAAAAATGGCTCAACAAACAGTTTTGCGGTATCACTTTTTGTTGGAAAGCAACTGGTTTACTATTTTAAATCTGCACGCCACAGTAGCTCACCTCAGATCTGTGTTTTCGAAGCGAGCATTAACTCACGAGCTTTTAACTTAGTTTTCTTGGGTAAAGGCTGTACTGTATACTAGCCCTATCAGCACCATTTTTTTGTTTCGTGGTGCAGTTGTGTAAATACCACTTTTTTGCATGCATATTTATTTATAATAAATGTAGATGAATGTAAGTGTCCAGTAAATTGATTTCACTTTTGTTTGCGTTATTTCCGCTGAAAAAAGCTGTGTGCTGTTGGTGAAATAAATCACAATGGCGTATTTGCTTTTGTGTTGAAAATGATGTTGATAGAAACTGGTATGTTTATCAATACTGTGAGGACTTAAATGGTTTATTTATCGAAAATGTGTGGGTGTAAGCTTGCTGCAGGGTGTGTGTGTGTGTATTGCTCGTGTGGACAACTGGCATGTGATAATGTTGCAGTCTCGGGCAGACATCGATGAAGTGAAGCGGGCGATGGATGAAGAGAATGATCGACTTTTACGCGAATCCAGACAGAAGTATGACGAGCAGTCGGACGATTCGGTGAGTTACTAGTATACCCCCCTTCCCCCCCCCCCACGATTCTCTGTCTCGTATCTCAGGTGGCTGGTTTCTGCGAGGGGGGTTGAACAGCTCTCCAGGTTCTTCAAGTAATAATAGGCACTCAGTACTCTGGCACTACCTGGCATTCCGTTGTTTTACCTTAAACTAAGATAAACCACTATCCATGAAATAATCCTTAAAATTTTTATATATTTTATATATTACTTAATTTGATTCTTATTCCGCCCAATCCATTCACTTCCAAACGGCATAATTGAACGTTTTCTCACTTAAAGGCTTCTATTTTGTCTTCAGTTCGAAGAGTACAAGCCTCAAAGGCGGCGTTATGACGATGACGACGAACCGAAAAAATCGTGGGGCCGGCCCAAAACTGCTCAGCGCACATTCATCAACTTCACTTCCGCCAAACAGCGCCACCTGACGAGTCAAGTGGCGTCCAAGGCTCGGAGGCGGGGCATCGAGTTGTCGCAAATTATTGAACTCGATATTGCCAAGTAAGTCAATATATGCACTGTTGTACGTAAAAATTGGTGCAAGCGGACATCGATTGATTTTATTGTGCAAAAATTAAATTGGTTGTAATAACAGTTTTCGAGTCTGCGTCGATAGGTACAGATGTAAATATCATTTTTACACAAAAGTGATCCCGGGTTTGGTAACGACAAGTATTTTATATGCTGCTTTACAAAGGGCCACGAAAAGTTCACAATATTAAGAGAACCACAGCAACACGGTGATAATGTTACGTTTGACTTTCAGATTCGACCTGTTTGATATGCCGCCTGTCAGTGAATACGAACTGTACATGAGGACGTTCGGGGGTTCGAACACGAAGCAGGTAGCCAGGAGGGTCACACACGATCTGTAGCACGTGTGACTTACCTGATCTAGCCTTGTGAAAACATGACACGGGATCTGAAAATCCTTCCCGAAACGAAATACCGGTAGTAATAAGAGAATGTAGTAAAAAGTGACACTAATGATGACAATCACGATAATCATTAGCGTAAAATTTCGCTGAGGTAAATAAATAATTTTACGGTGTAAATAAAACTATGAATAACACATAAATAAATCAATGTTAAATTGAACGTGTGAATGCCATTGCAGGCGTATATTCAAACAAATGAAGACAATATAGAGCGAGAGATACAGACTGAAGACATAGAAACGCGGGAGAAGTGGAGCCAGCACCCTCCCGAGGAGCTCGAGTGTGTCGGAGGTTTGTTTCTAATTTTTCGCTCAGCTGATCGCTATGTCCCTGGATGTTTTTTTCTTCTCGAGGAGGATATCTGTGCGCGTGATGATTCAAAAAGATTCATATTTTTTGGACCGTTACGGCGGGTAAATGTTGGAGTATATCTTAATGTATGAGACGGTCTGCAGAGAGAGATAAAACGAAACAGGACTCACTGTTTAAATTTTGCGTCAGTTTTATCGGTTAGATTTTGCTATCAAGTGTGGAGCACTGCAGACATTTTAAAATATCAATGTTTATTTCAGGGCCAGAGGAAGAAAAAAGTGAAAAGGACGATTTAAAACCCATTGATCAAGTGAAATTGGGCAAATTTTTAAAACATGCTGCACAGACCATGATCTATTTAATTGAAGAGGATCGCCTGTCGAGCAGTAGCGGGGAGCGGCGCGAACAAAAGTCGGATATTTGTCTAAGCGAGGCTTTTGCAGAACTTGAAACTAAGTCATTGCCACTCTTAAAAGGTCAGCTTTAACCGATACAGGAAAAGTAGCGAAGCATGATCTAAAAAATGTATGTACGTGAAAAAAAAAGAATTCGAGCAATGCTTTAGGTAATGTAAAACTTTCTCAGAAAATACGTCACAGAATGACGTCGCGCATTGATTTTCATGAACGGCATTTTGCAATAGTAATTTGTGTGGAAATTTTCATTCTTTAGAAATAAAAACATTACCGAGTAGAGTGAACCGTCTGTATCGTGCACACCTTCCTGACAGGCTAAAATGTTCATTATATTAGAGGTGTTCATTAAAGAGAAGTAAATTTCAGGACGAAAGTTCGAAATTCGAAGAAAATAGTAAGTGTTCAGTAATGAGGAGGAGTAATGTGCGGTGCATATATATGAGAGAGATGTTCATGATGTTTTGACAGGTCGCCATGTCACGTGTGGATACTTTTCTCCCGTTCAGTCCCAAATGCTACTTACCGTTTATTCAGAATCAGGCAGATCAGATAAGGTAAACAATAAGATCGTGCCCCAGCATCACTGCAAATTGACAAAATATCTCAGGAACTATAAGTAATCTTATGATTTCTAAACGAAAATCTTACTGCTTAGTAGTTTCAATTTAAATTTCAATGTGACTCCTGGTTGGTTCTTTCTGAGACACCCACTTTGAAAAAAAATAATAAAAAATTAAAAAAAAAAAAAAAAAAAAAAAAAGCAGAAAAAAGCAGGAGAAGCCAGCGACTGTCTTTCCTTATCTCATATGTTTCCAATACAAGACTTAATGACAATTTAAATGGCGAGGGAACTTATAGAAGTTGTGAAGTTATTTATTATTTATTTAATTTGCTTTTGCAGGGTTCAGAACACAATAGTGGGGTGGTTTGTGTGTGGAATGTAAACGAGCCGCAAGCCCCTCAAAAGTAAGCACGACGCCTTCCTATAGCAACAATAATATGTTGTCAGTTGTGGGTAAGGCCCTTTCTCATTCACTGTCTCTGAAAAAAGAAACATTCAGAACACAATAGTGGAGATACGTTCCAAATAACATAGGCATTTGAGATCAGATACGGTTATATCCGAATTCCTCAATTCTGTTCACTGAAAAATGGTTCTTACACGTGAAACATCGATTTCGCTATTAATTGCAGTATCAGGCGAGTCGCATTCAGTGACTTAGGTCATTATTTTTCATAAAAAGCTGTTAAAACACTTGGGAACTACCTTGTTGCCGCCATGCTGTGACGTCATATAGAACTGTATCTGACCGTATACCGGAAGTTTAACTAGGACAGAAAAAATGGCGTCGTCTTTTTTTTTTTCAATATGCTATTTTTGTTTTTCGAGACTCCCAAAGAGCATCTGAGTGAATGAGAAAGGGCCTAAAACAAAACGGCTACATAGTCAACAAATCGTTCACAAAAGTGACGTCAGTGTAATTTTTGGGTCTAGCTTTGTAGAGTTTTGTTTGGCTTTCAGTGTGTTCACCGCAGAAAAAGAAAACATGGTTATTTGATCAAAATGTAGTGCGATCTTTATTTGCAGAGTATTGATGTGTGAATCTCGACCACGGTGCTGCTGTTTTAGTCCAATCAAATCACATCTTGCATTTGCTGGCATGGTAAGGAAATCCGCCTTCTTCCAGCCAATCAAATGTAGTCAACGTAATAAGGCTCATACTTGCAGCGTCATGTATGAAGCATGTAGCTTAACACTGGGCGATCGTCAAGGCAAAATTCCTCTGATAATAAAACTTATGCATACTGAACACAAACAAAGAAAAATACACCGCGAGCGACGAATCTTATTTTTCTGACAAAAATACAACCATTGGCGAACTTTAAAGAAAAGCTATGAGATTGTAGCTGACGATGAGTGCGTATAGTCCCGGAGAAGAGTAGTTGGTAGCATTGGCAAGCATAATTAAAAACTGAACAAAGTAACCTAAATATTCCATTAGGATTTAAAACGACTACCATTTGCCGACATTGTATTGCCATGGAGTTGGTGTTTCCGTTTTGTTTTTATTTTTTCAAGCACGATGGTTCATTAGCGATCTGGGATCTGCGGGAGTCGTCTGCTATGCATCGCTCCGTCGATGGCTGGACATACAGATTTCCGACCTACAGTACAGGTGTGTGGCAACTATATACAGCAAGAACCCCTCAGATACCACAGATGTAATAGGAATATTGCACGAAGGTGTGATAAAGAATGGGTTATTATCCCCCGTGAAACGGAGGGATATAGGTTTGAGATTGTCCGTCCGTCTGTCCGTCCGTCCGTCCGTCGAGCCGTCCGTCCGTCCGTCCGTCCGTCCGTCCCCTCTTCAAGCTAAGGACTTTGTGGACACCACTTCTATATCAACGAAGCATAATTCAGCTTTCATATTTCATACAGGCAAAATATAGGGTATAAAGATGTGCAACGTCAAGGTTTCAGTTTGATCGAAGCAAAATTGACAAATTGACAGGCTTTTGAAAATCGTCGAAAATAGACATATGTGCACATGTATAGGACTTTGTGGACACCACTTCTATATCAACGAAGCATAATTCAGCTTTCATATTTCATACAGGCAAAATATAGGGTATAAAGATGTGCAACGTCAAGGTTTCAGTTTGATCGAAGCAAAATTGACAAATTGACAGGCTTTTGAAAATCGTCGAAAATAGACATATGTGCACATGTATAGGACTTTGTGGACACCACTTCTATATCAACGAAGCATAATTCAGCGTTCATATTTCATATAGGCAAAATATAGGGTATAAAGATGTGCAACGTTAAGGTTTCAGTTTGATCGAAGCAAAATTGACAAATTGACAGGCTTTTGAAAATCGTCGAAAATAGGCATATGTGCACATGTATAGGACTTTGTGGACACCACTTCTATATCAACGAAGCATAATTCAGCTTTCATATTTCATATAGGCAACATATAGGGTATAAAGATGTGCAACGTCAAGGTTTCAGTTTGATCGAAGCAAAATTGACAAAATGACAGGCTTTTAAAAATCGTCATAAATCGACATATATGCAAACGGAGTGGACTTCGTGGATTAGATTAGATTACATTAGATTAATAAAAAATAGATTCGGGTTATATCTGTTCAAAGACAGTTTGTAGTATTGTTGATTTGTCGTTCAAGGAAGGGTGTCCAGTTTCCTGTCAATGGTAATCCATTAGCTTAGATATTGCATAGGGGTAATATTTAGGGTTTCACGGGGGATATTGCTGCTCTCAGACAGCATCTAGTTGACCGCGGGATTCGAGAGAAGTACCTTTCTCAAAGCCCAAGGTCAATAAGGATTGATGGGATGTAGAGCGATGCGAATCATTGTATACTCGTACAAACTCCGTGCCCATCTAAGCCATAACATACTCGTGCATATTTGCACATTCGTATAAATTTGCAGCTGCACACAATTATGTACGACAGAATTCGGCGCATTAAGACTCCAGTCATCAGAAATTACTCCACCGATCCCAAGCAATCAATAACACTTTTATTATCACGCCTCTCTATTGCCCGCGGGAAAACTCTAGCCAGCAAGCGTGGTGTGACCACGCGATTGAATGCATGTGCCTTTGCTTCTAGAGGCTCTTAGCTGAAAAACACGTCTCCCTGATTTTTGGCCCATATTTTCATAAAAAAATTACAATAGATACAAGTACTGGAACCTAATAACATTGTATGAAGTTGTAACTGCGTTACCCTTCGTTTTCTGTATTACCGCAGCGATATAAACGTAGCAAAATGTCAAGATATATTACTTTGCAGCTGGTGTCTTGCAGTACGACAACCATCAGAGTCCTGTGATAGCCATACAACCGGTCGTCACACAAGCAGAAAGGTATCTTTTTTCGGTTGAGTTTGTCGTGTCAGCGAGTTTATTCTTTAAAATTGCATTGCGTCGCCAGTTAAAAAAATATTTACTGGGCGTAACGGTGACAAATTGTGCTCAGCCTGTTTCTGTGTCTTTTACTCAGCGGAGTGAGAAAACTAAGAGCCATGTTACGTAACAAAGTAATTTTATCAAGTTGCAATGTGCCACGCTACTCTGTGACATTTCTCTGTGTGTGGAACGGGTTCTTGCTAACAAGTTACTGCTGTTTTAGTTCTGTGGGTGGACTGCCTGGAAATGCTGAAGGCGAAGGACTTAACTTTCAATTGATTTCTCTGGAAGAACATTCTACCATTAATTTATGGGTAAATTCTTCATTTTAAAAGGCATTTCTATTTTAAGGAACTGAAAACTTTATGTAAAGTGAGCAGGAAAAAAAACCAGTAACCCAATCAATGACAGTGTGAAAGAAAACAGTTGATAATAAACTGTTAAACGATGTATGGTCACAGCGAAACAGGCACAGAAACACTCCCAGTACATTGTGCCCCGGATGTTTATGAAATAGTTTATTTGTTGAGGACAATTTCTGAGACTGACTAATTTATAAATTGGCTCCCCATTGCAATTTGTATCACGTGTAGGTTGTGGCGGAAATCGGACACCCGGATACCGCGGGTTCGCAGTCGGAGTTAGGCCTGAGTCCCGGCGGTCGAGTAAAACTTATAAAAAGCTCTGTGATAAACCTGCAGAACCCATTACGGTGAGTGATGTCATTATCTGCCGCCTTATCATCTCGTTTTGACACCGTCGATTACTGTAATCGCCGTGCTAAAACATACAGTTTACGACTATTATCAAGCATTACAGTACGATTATGGTGTTCTCATGTACACTATCAGTTCCTTCAGGTGATCTCTTTATTTTTAGATGTGCTTGTAGACCTGGCACGCAAGAAAAAAAAACAGGTGGTGGGTAAATAACGTGAAACGTAAACAGAAAACTCACATGACTTTGGGTCTCTGTTTAAAAGTGACACTTCGTTATGTTTTCAGTTATCGCTGTTGAGGATCAGTTTTCTGTTATTTTCAGGGATTCGCGATTACGCAGTACGATGAGGTCTTACACCATGCAGCTACTGCCCAGCAATAACAGTCATTTTTACGTCACCACTAATGTGGTGAGCGCTTCGTCAAGTTATTAAGCATTTCTTATCTGATCTATAACGATTTGTAGTATCTTTGGACACTTGCGGCACCTTCAGCCTTAGTTAACCCCGTATTTTTCAAGTTTTAACAGGGTTGTCACGGTCAGACAAAAACTCGGGAAAGTCAGGAAAAAAATGATTCTGGGAAAAGTAAAAAAAATGGGATGAGTCCGAAAAAGTCAGGAAAAATTACTAAAAAATCAGGCAATTTTAATGGCAAAATTTGTCAGTTTTTCCAATTGTAGATATTTCAGTCATTAAGTTTTATGTCTTTCAATCTGGTTTATGTCACTGGATTTGTAGTCGTAATGATGACGGTGTTTTGAGTGCCTTTCTCACTTTCTAGACACCACGTGACTTCGATGTCAGGAAAAAAGTCAAGAAAGTTTGGAAAATTGCGTGGCAACCCTGTTTTAAATGACACAGGTTGAAAATCGCACAAGATCGTATCGAACTACTTTCTGACCTCATTTCTGTTGAGCATGACGTCACATACTCTTGGTAATGTGGGAAGACTGGTAATTGGTTAAGGCTGTTGTTTTGTATGGCAGGGCTGTGTGCTACACGGCGTGCGGTACGGAGGTAAAGCGCCACCCAGGGTCTACTGGACGGAAGAAACGGAATCTCTGTCCAAAATTACGTCGATAGATTTCTCACCGTTTTCTGAACCCGTCTTTTTGGTAAGGACAATGCCCACTTACGTCATCGTCAGCTGGATAGGATTGTAAAATGTGAGACTCTGCAAAGATACTTAAATTAAGTCATGGTCATATTCAAAAATCGGTTGCATATAAATGTTGAAGGGAATCTGTGTGATCAAAGATTTCGTGAAATCTCCAGGGAATTGAAAATTTTTGTTTTAATTCGTCATTAAATTACAGTCGAATTCTAAAGAACGAAAAAAAAAAATTAAACATTTTGTGAAAAACAGTGATCTTTCCAATGATTACCAAAGAAGTGAATTCCAAAATAAAATTGTAACCACTCTGTCATAATGAAAATAGCGCCATTCATCCACATCTCCCTCAGTGTCCTGCTTAAAATTTTGGATCCTGATATCATAACTTACGTCGAACCGCACTGTATCATAACAGCCTGCCAACATTTTATCACGAATAATAATTTTTTCTTTAAAATGCCAAGTTACTGATCACAGCAATTTCCTGTACATTTCATGAAATCCGTGATTACTAAGATTCCCTGTGATACATAAACAGAGCCAGATGATTCAGTGATTCTAAAATTGAAGTCCAGGTTATTTGCATAATGAAGTATTTTTGCATACATAAATAACACAGACTGGGAGTGAGGACGGCACATTGCGACTGCACCACAAGGACTGTGACTATGCCCTGGTCACGTGGCCAAACGCTACGCAGGTACGCCTTTGTTTTTCGCTCCGGTGCGGGTGGGGGTGGGTGGAGGGGAGGGGGCTGGGAGGGGGGATTTGAATGCCATATCATCGAGAGCAACTAGCCATAATGTCATAAGATATGTTATAAGCATCCCTAACAAAAGTAGAAGAATATTTAGTTGTCTTAAAATGACGTGGATGAAGTGTAACACGCTTCAAGCTTTCTCTTTTAACATCCCGAGTTTGTTGAACAGAACAACGATATACAACAAGCTCCCGAGATGACGGTTGTTTTTGTTTTTGTTTTTTTTTTTCAACTTCTAATCCTGTAACTTTCACGTGTAATTTTATTGTTCAATAACAAAACTCCTCGCAAACAAAACAATAAGAAACATAATAGTAATAATGCATAAAGGAGTGCGGTTTGCGTGCAGGGCGTGCCCATACAGTGTGTGCGCTGGTGCCGCAGCCGGCCCAGTGTCTTCTTTGTGCTCGACGACCGCTCGCGCATGCACATCTGGGACCTGTTCATGAGCGACGCCGACGCCATGAAGTACGAGCAGATTGCGCAGGAAAGGTGAGACCCAATCCCTCCCTGCCCTCCCCTGCCCTGCCCTCCTCTCCCCTCCCCTTCCCTCCCCTCCTCTTCCCCTTCCCCTCCCCCTCCCTCCCTCCCTCCCTCCCTCCCTCCCATCCCCTTTCCTCCCCTCCCTCCCTCCCTCCCTCCCTCCCTCCCCCCTTCCCTCCCTTCCTCCCTCCCTCCCTCCCTCTCTGAATTTACTGACCATTACAGTAAACTTTATAATAATACACTTTGCATGATTTCAGAGTCGTTTGTTTTGAATTGTCCAACGACCACAGTGCCACGGGACAAGGCATGCCGGGGAGAAAGCCTCAAATGGTATTTATCTTCTTACTGATACCAGCAGGAACCGAAACGTGTAGCGATGAATTACTATTACATTCCTTTTAGTTTTTTTTCGGGTACATTTTCAAATTTTACTTTAGTGGGGCACTTAGGCCGCTGTAATAAGTGAATGCGAAATAACTGTTGGTCCACTGTCAGACTCGGGAGAAAATCGCCTTTTCTTTCATTTATTAGTTTTTTTTGTTTTATTTTTTTTTCTTTTCGGTGACATTGTAGTAAAGCTAACTGAGTGCACTGGGGGCTTTTTAACGCACATGTTAGCAATGACGTATGTCTGTTATTCTGTCGCCTAGGTGGTCTGCCTGGAGAGCGGCGCGAGCGAGGTGCACACGGTGAGCCGTGAATTCTCCGCCTTGATGCCTGATGAAATCCAGCAGTTCTCACAGCTCATCCTCTCATTTACCTAGCTCCCCTCCTCTCCTCCCCCTCCTCCTCCCCCCTCCCCCCCCCCCCCCCCCGACGCGATGTGGACAGTCCCACGCATCGGCACGCACAACTGTTCGGGTGTTTCCGCCAAATCACAGGGATGTCGATGGATGAGTCAGCAGAGATGACGTGACGATGGTGTGCTCAAGATTATTGCGTTGCTCTAGGTCGTTTGAATTAAAATAAAATTTCTCAAGGATATTTATTTTTTTTTTTTTTTGTACGAAATTTTTGTATGTTTGAGAACTCGGTGTTTCATTCAGTCAACTTTACTCTGAAGACATACACACAGAGAAGACCAAGATAGGAACGGCCTCTGAGGGCATTACGTCACAGTGTATTGTGACGTAGAAAGAGGTCTTAATATTTTCTTGTTTTAGCTCAAACCTGCGAACGAGTTTCCTTAATGCGTGAAATAGGCAGAGATTGCAGAACGCGACAAACGCACATTAAGTACGTTTGTGCAGATAGTAAGAGGAACAATGTAAATACGAGAAATTATTTATGGAGACATATAAGTTAATTATATTACATAGTCGGTCGCAAAGAGGCATTTTTTTTGGTGGGGGTGGGGGGAAGGTGGGGGGGTTGTACGGATTTAGAGTATTTTAAATGACTGCTGAAGATTTGTGAACATTCGTCCATTCAAGTTCAGCAGTCAGTTTGAATGTGAATTTGCACGGGGTTCACTTTCATGTTTCTACGCATGAAGTGCGTGTATGGTACGTCATATATATATAGTATTTGTGTGTTATAGTTGCTTTAAGATCTCAACTCAGTTCAGTCCATGCTGTAACGCATTCCGTCCAGCAACGATATGTGATGTCATAAAATCTGTTTATTAACGCTTTTAAGCTATCGGTAGTCGAGGGCAGTATTGATTCCAGAAAACAAATTCTAGAAAAAAAATGAAAGAGCATTGTAAAAATATAGCTTGTCTGAAAGCAGCTCATGCTTAACAAAGTGTGTACACGGCTACTTTGGTGTGAGAGATAACCCATTCTGCCTGTGCGTATAAGAAGCCTAAAAACAAATAAACAAACAAAGAAGACTTATAATACAGGTCTGAAATGAAAGAAGACTGACCTGGTCATGTGGCGTTAGATCATAGCACAAAGGTGTGTGTTTATTCGCTCTCTTCTGTATCTTTCCAGGATTATGTATTCAAAAGCGTCAAATATTGCTGTGTTAATTAACAGGGAACTCAGTTAAGATCCGTCCATATCCAAATATATTTTCTTTTTAGAATTGTGTGATTTAGTCGAGATTAACTTCATATGAATAAAAAGCGAAGAATCGGCATACCTCTGCCTTCTACCCGTGTCCCCAGGGCCAAACTGACGAAGCCGTTGTACTAACTGTTCAGTTGTCCCACATGTTTACCCTACAATGTTGCTTAAGGAGCTTTGTTGTTAATAAAGTTGGGGTATATTTATTGTGTGATATAATTTGTAATATTATTATTTAAATACTGTAATGCGTCACGTTCGTTATCGCTGCTGTTTAGTAGGTTTTTTCTGAGATAATCCAAGCAACACTTAAAAATATTTTATGGAACAGAAAAAAAAGCGGCCGATCTGGCTGAGGACTCATAATCTTTGAAACAAAAGCAATGACTTACAGCCAAGTGTTAAAACAATGCCTTTGATGGTCTGTATTTGTTATTAATGCAATAATTACTAGTTCGTGTTATTCTGTTTGTTGGCTATTTCAAATTGTTTACGCTCCGTGGTTTTTTTTTCAAACAAAATAAGTGATAAAAGCGTTATCATTTCTCGTTTCATTTCAAGCAATCCCAGCCCGGACTTGAATATACTCAACCCTGATTTTTTTGTCAGAAAAATAGTCCCGAGGGCTATCACATGGGATTTTAGACCCAGCCTCTAAAGAAGCAGGGGCTATAGCAGTCGTTGAAAGTATGTGCGTATGTACGTTTGTAAGTTGAAAAATAGTATCTCCTCCTAGGTTTTTAGCCTGAATGCCTTGCAGTTTTCATTGATGGTAGCGGACGT
The DNA here is from genome assembly GCA_949752745.1 of Protula sp. h YS-2021. Lineage (NCBI taxonomy): Eukaryota > Metazoa > Annelida > Polychaeta > Sabellida > Serpulidae > Protula > Protula sp. h YS-2021. Next base: position 32,878,575 of record OX457031.1, on the reverse strand, counting down.
AAGTACCTACCGCCAAAAATTGGTGGAAATATTGGCAAAAAAAAACAAATTTCTTTAAAACGTTTCTCCTCCTAGGGTTGTAGTGGAAACGTTCGTAAATTTTTTTGGAAGGTAGGGTGCATAAGTGTCGAACTGGCTATGACTTTTTTTGGCGATTCGCCAAATAGTGACGAAAATATTGGCGAAAAACCTTTTTTTTTTCGTAAAATCTTAACTGCTTGGAAAGTAATCTTACTATCTTCAAATTTTAACTGAAGGTAGCAGGCGTTTCTACCTACTTGGCTGTTGCTTTTTTTGGTGATGGGCCAGAACTTGGCTAAAAGTTTGGCGAAAACCAAAACTAAAAAGTAACTGCTGGAAAATAGTCTTAATTACTTTAAAGTAAAAGCACGGGTAGCAGGCATTATTACCTATCTCGCTGTTTCTTTTATTCGTGATTGGCCAAAAAAACTGGAGAAAATTTTGGCGAAAAACAAAAAAAAATAGTAAAATCTGTCTTGATATTTTAAGTAAAGATAGCAAGCATTACTATCTACCTGGTTGTTACTTTATTTTTGGTGATAGAACAAAAAACCGGCGGAAATTTAGGCGAAGAACAAACAAAAAAACAACAATCAGTAACATCTTAATGAACTCCAGGAAATTGTAAGTGAGAGTAGCAACGCTACTCTTAAGTAACTCGAGGAAAATAGTATTACTGTCTTAAAATTTTAAGTTAAGGTAGCAAGTAGTATTGTATACCTGGTTGCTAGTTTTTTCGTGATTTGCCGAAAAATTGGCGGAAAATTTGTCGAAAAACCAAATAATTTTCAGTAAAATCTTGACGATCTCCAGGAAAATAGTCTTTAAGTCTTGAAATTTTAAGAAAAGGTAGCAAGTCTTTTTACCTACCCAGCTGGTACAGTTTTGGTGATTGGTAAAAAATTGGCGAAAAACTAAAAAAACAAATTCTGAAAATCATAATTTACTCCAGGCACATAGTCTTACTAAGTACGACAGCAGGCAATAATGCCTAACTGCCTGTTACTTTTTTTGGTGATTGGTCAAAAATCGGCGTAAATTTTGAAAAACCAACAAATTTTCAGTAAAATCTTAACGAATTCCAGGAAAATAGCCTCATTGTCTGGTTATCTTCAGTAACAGTAGCGTACATTACTACCTTAATGGTTATTGCCAATTCGTCAAAAATTGGCGGAAATATTAGCGAAAAACCTAAATGGTTTTTCTTAAATCTTAACTAGCTCTGGGAAAAGAGTCTTACTGTCTTGGAGTTTTAGGTGAAGGTAGCAGGCGTTACTACCTGTCTGGTTATTACTTTTTTCAGTGATTTGCCAAAAAGTGGCGGACATTTTAGCGAAAAACCAAAAATATTTTCAGTAAAATCTTGAAAAACTCCAGCAGTAGTCTGACTGTCTTTAAAATTTAAAGAAAGGTAACAGGCTTCATACCTTCCTGTTGTTACAGTTTTTGGGGATTGGTAAAAAATTACCGAGAATTTTGGCGAAAAAAATTTAAAAAAAGTATGTAAAATCTTAACGAACTCTAGGAAAATAGTCTTAGTGTCTCGAGGAAAGAAAGGTAGCAGACAGTTTCGCCTTACTGGCCTTTACTTTTTTTTTGGTGATTGGCCAAAAAAAAATCGGCGACATTTTGGCGAAAAGCCAAAGAAATTTCAGTAAAATCTGAATGAACTCCAGGAAAAAAAGATCATTGCATTGTTATTTTAAAGGGAAATGCGGGTGGTCTCTGCGCCATCTAGCGACCGAAATGCGCTTATATTACATATCACTTGAGTTTGAATCCACGTTTACACAGTGTAAATAACTACTAAATCCGTCTGGATCGAAATTATCTGTATTGATATTTTGTTCCTAGAAGGGCCTGTGTTGATATATTGTCCATTAAAATCATATTACACTGTTTTCACCATTTATCCATTGAGTCAATGGGATTTTGTCAAAAAGATTGTATAATTCTCTTATTGATACGGTGACATATATTTTTATTTGCTTACAACATTTCGTATGGCGTGTTCTTCAAATAAGGAAAAAATCAGGCAATTGTCAATTGTGATTATGTGTGAATTTTGCATTTTGATTGAAATTTCTTTGTTTTCCCAGTGGTTTCCACAGTAAAAGTACGCGACCTTTCAGTGTCTTTATTTCTCTTTCCTTTTCAATTTTTGAATGTATTCCCTCAAAGTATTAACCTGTGAAAGTATGAAGGAAATATCAATTGTAGGTGAGGTACCCGCATTTTCCGTTACATAACAGTAGCCGACACTACATGTCTAGCTGGTTGTTGCAATATGTTTCGATTGCCCAAAAATTGGCGAAAATTTTGGCGAAAAACAAAAAGAAATCAGTAAAATCTTAACTCCGGGAAAATAGTCTTACTGTCTTGAAATTTAAAGGAAAAGTAGCAGGCAATATCACCTTACTACCTGTTACTTTTTGTTAAATGGCCAAAAAATTGGCGAAAATAAGTTCATTGCATTGTAATTTTATGTAACAATAGCAGACCCTGCTGCCTAATTGACTATTGCTGTCTTCCAATTTTAAATGACGATAACCATCATTGGTACTTACCTGGCTTTTATTTTTTTCGTAATCCGGAAAAATTGGCGCGAAATATTGGTGAAAACCAATTTCTTACTAAAATCTTAATGGACGCCAGTTATATAATCTTACCTTCTTAAAATTTTGAATTAGGGAAGCGGATATTCGAGCCTACTTTGTTATTGTTTCTGTCTCTTTTCTTTGTGATTCGTCAAAAACTGACCGAAATATTGGCGAAAAAGCTTTTTCTTCTGAAAAATGTTAACTAACGCCAGGAAAATAACGTTATTGCCTTGTAATTTTATGTAACTTTACGTGCGGATAGCAGGGTTTGTTCGGTACCTGTCCATTAATTATTTGGTGATTGCCCAAAAATATTGGCAAAAAAAAACGAAAAAAAAAAAATCAGTAAAATCTTAACTCACAATACAGGAATGGCCTTACTATCTTGGAATTTTAATTAAAGATGGTGGTCATTGCGGTTTTGCGTAATTCTAAAAAAAGTTATTAAAACGCAACTCGTCCTAGTTGATTGGCCTTTATCTCTTGAAATTCTGGCTAAAGGTTGATGGGTTTGGTACCCGCCTGGCTATTACATTTTTTTCGTGAATCGAATAAAATTGGTGGAAATATTAGCCAAAACCAATTTTCATGAAAACATATCTCCTCATACGATTTAGATTGAAATGTCCTGCAATTTTGATGGATGGTAGTGGCTTATATGCACCCAGTTATTTTTGTTTGGCGATTCGAAAGAAAATGGCCGAAACACGTGACTATTACTTTTTTGGCGAATCTCCAAAAATTGTCGGATTTTTTGGTCATAAACCATTTTTCCATTAAATCTTGATTGACGCCACCCTTTCTGTCTTGAAGTTTTAGCTAGAGATAATGTTTATGTCATAAATCTTGACATTCGTGAGCTGGTGCATTGTCCATGGACAATCTTGTACGTTTAACTCCCTAATAAGCATTCCTACACAAAAACTAGCACCTTTGTAAGAGCGGAACACACAAAATCGCAGTATAATACAGTACTAAGAGTTGATTATTATAAAATTTCTAGATTGCTACTCATACACCTGTTCTGATGTTGAAAGCTGCAGTTTCAGCTTTTGTAACGTGGCAATGTCATTGTCTGGATAATCTTAAATTTATATCTAGATTTTGCATTTATGTACAAACTAGTGATAATCAAACATGGAAGAAAGTAATTTTTACACCTGGGCTCGAGTACTTTCATGCCAAATTTCGAGCAAATTAAACAAACTTCGTGGGAGGACACAGATTTTTTTCAACGATACCTATTGATTCGCCAAAATGACGAAGATTTGTGAATTGCTTAAATAAAACAATGTGCATTTTCTCCTCAAGAAGGTTACGCAAAATTGTTCTACTTGAAAGCTGAAAGAGGGCAGAGCCAAAATCATCTATAAAGAACAAACATGTATATTTTTGTACAATTTGAGCACTCTAGGTCAAGCAAAAATATCCAGAGATGGAACCATAAGTTCAAAAAGTATCAAAAAGTTAACGAACTCTAGGAAAATAGTCTTAGTGTCTCGAGGAAAGAAAGGTAGCAGACAGTTTCGCCTTACTGGCCTTTACTTTTTTTTTTGGTGATTGGCCAAAAAAAAATCGGCGACATTTTGGCGAAAAGCCAAAGAAATTTCAGTAAAATCTGAATGAACTCCAGGAAAAAAAGATCATTGCATTGTTATTTTAAAGGGAAATGCGGGTGGTCTCTGCGCCATCTAGCGACCGAAATGCGCTTATATTACATATCACTTGAGTTTGAATCCACGTTTACACAGTGTAAATAACTACTAAATCCGTCTGGATCGAAATTATCTGTATTGATATTTTGTTCCTAGAAGGGCCTGTGTTGATATATTGTCCATTAAAATCATATTACACTGTTTTCACCATTTATCCATTGAGTCAATGGGATTTTGTCAAAAAGATTGTATAATTCTCTTATTGATACGGTGACATATATTTTTATTTGCTTACAACATTTCGTATGGCGTGTTCTTCAAATAAGGAAAAAATCAGGCAATTGTCAATTGTGATTATGTGTGAATTTTGCATTTTGATTGAAATTTCTTTGTTTTCCCAGTGGTTTCCACAGTAAAAGTACGCGACCTTTCAGTGTCTTTATTTCTCTTTCCTTTTCAATTTTTGAATGTATTCCCTCAAAGTATTAACCTGTGAAAGTATGAAGGAAATATCAATTGTAGGTGAGGTACCCGCATTTTCCGTTACATAACAGTAGCCGACACTACATGTCTAGCTGGTTGTTGCAATATGTTTCGATTGCCCAAAAATTGGCGAAAATTTTGGCGAAAAACAAAAAGAAATCAGTAAAATCTTAACTCCGGGAAAATAGTCTTACTGTCTTGAAATTTAAAGGAAAAGTAGCAGGCAATGTCACCTTACTACCTGTTACTTTTTGTTAAATGGCCAAAAAATTGGCGAAAATAAGTTCATTGCATTGTAATTTTATGTAACAATAGCAGACCCTGCTGCCTAATTGACTATTGCTGTCTTCCAATTTTAAATGACGATAACCATCATTGGTACTTACCTGGCTTTTATTTTTTTCGTAATCCGGAAAAATTGGCGCGAAATATTGGTGAAAACCAATTTCTTACTAAAATCTTAATGGACGCCAGTTATATAATCTTACCTTCTTAAAATTTTGAATTAGGGAAGCGGATATTCGAGCCTACTTTGTTATTGTTTCTGTCTCTTTTCTTTGTGATTCGTCAAAAACTGACCGAAATATTGGCGAAAAAGCTTTTTCTTCTGAAAAATGTTAACTAACGCCAGGAAAATAACGTTATTGCCTTGTAATTTTATGTAACTTTACGTGCGGATAGCAGGGTTTGTTCGGTACCTGTCCATTAATTATTTGGTGATTGCCCAAAAATATTGGCAAAAAAAACGAAAAAAAAAAAATCAGTAAAATCTTAACTCACAATACAGGAATGGCCTTACTATCTTGGAATTTTAATTAAAGATGGTGGTCATTGCGGTTTTGCGTAATTCTAAAAAAAGTTATTAAAACGCAACTCGTCCTAGTTGATTGGCCTTTATCTCTTGAAATTCTGGCTAAAGGTTGATGGGTTTGGTACCCGCCTGGCTATTACATTTTTTTCGTGAATCGAATAAAATTGGTGGAAATATTAGCCAAAACCAATTTTCATGAAAACATATCTCCTCATACGATTTAGATTGAAATGTCCTGCAATTTTGATGGATGGTAGTGGCTTATATGCACCCAGTTATTTTTGTTTGGCGATTCGAAAGAAAATGGCCGAAACACGTGACTATTACTTTTTTGGCGAATCTCCAAAAATTGTCGGATTTTTTTGTCATAAACCATTTTTCCATTAAATCTTGATTGACGCCACCCTTTCTGTCTTGAAGTTTTAGCTAGAGATAATGTTTATGTCATAAATCTTGACATTCGTGAGCTGGTGCATTGTCCATGGACAATCTTGTACGTTTAACTCCCTAATAAGCATTCCTACACAAAAACTAGCACCTTTGTAAGAGCGGAACACACAAAATCGCAGTATAATACAGTACTAAGAGTTGATTATTATAAAATTTCTAGATTGCTACTCATACACCTGTTCTGATGTTGAAAGCTGCAGTTTCAGCTTTTGTAACGTGGCAATGTCATTGTCTGGATAATCTTAAATTTATATCTAGATTTTGCATTTATGTACAAACTAGTGATAATCAAACATGGAAGAAAGTAATTTTTACACCTGGGCTCGAGTACTTTCATGCCAAATTTCGAGCAAATTAAACAAACTTCGTGGGAGGACACAGATTTTTTTCAACGATACCTATTGATTCGCCAAAATGACGAAGATTTGTGAATTGCTTAAATAAAACAATGTGCATTTTCTCCTCAAGAAGGTTACGCAAAATTGTTCTACTTGAAAGCTGAAAGAGCAGTAGTAACGAGAAAGTTTGTGGGCTGACAGAGGGCAGAGCCAAAATCATCTATAAAGAACAAACACGTATATTTTTGTACAATTTGAGCACTCTAGGTCAAGCAAAAATATCCAGAGATGGAACCATAAGTTCAAAAAGTATCAAAAAGTTAACGAACTCTAGGAAAATAGTCTTAGTGTCTCGAGGAAAGAAAGGTAGCAGACAGTTTCGCCTTACTGGCCTTTACTTTTTTTTTGGTGATTGGCCAAAAAAAAATCGGCGACATTTTGGCGAAAAGCCAAAGAAATTTCAGTAAAATCTGAATGAACTCCAGGAAAAAAAGATCATTGCATTGTTATTTTAAAGGGAAATGCGGGTGGTCTCTGCGCCATCTAGCGACCGAAATGCGCTTATATTACATATCACTTGAGTTTGAATCCACGTTTACACAGTGTAAATAACTACTAAATCCGTCTGGATCGAAATTATCTGTATTGATATTTTGTTCCTAGAAGGGCCTGTGTTGATATATTGTCCATTAAAATCATATTACACTGTTTTCACCATTTATCCATTGAGTCAATGGGATTTTGTCAAAAAGATTGTATAATTCTCTTATTGATACGGTGACATATATTTTTATTTGCTTACAACATTTCGTATGGCGTGTTCTTCAAATAAGGAAAAAATCAGGCAATTGTCAATTGTGATTATGTGTGAATTTTGCATTTTGATTGAAATTTCTTTGTTTTCCCAGTGGTTTCCACAGTAAAAGTACGCGACCTTTCAGTGTCTTTATTTCTCTTTCCTTTTCAATTTTTGAATGTATTCCCTCAAAGTATTAACCTGTGAAAGTATGAAGGAAATATCAATTGTAGGTGAGGTACCCGCATTTTCCGTTACATAACAGTAGCCGACACTACATGTCTAGCTGGTTGTTGCAATATGTTTCGATTGCCCAAAAATTGGCGAAAATTTTGGCGAAAAACAAAAAGAAATCAGTAAAATCTTAACTCCGGGAAAATAGTCTTACTGTCTTGAAATTTAAAGGAAAAGTAGCAGGCAATATCACCTTACTACCTGTTACTTTTTGTTAAATGGCCAAAAAATTGGCGAAAATAAGTTCATTGCATTGTAATTTTATGTAACAATAGCAGACCCTGCTGCCTAATTGACTATTGCTGTCTTCCAATTTTAAATGACGATAACCATCATTGGTACTTACCTGGCTTTTATTTTTTTCGTAATCCGGAAAAATTGGCGCGAAATATTGGTGAAAACCAATTTCTTACTAAAATCTTAATGGACGCCAGTTATATAATCTTACCTTCTTAAAATTTTGAATTAGGGAAGCGGATATTCGAGCCTACTTTGTTATTGTTTCTGTCTCTTTTCTTTGTGATTCGTCAAAAACTGACCGAAATATTGGCGAAAAAGCTTTTTCTTCTGAAAAATGTTAACTAACGCCAGGAAAATAACGTTATTGCCTTGTAATTTTATGTAACTTTACGTGCGGATAGCAGGGTTTGTTCGGTACCTGTCCATTAATTATTTGGTGATTGCCCAAAAATATTGGCAAAAAAAAACGAAGAAAAAAAAATCAGTAAAATCTTAACTCACAATACAGGAATGGCCTTACTATCTTGGAATTTTAATTAAAGATGGTGGTCATTGCGGTTTTGCGTAATTCTAAAAAAAGTTATTAAAACGCAACTCGTCCTAGTTGATTGGCCTTTATCTCTTGAAATTCTGGCTAAAGGTTGATGGGTTTGGTACCCGCCTGGCTATTACATTTTTTTCGTGAATCGAATAAAATTGGTGGAAATATTAGCCAAAACCAATTTTCATGAAAACATATCTCCTCATACGATTTAGATTGAAATGTCCTGCAATTTTGATGGATGGTAGTGGCTTATATGCACCCAGTTATTTTTGTTTGGCGATTCGAAAGAAAATGGCCGAAACACGTGACTATTACTTTTTTGGCGAATCTCCAAAAATTGTCGGATTTTTTGGTCATAAACCATTTTTCCATTAAATCTTGATTGACGCCACCCTTTCTGTCTTGAAGTTTTAGCTAGAGATAATGTTTATGTCATAAATCTTGACATTCGTGAGCTGGTGCATTGTCCATGGACAATCTTGTACGTTTAACTCCCTAATAAGCATTCCTACACAAAAACTAGCACCTTTGTAAGAGCGGAACACACAAAATCGCAGTATAATACAGTACTAAGAGTTGATTATTATAAAATTTCTAGATTGCTACTCATACACCTGTTCTGATGTTGAAAGCTGCAGTTTCAGCTTTTGTAACGTGGCAATGTCATTGTCTGGATAATCTTAAATTTACATCTAGATTTTGCATTTATGTACAAACTAGTGATAATCAAACATGGAAGAAAGTAATTTTTACACCTGGGCTCGAGTACTTTCATGCCAAATTTCGAGCAAATTAAACAAACTTCGTGGGAGGACACAGATTTTTTTCAACGATACCTATTGATTCGCCAAAATGACGAAGATTTGTGAATTGCTTAAATAAAACAATGTGCATTTTCTCCTCAAGAAGGTTACGCAAAATTGTTCTACTTGAAAGCTGAAAGAGCAGTAGTAACAAGAAAGTTTGTGGGCTGACAGAGGGCAGAGCCAAAATCATCTATAAAGAACAAACACGTATATTTTTGTACAATTTGAGCACTCTAGGTCAAGCAAAAATATCCAGAGATGGAACCATAAGTTCAAAAAGTATCAAAAAGTTCGTATCACTTCGATTCTTGTGTCATGGACAATTAAAACAAACGAGACTAAATTTAGATTCTACTGTATCGCATTGATTGTCACACTATTCTTTTACGAGTAAAACCGTAATTTGCGTTCTCCACTTTTTAGGGGTTCCCCTTCTGGTGAAAGAGTACCAAGCAATAGAAATAAACTTTTTTGTTGCAGTGAGAACACATCTGTCGTGACATTGATCAATGAGAATGAGGGAATTCTCACCTAAACTTGTGGGGTGGACTGGTGGGAGAATAGACTAAAATTAGAGAACGCAAATTACGCTTTTGTTCGTAAAAGCTCATTTTACCAAATGTGAAATTTTAGTTCGCAAAAGCTTAGAATTACCTTATCTCCACTGTTAGATGAGGCTGAAGTTTGGAGCAGGGAGCCTGAAATTTTTTCAACTGCACTAAAAAGGACGCGAATTACACTTTGACCTGTAAAAGTTTAGTGTTAAGTTGGACAATTAGATAAATAGAACAATAGTTGTAGTTGCTTGAAACTAATATCGCTTTTAACTATAACAAGAGATCAAGTCTGATAAAACATGCTAACAGACTGATCGACTATGATTATCCTTTACCATCCCAGTCCTGCCGCCCACTTGATGGATCCCGACCTAGGACACTGAATGAAACCACTAATAATAAACCTTATTAATTATTAACAATTGCTTCATAAATCAAAAGGATTTACGTGAATGAACACTAGCATAGGTCGTAAAGCTGTGACTAGAAGATCATCGAAGCTCTAATATTAATTGACATGGAACCGAAAACGTGATAAAACTCACTAAAACATCACTTTTCCAATGTGTGGGGCCGTCATAACACCATGGTCGAAGCTGCTACGGTCATTATGGAGCGATTCTTTCTGCCTCTATGATCATGCAGCTATCACGTACCTGCGGGGACAGCTGGAACGGGATATGTTCTTACCCTTTTTCTAGGTATAGGACTAGAAAAAGAGGTAAAAATATGATGAGGCAGTTCATGCGGATTATAGTAATCGCATCCTGTGACAGACAAATTTCTAGGATACAATTTAAGAAAATAATGTATGTTCACTTAAAAAATACGATAGCAAGAATATAGATCGGAAAACTCATCTTGGGAGAAGTCTTTAAGATAATACATAACGAAGGAGTAAAGGGGAGCCCAGGAATCTGCCTACAGTACATCAGAGAGGGCACATAACATAGAGCTCTGAAAAAAGATCTTGCGACCTACCAGACAAGATGGGCTTTGACCTTTAGTTCGGCTTCTAGGCCTATGTCTGACTGATAGTTTGCTATGTTCCTTAACTTGAAACTACATTTTAGAAACTTGAATTAAAGTGCCAATAAAAAGACAGTCCCATGTAGTTTCTATCTAGCCTTTGACGCAGTTAAATGTAAGGTGACATAAATAAGATCATCGCCATCTGTACCAAAATTCTGCCTTGATAAGCTATGTAATCTCTTAAGGCTTCTTTTTTATTCTTTATTCTTACTTTTTTATTCCATAGCCATATTTAGGACCAACTGTCTTCTCTCAACATTTACGTCTATCTTTATCCATTGAAGCAAATTGATAGTTTACAATACTTTCTGCATCAGTTTATCTAGCAGTTATTAGTGGCTGTTGTGAGGTCATTGAAACTTTTGAAAGTATCGTGGCTAAAATAACCTAGAGTTTAGTTAATAGGATGTGACCCAGGTTCTGTGTCACTCCATTAACTTCAGGAGCTAGCTGTATTCGCTTAAGTTGAAACTACATTAGTTTTTGGAAGTATTAATTGGTTAATTAATTAAGTGTCATATTAATAATTAGTACCATGTGTTTTCTGTTTAATACGTGATGCATGTAAATGTGTGTTGATCTGAATAAGACTAGTGTTAGAAGTCCTGAAATGGTGCCATCACGAACTGACTAAACCTTCACGGTCTGTATGACTTGGACCTGTATCTTAAGAATGGTATGTTTGTATACTACAATATGCAGAATTCTGCGCTTATTTTATATTCTCAGGATGTAGCAAATGAAAATACTTGAAATCGTGCAGACATGTCGAGAAACGAATCACCCTATCCAGTACGTTCAAATCAGATGTAAAGTATTTTTTTGAATTTCCTAAAAGGATAAACTCTTGCTACTTTTTAATTTTATACATTACTCTTACACTTATGCATTGCCTTTTATTGATTCCTGTTTGATTCACTTCATAATAGCCACAGTATATTTCACTTTCAATTAATACTGGAAATATCGAAATTTGCCAGAGTTGGCGCTCACTCTAATCTTGGCATTCAGTTTGTTTCAAGTATCTCGTCAACAGAACACCAAATATTCAATGTGTTTTTTCTTATGTGCCGTAAATTAGTATAAAAGTGTCGTCTATTCAAATGTGTTAATTGGATAGTTGCAACAGCTGGGTTCATGTCAACCAATTTGCGTCGCCTTTTTTTTAAGTGTCCAAAAATGTTTCAAGAAAATTAATTGTCGAGGTGTCTATATTTCGTCATGCTACATGTTTACTCAAGAAGCTGCATTAGTTGTTGGTTGTTAAAGTATGTGCTTCAAGATACTGGTTCCTACACGTAATTGTCTAAAAGATAATACTCGGATTCTCTACATAATCTAGTCGTATTATACCAACAGTGCGCTTGGTAATGAAAACGTGTTTGGTAATTGAGTGTTGTGCAGTATTTATTTATTGAATCAATTTTAAAGAGGCACTTAAAACTTTTTTAAGTCAAATATATCCTCGAATTTTTATGTATGTCACAGAAAATAGACTTAACCCAATTTTATTTTAATCACACAGTAGCTTTTCTGTATGTTAATACTTTTTATTATTTATGTATTGTTTTACTCTGTTAACTGACATAGATTTGTTTTCAGATTATGCATTATGTAAATGCTATAAAATATTATTATATATAAGCAAATTATGATAACAACAAGAAAAATTTCCTTTACCGTTATAGCACTAGATGCCATAGCAAAATAATTTAATATTCTTAAAAGAATACACCTTACACCTGTGCATTTCACATGAAAGCAAGGGTTTTCGTGTTAAAGATGACGCATAATTTATTTCACGTTTTGAAATTTGAAAGTTGAAGATGTGGCATAACTTGAACAAGGACGACTGATAAATTTATTCTTATCCTTTGAGCTTACCACTGCATTTATCTTACATATAATTCAAATATATTTACATAATTTGCTTATTGCTTTCCGTACTTGTTATTTCTTATTCAGTTTAGCGTCTTTCAATATTCCTAGGACATTTAGTCAAACGGCACTGACATGGTTTTCAGTTACATAAATATATAGGTGATACACTGAAACACTTATGTGCATCTAGAAACAATGAAGTTTACTTGCAGTACATTTAAGAGAAATTGATTAAACTTAACCCATCGGTTAATGACCTTCCTCTACCGGACTGTAATCCATATTAACTTACTCTCTGGTTGTTTTCAAGGGCATTCGCTATTTATTTAAACCTGCCCCGTGCACTCTTTTTTTCTCCAAGCTTACTGATGAAAAATCACATGCCTACTGTTTTGAGATCACAAGCCTATTGTTCCAAAGTCACACAGGATATGCTTAGTTTTAATAGATCATTTGCACACTGGGGCAAAAGATCTATTAAAACTAAACATACCCTGACGAAGTATTTTTGCTTAGGCCATTTGGGGGTTGGGGACTAGGCAGAAGGAGCGGTTGAGGGTTTTGGGGTTAAGGAGGCGGGCTATTTCCGGTGGCAGATCACGGTTGTTTCTCAGCTTCAGCATATGGCCTGAAACAGAGCGACAGCATTGGGGTGCTCAACAGTTGGTTAACAGCGAGTCAACACATAGCCAACACACAATGGAAGCAAGAAAATAAACGATACGACCCTTCAAATAATGTTGTCTTATTGGTTTGGTTTTTATTGCCGCATTTAGAAACTAATATGTTCTTCGTTACAATTATCTGCGAAAATATTTTGTAATAACTCATGCTTTGTTTGAACTTTCCCTGAAATCGTTGAAAGACAAGTTGACAGAAGTCAAGGTTTTTATCAGCGGTTATATGTCTAGAAGTTCGTGGATAAAATAAGCCTTAAACAATCGCCATGAATTGTTTAATATTTAACCATAACAATAATAATAATGACAGTAATAACAATAATAATAACAATAATAATATACATAAAAAATTGATTTTTTATTTTAGCTGTTACTTTTTTAAATAAAATTCGTCCAACTTCTACATTTATTGCACCATATTTTGTTTGCACCAGAAATGCATTTTCACTGGTAACCAGTGCCATACGCACAAAATTTTACAGAAGTGACGGGAAAGGGGGCAGTGGTTGAGAGAACAGAATTTAACGTTAAGAGCCACGTCACTATTCATGACGGAATCAGTCAATCAGATTACAGCATCTACCCAAGTCATGTAAGACACTTACTACAGGACTAAAAGCCACGCCCCCCCCCCCCCCATTTGTGATGGTGAGATCACATCGTCATCCTCCGCCGCTTTAACGTAAAACAAAAACCCCATACGCAATCTGCAATTTACATGTTTTGGAGAATACACTCTTACCTTTCTCCTTGCTGAATGCAAACCGGAGATTCTATAGTCCCCACGGGCTATTTACTATCAGTTTGTGGTGCGGTATGCACAATAGTTTTTTTCCTTTCGTACTGAACGTCATAACGCCATAGTAGAATTTATTACACTATGATCTAACGACGGGAGAACTGAGCATTAGGGAACTCTTGACAACTCTAGATTGGCACGCAAAATAAGTATTTTCCTCTGACACTTTGTTTTACAACAGATAATGTAAAAATAAAACCTACAAAAGACCAGAAAGCTTTGCAGGCAGCCATTTACTTTGATTAGAAATTTTGCTATACAACACTATACAGCACTTGTGGCTATCGAATAAATATTTAAATTCATTCTTAATTTTTTTTTTATTCTATGAAGACACCAATTTAAACTTCATGCAGCATATGCAAGTCAAAAAGCTTTAATATTTCCAAAAAAAAGTTAAGTAATTATCTTATTATCTGAACCAGCAAGTTCGCTACAAACTACATGTTTCAAAATCTGCAATTTTGTTCTATGAATAAGTGATAAAAACACTGCTTCCTTTAAAATACACATAAATTAACTTTTTGCAACTTTTGATTTTTTTTGTTAACACTTCACTTCGCAAAAAGTTGAAATAACGAAATTCTCGTTAAAATTAAAATTTCCGTTAGAATTCTCGTTTCAGTCTCTTTAGAACTTGCATCTGCTGCCTCACCAACAATAACAAGAAATTGTGATTTTTGTAATGGCTTTATTCAGTTTTTCAAGCACATGTTCAATTTTGAAAATCAACCAAAAACATAAAAATAAACAAAAAAATTGTTCAGTCACACTCATAATATGTCAAGGATTTGTCGGAAAGGTGTCGAAGTGACAAGAGACTGGCTAATTTGCCTTGTCCATTTGATGATGCCCAAATCAACGAATTCGAATAAAAAATTTGTCAATACTTTATCATAAATGTGTCATAAATTCGTCAGTTTACAGCTTGTCATTAGATAGATAGATAGATAGAGAGATGGATAGATAGATAGATAGATAGATAGATAGATAGATAGATAGATAAATAGATAGATAGATAGATAGATAGATAGATAGATAGATAGATAGATAGATAGATAGATAGATAGATAGATAGAGAGATAGATAGATAGATAGATAGATAGATAGATAGATGATTTTTATTTACAGACTCTGTACATACAGTTCCATATTTGTACATAGAATAAACAAATAATTATTAGCTGATATATATATATATATATATATAATTGACATATAATTCTTTGAATTACTCAAGCGTTGCATAAATTTATATATAAAATTTCTCATCACAGACGTGCACGACTTGACACTGAAGAAGCTACAAGTCATACTTGTACTGTTATATTTTGTTAAGCCCATAAATTGTTTCTATATATTATGATATGCTGTTTGTAGTTTTCTTATAATCACTTTCTTATACGAATGCCAGAAATGCGACGCATACATATTTGTGCAATAACTTTTAAACAATGTTATTTTAACATCAATGGTACATATGCCAAAGTTTCGTACAGGTTTATTTCCTTGAGCATACCAGTATATAATCAGTCGTAATATGTACCCCGGCACACCTTTTCTGTCTAGTATTTGATATAGCTTATCATGATTTACACGATCAAATGCTTTACTTATATCGAGATAGCATACAAATACGGTGACATCAAGGGATTTATACATGTCATTAATTAGTCATACTAATAATTCGTCAATAACTTGTCAGAAACTTGCTATTTGAAATTTGTCAATTTGTCACAAAATCGTCAAACCTTCGTCAAACTGATTGAGGACCATAAATTCGTCAACCTGATGATGCCTAACTCAACAATGTAAATTTTTCAAAAATTTCCCTTTGTGACTGGCTTGTCATTTTCTTGTGATATATTTGTCAAATCCTAATTTGCAGTTTGTCAATATCTTGTCACAAATTCGTCAAAATATCTTTAACAAGTGATTGACGAACTATCCCAATAAAGAATATTAGACAAAATAATTTGTCTAAGAACATTGTGGCCAGCGAAGTTCTAGTTAATCAAGTGTAAAAGAATGTTCAGGGACATTGTTATCAGCCCCAAACATTAATATCTTATCATACTAAATAGGCCAGTGCACACCAACATCAGAATACCCGAACATGTCAAACTCTTTTGTTAGTCAGTCATTGCGCTTTGTTTTTGTCAACAAAAAGAAATGTTTGCCCCATCCTCCCCACTCTTGCCATTCTTTTGCACCTTTTGCCACTCCTGTTTACAAGATTTACTTTGACAATTTCTTACTGTTTCAGAATTAAGACTATTATCTTATATTATATCTTATATAAATATTAACACACACACACACACACACACACATATATATATATATATATATATATATATATATATATATATATATATATATATATATATATATATATATATATATATATATATATATATATATATATATATATATATATATATATATATATATATATATATATATAGGTCATGCAATATGTACCCTTTGTGCCGCTAAGGCCAAATTTTTCATGAATTTCATTTCTTTGATGAATGCAAACCAAAAAAACAAACAAATCAGCTGTCTTGTGTTTTGGTTATTTTCCGGGTTTATTCTAGACAGGCAAGCATCGTTTTCATCGTGGGAACCAATTTACGTAATGTAAACAAATATCATGTGACTGGCAGTGATCATGTGAGGAGATAGTTTCCGGGCGGACGACACAAATAACATTCAAACATGAAAAGTGAAATAATACTGCTATTACTTGCGCTATGTAGCTGTCAGTCGTATGTAATTGATGATTCAAACGGAGTTGAAAGGACTTTTGATGGCGTTGGTGGTTTGAGTGGAGGAGGAGTAAGTATTGTGGCCAGGTATCACCGTGTTGTTTGGTTCCGTGGGGCGGACAGTCTGCGAGGGAAAGGAGATATAATAAGCCGATTCCACTCTATACGTTCAGAATAAAATGCGCAAAAAATTTCGAATACAAACTAACCAGAAAAAAATGAAAGAAATTATCGAGAGGTTTCGCCGAAATGTGAGATTTCTCTTGCACCAAAGAGCAATCGTGTTTTAAGTTAAAACTTTTAACTACCCCTTAGTCCCAGCGGACCCTTTCTATCATCCTTGGACAGAAAAGGTCACAGTTCCTGCAATAGAAATGACCATTGATCTCAAATTTTGAGGCTGTGGATCATTCGGCGCACTGAGAAGTATCCTGGCGCATTATTTTCGACCACAGCGAAACTACCAAACTTGAGTAAATAGTGGTTTTGCAAATGTAGAATCAGTGTTGTTGTGGGTGATAATAGGCGATTCTATATCTCGATCTTAAGAAAACATCTATTCTTCTCAGTACAAAGTTGTTATTTGACCACAAAAACTGTGCGCCGTGATTTCTACTTCGGCCATTTATGTGATGCACTCTTTCTAAAATAACGCCACTGGCCAGAGTCGTGCGCCACTATTAGCAAAATTGACATCAATGGCGACAAGTTCTATTATGGGAACTATGACTCTTGCTGTCATAGGAAGACCGCAAGAGTCATCTAGGACTAACTACCCCTATGCTGTTTTACAAATTCATTAAAAGGTCTAACACATAGTTTTAAGTTTCCTTTATGTTCCGAGTATGAGCTGTTTTTTGCTTATTTAGGCCCCAACCCTTCGGATTGGGGCCTATAGGTTTGGGGTGTCCGTCTGTCCGCCATCGGTTTATACCCCTATGAATTTGGGGGGGGGGGCGGTTGGGGCCTGCTTGTGTTTCACAAATACTTACTTGTTCTTCTATATTTTTCTGTTATTTCTTTCATTTTTTTACCCGGTTCCGTCGCGGTCGAATTTCAAACTGTAGTCATTACAGCAATCGGACCTGGGTCCGATCCGGTTCCAGGATGGTAGACATGATCGGGCTGGGAGCAGGGGGCTAAAACATAAGCTGTCAGAAAATAAGCTGTCAGCGAATAACAGACTGAAGCTATTAGAAAATAAGTTAATTTTCACAGACATATAATATTTTAAAGCAAATAAAACAAAAAATAAACAAACGAAACAGTGACTTTCAATACAAGTATTTACATGAGTGCCCGATAGAGTGTTTTAGAGCTTTTAGAGCTACTGAAGAGATGTGAATGCGATATGCCCAAGTAAATGTAACAAATCTAAACTTTAATGATTTTCACAAAAAGTAATATATTTATAAAACTTTATAAAAACGCAGTCATTGGCCATTAAATATATTATAAAAATACAGTGTTGAACAAAATTTATGTGCGTTCAATATAACTTGTTGGTTGTTTAGTTAATTAGCACACATGGGTGTATGTACCAGTTAGGTACCAAAATCCACAGAATGAAATGTCAAAAGAGCCAGGGAATTGGGTTATAGTATTTTGACACAACTTCACAGCTTTTTTGCTTCAAACTATATTAATAAAAAACTATCTGTTTCAGGCGACCTCCAAACTTTTGATTAACTACCCGGAAACTGAAAGAAATCAAATTCTAGATTATCTCTTTTTGGTAAGTATAAGTTGAAATTTTGATCATATTGATTATTTTTTTTTTGTAACAAGTTCTCCTCGAAGTTATTTAAGAAGTAAATTCATTATAGGTTTAGAAGGATCGGCTGTAATGCGGTCGTTTTCAAAAGTTTATTATCGTGACTATGCCGAGATGCACACACACAAAAAACTACCATGAACTGCATTTCATTATAACGTCCTGGATAAAAGCGAAAACTCAGGTTATTGTATCCCTATTTTATTATAACTGGTACTTTTATAAAACGAAAAGCTTAAATAGTGCCACAAAAAGTGTGTCGGTATAACTGTTTCCGTATTCGTGCCATATGTAATTATTAAGTATTTTACGGAGAGTTCAGAGCCAAGCAGTTTTAACCGTGAAGTGTTAATGGTTTTGTGATAGCAAAATATGGACTTTATTTACTGGCCTCAGAATGTTGTGCTTTTGAATTTTAACTTAAACGCCTCGCTGACTATAGATAAAAGTACTTTCCATCCACTTTACTTTCTGAAAACTAGTGAATAAGCAAAACATAAAAAAAAAAATAAATAAAATAATGCAAAATGGTGCGAAATCGAAAGTTTGCATGTGTATCCATGTGGCCAGCTCTGTAGTTTGTGAAAAGTGGGGGAACAAATAAATTACATGTGATTCGTGCGGATTGCACTTTAGCAACTGGGTATGTCAGTAAAGATTTCCGGACGACACTAATATATGTTCTCGCCTACACGTGGTATTCTGTCATGACATCTTGACAGCTGTGTAAACAGCTGTTTCCACGCTTTAGGATGCCCTGCGAGTAAATAGCTGACATGTGACTATCTCGAATCCAGAAAAGGACTTAATATTTGCTTCTGTTGCCAATGACTAAACAAAGAATTAAAGTCTTATTAACGTGAAATTATAAAAACAGATTTGAAAATAATTTATTGAGCTATGGAATTTATGTTAGGATCTTCTGTTTGATTTTTTAGCCAAATTTTGGTGCTTCTTTGCACATTTTGAAAGTTGAAATTGGTGGTGACACACAGTCTACCGGTATGTACATTTATTCCAATGAAAATTGCGTGTTTATTCTATTGAACTGTTAAAGCTTTCATTTTTTGTGCACATATACTCACCGGCACTCTCTGATTGGAAGGTAACGATCTTTGTGTTAGTTTCCTTTCCTTTTATTTGTAGCCAAATTTTGGTGCCTCGTTACATATTTTCAAAGTAGAGATTGGCGGTGATACACAGGCTGGTGGTAAGTGGGTTCCTGTGTAGCGTTTGCTTCAGAAAAATTTTAGGATTCTTTCCCCTTATTATGAAAAGATTTTTGCTGATTACTTTATCGGTTTTTCCTATTATTAGATATTTTCATTT
Source organism: Protula sp. h YS-2021 (assembly GCA_949752745.1). Classification (NCBI taxonomy): domain Eukaryota; kingdom Metazoa; phylum Annelida; class Polychaeta; order Sabellida; family Serpulidae; genus Protula; species Protula sp. h YS-2021. Next base: position 32,858,774 of record OX457031.1, on the reverse strand, counting down.
TATGTTTCAAATTACCTGGCAACTTATGTTTTGTCAAACTGCCACTGTACATTGCATCATACTTATGTCATGAATTTGAAGAGAAACAAACGCTTTTACTGAAAGTTGTGTCCAGAACAAGACTTTTTGCCGCAAGAAATTACATGGTGAATGATTTTTATGTGAATTTATGGCGTGCAGTAGAGTGGCCAATGAATGTATCGGATTCTGTGCTTTTCAACTGTTTCGTCAGAGTTCGAGATTTTTCTTACTTCTCCATTAATGTTATGTTTGCCACTTCATCTTAAGATTTACAAGTTCGCAGTTGTATTTGTAATTAATTTCTTGTACAGATAAACATTTTTATTCTTGTGTTATTAAATGCTTGGTGGTTTAGTGCTGCATTGGAATAAAATTCTGAGGATAATTTTATTAAACCCAATTTTGGTTTGTGGTGGTTGCGAAGAAGGGATTTGGCTGTAGATAAAAAAATTAAAACAAAAAAGATCGCATGGTATTTTTCGAAGTGAAAACTTTCACAACAATTATCTTGTTTTGTGATGTAATTACTATTCATTGGACATCTTAGCAGTGTAGCAAAAGAGAAAACTTATAACAGACGTAGTGCATGCCATGCTCTGTGTAAATCGGTTAGTTTTCGCTTTTGTATAATTCGTAAACACTTGTGATTGGGCAGAGGGTACCGAGAGCTCGCATATGCATGAAGAGTGGGATGAAAACTACGAGCGAGGCTACGAGTGGTGGCTCATGAAGGAAGCGAAAAAGGTGAACAAGACTTGGCATTTGTCCAGCTTGATCGTTTATGAGAGAATTCCAAACAGATAGTTCAACGATTTATGAGAAGTCTTTGAAAACAGATTCATTCGCTTGCCTGGCTTTTTTAGTTACACAACAAACTTTTCAATTCGAGCTCAAATTATTGTCATTAAAATTAAAAACAAACAAACAAACAGAAACAACGTCAGTTGTAACTGCATTGTTAGGTAAAATAAAGTGAGATTGTATCGAATTTTTAACTATAAAATATACATGGATTGCAAAAATAGAAAGAAAAATATTGCAAAGTGAAATAAGCGAATGAACAAATACAAGCACAATAATTTTATGTTTACTTAATGGCCTAAATGTTTATCTGCAGCGAAATCCTGCCATAAAGCTGTACGGGTTGCCTTGGGGGTTCCCGGGATGGTTGAGTGGTGGCACAGGTAATCCGTACACTTATCCAAACGTCACTGCCGGATACATCCTAAAGTGGATCCAGGGAGCAAAGAAAGTGCACGGTCTGGATATTGACTACATTGGGGTAAGACCTATGGAGAAAAAATAAAAGACCTCAACCTATTGCGACTGATAAAAAGAGTGGATAAAGATTTTCGTTTTTCCTAAAACACACGCGCACAAAATAAAAAATGGTAGTAAAAAATAGTTCTTTTTTCTGTTGATCGATGATGACCAGATGAATCAGGTATGATGGAAATTCAGATGTAAACCACCAAATTCTCAATTTTATTTTTTTTACATTTAATACATAATGCCAAGCTGTTGTCTGTTTTAAATAATTTCAAATTTTCAGATTTGGAATGAAAGAGAGTACAATGTGACGTACATAGAGGTAGGATGAATGGCTGTTACTGAGAGCCATCCCATTTAACGTGAAGAGGGTGGAGGAACCCAAAAAAAAAACCGTGTTTTGAAAACCAGGTGATAAAAAGACGTACGTTTTATTTGTTGTTAAAAAGGTGGATTTTTGGCGTGCTCAGTGGCGATTTGGTAGAGCTTGAAAACGTCGACGTCATCTGATGTCGTTCACAGACAACGAATGGTCTCCGCAACACCTCTGTTCACTAAAAATGGGATCGCTCTGTTTTTTTTGTTTTTTTTTTTTTGTATTTATTAAATAGTAATTTTGAACTGTTGTACCTTAGATTTGGAACGAACGAGGTGATAATATTACGTATATTGAGGTAAGAGTACGCCAGTAATATATTTTTCTTGGTTCATGATTACTTTCCATTCATGCAACTGAGCTCCTAATTCTATAGTTGTAGTTAGAATCTGACATGAAAGCCTGTTGAATTAAAACATTCTGTATGCTATGTGAGTGTTTGGATTCTGTGTTGGATAAACCCTCTGTATTTTCTAGTGTCTTTCTGCACTTAATAGCTCAGTCGACGGTATCGGCAGGGCTTGTACCTTTTTTTTTTTTTTTTGGTTAATTTGCGGCGTTTATTTATTGAAAAAAATTCATTCGAGGTCTTTGAAAATTTTTTCGAATAATGCTGCTCGTCAGGTGTTTCTATGCAGCAACTGGAACTTTGATGTGCAGGATATTAAAGGATAGTGAAACAGTGCTTACGCCTTTAGTGCGGGCTTTAGAATAAACATGCTTTAGAATAAACATAGCAAGTAGACATAAACATACATATATATAATCAAAGTTATCCGGCAAGCTGAAAAACTGGTAGTTTTTTTGTTTTTTTTTTTGCGTGAGGTATACTTGATAGCATAAATTTGCTGGATTGTCGTTTTCTATGCATGAACTGTCGGCTGAGCTGGTCACGATGTTTCTGGACATCTTGTAAATCTGTATTTTTTTGTTTTGTTTTGCTGTTGTTGTTGTTGTTTGTCTCGCTTTTATTTGTCTCGCCTGTGTAAATAAACAGTCATTTTGATATGATTAGCACTACTTACTATTTTCCATATTTTCCTGGACATTTTGATTTTTCAGGACACAAACTCGACTGTGGAGGGATCCAGTATTTGTAAATACTTGTAAAGTCATGTCATTTCTTTCGGTGTTAATATCTCGAGGCTTTGCTACCCTGGATTTGAATTTTGCAGACACTACGAGCTACCCTGGACACGGCTGGGTTGACCGGCATTAAGGTCGTGGCCGCAGACGGTGGATGGGATATCAGTTCATTTATAAAATCGATGCCGTCTTTGAACAAGGCAGTTGATATCATTGGGTAAATAGCATACTTGCGACTCGGCGCTACCCTCCTAACACCACGCAACCCCCCATCCCCCACCCCAACCCCCCTCCGACCAACCTTATCTCAGCTCACTTTCACGAACTCGAATTCTGAATGCAAACCTAAACCTAGCGCGTCCATTACAGATATGCTTGCATAGCGGGATTTACAATTTCGCGACATATCCACGCCCTGCAACGGAATGCGTTCTTTGTTATCTGAAACTGTGTATTTGCTGCTGTTTGCCTTCAGTGCGGGTTTCTACAGATTATGGGTGTTGTAGTTCTTTTCCACAGTCCGTGCCTGTTTGGTGTGATGTAAGAGACATTACATCCTTCTACGCAAGCATTCCCATGTGCTATGCATCCAGTCATAACACAGTTGATTCCAAAACTGGATGTAGATTTGTTCATTTGAATCGGTTCCCTGTTCTGTGCTTCCTCCGACGATGGTGATACTTCAGTGATTCCACACCCTCTATCTAATAACCGTAAATTATCTCTTAATTATTTGTGCCTGTGATTTATTACCCTACATGCTTCTGCAAGATTCGGGGGTGGGGGGGGGGGGGAGGGGGGTGGAAAGACATCTCCGGCTGTCCCGCACCAAACACTGCGTAAAGAAAGCTTGTTTTCATCCGCTAAGCTGTTGTAGAAACCTACATAGGACTTTATACAAACAGCGATTCAAGCAGAGCGCTGTACTGAAGCACTCTGACTCCACGGCCTAATGGCCCGCCGCTGTCCTCGGTGCTTGTGTCTGCTTCATTCAAACTCGGCCTGTGGCATTTATTGGTTAGTTTTAATCGTTTACGCAGCAGTAGTCTTAGTGTAAGTTTGAAACCCAGGAAGCGACTACGTGTCACCTCATTTTCGCAGTTTGTCAATCAGACTTCCATTTAGGAGGGCAGGAATTGACCGGAAGTGCCGACAGCTTCAGGTTACAGAAGTGTTACTCACCAAACCTGCCTGATAAGACAGGAAGTTATGACGACCAGATATCAATTGTTCAAGCTGCTTAGCTACTGAATTTGATTATGGGGCAACAAAGCTTGTTCTGCGACGTATGAGAGATGAACGGAATGCGTGCAAAATACTCCGGAGAGCGTAGGAATTGTTAGTAAATAGTATAAAATTGGTGAGTCTGACTTTTCAGTTGTTGATGTTTCCAGATTCTACGAGACATTATTAATAGAAATGGATTCAGCAACGTTCAGATTGTAGCACATGACGGAAAGTGGGATATCGCAACAGTCATTCAAAAAGATCCGGTTTTCAAAAAGGCTATTGATATCATTGGGTAATTGTGATAAGTAAAATTTATAGCTTTAAAATTTTTATTGGAGCGCATGGGTAATGAGGATTTTTTTTTTTTTGCTTGGGAATTGACTGTTGCTTTGCCTGTTTGGCTGCATGGCATTGAACGATTTTGTTGTATTGATGCGCATGCCGGTTCAAGAATGCCGCTGTTATATGTATTCTCACTGTCACTAAATATTCATACCGTTTGTAAACATCCTGCAGGCATTCCAAATAATATTGTCGACTAACTGCTTTGTGCTCTGTAATTATGGGGTGTAGGAAAAAATGGCACTGGAAAAAAAATGGCACCGGAAAAAATGGCACCGGCAAAAATGGCACCGGAAAAAGTGGCTCTTTTGAACATACGGAAAAAATGGCACTTTCATTTTTCATCACATGTATATTGAACCCTGAATAAAAAATAGAGTTTTAGTTAAAAAAGAATCATTTCATGTATAAAGGATCAATTTTTAAAAGTTATACAAACAAATCGATACATATTTACGTTAGCACGTGATGAATTTTTACGTAACGTTTTATCTATGGAAATGTGGCATAGTATTACTCGCTGGGGTTCCTTTATGGTCCTTTAGCGTTACCCTGAACGTTCCCGGACGTATCCGCAGGGTTCCTTTCCCCTTAACTCTGAACATTTCTTTGATATACTTCTTATATAAACGTATGCATATCGCAGTGGTTTACTCAGAAATGCTAAAATTTTATGGTGAACAGTTAAAATGGAAATAATTCAGTGAGTTATATAAATCGTACGCAGTATACTAGAAGAGAACATTTTTATCTAAACTATTGTCCTTGTAATAAATAAATGAAAAATGAAAATTAATTGAAATTTAATTTACAATGTTATGTAAAATATGTAATAGACAAGACTTTTCTTTTGCTAAGGTATGAAGTGAAGTAAATAAAATATTAGAAAATGTAAGAAACAAAGGTGCCATTTTTTCCGTTATTTCAAAAGTGCCATATTTTCCGGTGCCATATTTTCCAGTGCCATTTTTTCCGGTGCCATTTTTACCGGTGCCATTTTTTCCGGTGCCATTTTTTCCGGACCCCGTAATTATGTAGGTTCAGAGTGTACAACATTTGGTGGCAGACGCAATTTAAATTTAAGTGCCAAAAAAAAAAAGAACTACTGGCCTTGTGATTATTTTACCCAACTGAAGGCGTTGCCGTCTGGTTACGCCCAGCTGTGTAAACAAAGCATGACAAGGTTTTGTAAGTGCTTAATGGAGTTTACATCGTAAGTCGGTACTTAACATAGCCGTAGATAAATACTGGATATCAAGACAGACGAGGTGGCAACTCTCTCCATCCACCCCCTTTACGATCACTTTTTTTTGTCTTGGGTTGCATATAAACTTCCCCACACTTCTAAATATAAGCTCTAAGATGACAGGTGGTCCGTAATGAACAACTATTTCTTCGTTTGATAAGTGTCTTCTGGTTATCTTTGATCTTTTACTTATTGTATGAATAGCCAATAGTCACACGGATTGTTTCTAATCTTCATAAAAACTAACTTTCCTCTCCTACGTTCAGGCTTTATGCTCAGATGTAAACAATTTTCGGCAGTAGAAATCTTCTTGGCATAATCTGTTTAAATATCATATTTTAAATACATATTTACAGATTTCAGCTGCAAACTACTGTTGTTTAATCAAAGCTGTTACTTGTATAAGATAAGTAATTAAGAAAATGACAGAACATTAAAGGGTGCGACATTGGTTGTTTCATGCTAGATGGAGCCGTAAAGAAAATGCTTACCACCTTGTTGGTGTTAATGCACAAATTTTGCTTCAAAGTCATCCTTATTGCTCTTTACTGCACACCAATAAGCGGCACTTGTGCACGAAAAAGAGGTTTTTCCTTTAACAGCAATCCAGTTTTACCTCTTGTCTTGGGACAAGCGGGCGAGAAGACAGCGTTATAAAGTTTTTTATCGATTTAACAGCATTTTTGATGCCTTTACATGTTCTTAGCTTCTCCGAGACACACTGGACGAGCAGGGATTCGAACACATCAAAATAATCGCGCCCGATCAAGGCAAACATCCCTACTACTACTGGCAATTCGCCGAGGTTGTTCAGAAAAACCCCAAACTCAAAAAGACAATTTATGGCATTGGGTAATTTGAAAACTTTACGCTTTTCCCTCTGTACCTTTCTTTTTTCCTACTTCCCGGTATTCCTTTTGGTGTGGAGCACAAGTCCAAGGATTGCATTTAAATACTTGGGTAGAAAGCGATTTTTGTAAAATTTTGCTCTGCATTTTCCTTCCGCTTTTAACACGTGGAAATCACGACATAAATGCACGGAAACTCACGACATAAATGCATGGAAAATCACGACATAAATGCACGGATGAAGAGAAGAAAGAGCGGATAACTCAAAATACAAAGTCACTGTAAACCCTGTTACTCCACGAAAAGCGAATAATATAAACTATATAAAAAAAGATGAATGAGTATGTTGTATCGCGTTTGCTTGGTGACAGTCATTCATTCTCCTAAAATCGTTCTATTCGGGGACTGGTTGTGTTTTTTTTTTGGTGCCCTTGGTTCCCGCTCTGACAGTTTTGTGTGTGGTCATGCTTACCACTTCCTGGCCTTTTCCCCAGTATCAAACGGGACACTATATACTTTTCGTTACCAGTTGCTTTCGGTATCTTGGTGTGTTCTTAGTTCTGAGTGTAAGATCTAGCTTGCCGTTGTCACTCTTGTATTTTCTTATTATTGCATGTACCTACCCACTCGTAGTTCATAGCAGCCTATAGCAGATGCACGAGTTACTCCTAAACGTTGAGTTGGGTGGGTGGGTGGGTGGATTGAGTTAGTCAGGTTATGCGGTGTTTTAAGTAACGACCGTCCTGTGTGTGGATTGCGATCCGCCATCCCTACGCATAAGTAAAACACGACACCCATCCCCCCATCCCCAAACGCATCCGACTGAACCCACTCAAGATATAAGTATGCACAAAATTAAGCGTCCCAGATACTGACACAGGTATGCTATCGTAACGTTATCCGCCCACCTCTTATCCAGTCTCCAGTACCGTTCACATTAATGGAAACAAACCCCGCTATAATCTCCCGTGTAAATAATCACGTTGAAGATGTATTGAAGTCAAGCTGTTACCAAATATAATGAAACCTTGATGAGTCACAGAAATATGATTGAATAATGTTGCAAATCAATGTAAATATGTTACGCTTGTATTGAAAGCAATGTAAGGTTGCAGAAAATGCAATTTCGCTATTACAACAGTTTCTGAGTAAAAAAAAATAATTCAGTCAATTGTAAGTGGATTTCATGTGACATCAATGTAATCTAAGGTGAATTGGGTGTTCCATTGATCTCAGCTTGGCCAGATGTTATTTTCCGGTCATATGATGTTTAGTAAGCATATACCATGACGTCACAGGTGTCACTACCCGGGTACGGTGTCCACGCAAACAGCGCAGGCCACGGGCAAGGCTCTATGGGCGTCCGAGGACTACAGCACGTACAACGACAACACGGGTGCCGGCTGCTGGGCAAGGGTAAGACGCGGGGTGGGCAAGGGTCAGAAGTGGGCAGAAGGCTTGTCAAAGCTAAGTCACGGGTTCCGGCTGGGGGAGGGGGGGGAGGGGGCGAGAGTAATACACAGGCTAAGGGTTGCAAAAGGGTAAGACACAGGCTGATTGTTGGGTAAGGCTAAGATACATGCTAATAGTTGGGTAAGGCTAAGACACAAGCTGATTGTTGGGTAAGGCTAAGATACACGCTGATAGTTGGGTAAGGCTAAGACACAGGCTGAAAGTTGGGTAAGGCTAAGACACAGGCTGATTGTTGGGTAAGGCTAAGACAGGCTGATTGTTGAGTAAGGCTAAGACACAAGCTGATTGTTGAGTAAGGCTAAGATACACGCTGATAGTTGGGTAAGGCTAAGACACAGGCTGAGGGCTGGGCAATTGGCGGTACAGTCAGAGGGCACATAGGTTGGGCAAGGAAAAGGCATGGGCAATGAATATTACAGTGCACTTGGCAAGGTAAAAGTACGAAAAGTGAATGCACAGGGCTTGGGAAAAGTAGAATCTTGTCAGACCTGCTTGAGGACAACTTTTTGTTTTGTGCTGTAGATACTGAACCAAAACTACGTCAACGGCTACATGACGAGGTAAGGCTGTGATTTACGAGTGCAGTGTATATTAAGAATGTGCGCAAGAGAATTGGGCTTGGTTAAAACCCGAATTTCATCCTTGGAGGAAAAAAGCCCACTACCTTCTTCGTTTTTTCCCGTAAACATAGGGTGATCACTTGTCTGGTATCAAAAATCTGTCTGGATTAAGTTTTAGCTAGACTAAATCTTTAGTACAATTTTGCTTTATGATGTTTACAGCGAAACTGAATGAATTTTAAGACAAAGAAATTTTACGTTGCATTTCTTCGTTTTCATTGAAGCACCATATCGTGGAATTTAATCGCGGCATATTACGATAACCTGCCCTTTGCGAAATGTGCTTTGATGACGGCAAACCAGCCCTGGAGTGGCCATTATGACGTAGCTGGTCCTGTCTGGATAACAGGTGACTTCTGGATTCTTAATCAATAGGAGCGTTGGCTTTGGGTAAAGTCGAGCCGATGAGCGTGGACAAGACGAGATCATGGATTCTATATGATGGAACTTATTAGCAGCTTTGCACCCGTATGTTCAACGTAGTTCAGGTGACTGATGGGTGGAGTTTTTCATTTTGACATATTTCTATAAATTGTTCTCCTTCCATTGCATAAATAATAATGAGGAAGTCAAGCGAGACATGTTTTCTGTGGATATAATGTGTTTTCAATGATACAGCGCACACCACGCAATTCACCAAACCGGGGGATACTTACCTGAAACATGGCATGGGCGTCGGCCATCTTGATCAAGGCGGAAGTTACGTCACGTTCAAAAGTGCTGATGGCAAAGACATAACCATGGTTATTGAAACAATGGTACGTTGTTGATTGTGCACCATTTGCGAATCAGAGTTTAACCACTCCCACCACCTACCCACCTCCTGCGCTTGAAATTTCCTCAAATAATGTTAAAATTCGTGATTTTGCTCTTTAAAAATTAGACCTCTGCGGCAGCCGCCCCCCCCCCCTCCTCCAACCAAACACAGGCAAACCTTACTGCCTATCAAAGGAATTTTAGTTACAGGACAGCGACCATTTAGGTCTGTGTGCATTGTAGGTTGGAGAAGTTCGTGAGAATAATTACAGAAATAAACAGATGTGGAAAGTTTTATAAATATGATTTAATTAATAGTATTAATTTTATTTTGCAGGTTCAAATTAAGTTCAAGTCAAATCTTTAAAATTATCCTTGTAGTTGAAATTAAATCTAATATCTCACAAAGAACAACTAAAGCAAATGCCCGCTTCACATGCCTTTTGTCTTTTTTTAGAGCCACGATCACTCCGAGTGCATCCGCCCCGCCCTCCCGGCGTACAACACCACCAAACAGACGGCCACCTTCACGCTGAAAGGCTCATTCCAGGTACACACTACTACCATGTATATTATAAGAAGCTATAACTTGGTTCAGTTTATTGGCGTTCTGTGGGAGAAATGCAGGTATTTTATGTTACATCGAAAGCGGCCTGGGGTCGTTAAGCAGTGGATTGCCGTTCGCATCACTTTTCTCACCTCATCTCGAAAGTCACAAGTAACGCCCTTGGAGTCGCCCAACCAGCCCTTTAAGAGAAAGAAAAGAAAGTGGGGCTCATGCATTGCGTGACTATAGAATGTGTTAACACATCAGTGTGATTAATAACACGATTTGAAACGCTTAAAAGAAATACAGCAAACAAGCCAATTGTTAAAACAATGGTTTTTTTTGTCATCCTTTATAAATTAGTATTTATGAGCACATCGAAACAGCAACAAAACAAACAGACAAAAAGCAAACAAAACAAAGGCAGTTTTGAGCAAAGTGTTGTGTACATTTCAGAATGTGACTGAATTACAAGTGTTCTTCACGCAAATCTTGTTCGACGGAAAACCTTCGATGTGGTTTAAAAAGATGGATCCTATAAAGGTAAGTAAAGAGTGGCATTGTTCTGGCTTGAAGATGTAGCAATTGATTCTCACGGCGTCTTTGTTGAGCAGGGATTGATTGTTTAGTGGGGGTGGAGGGTGAAGATTAGCGTAAAATTATGCAGTGTAACATGTTAATTGTTTGAAAAATTTCTGCGTAGTTTCTTCCCCACAGGGGGGAATATATGCGATCGACCCCGTGTGTCTGTCGGTCTGTCGGTCGGTCTGTCATCAAGAGCTTGTTAACACGATAACTTAAAAACTCCTGCAAGGATTTTAATGAAACTTGGTATGTGGCTTCTATGTTAACAAACACAGATCGGTGTTGTAAATGGGCCAGGTTCGTCCAAGGAAAATGGACGTGCTGGACTTGGATAATTTCAAGTATTGATGGCCGTGTTTAACTGATGGGGGGCCTGTGGGGAATCTGTGGGCTTGCACACTGCTCTAGTTCCTAATTGAAATGCTTGGGAGAATTCGGGCCTTCTGCGCCAGGCGGCGAACCTATTAGCACTGGTATGAACTCCGCTTTCTTGTAGTCGGAAAATTGAAATAATACTGGACCACTTGTTCCAGGTTAAGGATGGCCAGTTCATGTTGGATCTGGGCGTGGATCAGATCTACACCATTACTACGATAACAGACAGGGGAAAGAAGGGTTCGTACCCCGACCCTCCGCAGCCCAAGCCCTTCCCGCTGCCTTACAACGACAGCTACCAGAGTAAGTGTACATGACAGCAATTATTTCAAAATAGGCTGTTCTATAAACTGGTCCAAAGGCGCGGTTAACAAATCTGGACAAGGAAGGGGGCGGATTACCGTCTGTCTTTACTCCCCATGAACGCTTCTATGAAGCCTTGTTGATAGAAAAGATAGAAAAAAAAAAAACAAACACAAGTGACAAATTTTCGCATATTCACATCTAGTCTGTTGGATATATTAATCGGTCGCCTTTGCAGCTCAGTAACTCGTCTTGACGGAATATATTTTTTTTTCGTGGAGAGAAATAAATGGTGGTAATACGAAATGAACTACACATACATTGATGTGTTGTTTCATTATCTGTGCAGAATATCCCGAATTCTCGGAGCCGTTTAATTTCGTTGCCCAGGCCGGTGTGTGGGAAGTGCGAAACGTGACGTCACGCTTCATACGACACGGGGTGAAAATGAACATGCAGGTAAGTACTCGGCGATGCAATAGTAATAACGCGGTATTGTGGAGATACTTTTGTGTGGTCTAGTTCCCTTGTGTGTTGATTTTTCCTGTACTTTTTGGAGTATTACAAATTGCTACCTGCCTTTCCCCCGAGTTTATGTGTATTCATGTACTTAAATATAAATTTCTTCAGTATTTGAATTATTTACTGGTTAAAGTATGCACTATTAGCTTACTGTCACTTTGGATATAACGCTATGTTGTTGAAGGTGATGCAGCAAAAGCCAGTCTACTGGTGTAACACCGGGAACAGTACCCTCAACGTGGGCGGAGACTATAACTGGTGAGTAGACACAGGACTGCCTTGACAGTTCAACCTTGTATGTTTTACTCTAGTGGGACTTAGCAGTACATTTACCTCAGAGATGGATTCTTCTGGGGATATTTATCTCTGTAGTATGAAAAGCACATTATTATCGCAATGAGTAATATTTGTTGTCGACCAGTCACGATCAAAAACAGTAATGATTCCTAAGATTTTAGGTTGGGTGTCGCTGATTGAGACCTTGTGCACGTTTTCCATTTCTTTCATAGACCTCTACATGTGTTTAAAAATTTATAATTTTTTAGGACCGACATCTTCCATCAAATAGACGTGACCATACCTTCAGTGAACGGCACAGATGGCGCTTTCATCGCCGTCAGGGTCCAGCATGGTGGATGTGGCATGGCTGGCGCAGCTGGCTTCTTCTTCTGGATCTTCCCCGCAGAGGACGGCAATGGAATGTACATGGTGACGCGAGACCTTAGTGAGTTCACCTTATTGGCGATATGCCAGTACGTGCTAAGTGTCGTGTATCTGTCACGGAGAACATTCTAATTTTATGTATATTCCTAAGTCATTATAATCACTTACTTGCGCGGTTTTCATTATGCTGGGGGTTTTGTACACAGAAAAGTACAATATTTTCCCCCTTTTGTTTTAAGGAAAAAAAAGTCTGTATGATGTTGTCATTTTAGAGAAGACCGATGTTGTGCTGAAAGAAAAAGGAGAGTTCCGATTCGATGAACCTTATCTCATGAACCTGCTCATACACGTAAGTTTGTGCTTTTTAAAGTGTCTGATTAGACATTCCTATACTGCTGAGTGTTAAGTGTCTTCTAGAACTGTGTCTAAGGAGCATTTTCATACGTTTCAGTATTAAGTTTGTTCACTGGATCTCATGAAACTCCGTATACATTATACTGTTAAGCGTGTTCTTGAACTGGGAACTTGACACTTCGTACCTTTGCCTTTTTGCACCCGACAATTTCGTACCCTTGCGAAAGAAGCTTCATACTCTAATTTAAACAACTTCGTACCTTTACGAAAGACACGCCGTAGCGCTGCCTGGCACTTCGTAGCCTGGTATTACAATGAGTTTTTTCTAACACTAGAGCAGCATGAAAAACGCAGCTTTGATACTTATATTTTTTGCTTTTATTACCAACAAACGATTATTAGAAACAAGTTTGTTAACACGATATCTCAAGAACAACTGCAGGGATTTTGATGAGACTTGGTATGTAGCCTCTATGGAACAAACATAGATTGGTAGTGTAAATGGCAATAGAATAGAAAATGTCAGCTCTTGGTTGACTATTGATGGCCGTGTTTAACTGATGGGGGTTTGTGGGGTATATGATGGCTATGCACACTGCTCTGGTTTGTAATACTAGAGCAGCATAAAAAACGCAACTTTGATACTTATATTTTTTGCTTTTATTACCAACAAACGACTGTAGAAACATTTCTTAAGCCAGTCCTGTCTTTCAGAGAACTGGTAGTCAAACCGTATGACTTGCCTGACTCTCCCTGCATGTAAGCTCTCTTGAATCTACATCGCTTGTTTTTCTTGGTCTACCTAGTGCAAGTGTACAAGTATTTTGGAGTATGGTGACAAAAACCTAAAAATGATCCGGTCTACCTAGTGCAAGTGTACAAGTATTTTGGAGTATGGTGACAAAAACCTAAAAATGATCCGAGCGGCACCCGCTCCATAATTTAGAGGATGGGGTCAATGATAGTAACAGCTTACAATAGCTTGGAAAAAGATCTTAATCCGTTACGGCACTCGTCCCATGTTTTCTCTCTTCTGGGCTCGCTTTAGTTTACCATCGGAAGTGACTCGGACATGAGCGGTGACATGAAGCGGCGGGCTTCATGATACAACAGGCCAAACAGAATTTTTCCGCTTAAATAATTATTGCTTTGTAAAAGAACTTTAAGGATTGTCAAGAATAGTTAATTTCTAAACCCATTGTTGAGTATTTGTATTTCGCCCGTTGAGGGAAAACATTTTGTTTTTGTGCATTCTTTGTGTGGTGTCTTTTGTAGACACCTGATCTTGTTAACAGGATAACTCCCAAACACTGTGGGATTAGCTTTAAACTTGGTGGGATTATGTCTTCGGCTGGTACGCCGGTTGGGGTTGTATTTGACATACATTGGGCAATGCGTGACGTGACAGTTACGTGAGTCTACTGTCAAATTGTTGGTACCGAGTTTGTATAGCTGAGTGCCTTGGAGAAAGATACTTAGCTCTCAGAAAAAGGTGTGTAAAATAAGAAGTCAAAACATCTCTCAGTGTGACAATATAAAATTAGTTTGCATAATTTTCCTAAAATATCTTGTATTTTGCGTAAACTATCTTGTATGTTGTCAAAACTATTTTTTAAATTTTTGGTGCCGAGTTGACTAGGCTTGGTGCCGACTTGACCAAAAAAAAAAGTGCCGAGTTTGTTTGGTGCCGAGTTAGTAAAGTGCCGATATGACCGAACCCTGCTGCACTTAGAAAATTTCAGCTCCTGATTGACTGTTGTGTGAGCTTGTTAACACGATAACTTAAAAACTGCTTCTATGGGAACAAACGCAGATCGGTATTGTAAATGGGCCAGGTTCGACCAAGGAAAATGCACCACCTGGACTTAGAAAATGTCAGCTCTTGATTGACTATTGTTAACACGACATCTCAAGAACAACTGCAAGGATTTTAATGAAACTTGGTATGTAGCTTCTATGGGAACAAATATAGATCGGTATTGTAAATGGGCCAGGTTCGTCCAAAGAAAATGCACCAACTGGGCTTAGAAAATTTTAGCTCTAGGTTGACTATTGATGTCCGTGTTTGACTCATGGGGGCCTGTGGGAATATGTGGGCTATGCACACTGCTCTAGTTGTAGCCTTGCACAAAATTTTGGAATTGCGATACCTAAATCGCCCCTTTGTAGCAGTGAAGTGGCAGAAAATTCAGGGTACGTAAATTCCAAAAAAAGCTACGAAAAACAAGGTTAAGGAAAGGCTGAGGTACGAAGTGTCCAGAAATCCCTGAACTCTACGTATTATTCAAGATAGTAAAGTGACCATGTTCTTTAATGTGTAGCCTAAATTATAGTTTTGTTACCATATTGGTTTCAAAATAGTTTGGAACCTTGTTAAATAATTTATGTAGTGTGAATTAACTCTTTGATGCTGGCATTGAGAGAGCGTAGAAATTCTATTTTTAATTCGTTGCAGTGGACATTTATCTCAGAAGTTATTAGCGATTGAAATAGATATTGTTGCATGTTTGCAGTTTTTTACAAGACGTAAAGTATTTTTTTTAGGGCAATCACCTGGTCGGAAGCGTGGGGGAGTCGACGCTGTTCGCAGTGGATGTGCCAAGCTCGCCCGGAAACGGCTTTGTGGGATACGGAACAAACACGTTCGGCCACGCGATGTTTGCCAATCTATTCATAGACAGTGTGCACTAAACTTTAGTGTCCATGTATTTGCAATAACGTAGCATAAGATCCAATTGTACGTTGATGCAGCATTCAGATGCACATTTATTTATATCCAAGCGCACACAGAGTAAAATCAAATAGACAAGAGTAAGATCATTCTGTACACTGATAAAACGCCCAAGGTACACTGATTAAGGGTCAATTGCATGGTGATTAAGGGTCTAGTGTACACTGATAAAGAGCTTAGTGTGCACTGATAAAGAGCCGAGTGTACACCGATTAAGGACCAAAAGTATATTGATCAAGAAAAAAAAGTGATATTATTACTATTAGTAAGTCCGTAGAGGGCGTTTTTTATAATATACTCATCCATTGCAAATTGCTATGTGACAGATAAAAGTACTTGTAAAATCAGCTGAGCATACGTACACTGATCGTCATTTTACCTTCTAAGTGTTGATGTTACTATAAAAGAGATGTTAAAGATTATACATATTTTGGTAATATTTTTTCAAATTTATTTTTTGTCAAAGTTTATGGTTATTTAGGCACTGAAAATGTGTAGTTTTTATTTTCTTATTAATTTGTAGCACTTGTGAATGACAGCGTGTTTGAGTTTTTTGTTAAGCAGTTTTGATGTAATCGCTTAAATAATTATAATTAGAGTTTTGTGCCGATCTCGTTAAAGAGCGCATGTCGATTGCAATTAAGTTGTTATCGTAACAGCCTTTCTTATATCAGCCATACCCGTGTATTGTCAGTCAAAGCCTTGAAAAGTTGTCCGTTACTGTGATTATAAGTGTGACAAAACCTTGTAGTTTGTTTTGTTAATTGCTGTTGAGAACTTTCCGTTTAGAACTGACCGCTTTTAAAATAGCCTTGCTTATTTTCATACCTTTTTGGAGTTAACTGAATTGAATTTGAACTCTTGCAGCAGGAATAGAAGGTGCAAGTTTATAATTCTGACGTAGTAATAGTGTACTGATGGTACACGTGTAGTATCTGTGATATTTATACCCTGTCTACCAAGTACATAGGTACGATAGATTGCCTGCCCTAAAAACACTGTGGGACGAGCAATGTTTAATTCATTTATGTGACTGATGCAGTTGCAACTTTTGTGATTTGATGTTAGGAACTATTGGCATGGCGTGTCCGTAGAATTTCACTTCTAACTTTGTGAGGTTTTCTTTGATGTTGTTTTCATAAACTTTTATACCACCTTGATTATAGTTGTGTTTGAAGGAAAGGATTATAGTTTAGAGTTACCTCTCGTGTACTGTGCAGCAATAACAGTATGTGATTACTGGGATTATTTTTTTAACTGGTATAGAATGGTTTCGTTACTTTTATTTTTTTATTGTTTGATGCACTTGGGATTGAAAAAGCACAATAAAAAGTCGAAAATTTATAACAGTCTGTATGTTATTTTTTGAGTTCTCCCATTTGCCAGGCATACCATAGTACTTGATATGAATGTAAAATGCTGTTCTTAACCCAGCGGACTTTGTCGGACTGGGCTAGTCGTATCACTATAGGGAGCTTGAATGTATGTGCGTATGTTAAACTTTTTCGTTAAAATGCTACTCCTCCTACAGTTTTGCTCCAATCGTTTTGATATTACGCAGGAATGTTCCCTGGGTGGTCCCCCACCTGGATATTACTTTTTTGACGATTGACGAAAATCTGACAAAATTGAAGCATTTTTGGTGCCCGTCTTGACGCATTTTTAAAATGCTACTCCTGCTACAGTTTTACTCCAATCGTTTAGATGTTACGCAGGGATGTTCCCCAGGGGTTTGCCTACCAGGCTATTAATTTTTTTCGCGGCTCGCCAAAAACAGTCGAAATGGCGGAACTTTGAAGTTTGGCAAAAACTGGAATAAATGGTAGTAAATTGTCAAACCATTCATTTCTCTGTCTTTTTTCAAATAGTTATAAAATTTTGATCGAAAGTTTCTTAGTTGCTTCTCCACCTGGACTTTGCTTTTTTTCGCAAATGACAAAAAATGCCGAAATGGTGGAATTTTAAAAATTTTGTAAAATTGTGTAAATGTCGGTAAATACGTAGATCGTCAAAACCCAACCTCTTAAACATTCCTTTTCGGGTAGCTTCCACCCGGGAAAACTCGTTTTTGTGTATTAAAATTATGAAAAAGTTACGTTCAGAAACAAAGGTCTTCATTTTTTGGCCTACCAGTATATGTTTCAGAGTTTTTCTCTCTTTCTTCGTTTGGTAACTCTTCTGGGTCATGTCCTTAGACATGCTAGTATGCATTCATCCTTTGCCATATTAAACAAAGCAGCATGTCAATCAACGAAACATGGAAGATTCGTTGTATTGTATTTTTTAACCGGAGGAAGTGTTAAAATTTGACAAATGCTTCTCCTGTGCGCAGTCAAGCCAGTGTTATTTGTTCAACGTCACTGAGGGTCGCCGTAACCATGAATATACTTCGGTGGTGAATAATACGCAGCGCGTGTTCTGCGCTTTTAAACACGTGGTACGTACTCTTTGAAAGCCTGTGTGTAGCCTAGTACGCGTTTTTGTGAGAGGCAATGGCGTAGAAACCTTTCTTTTGGCGATGTACAATGACATGGATA
The DNA here is from genome assembly GCA_949752745.1 of Protula sp. h YS-2021. Classification (NCBI taxonomy): domain Eukaryota; kingdom Metazoa; phylum Annelida; class Polychaeta; order Sabellida; family Serpulidae; genus Protula; species Protula sp. h YS-2021. The sequence goes on along the minus strand of OX457031.1, from coordinate 32,840,889 downwards.
CGCCGCATAAATCTTGTGTATAGGTACGCGCTCAGTGCTCTGTGGTTCACGTTTTTGTTCCTGGAGCGTGTACCAGCACATTACCCATATCACTCTGCATTGCACACGTGGGTAAAAAAAAACACTGTGTGGATGCCAAGAGCCAAACGACCATGCTGTAGATTTGCGAATTGCTTGAAAATTTTTATATTTATGAAGAACTTTGAACAAAGCCTTGAACGCCCTTATAAATAGATGGCAGCTAACCAAGCACGACATAGTTGTTTAAACTATTTAAATTTTTTATAAACAGGTCTTGGCAAATTGTCTGTCGAAAAGTAGCTGGAAAACTCTTGCAACATGTTTCCGCGTTATCTTAGAATGAGTTGCTACGGGTCCTTGTTAAGATACATTACATTATGTTTTCATTTTTAAAATGCACAGAGGAACTAGCGTACAACATACAACAAACGAGCACAGGCGACAGACAAAAACGGGCTGCAATGCAGACGAACCAACAAAGTCGTCTGTAAAATGTGAATTGTTTATAGTTTATTCCTTGAGTAATACACAATTAAACATTGCCATACGATGTCTTACCAGCAAACTTAAAAGCTCAAGCAATTATATTATGAATATGAAATAGGTATCCAATGTACAATGATTTCTTAGTTAGTTAGTTAAAGTTCTTCATGATCATTCTCATCCATGTCATCTATATTTTCACTTTGCTCTGTTTCAAAGTCAAACATTCCCTCAAAGCCGTTCATCGCTTGGCCCGTTACTTCTTGGTAACCACGCAGAATAGCCTGTGCTGTTGCCATCATGTGATCAGTGACGTCAGCGTTTGAGCAATAGCCTGTGTAGCATAAATTCAGTTGTAACGCTTCAGAGCTGAATGTCAGTATTTTCCAAGATTAGAGGTTGTTACTTCATGGGAGTTGTTCCTTAACAGGCTGTACTGAATTTATCTCCTACTTTTTAGCCCAGCTTACGTTACACGTAAGCTGGGGTATTCCTATCGGTTTGCGGGCGGTGTCCGTTAGTTAGTTAGTTAGTTAGTTAGTTAGTTAGTTAGTTAGTTAGTTAGTTAGTTGTTTATTTAGTAAACTTTGGTTCAAAATGCATCTCCTCCTACAATTTTGATTCCATGTCATTTATTTTTGGTGTGAGGCATCCCTAAGGGGTCGTGCATACGGCTTGTGCTTTTCTAGTCGATCGGGTGATTTTTGAATTTTTGGCGAATTTTTAAAGAAAAAATTTTAAAATGTATCTCCTCCTACATTTTTGACCGGATGTGATTTATTTTTGGTATGAGGCACCCCTAAAGTGTCGTGCATACGGCTTGTGCTTTTTTAGTCGATCGGGCAATTTTTGTATTTTTGGGGAATTTTTTAAGCAAAAATTTAGAAAATAATTCAAAATGCATCTACTCCTACAATTTTGATTCGATGTCATTTATTTTTGGTGTGAGGATCCCTAAGGAGTCGTGCATACGGCTTGTGCTTTTTTAGTCGATCGGGTGATTTTTGAATTTTTGGGGAATTTTTAAAGAAAAAATTTTAAAATGTGTCTCCTCCTACATTTTTGACCGGGTGTGATTTATTTTTGGTATGAGGCACCCCTAAAGGGTCGTGCATACGGCTTGTGCTTTTCTAGTCGATCGGGTGATTTTTGAATTTTTGGGGAATTTTTGAAGAAAAAAAAATTAAAATGTATGTCGTCCTACATTTTTGATCCGAAACCTCTCAAAGATCCGATGACCCTAAAAGGTCGTGAATACGGCTTGTGCTTTTTAGTCGATCGGACAATTTTTGTATTTTTAGGGAGCTTTTGAAGAAAAAAACTTCAAAATGCATTTTCCCCTACAGTTTTGATCTTTCTCTCTCTCTTTTTTTTTTTTTTTTGGTTTGAGGCATCCCTTAGGGGTTGAGCATACGGCTTGCGCTTTTTAGTCGGTCCGATAATTTCTGTATTTTTAGGGAATTTTTGAAGAAAAACTTCAAATGCATTTCCTCCTACAGTTTTAATCCGATTTCATTTATTTTTGGTATGAGGCATCCTTAGGTGGGTCGGGCATACGGCTTGTGCTATTTGACTCCACTTGGGAATTCTTGATTACGATAGGGAATTTTTGATGAAAATACCTCAAAATGCATCTTCTCCTGCAGTTTTGATCAGACATCATTTATTTTGGGGCTGAGGCATGCTTAGGGTGTCGTGAATACGGCCTGTGCTTTTCGAGTCGATCAGAATTTTTGGTGAATTTTTGAATAAAAAAACTTCAAAATGCATTTCCTCCTACTGTTTTTATCAGATTTCATTTATTTTTGATACAAGCCGACTTTAGGGGGTCATGCATACTGCTTGTGCTTTTTGAGTGAATTGGAAAACTTTTGAATTTTTTTCGGAATTTAAAAAAAAAATAAATGAATCTTCTCCTGCAGCGCATAAACGCAAGTTAAATGAACTTGCGCAGTAGTCAGATTTAACAACCGCACATCGACGCAAGTTAAATAAACATTCGCATTGGTCCGAAATGTGAACCATTGACTGAAGATAAACATGCAAACTGGTCCAAAATAAGCACCGCGCATCAACGCAAGTTAAATAAACATGCGCAATGGTCCGAAAAAAGAACTACGCGTCGACGCAAATTGAATAGACATGCGCAGTGGTCCGAAATGCGGATCGAGCATCAACGCAACCTACAGAAACATGCGCACTGGTCCGAAATGCGAACCGCGCATCAACGCAAGTTAAATAAATATGCACACTGGTCCGAAAAAAAGAACCGCGCATCAGCGCAACCCAAAGAAACATGCGCACTGGTCTGAAATGAGAACCACGCATCAACGCAAGTTAAATAAACATGGGCAATGGTCGGAAATGCGAACCGCGCATCGACGGATGTTAAATAAACATGCGATCCGGTCCAAAATAAGCACCGCACATCAACGCAAGTTAAACAAACATGCGCACTTGTCCGAAAAAAGAACCACACATTGGCGAAAGTTGAATAGACATGCGCAGTGGTCTGAAATGAGAACCTCGCATCAACGCAAGTTAAATAAACATTCGCAGTGGTCCGAAGAAGAACCACGAATCGACGCAAGTTGAATAGACATAAGAGTCGGGCATCGACGGGACTGAAATAAACATGCGTTCTGGTCCGAAATGCAATTCGCTTGTCAACGCAAGTTAAGTGAACCTACGCACTGGTCCGAAATGCGAACCTCGCATGAACGCAACCTAAAGAAACAGGTACACTGGTCCGAATTCCGAACCGCTCCTCAGCGCAAGTTAAATACACATTTGCACTGATCTAAAATAAGTACCGAGCACCAACACAAGTTTAATAAATATGCGCACTGGTCCAAAATGCGAACCACGCATCGACACAAGTTAAATAAACGTGCGCACTGGTGGAAAATGCGAAACGTTCATTAACGCAAGCTAAATAAACAAACACACTGGTCAGAAATGGGAACCGAGCATTAACGCAAGTTAAATAAACATGCGCACTGGTTAGAAATGCGAACCGAACTGCGCATTAACGCAAGTTAAATAACGTGCGCACTATTCAAAATAAGAACTGCGTATCAACGCAACTTAAATAAACATGCGCACTGGTCCAGAATAAGAACCGCGCATCAACTCAAATTAAAGAAATATGCGCAATGGCCTGAAATAAGAACCGCACATCGACACACGTTAAATAAACATGCGCAGTGGTTCGAAATGCGAACCACGCGCCAACGGAAGTTAAATAAATATTTGCACTGGTCCAAAATAAGCACCGCGCATCAACGCAAGTTAAATAAACATGCGCACTGGTCCGAAATTCGAACTGCTCATTAACGCAAGTTGAATAAACATGCGCACTGGTCCAAAATGCAAACCGCGCACCAACGCAAGTTAGATTAACATATGCACACGTCCAAAATAAGCACCGTGCATCAACGCAAGACAGATAAACATGCAAACTCTTCCGAAATGCGAACCGCGCATCAAGGCAACCTAAGGAAACTTGTACACTTGTGCAAAATAAGTACCGCTCATCAACGCAAGTAAAATAAACATGCGCACTGATCCGAAATAAGAACCGCACATCAACACAAGTAAATAAACATGCGCATTCATCCGAAAGAAGAACCGCACATCAACACAAGGTAAATAAACATGCGCACTGATCCGAAATAAGAACCGCACATCAACACAAGGTAAAAAAACATGGGCGCTGGTCCGAAATGCCAACCGCACATCAACGCAAGTTCAATAAACATGTGCACTGGTCCAAAATAAGCACCGCGCATCAACGCAAGTTAAATAAACATGCGCACTGGTCCGAAATTCGAACCGCGCATCAACGCCACTTAAATAAACGTGTGGAGTGGTTCGAAATGTGAACCACGCTCCAACGCAAGTTAAATAAACATTTGTACTGGTCCAGAATAAGCACCGCGCATCAATGCAAGTTAAATAAACATGCGCACTGGTCCGATATTCGAACCGCGCGTCAACGCAAGTTAAATAAACATGCGCACCGTGCAAGTTAGATAAACATGGAAACTGTTCCGAAATGCGAACCGCGTATCAAGACAACCTAAGGAAACTTGTGCACTTGTCCAAAATAAGTGCCGCTCATCAACGAAAGTAAAATAAACATGCGCATTGGTCTGGAATAAGAACCGCGCATTAATCTTTATTAAGTTAAATGAACATGTGCACGGTTCCAAAATGAGAGCCGCGCATCAACGCAAATTAAATAAACATGCGTACTTGTCTGAATAAGAACCGCGCATCAAGGCAAGTTACATAAATATGCGCACTGGTCCGAAATGCGAGCGTTGTTTGAAGGTATCGATGGCAGACTATCCAGTCTACCAGAGATACAAAAAATCTGTTCCCCATTTTTCACGTAAAGAAATCTTTGTATGCATTTATCGGTCTATGTTCTGGTCCGGTGCTGAATTAATTATTGAGCTAGCTCTTTGCCGTCTCATCTTTTGAAGCCCGATATTTCAGGGAAATTCCTTCGCTCATGCACGCTGGAATGGGTCTTATTGCTTTTCGTAAGCTGGGACTTTGTCCTTGGACAAACTTGTTGTAATAATTCCACAGACTGGTTAAATGAATTTGCGTGGGAAGACTTATTTATAATTCACAAGAGGTCTTCATAAACTAACAAACTTTAAAGCAATATCTTGGCATTAAAAATTGCGAATTTTACAAGCTTCATTGATTTTTTTCAGTGGATTGCTTTATGCAAAAAAGGAATGGTGACCTTTTTGTGTCCAAAGATAGTGTACATTTTTAAATTTCAGAAATCTTGTGTGAGACAGGTTTACAGACTTGCACCACAGGCCGAATTAGGCAATCAAGCAAGATAGTACTGACGCAAGCAATACTCTTTTATATTGTTGGAACAATATTTATAGTTTATATCAAGACAAAGGCATATTATGGAAGATGCATTCCTTGAAAGTGAAACAACCTGGGCTTTTACTTCTATCAAAAATGTTCTTCTGTTGTTAGATGAGGGATATGAATCACAAGGTCGTAATTGAAATTTATTAGCTTCTAAAATCAGCCTTGCACCATTGTTAACTTTTTCCACATGTGGAATTGTCTATTTTCACAACTCTCCTCTTTCATTAGTTGTTTTATGTTGGAGTTGCGGGAAAGGCCATTACCTGATATATCGACACATAGCTTCTCGGTTATTTTATTGTACTCTTCTTCTTTATACAACCTAATTATTTCCTCTTCGTATTGTTCAATTAGATTTTCACACTAAAATAAGAATCACCACATAATATGTTAAATGCAATTCACTGAGTCACATTTTTCGCAAAGTTTTTATACCAGTTATACGCCTCAAGCATAAGCTATAACAATTTGATACAATAGTTTAGATCGGCGGTGTTTAATGATTCTTGGAATGAGTGATGGAAACCCAAAATCAAATCATCAACACAAATGGTACCATGGGTTACACACTAGCTACGTTACAGGCCATGAGTGAAACCAGGCTATGTATACATAGCCTAGGCTATGAATACATAGCCTGATGCGACCAGGCTATCTATACATAGCCTAGGCTCTTTATTCATAGCCTGAATTTGCAGCCAAAAAATTTCACTCATGGCCTGAAATGTCAGATGGCATTGATTGCTTTCTTTAAGACTTATTTGTGAGTGTTTTAATGGCAATTTGGGGTTTATAGTAGGATTATTCTCACTCATGCCTTTGTGAGCAGTTATATCCTGTTCATTATAAATTCTTCTCTTTGATTCGTAATTCGCTATGATGATTGTTACTGTTTCACCTGTAATAATAATTGATATCTGTGATCATTAATCTTCAGTCATGCCTTTCAAATGCAATTTACATAGCATGATCTGTGATTGTAACTTCAATCATACAACCATACCTTTTCATTACAATTGACTGATCATTTGTTTCGTGGGCAGATGCAATTATTGGAACGCCTGTTATTGCAATTACTCTGTCCTACCCAGGTTACAAATCCAACTCAAAAATCAAATTACTACTCTGGTGTGTGAAATAACTAATTTTAATTCCAGCTAACAGTTAAAATCCCTTAATTTCATGTCCTCGGGTGTGAATAGATAGACATACATGGCTATAAAAGATGCCTGAAATGTGTAGACCTTCATTCTACTTTAACACGAATAAGGATAAGAATTAGTCTGGATAATATTGTCGAAACTGATACGGACATTGAGGCACGATTTACGGGAGAATTGGTGAAAGTTTAGGAGCAAAACGTGACCAGAAGAAAGTACATTGATCTCAAGAGACCATTACGAACTTCTGATGACTGAAATTGTAGAAGCAAAGCAGGCAAATCTAAATACTTCAAGGCAGTATTGTCTTTTGAGAAAATATGACATTTTGGTTTGTGGCGATGTGCAAAAAGTGATCAAAAAAAAAAAGAAAATGCTGATGAAAATAGGCTGTACTATGTACCTTTGGAAAGCCTGTATGACGTTATCAAGCGATCACGGCAATTGCTTTCTAGGCAATTTCGGGGGTTTAATGTCAGGGTGACTTAATTCCAAATAAAAAAGAAATTGGAGATCCAATAAATCATTAAAAGGCAGATCTTACTTCCCTCTTAGATCTAACAATTGCAATTGAAACACCCGCAATAATCAGTCGTCGCCATAAAAGACATACCAAAGAACAGGAATTTGTGATAAAACGGGGATTACCGCTCACAAAGGCATGATTGGAGATTTTCCATCTCAAACATCAATTAGTGTTGAAAATAATCCTATTTAAACCCCAAATTTCAATTAAAACCACTCGTAAATAATTAATAAAGATAGCAATCAATGTCATCAGACATTTCAGGCCATGAGTGAAATTTTTTGGCTGCAAATTCAGGCTATGAATAAAGAGCCTAGGCTATGTATAGATAGCCTGGTCGCATCAGGCCATGTATTCATAGCCTAGGCTATGTATACATAGCCTGGTTTCACTCATGGCCTGTAACAGCTACAAATCATGCTAGTATTAAAATACAAATATCCAATACATTGTCATAAAAATAAAAAAAATACAAATAAAATTTAATACTAATTTTATATATAATATGTTTTCTGATTTGGAATACTGCTTGAGGTTCACTGTTATAAAACAGCACAGGCTGTATCGTTATTAACAACACCTCTCACATGTACCGCTCTTACAACATAAACAGACCTGATGACAAAAATACATGGCATAGCAAATGTTTAGCCTTTGATATTGACTTTGAGTAAGGTTTTGTTACATTAATTTTTCACTTTAACGTTATGGTAACATTAAAACTTAACAAAATGCAGTAAAAGTTTCGGAATTTGTAATATTATCAAACGATAACCTAGCTTAAGATTAATCATTAATCCTATTGTACATCTCTACATGTGTTTACCATTGCAATAACTTGTTTGGCATAGCAAAGAAGAAATATAGGACAGCTGTTACTTACCGCAAATTTGAGCATTTTAGTTGTATGATTACTTTTTACAATATTTGTGAGAGATATTTTTTCTCCTGGCATGCGTGGACTTGTTCGTATGAACGCTCTCTTATTTGATTTCGTATCTGAAACAAAGAACACACGACTAAGTCAATGTAATATGATATCAAGGAATTAATATGTTGTTTCAAGTTCTTGCACATTCTGAACTGTCAGTACAATCAGTCAACCGGTTGGAATAAAACATATCTACAAGAGCTATAAATTATAGTGATCTCGTGCTCGTGCGATAAACTGTTGCTTTATATATTTATTTAACTACAATATAGACATTATAAATGTGATCATGCCTTATTTTTGGTGCATACTTTACAACTTAATGAAAATTTCTTTGTAAAATAATTTACAAAGTCTGTACACACTGCTTTTTCAAAATTTTTATCACATTTTTTTCACTGAACTGACTTTATGAAAAATAACGAAGATAATTTTAATTAGCTTCTCTAACAGGGTCATAATCAGCTTGGATTTTGTTTTTGTGACAACGCACAAACATACGCTTTAGTATGAGAAAACAAGACAACACTTGCCAACGGTTACATGAAAATCCCTCATTGAATTGCATATATTTTCTAAAACATCAAACAGGTAGACATCAGATCTTTTATATCTAACCTGAAAATGAAATTTAGTTTTCAGTTTGTTTAAAACATTTTAACACTATTATCTCTTTTCAAAGGTTCTTGAGGCCAACAGAATAAACAGCATTAACACCGTAGAAATTTACAAAGCTTATCTGAATTGAACTCTCTTTTATGATATGTTGATCAACGGACAGTTTTGAAATGAAATAGGAATACAACCTTGACATTTAACAATGCAAGGCTAAAATAGCTAGAGTGTTTCGTAAATAAATTTTTAATTGTTACTTGAATATCTTTCTTGTTTTTTGCTTGCATTAGCCAAAATATTATTTTTCCTCCTGTTTTTTTACATTCCTAGTCTCGTAAATTGTATTTCCCTATTTCATTTTGCAGAAGCCCCTGAACACAATGAATATACGCTTCACTTACTGTGTTGGCTTTACTGTTGCCTCTGCTGTCTAGCCTAAAATCCCCAACTTGGACAGTTTTCTTTTCATTTATAGCAGACAGTTGCCATCCCATTTCCTCTGTCATGCACACGCATGCTGTAATCAATGCATCTGATGCCTCAATTATAGTTTATCAGACTGTGGTGGCTTTAGCGTTTTTTGGTATTTTAATATTAAGTTATAATATGACTAGGTGTTAAGTGAGCGTTTTTGGAGCACTTAGGTAGAAGAATGACGAATATTTATTTACTCATAATTCTGTGTTAATTAACAAAATCACTTTTCGTGCGAAACACAGATACAAACGATCACGCTTATAAGGACGTGTGTGCAGACGAAAAAATATCGTGGTATCTTATGTCAAATGCAATGCGATTGCAATCGTGGTTATCCTTAGGATGCTTTAACACGATCAAGTGATCTAAAACATAACGGTCTTAAATAGTGATAATGTCGTTGTACCCATATACCTGTAAAGTCAATTTTGCGATAATTAACACCTGAGCGCTTGAGCATTAATAAACACGCGATATACACACAGAAAGACACAATAATCAAATTTCTGGTTAACTTTAATTTTCAGAGGGAGAGGGGTTATTTATTTACGTCATCATATATAGACTGGGTGTAACTTATTGCATTGGATATAATCTTTTCCTAATAAAGACATATTGCAGTTTTAGAAAATGTATAATTTTCTTTACACCTCATCTTTGGATTTATCTTTGATGATTTGTTTTGTATTTATGCGTGTGTGAGTGGCAATGTGTTATGTGTTTAGTCTGCATGTGAAAATGAAATTGGAAATATACGAATTTATTAGGGTGTACACTACTATATCGTCTTATCGATCATCCATTTGAAATTGATAATCCTGAGCATTAAAAATTTTGTGTATGTCAACTCAAATACAACACTGCTTGTGGTACACTAAAACAGCAGCAAATATCATTTTAAATACAAAAGTTTAAAACAAATATACACAAAAGTCATTACATACAGGCAAATAGAAAATAGAAAAATAGAGCTTCAGCTTGTAAAACAAGATATCTCTGAATTGGAACTAATAGAATCACCTTGTTCTGAACTGAATGATCTTGTAGACCACTATAACAAGGTACTGCTTGAACTACTATATAAAAATGCTCCAATAAAACTGCTCGAATTGTTGATAGGCCAAAGGTGCCTTGGGCAAAAGAATTTAAAAAGACAAGAATGACAAGGAAAAATAAAAACTAGAAAATCATAGACCATACATTAGAGTAAAATAACAAATAACAAATGAAGGAATCTTATTATACACATAAAATTACCAAATGCGGAAACGACCAAAGAAATTAGTCACTGTGTTAAGTGAAATGATTCAGAAAAAAATAAAGGGAAGCCTACGAGATACTCACTGCCGAATTTGGCTAATGATTTCAACAACTTATTTACCAAACAATAGAGTCAATTCGGAATGTCTTGAAAAGCAGAGATATTCGTTACACTTCTGTACTTAATATCACTCCGTGCTCATACTTGGACAGTTTTAGTTATGTCAGTGAAAGTCAGTTGGTTACCGATTACCGATTTAAGATACTCTTTTTCACGTTTTGATGCATGGCACCGCCCCATTCCACCCGAAAGAACTCTTATCCGGATATTCACCGCTGGATGCTCCAGGATCTAGTTGAGATATTCACTTGGACAAGAATGCGTTTCAAGCCCACTAAGTTCAGAAGCGTAGTAATCGGGAGAGAAGACCGTACCGGATGGTGTTCAAGATTGAAGACAAACCAATACCGTTAGTGGAGGAAAAGCCAATCAAATGCCTAGGGAAGTGGTCCTCGGCAGTCGTCAAGAATGGATTGCCAGGCAAAATATGGTGCTGCCAACCCGTCATACTCCCGAAATTAGTCTGGCCGATGTTCGTGTATGACATACCAATAGCGACAGTGGAGACCCTACAGAGAAAGATTAGCAGTTTCCCGAGACGGTGGCTCAACGTACCAAGAAGTCTAAGCAGCATCAGTTTGTACGGTTCAGGCAGCAAGCTGCAGTTACCAATAACCTCTATGTGGAAGAGTACAAAGTTACCAAAGTACGACAGGCCCTTATCCTCAAAGAAAACTTCGACAAGAAGGTGATGAACGCAGGTGTACAGCTAAGAACCGGCAGAAAGTGGTCAGCCAGCAGGAAGCTGAACGACGCAGAAGTGCGGCTGAGGCACGGTAACATAGTGGGAACGGTGACTCACGGACATTTGGGTCTTGGCTGCACAAGACCTCAGTGGAGAAGCACAAAACCGAGCCAGCGCCAAGAAATTGTCTAAAAAGAAGTTCGTCAAAAACAAGAGGAAGAGAGAATGGCCAAAGACCTGAATATGAAGTCGCAAGGCAGCTGGACAAGATGGGAAGGTGTGCGGTCCAAGAAACTGTTGTGGCGTGAGATGTGGATGATGGAAACGTATAGACTGCGTTCTGCAATCAGTTCCGTTACGACGTGCTGCCTACGCCGAGCAACCTCCGCTCGTGGAACATGAGAGACAACTTAGCCTGCAATCTGTGTGGCAAGAGGGCAAACCTTCAACATGTCCTATGCGCGTGCACCGTGGCCTTGGCAGACGGAAGATATCAATGGCGTCACGACCAGGTGCTGACGGTATTAGTGGACGCCTCGGGTTTGGCAAGACGGCGCAAGACCAAGCAGCATCCCGGTAAACATTTTTGGTTTGGAAAACGTTTTATAAACGTTTTTTGTGAAACCTAAAAAACCTTCAAAAACCGTTTTATTTTCGTTATGTATGAAATGCTAGAAAACGTTTTTTTGGGAACGTTTTTTGAAGGTTTCAAATGAAACCTTTTCCAAACCATTTTGACGGGGTTTTTACAATAAAATTCTGAAACCCTTTTTGTGATCCTTAAAAAATAATGATTTGTGACGTCCATTTAAGACCATTGATCATTCAAACAACACTACAAGACACCGATCTGAAACTAAGCATTCGTACTTACCTGGGATCGAACCTGGGACCTCTGGCATGCTACGCGTCGACCCTACCTCTACGCCACCACGCATCAGATTAACTATGAACTATTCGGCTACCAATATCTTGTTTCTATGCGATCCCCAACAATTAATTTTAACATTTTTCTGTCTTAAACGGTGCTTTTAAAATTATTTGCTTTATAAAAAACCATGCATTTTGCTTTCATAGTGATTATTTGCTTAGGATTAGTTGATCGAGGCAACCAATAGTCTTAGCTAGCTATATAGATAGCACGTAAGTTGACCTCATTATATAACTATATCATTTTTATGTAGTAATATAATAACTAAAATCAAATAAATTACACCTAAAAGTCAATATTTGATTTTAAAATTATATATTTCATCTTTATTAGTATCTAAAATGTGCTAACTTATTTGAAAATGGTATTCAGTACATATGGTTTCCCATGATGCTCAAATACACGACACCCAATAATATTGAATTTTCATAATGCTCCAGTACAAAATTTTTGATTTAGGTTTAAAAATAGTTCCCCCTGAAACGTTTCGAAAAGGTTCTACAATAAACGTTTTATTTTGGTATCCGAGAACACAAAGGTTTTATAAACGTCAATAAAACGTTTCAACCAAAAACGAACCTTAAAAAAACGTTTCCATGTTTACCGGGATAGTTTCCCGAAGTTTGTTGCCTTAGTCAGAGCAAGCGACCAGCAGAAAGCCGGGCCAACCAATGCGGATGGAGCCAACACCAATAGTGGTATCCTGTCCATGGTTAGTGATGGGTAGCATCTGGCGGACCTGAGCAGACAGTTGAAATTCCGCTAAGAGATAGCTGTGACCAGTTCCAGGCCAGACATCTTACTGTTTTCCAGACAGACCAAAGCCTGCGTCATGATCGAACTGATAGTGCCGTGGGAAGAGAGAACAGATGAGGCCTATGCGCGGAAGATGCTGAAGCTCCAAGAGCAGGTTGATGGTTGCCGGGATAGAGGACGGGAGTACTGGTGTTTTCCGGTGGAGACTGGCTGTCGCGGATTCCCTGGCAGCTCAACTTGGCGCGCATTCAAGATGCTTGGCATGTAAGGAAGAGAGAGACGCACCACCACTAGTGAAGCTAGCAAGAAGGCAGAGATTTCCTCCCTGTGGACATGGAACCGAAGAGAACAGCTAAGACGCCCACGAGATCCTAACTGTATTTGATCAACCCAGTTCCCCACCCTCGCCAAACTGTCATTGCATCGTGGGTGACACAGTCCATGACCGAGGGAGCAGTCCGATGAAGGATCTGGTGACGCTCACCCAAGAGTGATTTAGGTTTAGATTGTTCAGTTTAAAAGGAATCCGGGCATTGAAAACTGAACAGAAGTTTATTTGAGGATTAAAATACCAAGAATGATGTTTGAAATCCAAGTGGATTTAGGAGCAACAGCAGAGTGTTACAAAAATTGTGTAAAATTCGATTACTTAAAGTTTAAAATAGAAAATTTCACAAATATGTCTTTGACAATTAACACAATCTTAAGAAAGAGTTATGCAACGAGTGAGGAACAACTGCTTTGAAAACACAACTCAAAATTATAGACGATACAATTTGCCAAGCACAAGCGTCGAGAGAAGAATCTAATATCTGAAGTATGTGCATGTGTGCGCATGTTAAACTGTTTCTTTAAAATGCTACTCCTCCTACAGTTTTGCTAAAAATCGTTTTGATGTTACGCAGGAATGTTCCCTGGATGGCCCCCCACCTGGATATTACTTTTTTTTGACGATTGACGAAAAACTGACAAAATGTCGGCATTTTGGTGCCCGTTTCGACTCATATTTAAAATGCTACTCCTCCTATAGTTTTACTCCAATCGTTTAGATGTTATGCAGGAATGTTCCAACGGGGTTCGCCTAACAGGCTTTTATTTTTTTTTCGCGCTTCGCCAAAAATGGTCGAAATGGCGGATCTTTGAAGTTTGGCAAAAATTGGAATAAATGGTAGTAAATATCTGAATTGTTAAACCATTCAATTCTCTCAGTCTTTTTCAAATAGTTATAAAATTTTAATCGAAAGTTTCTTAGGTGCTTCTCCACCTGGACTTTGCCTTTTTCGCAAATGACAAAAAATCATGGAATTTTAAAAATATTGTCAAATTGTGTAAATGTCGTTAAATACGTGAATCGCCAAAACCCAACCTCTCCAACATCCCTTTTCGGGTAGCTTCCTCCCGGGAAAACTCGTTTTTGTGTATCAAAATTATGAAAAAGTTACGTTCAGAAACAAAGTTTTTCATTTTTTGGCTTAACAATATTCGTTTCAGAGTTTTTCTCTCTTTTCTTGTTTGGTAACTCGGCTGGGTCATGTTCTTGGACATGCTTGTTATTCTTTACAATTAAAATTTTAACAACACATACGGAAACATTTTCTATAAAACTATTCGCTAAAGCAACCATTCATCAGCAATTATATTTTAGTTTGCGATTTGAAAAATGGAGAACAAAACATTGATAAACAAATAGTAAATAATTTTTTTCTTGGTTGTCAGTGATTATTCTATTAAGTGAAAGTTACTTTTTGCATTTGACCGATAATACTAATAGGTTGTTCTTGTAAGTTTTCAGTCGGGCAATAATTATTCAGACAATATTTTATCTGTCAGGTCTGATTACCCTTCCCATATCTTAATCCGTGTCCTCATTTGTTGAGCATTAAAACAACAAGCACCTGTTCGATTTGGCCTGATGATTTCAACTATATTCCAATCAATATTTTACCAAATCCTACTGAATAACATTTCACGTCATTACCCAAAACGAACAGGCCCTAAGGCTGAATTTTGTAAAAACATGTCTGAAAAAACTCACTTCAAGGAGATGGATTTCCTTCAAGAAAAGGCATGTCACATTAAATGTGGCTTTTTGTTAACAACACCTGATAAAACGGGGGGGGGGGGGGGGGGGACACGTCATTCTATAGTGTGCAGACAAAAAATGCATTTGCTTGTTCGATTTTTTTTTAAATATGTGGTAAACATTGTTTGAACCGAGCTATTCTGTTTGGAATATCCAATAATTCGATTTAACCGTGTTTGAATGGACGACTTTTTGCTCTATTTAAGAAGTTTAATTCAAAAATGTTTCGCATACATAGCCACCACACTTAGCCACTTTCAATTCCTATTTTCAATCCTTATTAAAGCCCTTATATACGGCACATGCTATCATGGCCTATAGAACAAACAGCCTTAGCGCTATATTTCGAATCTTAATATGTTTATATCCGCCTCTTAAACGTTTTTTTTTCCGCCATTGACAACGTTAATTTGTACTTTATTTTTATTTCGAGAACTGTCATAATGTTTCCGTGATGTCGTATGCTCTTTATGGGGTAGTGTTTTGCCATATGGCAAATCAGTGTTCAGTTCCATTTGGATGTGTTTCAGTTTTCAAATACTTTTCTGGTGTTTTTGTTCCTGATAACTTCTGCATTGTTAGATAAATGTCCTTTCGGATATAGATTACAGGGAATAGGGCAAAGGCAACGATCAATGTTAATTTATAATTTCGGTTACAAAATAGCAATATTTTGTAGTTTCATTGTAAAGAATAACAGTAAACTTTTAGTAGCCCGAAGGAATCGAGACACTTCGACACTGCCCCTGAAGCCATGATTTTTACAGGATGGGGTCCGGCCCAACCCGAAGAGCTAGCTGCAATGGAATTGCCCTGCAAGCATCTTGTGTTTGCTCTTCTTTTAGCACGTATTCCTAAAGATTTTCATAAAGGCTTGTAGGATATACCATGATTTCCAAGAATAACCAATTAGATAATCGATTATGATTCATTTTTATTTTGATTAATCGATTGCAGTGTTATAATCGATTCCGACCACCAGAACAGACAATGGGCAGTCATACTTTATACCGTGGAAGCCCAAAGGAACTATTGAATTTATAAAGAGCTTTACGATCTGAATTACCTCCACAGTATATGAACTTATCCTTCTCTGCGGCGATTGATTGACAATGAAGAAACAGATAAAACATCACTACTTTGAATATCCCGAGTGCCCTCATGTTTTCTATCCTGGCCACAAACAAATCCTAACACGTGCACGTTCTTTTTAATGAATTTTTAACAATTATACAAACTAAGAAATAAGTTGTATGGTTGCAACTTGAATATTGATTTTTTGAAAATTCTTAACTTATAAATACATCAAAAAATGATTTAAAAAAAATATTTGCAAATAAAACAAATAAAATGAAAAGTCGGCTTCTAAACTGACACAGGCCCTCCCATGACCTTAACTTTCATTGGCTTCTACAGTGTGTCTTCAGATTACTCGTGTTCATTCTGTTATCTGTGTCGTAGCTTCACTTAGTTTGTACACGTCACTGCGTCTTGTGGGAAAGGCAAGATGTTTAATCACAATGGTATCTTTATCTTGTTCAACTTCCGAGTATCGGAAGGTACACTGAATCGAATGCTTCAGGGTTTATACTTTCTATATTTATAGAGACGAGGTAGAAATAAACTCTACTCCATCTTGCTGCTTTATTCCTTGTCTGGATAACGTTTTGAAGCGATTGTCTTTAGACCAAACTCTGCCTGACAAGTCTTGCATGTCTGGCAAGGCCTTACCCCATCGTCTCTTTTAAAGTGATGCCACATTGAGCAAGTATCCGTTAACACACTAATTCTTTCGTGATTTGTAAAAAAAATGATTGAATTTTAAATAATGTTTCACACTGGTTTATTTAATTTAATTACACTGTATGTCATGGATGCTTTTATGCTTCCATTTGTCAGGCTGTTAATTTTCTTGGATACTGTGCAAGTTAGGCATGGATCAGGAAGAAAAAAGTATTCTTCCCAGATTTTAAGAAAATAGACTTTTATTGATCCAAAGACAAAAACTAGAAATGTGTCCTTCGAAATACGGATGCCCCGAGAACTGCATAAATCATTGAAATGAACAAAAGTTACTGGTGTTAATGGTAAACACAAACGTTAGAAGTTTAAATCTGATGGTGACCTTCTGCGACACCTCAACGTCATTAAAACCTATTCATCCCGAGTATTCATATAACTACTGAGTCAAAGCTTTACCAAAATTCGTTCATATTCGTTCACAAATGCAAACCAGAGTTAAAAGTTAGAAATTAAAAAATAAAGCAATGATCTTCGATGACCTTTAAAGGTCACAAAATCATCCAGGCTGAAAGATCATCCATATGAACACTCAAGCCGAGCTTTAGCAAAAGCAGTTTACATGCAAAGGCAGAATTGTAGTCACAACAGGCACAAGAACTATCTTCCAGGCACAAGAACTATCTTCATCACTGCAGAAGGTAAATATTCAAAACCTTGCAGTGGCCTTGAATGACCACTCAGTCACCACCCCCCTCTTTACCCACTTGCATCAAAATCCGCTCTCGTGCTTCAGCGGAACTGTGTTCACAAGACCCATCCTTACGCAAGTGCCCAAGGTAATCAATCGAAGTCCAGCCTTTACTTGCAAGATGACTGAAGACCACCAAAATTTGATGAGCTTGAGAGGTCATCAACATAAATACTCGCACCTAACACTCACTAAAATCCGTTCAGGGGCTGTGGCAGAAACGTGTTTACAAATCCACTCATACGACAGTGATGGTAAATATTGCAAACCCAACCGTCATCTTGAATGACAACTAAAGATTACCAAAATGTAATCATTTCAAGCGGTCATTCACTGGAAAAATCAAACAAAATTTCAGCAATATCCGTTCACTGGTTTTGCCCAAATCGGATCCACAAGCGAAGCGTGGGCACGGACGGGGAGATGATCAAGTAAAAAAAAACACCAGATCCTCTTGGCCTATTCAAGTTGGAGCATTAAAAATAGGCCAAGCGTGACAATTTTTTGTCTTTCTGGCAGCAACTTCTTAATTCTTAATTTTTGACATCAGGGTGTCCGTTATTCTTTTTCCCCATAATTGTTTATATCCGGCCGGGGAACATCTTTTTTCTTAGCGGCCTCGCTGAAGTCTCAGAGATAAGTTTCATTCCCTGGGGTTAAGGGATCAAGTCAAGAAAACAGCAAATTACATATATCAAGCACTCTTTTTTTTTTTTTATTAAATTTTATCTCTTTTTTGAGAAACAGTTGAGAGAGAAACTACTAAGGTGACTGGACGTACAACACAATGACTTTCAAATTCGGGACTTTTATTTTACGGTGACACATTTCAACACTTCCATAAGCATTCCAACTTCATTGTCACACAATTTACTACGATCCACTATTTTTTTTTTTTTTTTTGAACTTCTTATTTATTAGAAACCTATGTAGCGATATGGATGTCGTAATACTATCAGTCTTCTGTGACATTATTACCGGTATTTACATTTCTCAATACTTTTTCCAATTCAAGTATAGTTTCCCTATCAGACTGTGTATTTTGAAACCTTCATAAGCGTCATGCAACTCCGCTGTGTCTGATGACGCGGATGACGTCACTCTTAGCCTCGTCATTGGATTTCTACTCTTTACCCGAAGTACATATAATTACTACTGCAACTCTCATTATTTTGGGTAAACCACTGTAAATGGCGATCTTTTTTTTATTGCAAGTATCAGTTGAAAATGCTACTATTAATGGCACTTATCAACATCAGAGGTAAAACTGAATAGTAAAATGAAAATAGAATCGGTGTCAACAACACTGTAAACAAAAACAAATTTCTTATGAATCCCTCTAACTTCATTCGCAGTCAGGAGTAGTGAGGACCTGACGGTTTACCCTTCTGTATTCACGCCCAATCTACCTTATTTAAAAAAAAAAAAAACATGAACAAGACCCAAAAAACAATAACATTGCAAAACCAACAACAGACAATAACAATGAACAATTGCGGCTTTGAACACGGCACAACTTTTTTCTTTACATCCCACAAAACGTTAAAGATTTCACGTTCATTAATTAAAAAAAAAAAAGAAAGAAAGATTACAAAATCTAAAAGAGCGAAACTTAACACATGAGAATTTCCTAAAATTAACACTTCACATGCTAACATAGAAGCATCCTAAATTTGTCATGTTGAAAAGCCTCCCAAAAAATGGATGACATATCACCAAGATTCGCGCTTAATGGGGACGAAAACGGGTCCTTTGGACTTTAAGAACCAGGGTGAGTGGAGGAAGGGGCGGGGGCGGGGGCGGGGGGGGGGGCGAGCGTGGGAAAGAAGTCCAGGCAATGATATATCCGTTAATCCGAAGTTGTTAACTTAAAAAGAATCTGTGAGGACTTTGATAACAAAGAACAGTGACTTGGAGGAGAGAACATTTGCTTCCCGATATGTTTTTAATGAAAAACTTAACGAGGTAAATTTTAAAATATTCTTGATATTCCTAGGTCATATAAGCAATTTTTACCTGAATCACAGTAAAGGACATTTATCTACAGTGCTTATCAACATCTCGGGCTTAACTGCCCTTTAAGAGAGAGAACAGGAGATTCATTGATTTTGTGCCCACAGCCGAGATTTCCGATACGTTGCTGAAGTTTAAATCGAGTGCACCAGAGGTTTACCACCACCCCCTCACCCCCCCCCCCCCTCCGCTACTCTTCCTTTACAATGCAAACAATAACCGGGTGCTCAAA
Source organism: Protula sp. h YS-2021 (assembly GCA_949752745.1). NCBI lineage: Eukaryota > Metazoa > Annelida > Polychaeta > Sabellida > Serpulidae > Protula > Protula sp. h YS-2021. Next base: position 32,821,196 of record OX457031.1, on the reverse strand, counting down.
AAAAAAAAGAGATCAGCGGAAATGATAAACATCTTCTAGCTTCATACACATCACAACGATTCCCTACACATTTGGCGCCTTTTACATGTGGCTGAAATACTCTGTTCATTTAAGGCTTCGCTGAAAAATTTAGCCCAATATATATATATATATATAAATTATATATATATATATATATATATATATATATATATATTATCCTGGATACGCATTTTTTTTTTCAGTTTAATAAACACTTGTGAAAGCAGACCACGTCTCGGGGTTTTGGGACAACTCGGCCCCTACCAACTCGGCCCTACTTGAAAGACCACTCGGGCCCCTAATTTCCAACTCGGTCCGTACATATATTTTTTTCAAATTTAACAATGAATTAAAAACGTTTCTGCAGCATGACATCTTAATGACGGTAGAAGAAAACCAGAATGTGACAACTTTTTACTTTATTTCCAACAACCAATACCAATTCGCTCTGTACACTGCTCCATTCAAGGATCCTATTCATAAAGCGAAATGGATTTTCCGCACATTTTATACTGTTGACAAGTCGTTTCTTTTCTACGCGGTTACCTGTTACTTTTTTTATTTTAAAGACACTAATGGTCATTGTTTTCACACTTTACTGCCACTAGTGATTACGAATTGTTCTACGATGCGTCCAACGGCTTTCAGAAGCCCAGATCGAAATTGCAATTAAGTATTCCTTTTGTGAGAATATGCATTGCACAGTAAAAGAAATTTCAAAAGCCTTTTATGTCCCTATAATGATTCAGATATTACCAATTCCGAAGTTGCAACTAATTTTCACTTTAAGAAAAAAATGGGTACGCGTCTGAACTAAAAATTCAAATGCAATGAAATGTAAAGTTTAGGTATACTCTTTGTTGAACAGACGATTGGCTTCATTTGAGAAATATTTAAAATTAGGGTCCGAGTTGGCAGTTAGGGGCCGAGTCGTCTTTCGCACGGGGCCGAGTCGTCCCAAGGATTAGGGGCCGAGTTACCCAAAAAGGGCTGAGTTGGCGAAAGGCCGAGTTGGCAAACGGCCGAGTTATCTCAGCACTTGCATGCTTACTTAATAGAAGGGTTTTATCAGTTTAAATATATTTTATATATTAAATATATTTTAATTCACCGCTGATTTTCGTTTCTTTTTTTCAGAACTTTTAGGTACGTTTAAATGTTTACTTTGAAGGTGGCAAAGCCTAACACAGAGTAGATCCAACTCTCTCCTCCAAAAACATTAACTCATGCGAATATTTCAAATAAAGCGGACTATTTCAGCGATGCATAAAACACATTTACAGTAATTACTCCTCTTATAACTCCATTTGGGGCACATGTCCCAAGACTACGAGGTGGTATTCTCAAAGAATGGTCAACTCAGTTCACCAATGACCCGTGCAGTCAAGTACGCATGTACTCAAGTACCGATGTGTTCAAGCGTGCTTTCAGGGCAAATCTTGACAACTCGTAAGGAAGGGTTAACACAGAGGCTTTAACAGATCATGGGGTTAAGGGGATGGGTAGGGAGGAGCACGTCCGGGAATCAAGCAAAAATCACACAACAAAGTACAAAACATCACCTAATAATAAAGATGCTAACAGAGGCTGCAGAAATTGCCACTAACTGCTATAATATCGTTATAATATAGCCTAAGACTTGCCAAGAGAGAGCACACAACCACAACACCTATTTCACCTGTTCCACCAATGTTTCTTGACATAACCTAACACAGAGCTGTGACTGCTTCTGGTTAAGAAAGGGGGGGGGGCGAAGGTTATAGGAGGATAGGTCTTTAGAAATCAACATACCACATACTAAAATGACTGATATATTATTGTGATATATTTAATCCATTTTACTTTCCAGAACGCGCTTTCAAAGTTGACTATCGACGGGGTATTTCACCTTTTTTCCCACCAAAGAAAGTATACAGCGTTGAGCAAATTCTGTGGGCTTTCTGCATGTTATTTATTTTTAGCTGAAGTACCCCAATAAACCATATGTATTACGTTGATTCTTAAATGCTTCGATTTCTAGCGTTCGTGTTTAACATATACTGCACATTTAACCCATATTTTAAGAGCTGCCACGAATATTTTAACATTATCTAGTCTCTGAAGTGGATTATGCTGTATTAAATTATCTTCATCTTCGGTATTTTTACATAAAGAAATCTGGTCAGGTTATGAGAAACTGCAATAAAAATGCATTGAATTTCACCGTGTTTTTCACCGGAAGCCATTTCTGACACTGCATTCACATTACTTGTAACTCGTTTTCGAATTGAACGGAATCATCAGCTACTTTGGTACACAGAAATCATGTGATTTCGGTCTAATTTCCTCGAAAATCGCTTTAAGTGATATTTGCTATTTTTACCAAACTTCTCAACAAGTCGATCAAATGATAGAGTGTCTTTAATCTCAACTAAAATGATAGCTTGTCCCACTGGAAGATCACTATTCCGTGCTACACACTGGCCGGCTTTCTGTCCTAATATTAGATCGAGCGTGCGAGAGAAGTTTTTCATCACGTTTTTATCCTCTGCGTAGAGATATATAGCTTCTAAGGCGCCCTCTTGCGTGAGATCATGAAAAAATGACGTCAGTTGGCTGCAGGGTAAATCTGGTGGCAGGCTCACGACTTCTGCGAGGAGAGCGACGGAACCATTTTGTGCGTTCACAGAGCGTTGAACGATCGCAGCGTTTGTCGTGTCTAGGGCTCCGGCTGTAAAAGACAAACCAATCGACCATAAAACTTCGTGCACAATTCCTTACAATACTGCTCACGATAAAGCGACTTTTTAATTCCTTCATAAACTAGAGATGTGTCCGATCGGAGCACGAATGCCCCGCCTGGCGGATAGTCAGTGACATAATCTTAGTTTGAGGGGATGTGATTCTTCGTTGCCGGCCAAAAAGCTACGCTACAGTGCGAGCCACAAAACTTGGTACTTAAAGCGTACCGTACACACAGACAGACGGACGGCAGGACAGACGCAAAAGTCAAACACTATATGCCGCGCCGACATTTATCAGGCGGGACATAAAAATCCTGAGCAAATCTGTCAACACCCTTTCCACATACTGCCCGCTATTTACTCCGAAGAAATACATGAACAGGAGGCTGAAGCAAAATACGGTCATATTCTTCGTTTGAGACCGTTTTGTAAAGAGAGACTGATTGCATCCCCTTTCAAGCCGTGTTTGAGGGTAAGGGGAGGGGGGAGGGGGGGCAGGGTGTGGGGGTATAATTACTGTGAGGTTAAGACGTGAGCATAGTGAAGTCGTCAAAAATTGAGACCGACGGACAAACCGATCACCCCTCCCCTACCCCCCCCCCCCCCCCCGCCGGCCCACTCCACAATCATATGAATAGCTAGAAGTTATTAACTCAACATAACCAAAATAAAAAACACAACACATTGAGTATGGGGGGGGGGGCTTCTTAATGAGAAGAGAACGAAAAAAAAATCAAACAATAAAACAGAATTCCCATCAAACTTAGTTCTGACAAAAACAATAACGACAACTATTATTATCACAATATACAATTTAATCCCGGTACAAATTTCAGAGTAGGCCCTTGTTTTTGAGGGGGTTTGGTCAAATCGGCACTTTACTAACTCGGCACCAAACAAACTCGGCACTTTTTGGTCAACTCGGCACTTTTATTTTTGGTCGAGTCGGCACCAAGCCTAGTCAACTCGGCACCAAAAATTTAAAAAATAGTTTTGACAACATCCAAGATAGTTTACGCAAAACACAAGATAATTTAGGAAAATTATGCAAAATGATTTTATATTGTCATACTGAGAGTTGTTTTGACTTCTTATTTTACACACCTTTTTCTGAGAACAAAGTGTCTTTCATCTCATGTTGTTCAGACACCTTTCATGTCACCATTATAGGGGTTTTTTCACAATTTTTGTGTGTTTGTAATTATATAACGATCACAGGCTTGATTCCACTTCAACAATACTCAGGTTAAAACCTTTGATCAGTTCAATTGCAACTGTTCTGAAAAGAATTGCAATTACAAAATAACAGTAGCGCATAAGTTTGAAGGAAGAGAGATTACGTCCAGGTAACACTCATTACTACGGATTATGGTGTGTAAAAGTCAGCAACGGCATCTGACCGCTGTCTTTTCGGCACCAATTCAGCAACTGCCTCAAGCACCCAGAATTTAAAACCTTAGAATCTCAGTTAGACAAGAAAAGGCTGTAACTCGAAAAAAAACACACCATAATCCGTAGTAATGCGCGCAATATATGAGTGTTACCTGGACGTAATCTCTCTTCCTTCAAACTTATGCGCTATTGTTATTTTGTAATTGCAATTCTTTTCAGAACAGTTGCAATTGAACTGATCAAAGGTTTTAACCTGAGTATTGTTGAAGTGGAATCAAGCCTGTGATCGTTATATAATAATAAACATACAAAAGTTGTGAAAAAACCCCTATAATGGTGACATGAAAGGTGTCTGAACAACATGAGATGAAAGACACTTTGTTCTCAGAAAAAGGTGTGTAAAATAATAAGTCAAAAGATCTCTCAGTATGACAATATAAAACTATTTTGCATAATTTTCCTAAATTATCTTGTGTTTTGCGTAAACTATCTTGTATGTTGTCAATACTATTTTTTAAATTTTTGGTGCCGAGTTGACTAGGCTTGGTGCCGACTTGACCAAAAATAAAAGTGCCGAGTTGACCAAAAAGTGCCGAGTTTGTTTGGTGCCGAGTTAGTAAAGTGCCGATTTGACCAAAGACCTTTTTGAGTGTACAGGATCGGAAGGATTTACTCGAAACTGACCGCGTTCTTGAATCACAAGCGAGCATCTCTAAGCGAATGATTCAGTCTTTTTGGTACACCATGTGGGGAGATATCGAGAAAAGAATCACGACTGTTTATAGCAACAATAAATGAATCAGGGGCCACGAGGTGTGACTTTCCACACATCAGAGCTAACTACTTGTGGGAGAAACACTTAACCATGCTATAAACTATTTCAACATATGACAGTGTCTATTCCCTAATCTACCGCCGAAAAAAAAATCGATTTTTTATTATTCAGAACTTCAAGGCAGAGAAGAAAGAGAAGGGTGGGTTAAAGCACACATACATGGAAACACGCGGCTACCACTCATACTTTCCGTGGAACTCTGTGTTGACAACGATCCACTCCCTCCACTACCCTCCCGACTTCCGTTCTTGGCAAAGGCCCGTCTCCCCTGACGACCAGCGTTGCTACGGGGGGGTTGGCCTTGACTACCGTTACCATGGAGCTGACCCTGGTTACTGCCCATGCTTCGATTGCTGGGAGTTTGACTAACTACGTTGACTCCCATATTCTGGTTGCTGGCAGGCTGACCGTTGCCATGGATGCAAGGCGGTTGCTGACCCTGGCTACCGGGAGAAGTAGTTGGTGTCACCACGTGTTGTGTTGGCACTGCGGACGTTGGCATTCTGTCCAAACGTAAAAAAAAAACCCGCTTTGATTCTTCCTTTCACTGATTTGCTTCTGTTTAGTGAGAACAGATTTCAGTCGCTTTACACGTACTCAGCAAGCAAGAACCAAACGTAATGCTGTTCTAGCGATACCATGGCAACCGCATGCCAGCAGGCCTCTCATTCGCTTTCACGGGACAATAATTCCCAGCGTGATTACATCCCCTCTCCCCCCCCCCCCCCGCCACCCACCCCTTCCCGCACGGAGCGCTGTGGTTGGCGCTGTAGCTACTGTACCATTCTGCGTCATTCTATAGTTACCTGGGTCGATAAAGCTCAGTCGAGAAGTGCCCTGGAGGAGCAAGCTGGCGATATGCTGGTCCTTGCATTCGGGCGTCACCTCCTATAACATTGAACTCCTATACATTTTCACACAAAATCCGACAACCCAATTACATCTATGAAATCCGCAGATAATTTATGAAGTGCTAAGCAGTCTCCACATTGCGCTGAGTTGTATCCATAAAAGAATAAAGACTCGTTAATCCACAGAGGTTAATTCGTGTTATTGTTCTATTCAGATTTACTACCTGGGGGGGGGGGGGGGAGTGCTGAAGACAGCATACCATGCATTAGGCTGTTGTAACAAATTATTTCAACAGTAAAGCTTATTTACCTGGTCCCACCGGAAGTACTGGCCTGAAGGGCACGGTTGGCCTCACACCTTGGCTCATAACCATGGGTGAGGCGCTAGCTACGTAGGCATGCCCAGACTCCGCCTCCTTCCCTGCTTCTGCTGTATCCTTTATTTTAATTGGCTGAGTTTGTGCTACAGGCGTGTAATTTGGCGGTGTCGCACTCCGTGGTATATTAGCCTGCCGCACGAAGTATCCTGTCGGCTGACTCGGTTGAATAGTGTAACTCAAAACCGGCGTGACGCCACGATTCTGTGGGTGCGCTGAGAGGCCCGGGGCGGGCACTGACACTGTGCTGGGGGTGGGATATGTGTTGTAAGACATATATTGCTGTGTAGTTGCGAGCTGGGCCACCCCCGCAACCCCTAAGTTTGCTTGTGGGGAGGGCTGTGTGGCCCCGCTTATCACAGGGTAGGTGCCGCCTCCTGGACCTACTTGACTAGGGGGTGTTCGCGCACGAAATGGCGTCACTTGAGTTGGACCACTTGCAAATGTCATGACCTGGGCCGGCCCAGCATTTGATGAATAGAACTGTCCCGGAGGCACATAGGGCACCGGTTGACTAACAGTGGCACCCGATATGGCTTGCGTTGCGTATTGGGGAGCTGTTGATATTTCTTGAGGCGGGGGTGGGTACCCCTGCGGGGGTTGGGCCACTCCCTGGGGAGGGTACATTTGCTGATGACTTTCCACTGACTGTACAGTTAAACTTTGACCCAGACCCATCACGGGGTAGCCATAACCTTGTCCTTGATACGTCACTTCTTGACTTTGAATTTGACCTTCAGATTGTGAGATTTGACCTTGTGCTGAGAGTTGAACGGGTTGACCCTGGTACACGTAACGAACAGCTTGCCCTGGCTGTTGGCCCGGATAAAACGGATACTGTACAATCAGATGCAACGACCCTTCTTAAAATTTCATCAGAAGTTACCAAGAGACACTACTACATTTTAGTTTGTTAAAGAATTTTGTTGAATTACTAACCGTTTCGTTTCTCAGTAACCTCCAATGTTTGGTAAATCACTAAAAATTATAAATATAATAACTTCGAGTTTACTTGTTTGTTAAAAAACAATTCATAATTTAAGATTTAATTAATAAATTTATAAAACGGCAGTTATGAAGCCAGCAGCATTGTAAGGCTTCCAGCATTGATTTGCAGCACTTGAAAGAAATTTTACACAGAAAGACAGTGAAAGCAGTGATTCGAACCTGCGGTATACCCTGTGTATATTGCTGCTGTTGTGTTTGAGACATGGTAGGAGGAGGAGGGGCTTGGTAGCCCGCTACCCCGCCATCCCCGGGCACCTGAGGATGGGGTGGGGGCATGTGAGAAGGTGGCGGTGCCGGTGCTAACTCAGCGGAATCCCCAGCACCATGGTGTGACTGAGGGTGGTGCTGCGGGTGGGTGGGGTGTGAGGTCATGTGTAACTGAGTAAACTGCTGCTGCAGCTGCTGCTGTTGTTGAGATACTTCTTGATTTTGATCCTAAAATAAATCAACATTCCCTTACACATTCTAACACATATCATCATACCTTCCACATGAAACAGGCTTGACAATTCTTCAGATTTCATACGTTTGTTTTTACCATGTCAGGTAATAATGAATGGGGGTCTATGTCAAGAGATGACCGAGGCGATAAACAGTCTGAAACGAGGTCACTACAGGCTATTATTTACTCACACGAATCACGGGACAATATATATTATTGTCACAGAAAAGGAATCAAGTTCAGAAACGCCCACTTACCTGATATCTTTGTTCTGTGTAGGCGGGATGCTGGGACGGGGAGGGTACCTGCAGGCTTGTGGGGGAGGTTCGTGTGCCCACACCGGGCCACCTGTATGGCATTCCATCCGGAGTAACATACGGCTGACCTGAAATACGAGTCCAGCATTACTCTTGTTTGAAGCGGTACACTCACAGCAACAGCTCACACCCATCTTTATTTCGAAATCGTTTTATGGCAGTAGCAGCTCATGTGACTAAAGCTTGAATATCAAATTGATGTAATGACCTTTACCACAGAGACAATGGTTGCTTAAAGTTGATAACGTTGAACGTCCAAACTTTTACCATTTTGATAGAACACACAGATTAATACCCGAGGCCCACACTGGACTGGTCTTTTCAGAAATAGATCTTACAGCGCCACTCCTTGAAATCTGGCCATGATGGCAAAGTGCGCCAGGCCAAATCGCACTTCTCACTCAATAGCTCAAGCATAGCTTCATTAATTACTCAAAAGTAGCTGCACAATTACTCAAAATAGCTGTATTAATTACTCATGACTAACTGACAATTACTCAAAGTAGCTGCATTAATTACTCACGAGTAGTTGGATTAATTATAATACTTCCGACCGGTATGGATTCCAGAGTGCTGCACACCCAGAAGGCCACCTGCTGTCCATGTTCGTTCGTAAAGCATGGAAAACTAGGTTCTGAAAAAAAAAAATGTTATATTATCCTTGATTAAGTACAAAGCAAGGGGTGGTCCTTAAAACTACGTCCTCAGTAAAAACGGGTCAGTAAGGTGGCTCAGAGGTCATTCACTTACATACCATTTAAGTGTTCTGTCTATTCCAGTGTTTGGTGTCGTACTAAAATATTTAAATGGAGTTTTACTTTTGTGTAAATGGAGTATTTACTAGCATGAGGACTCAGTCTCATGAGGACTGCCCTGGAGTGTCTACCTGTATGAGACTGACTGCTCTGCAGTGTCTACCTGTATGAGACTGACTGCTCTGCAGTGTCTACCTGTATGAGGACCGACTGCTCTGGAGTGTCTACCTGTATGAGGACCGACTGCTCTGGAGTGTCTACCTGTATGAGACTGACTGCTCTGGAGTGTCTACCTATATGAGACTGACTGCTCTGGAGTGTCTACCTGTATGAGGACTGACTGCTCTGGAGTGTCTACCTGTATGAGACTGACTGCTCTGGAGTGTCTACCTGTATGAGACTGACTGCCCTGGAGTGTCTACCTGTATGAGGACTGACTGCTTTGGAGTGTCTACCTGTATGAGGACTGACTTCTCTGGAGTGTCTACCTGTATGAGACTGACTGCCCTGGAGTGTCTACCTGCATGAGACTGACTGCTCTGGAGTGTCTACCTGTATGAGACTTACTGCTCTGCAGTATCTACCTGTATGAGACTGACTGCTCTGGAGTGTCTAGAGTGTCTATCTGTACGAGTCTGACTGCTCTGGAGTGTCTACCTGTATGAGGACTGACTGCTCTGGAGTGTCTACCTGTATGAGACTGACTGCCCTGGAGTTTCTACCTGCATGAGACTGACTGCCCTGGAGTGTCTACCTGTATGAGGACTGACTGCTTTGGAGTGTCTACCTGTATGAGGACTGACTTCTCTGGAGTGTCTACCTATATGAGACTGACTGCTCTGGAGTGTCTACCTGTATGAGGACTGACTGCTCTGGAGTGTCTACCTGTATGAGACTGACTGCTCTGGAGTGTCTACCTGTATGAGACTGACTGCCCTGGAGTGTCTACCTGTATGAGGACTGACTGCTTTGGAGTGTCTACCTGTATGAGGACTGACTTCTCTGGAGTGTCTACCTGTATGAGACTGACTGCCCTGGAGTGTCTACCTGCATGAGACTGACTGCTCTGGAGTGTCTACCTGTATGAGACTTACTGCTCTGCAGTATCTACCTGTATGAGACTGACTGCTCTGGAGTGTCTAGAGTGTCTATCTGTACGAGTCTGACTGCTCTGGAGTGTCTACCTGTATGAGGACTGACTGCTCTGGAGTGTCTACCTGTATGAGACTGACTGCCCTGGAGTTTCTACCTGCATGAGACTGACTGCTCTGGAGTGTCTACCTGTATGAGACTGACTGCTCTGCAGTGTCTACCTGTATGAGACTGACTGCTCTAGAGTGTCTACCTGTATGAGACTGACTGCCCTGGAGTGTCTACCTGTATGAGACTGACTGCCCTGGAGTGTCTACCTGTATGAGACTGACTGCCCTGGAGTGTCTACCTGTATGAGACTGACTGCTCTTGAGTGTCTACCTGTATGAGTCTGACTGCTCTAGAGTGTCTACCTGTATGAGACTGACTGCCCTGGAGTTTCTACCTGCATGAGACTGACTGCTCTGGAGTGTCTACCTGTATGAGACTGACTGCTCTGCAGTGTCTACCTGTATGAGACTGACTGCTCTGCAGTGTCTACCTGTATGAGGACCGACTGCTCTGGAGTGTCTACCTGTATGAGGACCGACTGCTCTGGAGTGTCTACCTGTATGAGACTGACTGCTCTGGAGTGTCTACCTATATGAGACTGACTGCTCTGGAGTGTCTACCTGTATGAGGACTGACTGCTCTGGAGTGTCTACCTGTATGAGACTGACTGCTCTGGAGTGTCTACCTGTATGAGACTGACTGCCCTGGAGTGTCTACCTGTATGAGGACTGACTGCTTTGGAGTGTCTACCTGTATGAGGACTGACTTCTCTGGAGTGTCTACCTGTATGAGACTGACTGCCCTGGAGTGTCTACCTGCATGAGACTGACTGCTCTGGAGTGTCTACCTGTATGAGACTTACTGCTCTGCAGTATCTACCTGTATGAGACTGACTGCTCTGGAGTGTCTAGAGTGTCTATCTGTACGAGTCTGACTGCTCTGGAGTGTCTACCTGTATGAGGACTGACTGCTCTGGAGTGTCTACCTGTATGAGACTGACTGCCCTGGAGTTTCTACCTGCATGAGACTGACTGCTCTGGAGTGTCTACCTGTATGAGACTGACTGCTCTGCAGTGTCTACCTGTATGAGACTGACTGCTCTAGAGTGTCTACCTGTATGAGACTGACTGCCCTGGAGTGTCTACCTGTATGAGACTGACTGCCCTGGAGTGTCTACCTGTATGAGACTGACTGCCCTGGAGTGTCTACCTGTATGAGACTGACTGCTCTTGAGTGTCTACCTGTATGAGTCTGACTGCTCTAGAGTGTCTACCTGTATGAGACTGACTGCCCTGGAGTTTCTACCTGCATGAGACTGACTGCTCTGGAGTGTCTACCTGTATGAGACTGACTGCTCTGCAGTGTCTACCTGTATGAGGACTGACTGCTCTGGAGTCTCTACCTGTATGAGACTGACTGCCCTGGAGTGTCTACCTGTATGAGACTTACTGCTCTGCAGTGTCTACCTGTATGAGGACTGACTGCTCTGGAGTGTCTACCTGGATGAGACTGACTGCTCTGGAGTGTTTATATGTATGAGACTGATTGCCCTGGAGTGTCTACCTGTATGAGGACTGACTGCTCTGGAGTGTCTACCTGTATGAGACTGACTGCTCTGGAGTGTTTATATGTATGAGACTGATTGCCCTGGAGTGTCTACCTGTATGAGGACTGACTGCTCTGGAGTCTCTACCTGTATGAGACTGACTGCCCTGGAGTGTCTACCTGTATGAGACTTACTGCTCTGCAGTGTCTACCTGTATGAGACTGACTGCTCTGGAGTGTCTACCTGGATGAGACTGACTGCTCTGGAGTGTTTATATGTATGAGACTGATTGCCCTGGAGTGTCTACCTGTATGAGGACTGACTGCTCTGGAGTGTCTACCTGTATGAGACTGACTGCTCTGGAGTGTCTACCTGGATGAGACTGACTGCTCTGGAGTGTTTATTTGTATGAGACTGATTGCCCTGGAGTCCCTACCTGTATGAGACTGACTGCTCTGCAGTGTCTACCTGTATGAGACTGACTGCTCTGGAGTGTCTACCTGTATGAGACTGACTGCTCTGGAGTGTCTACCTGTATGAGGACTGACTGCTCTGGAGTGTCTACCTGTATGAGGACTGACTGCTCTGGAGTGTCTACCTGTGCGAGACTGGCTGCCCTGGAGTGTCTACCTGTACGAGACTGACTGCTCTGGGGTGTCTACCTGTATGAGACTGACTGCTACATAGTGTTTACCTGTATGAGGACTAGACATCGAATGACTACTCTCCGATTCTGAAGTCGGCTGATTTTCTGACAACGGAGGCGAGTGTGGTGTCGGAGGATACCGCGTATTTGAAATGCCGCTCTCGGCGCTTCTCGTCGATTCTGCAACAGCGAATATATAATGTGGAGCGAAGGACGAAAGTGTGTAGTAGCCCGCCATGTCATGAAAACATGCCTTCTAATAAATAAAAAAATAAGTAAATGAAAAAATTAATAAATGTTTATGGTTCTTTATTTTTTTCCAGGTTTTAAGACAGATGGTTTTCATTTTGATCAACAGATTAGTATTTTCAAAATTTAAATTAATTTTGCTAGGTGAGAAAAACGACAGCGCACTAAACTCTTCCAATTAAAATTGTAACACTTCGCAGTGGAGCAAATTTTCTGCTAAATGCTAGTTTGGTGTTACTGAAAAGAATGACCATGCGTCAATCACTGCACGTGTTCTTTGGAAGGAGAGGGGTGGGGGGGGGGGGGTGGTAGTAATTTAACCGCAAGCCCCGGTTCGGGCCTTATCAAATCTTATGGTTTCCGCGGAGGTGGCATCAGTTTATACAGAAGGATTTTTTTCAACATGAATAGAAAGTGCCAAAGGCAGAGAAAACCCGTTATTATGGGTGTTTTAAAACCATTAAGTTATGTAGGTAGAAATCCATCTGTAATGATCCTTACACGCGAAAAACACAAAACATGCGCGTGAAGAAATAAAAACATCCCTTTTATGTTTCAGATCTTTTCTGCAAATAATCTGTAATATTCACATTCAACAAGACTATTTTGCAAATAATAAATGTTTTCGTAAGCTGAAACTATTTCGATTTTAAAACGAGAGGCTTTGTACAACTTCGAAAACACCCTTCCAAATGCGGGTGTCAAAAAATCGACCGTTTTTAAAACTAGAGCAGTGTGCATAGCCCACATAGTCCCCACCGGGACCCCACCAGTTAAACACGGCCATCAATAGTCAATCAAGAGCTGAAATTTTCCAAGACCATCTGGTCCATTTTCCTTGGAGGAACCTGGTCCATTTACAATGCCGATCTGTGTTTGTTCCCATAGAAGCTACATATCAAGTTTCATTACAATCCTTTCAGCCGTTTTTTAAGTTATCGTGTTAACAAGCTCACACAATAGTCAATCAAGAGCTGAAATTTTCTAAGTACAGCTGGTCCATTTTCCTTGGACGAACCTGGCCCATTTACAATACCGATCTGTGTTTGTTCCCATAGAGGCTGCATACCAAATTTCATGAAAATACTTGCAGGAGTTTTTCAGTTATCGTGTGAACAAGCTTTTGATGGCAGACCGACCGACAGACCGACAGCCACGCGGTCGATCACATATACTCCCCACAGGTTCTACCTGTGGGGAATAAATTACACTTGGGAGCACACTTACATAATGTCCATTAATGCAATAGCAATGCACCGACAGTTTTTTTCCTGATATTCACTGCACACAGCGCCGAAATGGTGTGTAACATTGAAACATTAATGTATGCACATAATATCGTCTGACTTTCATGTACCATGCAGGGAGTTTCACCAAAGGGTTTTTTAACAATGATACAACTTCGCTATAAAATTATGAATGGGAGTTTTGAATTAACAAGACACTTAGTTTCATTAGCAATCACAAATGCATTTCACTGAACTAATCTCCCACCTGCTGAATAAGATGAACTAGTTTATCTTGACGGTAATGCACAGGAAAAAGGTGTGGCTGTTTCTACAAAATCGAGAAATTGTGGGCAATTCCGCACCTGTTTCACCTTATCTCAACTTTTATTTTCTTTTTAAATTTGGGGGTGGGGATTCCACTTGCATTTATACAGCTTATTTCAGTGTTTACCTTGCTTATCTTTTTTTGGCCAACCACCGAAGAGTCGTACCTGGTATTGATATTCGGCTTCCAGAGCTAAGCATGCTTCCTGTACTCGCCCGACTGTCGCCTCTGGAAATAGAAGCAGAGCTGGTACCGTGGAAGCTACTGGCTTTGCTCGCTGCCATTTTGGCCCTGGCGCCCGTCTCCGTACCGTATCCGGACTCTCTGGATTCGGTAGAGGACCACGGACGAGGATTATTCTGATTCACCCATTGGTGTACATCCTCGCGGGACGATCCACCGCTCACATCTTTAGACCTAGTATTTAGAAAATAATGCGCTGTAATTACTAAATAAAACTTTACCAAACTTTCTCAAAATCTGTTTATATATATAAATTAATCTTCAATTAATATCAGTTCCCAATCAACCCGCTGTATTTCCAAATGGAATAAAAACCTGTAAAATTTACTAAAATAATTCCTGATTTATTTCTTTGCAGCATTTACTAAAGAGCCTAGATCTTGTTCCGTTTTATTTATGCTTTACCTGGAGGGTGAAACTTCTTGGGTAACTTCCTGCTGGGGTGCCTACAATGTTTAGTTATCATTAAACTAAACAGTGTGGTATTTTAAAGCGCATATTTGAAGACAAAAATTAGACCAAACACGTGTTGTGAAGTGGTAGCTGAATTTTAATACTTTTATTTTTAAAACAGCACTCTAAACCCCAAATTACTTATTTTCATGATTATCATGATTCTTGTAATTCATTATGTTACAACAACCGCGCAAATGTCATATGTGAGGGTCGCTTTCTCGGAGATTGTTTACGTGTTCCGACAACTAGTGACAATCACCTCCCAAATGCGATTTTTCACTTTGTAATAATTTTCTTTCCTCTCTTCAAAACTTCGACTTTTCTTTCCAATGTCCAACGAACCCTTCTCCCCCTGAAAAGAAAAGAAAAACACAGCTATATTGCTGTCCCTTTCTAACTTCAAACATTTTATCTGATATTTTGTTCTGTATACCCCGAAATCTTTCAATGTTTTCATGATCCATCTTACTTTAAAAAATGAGAATTTGGAGAAAGTGACAACGTAACTGATCTAAATTTTACTCATATAGATACATAATCTATTTTCGTGTCAGAATAGTTATTACCTCTTCCAAACTGCCGTAATCACGATGAGGTCGCAGAATGATTTTTTTCGGTTGTTCGTCTCCTATGTCTTGTAAATGGTCGGAAAACTTGAAATCAGGTCTGGAAATATAACACCAAAGAATCATTCTATTATTTTGGCCATTACAGGGAGACAACACTAACGACAAAACCTCAAGAAGTTCAAAAGCTAGACGTCTTAAGACTTGGGAACGTCAAGTGCACACCCGTATTTCCAGGTAATTAGCAGCCTAAAAATTTTTTAAAAAATCTTAAGAAAAATGCCAAAAGGAACAATAAAGTTTTAAACATTCTGTGTACATTTTCCAGATGATATCAATCAAATACAAACGTAAAACGTCAATTTTGTCTTCCCATTAAAAAATTGGTCATTTATGCACTTTTGCATCAGTGTCCTTCCTTAATATTTGGGATACTGCGAACCACAGTCCACTCCGAATGTATCGCAACAGCGCCACAATTTGCAATATTAAGCAGCACTTTACTTACAAATTTTCCAAAATCTCTAAAACAAATAAGAGAGAATAAAACATAACCGAAATTCATTTGAACTACAGATTTTGTTTCATTGCAGATGAAAAATGTAACTAGATACTTACATTCTCGTATTCTGCATTTTGTTCACTACAAGAGCTTTACCGCTCTGGTCAACGTTGTGGCCTAGGCCAAAGAATGCGGCCACACGATGCACCAGCATTCTATGATAGGAAGTCATTTGTGGAAACCTCAAATACTGCTCCCTGTTCAGCAGAAAGTATACGAAATCTGTTTACATCACAATTTTGTGTGTTAAGTTCTTACCAAAAAAAAAAAGGTTCGGTCCGAGAAAGATTAAATTTTGTAAACAGCTTTTGTTTAAAGAAAGCTCTTTTTGAATGTGCTTACACAGCTATCTATTCTACTGACGCCTTCATCGGCAACGAAAAGCCTGTGTAACCCCACCATACGTTATTGTTATTAAATAGCCGCAATTATTGAGAAACTAATCATACGCCTTTTCTCAGAAATTATAATTTTTTCGCTATTCTAAATGGTTCAAATTATTTTCGGTGACACAAATGTTACCTCGATATATTTTTTTAGAATTGTTTCTTCAAATACCTGTTTAGAAATCAGTTTTTATCTGTATTTTTTTTTTTTTGCCCCGACGTAGTGGCAGGTTTAACATGACGCAAGTGCTTTGCTTTAACCTAGTTCATAGAAAGTCTGTACTTCAAGTGAACCGATTGGGAGTCACCAAACTGTGGGGACGGTATAATGTTTCTCGGTCTTCTAATAAAACATACACAATAAAGCTTTTAAACTGGTTGCAAATTAATAATAGCCGCTGCATCTATTGTAATGTCATAACTGCATGCGTGGCGTCCGCAATTCAGTATTTGATTGGCAGGTGTCACGTAATGCACGCGATGCGAATAGTGGCACTGTCATATGGTTGTTGTTAGGGTTTTGTTACCTGCAACACAACTCCTTTCTTCTGGGGGGGGGGGGGGGGGACGAGTTACATCTAACACTTGAGACCGCACCCAAAAATAATAATAAAAATAATAACAGGAAAAAAATACAATTTGCTTTCTGTTTTGCTGTTTCTGTCTAAAATATAATTTTCGAGACTTGCTTGGTGTGTGGAAATTAGAGCAAATTTCATTGCCATTTAGACACACTCAGGGTTTTTATATACAGATAGTGATGGTGGTTGGGGGGGGGGGGTGCTGTTATCTATCCCGATCTAAGTCATTTAATTTGTAATAAAAAAATCTTATTTCTTAAAAAAAAAATATAGATTTCAAAATGAAAATTCATTAGTCCGAAGTCAGTTTTCTGCCAAGATTAGCCTTGGAAACTATATATGGCAATGGCAAACTGCTAATGTGTAAAAAATAACGCATATCTAGAATCTGCTGCACCGTACATTAATCTCAAGAAAATCTTTTGGTAAGTAGCCCAATCCCCCCTCCCCCTCCCATCGGCCCTCTCCCCTCCCATCCTGAAAAATGTATTTCATTAAATCTTCCCCGAGAACTGAAAATGAAGATCTTTTTTGTACAGAATTTCGCACAGTACATTATGACGACCCTTTGACACTGGCCCTAGGTGCAGTGTACCCAACACCTAATCAGACACGAAAATGACCCTCAACCCTCCGGCAAAAGGCTCACAGACGGTTGTTCCATTTATTCCCCTTCACGTTACGATTTAAGCTCCATTAGCTCTTTCGTTATCGTCCAGATGTTAGGCAAAACTGGCTTTTCAAATTTTCTGAAAATTACCTAGAACCCTACGGAATGAACTTTTTTTTTATTGTTTGAATGATTTTCTTTTCTTTTTTAAAAAGTGCATATGAAACATCTCAACGTTTAAGTTCTCACCAGAAAAACTTTATTTTAATTACACTTTACGACTCTTTTCGGCAAAGCATTTAATTTACACACAAAAAAATAAAGTATACCAATAATGTAAACATCAGTGTCTCAAATTTACAAACTGTTATTCTGCACATACTAATTGCCAATCCCAAAATAGCCCAATAAACTTCTTGCACTTTTTTGCCAGTGCAAAATTTCCAGAACTCACTGCGATTTCTCAATGAAGTCAGTAAACTCTTGTTCCAACTTTAGAAGCATGGAGCGGTCTTTGGCATTCTTGTTTAGCGTGGACTGGATAAATTTCTCCAGATTTGTCCCCGTAGTATCCGTGTACTGTTGCGCTTCAAAACTAGAGTCTGTGAGGCCAGGAGAAAAATGCAGATGTCAGGCAATCATGAACCCGTTGAAACAGAGCACAGCGGACAATTCATTGCAATAAGTAAAAACAGAACTCGTCCATTTACCCTTATTTTAATTACTCCATTATTTAATTTTAATTATTCAAAGAACGCCAACGAGTCACTAACGTTTAGCTCATCTCAAATAACTTACTTCTTTTTGAAATGGGAATTTCATGAATATTTTATGATCTTAGTGATTAAGCCACGCAAAATTTTTATTGACTGTAACTATTTTATACCCCAAATTAACGATCTCCAGCTGGATTTCACGGTTTACGAGCCAAATACAACAAAGGACTCGCTACTGCTCAAGCCGAACCCCAGAGTGATCAAAATGAACTGACGCAAAGAAAATCTAATGTTTTTTTTTCTCTCTTTTTGGAAGCTGAGGTGGTAGGCCATTACTTCAAGATTCAAAAACCATTCAGCCATTGTTAAATGTTAGTTGCTGATAACATGTAACTTGCATACTCCGTTTAACAACTCAGAAATACGTTCTGCTTATTTATCTATGAGACAATAGGCTTTGAAATGTACGCCTTAAAGCTACTAAAATCAATGGGAGATTTCAAATTTTTACCCCTTGAAAGACCAGAAGCAGATCCATTTTCCGAGTTGAATGATCCCTGCGAACTATCTTTTGATAAATGTCCAGTTTTCCTTCTGTTTGGCATCGGGGAAACCTAAAATGGCAGCACACATGTATTTTGTATCACAGTAGATACTAGTTAATTTGTCCGCGTAGATTTCGTTTTGTTTCTTTTTTCTTACCACAGATTCAGTACTTTTCATTCGTACCGTCAGATAATTCCCATCCTTTTAAAGCCGGTTCAAAACTATACGAATAAACAAGCATCGCTATCCCTGACCCCCAAATCTTTCAACCTTGGGCACATGAGAACGGGCAGGAAATGTTACCTGAAGCGTGTTGCATGACGGGTAGGTGTTCTGGAGCACGGCCACGTCAGCTGGGTTGATGTCCCCGTAGCCCCTGGATGTCTGGATATCAGGTGGTGGTGTATCGTCGCTAATCGCTTCACTCCGCTTGAGTCGATTCTTTGAATTACTCCCCTATAAGAGACAAAATAGAAAAAAAAATCTAGCAAGTCGGCCACCATAACAGCAACGTATTGTTGGGAATTTTGCGATCAAAAATTATCAAAATTTGCTTATCAAGTAGGTTTTTTAGTTCTGACAAACAAATTAGGTGTTTTATTATTGCTTATTCACTGTTCGTGTATTTTTAATTTTATTATCAAATTTTGTTGAAGTGAGACTCGATTTTTCATTTATTTGTTGTTGTACTTCATGAAGTGGTACTTACTTTCGAAGAATCGGTACTTGACTGTTCAACCAGTGAGGGATGGTCTTGAGATTCTGAGCCATTCTGATCTGCTCCCATTGAGGTATTCTCTGTTGCTGCACAACTCACATTAGATCCTTGCTGCTCCCCTTCACCACCTTGTAAAATAGTACTCTAATCTTTTCGATACACATACATGGTTTTGGACTTAGTTACCACTTAAAAGCAGCACTCAAGATTCACAATTTGCGTATTTGTCCTAAACCAAAGAAATGAACAGAATTTTATGAAAAAAAAAAAAATAATAATAATAATAAATAAGGAAGTGGACGGCCGTGACACTTGATGTGGCTTGAAATTTGATTCCATTATCTTATCAAATGTATTCTGTTTAACCACAGGTCGGAGTAGAGGGCCTTTGGATTAACGGGTCAGCACTCCAATCATGAATTAACGGTCACCCACTGTGCACAGAAAAAAAACGAATTTGCTACCCATAATGGAATCAACGTGATGCGGAAAGAGGTGTACGATCCGACCGAAATGCGACCTTCACATGTACTATTGAGATGAGCGTGCGACACTCCCCCCCCCCCCCCCGCCCCCCAGGCGCTGCAGCTGTGACACTTACTTGCTGCTACAATCGTCGCATCGGAGTTCTCACTATTTGGACTGGTGTCTTCCGTCTCGACTTCTTCCACCTCGTCTTGTTTAGACAGCCTGGATTTGCTCCCACGCTTCTAATAGAAAGCAGTGGCCGTTAGGAGCAAGTCAAAATATTAACTCTTTTTTTTTTTATTTGTTTAATCTTCTCGATTTCATTTCTTCACTTGTGATCTTTGAATAATCTGTAGTTGCAAATCACTTCATTCTTACACAAACACCTTTTTAACTGTTTAATTGTTACCATTTTTAATGTGTAACATAAATAAACTAGACCTTCCATTTTGCGTATAACTTAGTTGGGCTTGTTTACCGGTTTACTCGCACGCCTCCACTGACACTTCACTGTGTACTATGGAATACACAATATAAACCATTTCATTAAGATTTTTCATCTTACTGCTATAGTTTACCCTCTCGTGTTTACAACAGACAGTCCACTGACCTGAAGATAATCTCGCTTGTCGTTGCGATGGCTGGGAGACACATTAGTGCCCTGCTCGCTGCCGGCCATTGTCATGGCACTACCAGTCGTACTCGTGACCGTTGCCATGCTAGACGTGGTTGCCGTGGCAACGGTGGTGGTTGGCTCCCCACCACCGCTGTCAGCCATGGTTGGGGTGGTTTTTGTGGGCTATAAAACTGATTTCTCTTCAGTTTATCGCCTTCTTCCTTAAGGTAATAAAATGTTGCTCCGATCTCTATGTAGCCTTATGTCTCAGCTAACCGGTTTGGTCGATCATGAAATCTGCCAAGTCTGAAAAAAAAAATCACACTGCTGATTTATGAAGCAAACCATCACCGCTGATGTTGATTTGCATGCGAGGGCCTTTCTGCCAATCCATAGAAACATAGTAAGGCAAATTTACTCGGCAGTTTTAGCCCCGTCGTCAGTTTGGTGAAGGCTGAAATCACCACTTCTCTCTTTGCATTAATTACATCTTTTAAAATACACTGACAAGAAAAAAAATCAACCTATCTGATTAATCAATTTATTAATATAAATATTAAAATCAGTTTTAACGACTCATGATAAAAGAGGCTTTTCGTATCGTACTCCAAAATTTAACATGCATTTTTACCTTTCGAGACCAAATCGAAGTAGCCACCACTCACTCCCACCTCTCAATTCCACTCCCACACCCTGCCCCACCCACCGGAACTCAAAGAGACTCTTCAAATGAGTCTATTCTAACGGCCTTGGTTTTAAGCTCCACATAAAAGTAAAACCAGCGGACGCAAACAAGCTTTTCATCCATCTTCAAACTAAGTAATGAGCAATATAATTTCTTTTGCATCAGATACGTTTTACAAGTCACTGATTTCACTCTCTACTCATCTCCTAAATAGCTTTTCATCTCAAGAAACCTTATTGCCAAACGTGTTTTTTTTAATATGTATAATTCAGAAGAGTGATGAAATTTCAGTCTGTTAATCTGGAGGAAACACCTGTATGTATCCATCAATCCTTCAGCAACGCACTGCCTGAACAATCCGGGCAATCCAAAGTCTTTCTTTACTCTTTTTCTGTTTATCTTAATTATAAGCATTTTTCGCAACAGAGGCATGGCCTTGTGTATTTTTCAAACAAGAAGAAAGACATAACAATGGGTAAAAATCTCTGGCGGGCGTTGCGCATTTAATAGCAAGATTTTAGCGGGCAGGAACTATAACATCAGACATTGTCGACCTTCAGTGAATTATGTTCCCTGTGAGGCGCGACCGCACTCCTGAAAACTGAGTTACGCTCTCAGCACAAGTAGAGGTTGTCAGGTCCGCGAATAGTTGCTTAATCAAAAGCTGTGGCAGACCCACCTACGCACACGACTCGACACAACACGATATGACGCCCAGTAATCGGGCCATACTCGATCATGTCCACAATATTGTGCTGTCGTTAAGAATCCTTCTACTAACTGGTAAATGACAAACTTTGTTCCGACATAGAGCTTATTCCCCATAATCCCTCTCTATCTGGGTATGAATTTGTGACTCATGATATCCACATGGTTTATCCAAGACAAAATTAGTAGGCTTTCGATGTGTCTTTACCAAAGACTCAATCTGGATAATCGTATTGCAACGTTATTCCCCTGAGCATAAAGTGAAACAAAAGCTACTCGCATTTTTTGATGTCGTCTGAATGCAGTACTTCCTCGTTTCGTTTCGTGATTGCAATCAAATTAGTCTAAAGCGGGGTTTTAAGTTAGTTTGATTTTTTTTTTTTTTTTTGGGCGGGGGAATCTGTCTGTAGTCCACCACAAGCTCATCATCTTACTGCACTGATGAACAGACGGATTGTCAAGAGTACGGATTTGAAAGTCTGTGCTTGAAACCCTTTAAGTCACGCTCCGATATGACATGAAAAGGGTAAACTGCTCTGGTTTAATGCACAATTACCGTCAAAGAACACTGTGACTAGCCAACGCAATAAACGAGTTTTAAGTCCTAAACGCCTTATTAAAACAACTGCGGTGCACAGGAACATCCCTGGAAGAGCTATAGATACTTGAAAAAAGCACAAAAATGGGTATAAAGTGACCGCACTGGGCAAGTAAAAACAGTGAGAGCCGTTTGATTGTCTGCAGGCCTGTTCACTTCACGCAAACAGGGGTTTAGAGCATACAATACTGTGGCTAAATCTTTACCCCAAAAGGGGGTAGTTCTTCGGCACGCCTTCTCAGTGGGTATTTTTTTTTTTTTCATCCATCGTATTGTAGTAACCTGGTGTAAACAACTGTTGGACAGGTTTTGGCAGTAGTAAAAGTTCTTGCGGTAATAGGATAAAACCGAAACTTGTTTACATTCTAACAGAAGCGAGTGGAGCTTCGTTGTTATCCTACTTCATTGAAACAAAACACTTTTGTCCTACATAAAATACAACAGCCACGGACAAGATATATTAGCATACTTACTGTGTACAGTTAGAGCCCTGTTAACGCTTCGTATTAGCTAGAACTTCTTTCCACACTTAGGCTAAATGTCGTTCGGCCAAATGTCCTTCGATTAAATGTCGTACATTCGAGAGCTGAGGGTAGGGGATACTTGTACTGTACCAATGTAGTCAATCACGTCGAACAAATTCGGTTCTACCAACCATTGACACGAACACTCCGCCCCCCCCCCCACCACCCCCCTCCCCCCCTTTACCTCGAGTGCCAAAACCTAGCAACTGTATACAATACATCTGGAAAATTCTCACGTGTCAATTTTCTATACAATACAGCAAGAAAATCTTTCTTTGTTGCTTTGCGCTACTCGGCTTTCCATAAAATTCACAGATCTCCCTATACTCCGATCAGCAGATCCACCAGGACGCGAGACCACCGGTGAGCTAAGAATAGACATCGCCGTAACAAACTACAAGGATACAATTAATCAAAACGGTAACATGACGTCGATACTTCTCCATCTTCACTGTTCAAGAAAAGGAAGCTGTGATCGTGACTACCCCCGAGTTCTTTGGACTGAATTTTCAGAACATTAATTATGCCCACTCGTTCACAACTCAAGCTCGTAGGTGGGCAATCAAGAGGAACAAACAGAAGACACTAATGCGCAGTGGCAATGTACAGTTTTTAGGAGCACATTTGTTGCATTTGCCGTGTCTTATTTATCTGATTTTGATCTATAACCAAAAATACATCACGTATGTTGTTTCTTGCTAAAGGAACCAGACAGTGTACCTTGCAAAGGACGCCCTATCCTCACAGGCACATGGAAAATTAATCGAAACAACTCTTATTTTCTCGTGGGAGCTGCACATTAATATATTAGTTTTAAAAATAGTAAAGGTCAATACTGCTAGTGCCCTTTGTTCGTGACTGTAACCATCCACCTCTGCAAACTTCTTGTATCTTCACTGGGCATTCCATGGGGCGATGTCACATCAATGACACCAAATAGCAACCAGTCTTTTCAGTACTAAAGCTGCCAGTAGCATAATTGTCCCCGTATCAGTGACGTCATGCGGTAGTGCACAGGGTCTTCTCGGTATCAGTGATGTTACGCGGTAGTGCACGCAATCATTTCGGTATCAGTGATGTCACGCGGTAGTGCACGCAATCATTACGGTATCAGTGATGTCACGCGGTAGTGCACGCAATCATTTCGGTATCAGTGATGTTACGTTGTAGTGCACGCAGTGATGTCATGCGGTAGTGCACGCAGTCTTTTCTGTATCAGTGACGTCATGCGGTAGTGCATACAATGTTTCTGGCAGAAATGACGTCATGCGGTACTGCACGCAGTCTTTTCGGAATCAGTGATGTCATGCGGCAGTGCACGCAATCTTTTCGGCAGCAGTGACGTCATGCGGTAGTGCACGCAATCTTTTCGGTATCAGTGACGTCATGCGGTAGTGCATACAATGTTTCTGGCAGAAGTGACGTCATGCGGTACTGCACGCAGTCTTTTCGGAATCAGTGATGTCATGCGGCAGTGCACGCAATCTTTTCGGCAGCAGTGACGTCATGCGGTAGTGCACGCAGTCCTTTTGGTATCAGTGATGTCATGAGGTAGTCCACTCAGTCATCTCAGTATCAGTGATGTCCTCCGCTAGTATTTTCAGGATCGGTTACGCCACACCGCAGCATTACAGGCAGTGTTTTCGGCACTTGTTGGCCTATGCAGTGACGCGTGCAGTTGTTTCCGGCTTGTGACACTGCACCATGAGATATGTGCAGTTGTGAGTGTCGGCGTCATTCTACAAAATCATACTTCGTGCTCCTTCTGTTACACAGTCCGCATTTAAGATGAGCCTTTTCAATGAGATCAGGCGGACCAGATTTCAGTTATGATCAAAAGAAAATATCAGCAAACAGTAAATATCATCATCAAAAGTATCAGCAGTACCGCGCATAAAACGTAAAAAAATCACGTAAAGGGGTATCCGTCCATCGCTACGATTACGACATAAATCCGTATTCCTAGTGGCTTTGCCTGTCCATTTGTATTTGAATGTCATTGGAAAGTGATCCATAAGTTTGTCTACACTCCAAAGCGTCAAGTGGCCTGTTTTTTTTGTTTTTTTTTGTTTGTTTGTTTGTTTGTTTGTTTTTTTCGTTTTTGTTTTTTTGTTTTTTTTTTGGGGGGGGGGATAAAACAACACTCGAAGTCAAGAGTCACACAACTATCAGCCACGCCTTACAATAATTAGTGTTCTTTTTGTTGTTGCCCCAGATAACAAAAAGATTTCCCAACCCCTGAGTCAATGCAACATATAGCAAGAGGTGTGTTTTGCGTCGCAGGATCTTAGCAGTTAAGTTCTTATTCGTAAAGGTCGTGAGTCTAGGTCAAGGACTAAACCGTTCGTCTGCATCCAACAACAACCCTTCCCTCCCCCCGCACTTCCCTCCCCCCCCCCCCCGGCACCCTTCTCAACGACACCACGAGGCACACATCACTCCAACCCTTATAAAGCATTCGCGCTGTGTAAAACGATGATGTAATGCATCGATTGGCCTGATAGCATCACACAAGGCACCTTTTCTTCGTAATTAAATGCAACACGCCTCAGGGCTGAACAAATCTGATGGGGTGATTGAATTTATACTTGACTAATAAACAACAGAAAATGGTTAGAAGCAGTGCCTGGTTAAATGGCGAATCCAGGTTTTCCTGCAGATCAACGAAATGGGGAATCCGCGTTACTTTTTTTCAGCTATCAGTTCTTTCGAAAAAAAAAGAGGATACCACTTAGTTGGTAACAGGTTTTTTTCACTTGGTATCCATACCAATTAACCATCGGTCGGCTGACCACTGGTCATATGGCCACCAGCGAGATGAAAAATCGACCATTTGACCACCAGCGATATTTGTAGTCATTTTTTTTTTTTGGGGGGGGGGGGGGTGGGGTGATGGAGAGGGAAGGGCGGGAGAGAGATCGGGAGGCATGGGGAGGCTAAATAATAAGAATGCTGCGCATCTGAGAGAACAGTGTCCATTTCAGATGAACGGAAAAGGTTTTACAGACGACGTGCCGGCGCTCCATTGTCCAGATGCTTGCATTTATATCCACGGCTTAACATGTCGTCAAACCGAATGAATATAACTTGCAGGAATTCCACAAAGGAACAGGTTACAGTGTGTGTTTGGGACAGTAGTTTCAGAACATGTTGTGTTGGGGTTGCTTTGGTTAATGTGCATCAAAACAGTGCAGTTACGTAGATATTGGTCGACGGTTTTTTCATGTCAGTGGTGGTCAAATGGCTGGTGGTCAACTGACCGGCGGTCAAGTATTCTACATCCGTTTCAATTCGTTGACTTGTATGTGCGTCTTGTTTGGCGACTTGGGAGTTGATTGTCGCTCATTTCAGTGTGTTTCCACACAGGCTACCAGGGCAAAAAAAAAAAAAAAAAGCAGAAAAGACGAAATATTGCTTTTTCCCGCTTGCAATTTGCACAAAAAAGCAATCAGTGGATGGAATTCTGACACAGATTTATCGCACTACTTAAACACTATCTATCATTATTTCGCGATCTCCACCCCCCCCCCCCCCCGTTAAACAAAATGCCCGACTGCTAACTATGTCCGTTGTTAAGGGTGGTTTTTAACAAACAAACACCGAGATATTTTATGGAGATATTAAATGTACAAACCGGAACTCAGCTTTACATGGCAGTCAAAAGGAACACCAAAAATGTAGACCAAATGACTTCTGCTTACTTCATCAAAAAGGAATGTAAACCCCGATAAAGTCGTTTATATTCTGTAAACTGAAAACAATACATGTCAAACTGAGGTAGTCTCCCATATTTATAAATTCTGGCACTGCCTGCCATAGCATTTGTTTGCCCTCAACTTGTACGTTACGTAAGACATGAGAAAAAAGATAATGGCAATAATCCTCCTTTTTTAAATTGATTACATCGGGATAAAATGAAGGCCTCTGCTGAACGTCAGAGATTACATATCACTTTTTTTAAAGAGATGGAGGAATTCTAAACATCGTATAGACAGTGCCACAATCAAAGGAGGCGCGAGTCATCTGCAGAATACCTATACGAGGAAGAAGTCAGTGTTACTCAACGCCATGCTCTTCCCTGCCACCGACTACCCCCCCCCCCCCCCTCCTCACCTCCTCACCCCAGGTTATTATTCAATCAGATGTATTGCACATATAGCGCACCTTTTTCAGGAATCAAGCATTAAACGTTCTTAAGAGAAATTCATTAGTCCACACACTGTTCATTTTTTTTTCGGTTTCACATGACTTCGACGGATATATTAGTATTCGTTGCCAAAAACGCGGTAGCGCTTCTGAGACCTACTTTTTAAAGTTGCTGGTGTCATTAACCGCGCTAATTCCAGCGTATATTACAGTTGTTGAAGCTAATAAGCTCTTAGGAACTTAATCACTATCATCTGGATTGTACTTGGATTAGTGATGTGTGGCGGTGACAAAAAATGCGAAAGTAAGACGCCCACACCTTGTTCACGCGGGGTAGTCAGCCATATAAAAAGATCTTGGTAGTGCTTTAACTTTCAGAAACAAGTTTATATATTATTATGTTTACACATTATCATGCCTTGTGGCAAATAGCCCCCGAAAAAAAGGGTGGCAGTGCATGCTTTGGCAT
Organism: Protula sp. h YS-2021; assembly: GCA_949752745.1. Classification (NCBI taxonomy): domain Eukaryota; kingdom Metazoa; phylum Annelida; class Polychaeta; order Sabellida; family Serpulidae; genus Protula; species Protula sp. h YS-2021. The sequence goes on along the minus strand of OX457031.1, from coordinate 32,793,739 downwards.
ACGCCCCACTGAGCGATAAAAAAGTAAATAAACTAAACAAAAACAAACAAGCCCCACCTCCTCAATTAAACCTACATTTGCTCACTCAACTGAAGTTTGTCAATAGTTGTGACAGGGTAAAATCGCTGTACTATTTGCTTTTGCGTCCTTGGTGCTGATGTAGCATTTACTTTACAGGATAACAATGGCTGGTATGTTTTCATATGACTATCTTTTTTAAATAGTGTGTCACTGAAACCTCGAAAAATAACAATATATTATATATTCATTTCGGGTTGTTGTTGGTTTTTAGCAGAAGGCAATACAAGAATCTATTTGCTCTTACCTCCATCTATTTAGAAACACTCCCACAGAAAGCGATCCAAACTCAAACAAGAGCCGTTAACAGAGAAGCAGATTACCTCAGTGAGCGTGTCACTTCACCGGCAAAGAGGGCAGAATTTTAAGTTTCCGTTTCATTACTCCGTGTGCTTGGCACCGTGTGTTGATATCCGTAAACAAGAACTTCACTGGCACAGCAAATACGTAGGTGGCGGCGGAGTGGATGGAAGGGGGGGGGGGGAGCTGAGGGCTTGATCTCGACCACACATAGTCGCAAACATCCTTATTAAGCATAGAACTCTGGTGGGGTATTTCGCCCAGTTATTGACAGCTCTGCAACATCTTGCCAAGCGCGAAATGCGCTAATGTTCAGTTTACCAGCGACCTTATAACGTTACAAATGCAATGAAAACGCAAAACAGTTGTGCATTAATAACTGCACTGAATGTGAGCTGGTAAAATTACGAAACAACACGACTTGATCGCTACGCGCCCACAGGTGCTCAAAGAACGACGTCAGAATTCAATGAAAGGTGTTGATCCACGAAATTTTTCACGACCAAGTCCCCAACTGCCAAAGGCTTGTGGGCTGCCAAGAAAATGCAGTTATCTGCAGATGTGACCTCGCAGGCTCCATCACATTATATTTGCAGGCAACTTTGGGAGCAAGTTCAATATAATCTGCTCGCTCAAAACTCAATGAGCTCATAACACGGTCAAAATGGAACCTAGCACAATTACCCGGTCGCCCAGCGCAAAATCTATTCGACCGATTCATATTTTTTTCAGATACTCAGCCAAGAAATAGTCGCTACAAAAAGGTGATCGCCCGAGCAAAAAGCTGGTTGCCGCGTACATTGCCTATCAGTTGACCTTTGACAAGGGTTTCCAATTTCTTTCTGTGCTTCGGCAGCTCCTTAATAACACACTCAGAGACTTCGTTCTACACTTGCTGTGGAATTTTCCGACATAAATGTTTGTTCACGGGGACAAAACCCTACTTGAAAGTAAACCTGGTTTCCTGCGATTGGCGTGCGAAACCTCTTTTCTGTCTTTTCTTCTTCTTTTTTTCTTTATTTGTTTTATGGATGTGCAATATAACCCGTTTTGTTTACAGAGCGAGTGAAGTCAGCACACTTTCGATTTGCGTATCGGGATTACCAAGAATCAATGCATACCTGATACTTATACTCATACTGAAAATCACCACAACACACACACACACACCCTCACATATTTTATATATGTATATATGTTACAGCGAATCTGTAAAACCAGCGAATCTGTAGATTCGCTAAAAATTTCAGCGAATCTGTAGATTCGCTGACTCGCTTAGCGAATCTGTAGATTCGCTGAAAATTTTCAGCGAATCTACAGATTCGCTGGTTTTTCACCTAAAAAATTATACAGATTCGCTGAAATTGCCTGATCGGCCATCTTTACCGACATGATCACTTGTTTTTTGCTAATATTTGAAATTTAATTTCTTTTGTGTGATTTCGTTACTCCAGATGTATTTTACACAGCTTTTTCTTGGTTTGTGTGAAGGGATTATATTAAAATCGAGCTTTTATTATCTGTTTCCATTGCTATTAGCTCATTTCATGAAGCTGAGGGTTTTTGGTCATTTGATGAAAATGCAGCAATTTATATGCTTTCTCACCGGAATAAAGTTTCTATTCGTCGAAATACTGGTCGTATCAGTTTCTGTTAAATTAAAACTATTAGTGTGCGGAGCATCGAAAATAAACACATTGGATAAGCGTACCGTAATTCAATTGCAATTTATATCACCCGGAGGTAAAGAGATCTTTGTGCTGCACTCACGGAAAAATAATTGCAATTTGAATGATACTCAGAAGGGGAGTAATGATTGCAACTTATTCAGAAACAGTAGTATTAAGATTTGCTGTGATCATTTTTATGAAAGACGATAACGCAAAGAGAGAGACTTAATTTCAGCCTTTGTGAATATTGATAGATAATATTTTCGAACGCTTTCCAATATTGTTTTTCATTTGAGACTAGAAATTCGCATGTCAACAATGCATTTTAAAGCTAGTTAAATGAAAATATGTGTAATTTTAAAAGTTCTGATTGGAATATGTCCTATTCCCCAAAAAACAAGAAACTTAATTTAAGCATTTGTGAATATTGATAGCAAATATTTTCGAACGCTTTCCAATATTGTTTTTCATTTGAGACTAGAAATTCGCATTTCAATAATGCATTTTAAAGCTAGTTAAATAAATAATATGTGTAATTTTAAAAGTTTCGATTGCAATATATCATCCCCCCCAAAAAAAAAAAAAAAAAACAAGAAAAAAGTGTGTAAAACACCTCAGGAGTAAAGAAGTCTTATAAAAGCAATTAAATTTCAAATATCACCCGACACAAGTAATCCTGTCGCTAAAGATGACTGATCAGGCAATTTCAGCGAATCTGTATAATTTTAAAGGTGAAAAACCAGCGAATCTGTAGATTCGCTGAAAATTTTCAGCGAATCTACAGATTCGCTAAGTGAGTCAGCGAATCTACAGATTCGCTGAAATTTCGCTGAAATTTTCAGCGAATCTATAGATTCGTTGGTTTTACAGATTCGCTGTAACATATATATAGGTTTCCCGACATTTGCTCTGGCGATATTTGATCTAAATCCGCAGGGTACTACAACTGGACTATATTCTTTTTCGTGTTTTTTGTTTTCAATGGAAGAGAAAATAAAGCAATGAAACAGTTTTCATCCTCTTATTCGCTTTCTATGCCATATATTGGCCTTAAAAACAATCACCAATATTTATTTCTTCCTAATTATTGTCTTTTCTGTTTTTCACCTACTTCTGTTATGGCAGTGGGGGTTAGAGGTGATCATGCTACTGCAGTCCAAGCTCGGGCATCAAACAGATTGCATAGACCAGTGACAGACTTTGTCATTGCACACCATGCATCGCAATTACTTACTCACTTTCTTCAAGATCTTAAAAAAGTGGATCAACTTACCCCCCTGCAACCAGTAACATCAGATTTTGTAAGATAATAAGCTTGTGGCTCAACTTACTTGAGCAAGTTGAGCCAATTTACCAAATGAAATTAACTGGCGCCTCAGTGTAGGGCGGTCGACCCATGAAACCGGTGCTAAGGTCGGTTTGCAAAGAGTCAAACTACATTCACTTTTATCACGTTTTTTCATAATTCTAACAGCTTTAAATGTTCAGATTTCGACCAAAGGCTAAGTTTTTTTTTTTGTATTCTACGTGAGTGAAATTTCAAAATAACCGCACCTATAGTTGGGTTTTAGAGCCCGGACCGCATGAGGACAGGACAAGCTGATAACCATCTCCCTCCGTTACATGCGGAACAAAGAACTATCCCTCCTGCCATGTATGCTAGGGGCATCAGATGATAATGCACAAATGTGGAGCGTGTGATGTAGTTTGCCATGGTGCATAACACATCTCCATTGTGCACCCCCTTTTTCGAGCAATTATAAAAAAAGTAGAAAGTGGACCAACATATCCCCGCTTCCCCTACAACACCCAGTATTTTAGGAAAAACAAAAATTTAAACCATTTATAAGTCGTATTTAGTCGCACAAAAACCTTTGTTTTTCCTCAAAATGTTGTCTGCTGCATCAATGAATTCAGCTCATCAGAATCTCCCCTCTTTTCTGCTCAAATAAATATTTATTCCTGTGCTTCAGCCATGGCAACAATGGCTTTAGAAGTCAATCGATGAACGATCCAACCCAGTACACAAGGCAAGTGTGAGACGCTTTTTTTAAAACTCGACATTCCTTCCACCTGATGCAAAAGGTAATCTTAAACCCAGGGAGTGGGATATTTCAGACGTCCATATAAAATTAACATAAAATTTTATACCTGCCAATGGTTACTTCGGAGGATTCGCACTAACCATCAGGAAGTAATGCGATTTACCACAGAATTACCCGGTTAAGCCTAGATGCGGTCTAAAGGTTTCAGCGCAATGACTTCAGTCACACACTATTAGATGAGAATCGACAACTGGTACCTACCAGAAGACGCGCTTTTATCGGCCCCTCCTTACCCAATAACGGTGCGAATATGGGCATTGGAAATGCGTAAAACTTTCCCCTAAATTAACCTCCAACCAACCCCCCCCCCCCCCCCCACCTGATAAAAACTGTCCACCTTCCAATATCACCGGAAATAACTCCTGCTCACCTCTACGGAACCAAAATAAGGCAGTGGCGGTTCTTTGTATCACGTCTCTTTTCTTTCATTCCTGTCTGATAATACACACTTCCGGTTATAGCTATAAATAGCTGTCTCCTCCACCCTCCGTCTTGTTTTATACTTCTGGCATTGTCTAGTCCTGCGCGTATCCGAGAAAGGGATCCAGTTTGTAGCAGCTTCTGTGGGTGATTATGTTGAAATCTGAAAGCAGAGAAACATCGTTTTCAACATGTTATTTTCTAAAGGCGTGTATACATATACCTTAATATCACAATCACACAAAATCAAGCAGAGGCAATAAAATCGCTTTTACTACTTACATCTCAGAAAAAACTACGTTGTTATGCTATTGGCCAATAATCAGCTGAACGACACTGCCTTACATATAATTCAACAATGATAATGTCGTGTTTAAAGGGACAAGCAATTTATTTATTAAAGTAAAAGAAAAAATGTGTTAAGCAACAGTCCAATGCTACAAGATTTTCTAAGGCGTTCCCGACACTGAATTTTATTGTACTGTAGCTGATAAACAAAAGGTGCGAAACTGCCACACTGCAACGACAGAAAAACAGTCTGCACATTCTCGAGAGCACAGTAAATGCCACCATGGAAAGAACCGTGTTTAATTTAGACCAACGAAGCGAATATGATCAAAACTTCTAAAAGTCGGCCTGTGAATTAACAAATGAAATGACGAGCCGATGCAGCATCAAATTTTCACACCCCTTGAATCCTCACTCCGGCAACAATGTGATATGTAATTTTCACCCCCCTCCCCCTCCCACCGGTGAAAATTTGGTGGAAATTCATGATCAAATTTGAACCCCACCCCGGTGAATATCAGATATGAAATATGCACGTGAACATTTGTCGTTAGATTTCACCCTTTCCCTCTCTACCACAGGGATACTAATTTGTTTACAGTAATGGTTTCAGATAACGTTCTCTAAATATGGCAACATAATGATTAAGACCTACATACAATGCAAAACATGAAAATATCGTAGGTGAAATTTTCGATTAGTCATCGACAGTAAGCACTCCAGCCTGTTCAGCCTTCACTGGTCTTTACATAACTCCCAGTCATGGTATTTCGCGTCAAACGAGCTCAAAACGAGCACCAGTCAAGTTGTACTTCGCCGGGTTTTGACGTTCAATTGGGTAAATCATCAGTGTGTTGTTTTGAACAAGCCGTGCTTGACTTGCACAAGTGTTACGTGGGTGGACACTTATGCCAATCAGCTTACAGTGATATGGATGATGTCCAGTCAGTGGCACAACAACTGTATCAGTAGGATTAAGTACACTACATCAGCTGCGGAGTCGTAAAAGACCTTTTGACACCCATTCGTCAAATGTCACACATACTACTGGGTAGCTCTCTCTCTCTCTCTCTCTCTCTCTCTCTCTGTCTCTCTAAAATTGAATTTTTAAATGGTCTCTCTGATGTGTCATAATACTGATAAGTCATGATTTGCACTGCATGTGCCATATTACTCTAAAATGCTATTTAGTTTTGAAGCAAGCATTTTCACAAATGGCTGAATCAAAACTATTTTACTATAAGGCTTTTTTTTATTTGGTAACAAGTCATCGTCGAAGGCGCAGGCCCCAACCGGACACAATAATCAGTGACACAGGACCTAATAGCAGTACTACTTGGGTGACAAAAAAAAGAGACGAGAATGTATAAACGAAAATATTGCCGATATAAGTAGTGCATGTTCGATAACTCGAAGTATTCGATTACTCCAATATAATTCAACAATCACGCTTCGTCGCACAGCTCCAGTACTCGGTCTTTCTATGCGCAAAAGGAAATTGAAATCGGTTGAATGTTGCCGGAGATATAGCGTGTACAAACTGCATATCATGACGTCAACTCAAGCGCTAAAAAATTTCAGTTTCCGCATTTTTTCAATTTTCGAGAAATTCAAAAATAACGATTCGCCGCACAGCTCCACTACACGGTCTTTCTAGGTGCAAAAGGAAACTGAAATCGGTCGAATGGTGCCGGAGATATAGCGCGTACAAACTGCATATCATGAGGTCAAGCGCTAAAAATTTTCAAAGTTTCCGCATTTTTTTTAACTTTTCGAGAAATCCAAAAGTAACGCTTCCTCGCACAGCCCCAGTACTCTGTCTTTCTGTGTGCAAAAGCAAATTAAAATCGAAAGAATGATGTCAGAGATATAGCGCGAACAAAAATCGGATGAACGGACTGACTGACAGGTTACTCTCATAGACCCTTCCGGGTTCACCCGGATGGGGTCTAATAAAAAGAGGTTTAGAGGTTTGAAATTATTCCCGAACCGGCATTGGCCATTATCAGTTTGGCCATGGCCTTAAGAAATCGCTTTTGGGACATTGCCTCGAGCGTGATTTACGCACCAGTGAATTTATCGCCAGCCCTGCTTTGCGTCACTTTACAGTTCATTTCATTATCGTCACCTGAGAAAAAGATAAAAAGAAGTTATATAATAACGGGCAATACGTAAGAGTCACACAGCGCGTAAACAAACTTTTCGGGATTTCAGAAAAAAAGTTTAACAAGTATGTCAGTAAAATTGACCGAGTGCCCCCGCAGGCGTGCAATCACAGAATTTCAATCAGTAGCTTGAGAAGTTACGGCTATATGGTCCGGACAAGAATCCATTTTGCAAATCAATTCGGTGAAATTTTAACGGTCTTTCCACTTTCCTATTTGTTTACGAAAATCTCAAAATAGTCCCTCGTTGAACACATCCACTATACAGCTGTATAATCTTTCTATGTGTAAGAGAACAATTGAATCGCTTCAATGGTTACGGAGACATGGCGCCGACAAACACCCACTGAAGAGGTCAATTGTGTTGAATTTTCAAAGTTTTCCCCATTTTCCCAATTTTTGCCAAAATCTCAAAATAATCCCTTGTTACACAGGTCCACTATATAGTCTTTGCATGTTCAAGAGAACAATTGAATCGCTTCAATGGTTACGGAGACATGGCGCCGACAAACACCCACTGAAGAGGTCAATTGTGTTGAATTTTCAAAGTTTTCCCCATTTTCCCAATTTTTGCCAAAATCTCAAAATAACCCCTTGTTGCACAGGTCCACTATATAGTCTTTGCAGGTGCAAGAAAACAATTGAACCGCTTCAATGGTTACGGAGATACAGCGGCGACAAAAAAAAAGTGTCGACAGACGGACCCAAATCCTATAGTCCCCCGCTTCGCGCTACGCGGTGGTGAGGAAGTTATAAGTTTAAAGGTTAGTTTTTAAGTGAAGAGAATAGATCACATACTAGCTCACCATCAAAAGAATAGTTTGACTTACACTCAGTTTTATAACTCATCACTTATTGGGAGTTCAGTCTCGACTTTGTCATGCAGCCAGACTTAAACGTTACCCGAAATAATTCAACGCATTTCTAAGTCCCGAGCCTTTTGGCAATAGTAGCTTTTGAAGGTGAAGATCGCAACAGAATGTGCACAAAAAATAGATATCTTCTGTGACAGGGAAGAAAAGCTGAAAAATATTTCCCTTGGGCGTACTTTTACTTAACAACACCTTAGTCGACGACAACTTCACATCCATCCTTCGTAGCTTCTTTTCTTTACTCTCCTTATTCTCAACGTGCAGAATACCAAAATATCCGTAAAAACTCGCATTAAATACTAAGTATTACAACTTACATTATAAGCACTTCGGATTCCTATTTAAATTTTATTTTCATATTTTTTTATCCCTACGTTTAAGCATTCGACAGTCTGCGCCTCTGAGATTCGCGTTTCAAGTCAACACAGAATTTGATTTATTACCCAATGCACCAAAGTGAAGTCAAATTTACGTCAGCAAAGTTGCCGAAAATAGATGCCAGTTATCAACGACCTGATCCTCTTTTTTTCACTTACTGCCCACAATAGCAAAACAAGAGCTTAGAACTCCCTTTACAAGAGTTGTTGCATTTTGTGCAAAGTTCGATCAATTTTGTACCAAAATAGCTGGCACATAATAATTGTGTTACTTGAGGTTTTTCTTTCAACAAGTCTCTTATTTTCAGACTGCATAAGGCATTACGCGCTATGGTACAGTTTTCATGACGGGTACTAACAGGCTCGCAGGTGACAGCGGATAAAAAAAGCATACCTTTTTTTAACTCGCACTTGTTTGCAATTGCCCAGCGCTTGGTATCAGGCAGAGTTGAAAATCGGAACATTTCCATGTAAACCCTTTTTCATCATAAACCACGGTACGACCGTTTTGTTGAAGATCGACCTGAGCCAAAATGCGGCAAAATTCTTCGTTGTGGTTGGTTCTCGACGCAATAGACTAACTTGTCATTTTTTTGGGCAGATTTTCTTTGTTAGTTTTTTTTTTTTTTGGCTTGTTAAGCACTCAGAAATTTAATGTCTCTGACGTCAGCACAGTAACTGTGAAGGCCTCTTCTATCAGTGACGTCACCCCCAATGTTCAGACCGTATTTGCAAACGCCATGAAATCTTGCCAAAGCAAACATCAGACTTTCTCAGGTTAAGCATTTTCCTGCTTAACATATTCCTGCGGTTGTTCACGTCAATTTTCACTACTAATACACGTCATAATGATCGGTAAATACCATAAAACAAACCACTCCTGCGTGTACAATTCTCACACCTCAGTAAGTTACCAGGCATGGAGGGGAGGGAGGGAAGAGGGCAATTGGTATCACATGTTGCTATGCGTGTCCAAAAAAAAAAATAAATCGCAAAACGCAAAAGAAGGTAATTTTGAGGCTAAACGCGGCCGCCAATTTCGTTAGAAAATGTGGTTAATTTTTATTCACTACTCTCCTGGTGGTTGCCATCCTTTGCACAATTCCTGCTGGATGACTGGACTGGGGAAAAATACGTGTCTTTCGTTGTTTGTTGACGGATAGAGCTTCCGATCTCAGATGAAAAGTTAGAACCAATGAGGGGAGGAAGGGGTGAATGGGCAAAAAGAGTCCAGTCTACCTCGCATATCAAATTCGATTTGATTGAAAATGTGGGCGTTGCATGGCTCATAATTATTAAGAGGTTTCAAAAAAGAAGTATCAATAAAAGCTCTTCGCCCACACACAATTTCCACCGGTTACAATCAATGCGCCCACGGTATGTCCCTCTGAACAGCTTGAAATAATAATCTTGGCACGACGCTGATGGCCTTACAAGATCCATCACACCCATTCATTTTGAACTCCTGTGTTTTAAAGGCAGGCATTTCTAGGGAACTAGCATTAAAAAAGGGCACCAAAGAAATCCAGCATCCCCCTGTATATAGCATTAATTTAAATGATCGATCACTACGTATTTGTACTTTACGCACTTCGCACTTTGGTGTGTTTTCAAGTAAACAAAGTGATATTCTTGAACAAAAGACGCTAAACCAGTACGTATGTAACATAAGTGTTCTCTTGTGTACGACGCAAAGCTACGTCAGACTGGTTTGAAACCGAGTAACATACGTATAAGTACTAAGGCTCGTAAGTGCCCAGGTGACTGACTTCTCGATTCAGATAACGTATGATCCATTGCCGTCACAGACAGTTAAAATATGGCCAGGAATTATTCGGCTGCCCTTTGCGACATGTGTATTACCGTCGCTAACCCGTTTGCTGTTCTATGCACTGCAACTGAATTTCTTGGTTAAAAGTTTTGAATTTCGTAAAGAGTTATATTTAAGTTATGGCATGATTTGAGTCAATGAATATCAAGAGAGAAAGGCAGTTCCAACGAAATCGGAATTGAAAAATACGTACAGAAGATTTTCAGGAACAGTCTTGTCAATCTTATTTTTTCAATATTGACTGTTGGCGTTTTTTTTTTTTTTTTTTTTTTGGGGGGGGGGGGGGGGGGGAGGGGGGGAATACTAAACAAAAAGCGTTGGTGTTTATCCTTTTTTTATGAAGTGATCTCTTTTATTCAGCGATGATTGTTGAGCCCAACAGTTTATCACGAATTTAATGACATTTTATACATCGTGCTCACTTAGCGTAGGCAATCTGGCGTGGATTCTCAACTCGGAAAACACGTGACATGAAAAATTCAGAAACGAAAGGATACTAAAATATTACGCCCTACTACCCGGCAACACGACTCCTATTTACTGCAGAGTACATTTTTTTTTTAAAACATCACAATAATAACAGAATGATGCAAGCTTTATTTTCGCGTCCTCCCTACCCCACAAAAAAGTGCCTTTCCATCACGTCTTCCAATAATGATGCTGGTGACATGAGTGAGTGGTGCTCTTTGTGGGTGACCAGGTATATTCTTTTTGTCACATAGTCACAGAAAAATCTCACTACTTTTTCTTAAGCGTATTCAGTTAATGTAACATAAATAACTCAAAAAAAAAACCCACCACAACTAGAGGAGTGTGTTTAGCCCACATACTGATCACATACAGCCCCCCCCCCCCCCACACAGCATTCAACAGTCAATCAAGAGCTGAAATTTTCCAAGTCCATCTGGTTCATTTTCCTTGGACGAACCTGGTCCATTTACAATACCGATCCGTGTTTGTTCCCATAGAAGCTACATACCAAGTTTCATTAAAATCCTTGCAGGAGTTTTTAAGTTACCGTGTTAACAAGCTCTTGATGACAGACCGACCGACAGACCGACAGACACGCGGTCGATCGCATATGTTCCCTGTGGAGAATAAAAAACAAGTACGATGGATAACAGGCATCTGATAGCACAATACACCATAATAACAAGCTTTGAGTTAAAAAGACACTCCACCCATTTACGATTTATGAGATGAATATTAACTTTTAATTAGCTGATGTTTTCCAGTGAACCTGCGTGTCCGCAATTTAGTTCACACGCAGCTACAATGATTTGTATGGTTAGGGCCCACCAACCAGCCCCCCTCCCCCTCGCCCTCCATTACCATCACGAGAAGCTGTTGCTATAGGTCATGTGATGATAGATCCCATCATCGTCATAAAGTCACATGAATAGAATGAACATCACGCACACCGATCTGTAGCCTACCCCCCCTCCCCCCCCCCCCCCCCCCTGGAGCAAATGCCCCAGTATATGTCACTCTTTTTTAACAGGATCCCGGCGCGGCGCGGCCCCATTGCTGGTGATTAACACCCAGATTCCATGAAATTTGACATCGGATTCAATTACTTCCATCGGGACCCCAGCCAAATTCTATTCAGGTGCTGGTGGGATGTCGACATTGTTCCCCAGTGGTATTTCGAACTGGACCCCGACTTTGTTTCCTACAGAGAGACCCCATAATAGGTGTTCACGATCCTGTACTTTCCTATTAACTACTTACAAAACTGAACTGCTAACACTACATTTTGCCCTGTAAAAAGCGGTGTCTAATGTCGCACATTAGAACCCTAAATTTGTTCACAACACCCCCCTTCCCTGCTTAATACTACTTTGAACCTCACAAACAGATCCTAATTCAAGGCAACATTTGCGTCACCGCTGCAGCTAAGCTGACGCAAAAGCCAAACAGACACGCCGATCTGGCAAAATGTCGCAATTTTCAATGCGATTTGTTCCACAGAATGCCAGACTCTAAAAGAGATCTGTGACCAAGTCTATGACGTCACAAAACTCTTGCAAAAAGACTGTCCAGTGATACGGTGACCAGCTGAGGCCCAAAATGAAATAGACACCACCCTAGGATCTCAGTGCCTCAGTCTTAAAACTACAGCGGCCAGTGCAGACCATGTACCCAAACATGTTAAACATTTTTTTTATAAGCCAGCCATTGCCATTCTGTTTTTGTAAAAAAAAAAAGAGAGAAAAAAAAACACACACACACAAAAACAAAGCTCAATAATACATAACTAGAGCAGTGCGCATAGCCCATATATTCCCCACAGGCCCCCCATCAGTTAAACACGGCCATCAATAGTCAATCAAGAGCTGAAATTTTCCAAGTCCAGTTGGTGCATTTTCCTTGGACGAACCTGGCCCATTTACAATACCGATCTGTGTTTGTTCCCATAGAAGCTACACACCAAGTTTCGTTAAAATCCCTGCAGTTGTTCTTGAGATATCGTGTTAACAAACTCATTCCGATGCTGAATAATTTCCAGGATTTGGTAAATTTCGAAGTACATTCGGTTGATTTTCCTTGGGCCAACCTAACTCATTTACACTATCGATCCTTGTTAGTGCCCGTAGAAGCTACATACCAAGTTTCAATAAAATCCTTGCAGTTGTTCTTGGGATATCGTGTTAACAATAGTCAATCAAGAGCTAAAATTTTTTAAGTCCCGCTGGCCCATATTCCTTGGACGAACCTGGACCATTTACAATATCGATCTGTGTTTGTTCCCATAGAAGCTACATACCAAGTTTCATTAAAATCCTTGCAGCAGTTTTTAATCTATCGTGTTAACAAGCTCTTGATGACAGACCGACAGACAAACCGACCGACACGCGGTCGATCCCATATATTCCCCACAGGTTCTACCTGTAGGGTATAAATAAATTATATCTGAATACACACATCTGATGTGAACAGAAGTTAAGCTACGCCACACAATTATTCCATATCTGAAGGGGGCAGGAGGTACGAGTTGTGGGAATTCAAATCCTCAACTTGTATATACGTCCAGGTGTGGCTGCAGCGATGTGGAATAGGGTCAAGATAAACTGGACTTACGCTCTGCGTCCTTTTAATCTGGGTCTAGAATGTGGTCACTGCAAACAGGTTTTAATGTACGTCTCTTGATCAAGACCTCGAAAGTGATCCTTACAGACGTTTTACTTTCATTCTTTCTTTTTTTATCCGGATCTTTGAGGTGGTCGTGGACAGGCAAGTTTCATTGTACGTCTTTTTACTCGATTCTGGAAGGTGTTCGCTAAAACCAGGGAGATATAACACGTCATGCGATGCCCTATGTCCGCCAAATACAACATGAATCGTCGGACCCACCCAAGACATCATCCTATCAGGTATGAAGCTAATCCGACATTCCGTTCTGCAGTTACAGTAATGAAGCAACTGTCACATTTGGCGTCCTATGACGTCACCCGTTGTCCAATACATGTCAGATACAATCCAAACCGCCGGACAAATCGAAATCATGATCCCACCAGGTTTGAAGCTGAACCGACATCTCGTTCGAGAGTTATCGTGTTATCCTGCTGAAAAAGTTTAGTTTTCAATACACGTAATAACGTTATTTGACGTCATGCGTTGCGCTATATATACACCAATATATTACGAACCTTTGGGCCCACCCATGGCATTATCGTGTTCACAAAATCAGGTATGGACCACAGACACACACTACACACAAACAAAATACACAAAAACAAAATATTTCCCCTCCACGCCTCCAAAGATGACCGCCGATAAAGGTGGTTGTGTCATAGCAAACCCGAATTCAAATGTTATCCATAACCGTTTTTGAAGTTATTTCAAAACTAAAGTGGAGAAATTACTGGCACCGTATGGATACATGTATATGTACTTGAATGGAATAATAATAATAAATATTGCTCTACTAGAATTCTAGTTCTGTGCATAATTGTCTTTTGAAAACGGAATGTTAAAATAACGAGCCTGTAATATACGGGTCTGGCAACTGATGCAGGTTCTAATGGCAAGCCGTCTTTGACTCGGAGAGATTTTTGCGGATCAACATTTCCTACACTTCTATCGTTTTTATACAGACACTGCGTGCAAATGCAATAAATTACACGGCTGAAGGAAACGAAACGGAAATCCGGGTTCTGCCAAACATTTTTTCATCCTCTAGGCACTAAGTGGCCTAAGCACAAGTTAACTGTGGCTGTAGACGGAAAGACAGGGTTCGAAATTGATGTAACGTGTTCACAACTAGCTGACAAATCCAAAATGTATTGAGTCGATGTTTGTCTCTTGGGTTACGCTGTCCTTGCAATGAACACGCGAAACACTAAACATACCACCCCCTTTCCCCTCCCCGACAAAACTGGAACGATTTCTTTATGTCCCCAGACCCTCAAAAGAACATCACTTTCACTGCTAACAGCATTTACAACTCACTCGGGAGCACAATATGTTACTAATAACGCACCATCCTCACAAACAAAATAGTCGCTTTAATCAGTTTAAAGCCTTTTCTGGATGTTTGCTAAATCCGGCTGGGTTTTCACAGTAAGCGAGTTACTTGCCGCAAAATCTCATAGGGATCAAACACACAGAACCCATTGTTTATCTTGCCGCCCACACACCAATCACTTCTGCAGTTCCTCTTCTTCCACTGTTTTTCTCGCTTGCCACTATAATGGATAAGATCCAACAACTGCAACGCTAACCTCTTGCACGGCTTGTCCTCCCACCATCAAATCTGGCGATAAAACGGGAACTGGAAGAATCCCCCAGGAATCGTTGGCCTTTATTTTCCCCAGAGGAACCAGCGAGATTTTGGATTAACAGCATTTTTCTTTCTATTATTATTAACTGTTTGAAATAGAATAGAATAGATTTTCACACATTTTTTTTTTCCAATTTCTTCAAATTAAATTCTTTTGAAGGTAAGAGTTGCGACAGCTACGGTACTTTACGGTTGGGTCCAGGCCCCAGGTACCCTCGGGACACACTCAACCCTGGGGGTGAAATCGGCCCATGCATTATAACATATAAAATGAAATAAACGTAACACATAAAAGAAGCCATACATGTATTGTATAAAACTCAGACTAATTAACGTTCGTCAGGTGTAGCCTTCTTTCAAAACAGTGTAATACTGTATTCTGCAAGTTTTTTTCTCCACAGCTGCGCCCCTTCACAGCTTAGACACCGTAGAAGTACGAATAGTGTTTCTCTTCATTACACTTGGGGATTTTCAATCCCCTAGTTTTATTGAATTCGTACGATTCGGCAAAGTGTTTCCGCATGAGTCCTTTTTTTGCGCCAAAACCTTTTCAGTGGAACTCCTCTGAGACACTGTGGCTAGGACGATCAAATTTGGCAGAGACCTAATGTAGCATGTCTAATTGGTCCACCTTGATTTTTTTTTTTTTTTTTAGAAATTCGTTAACATATTATATACAAAACTGGACACTGAAATTCACCATATAAGGGCATTATAAGGCTGGCAAACGCTTTGATTTGGCAGATAAGGCACATCATGGTATGATATTAGCATAAGCATCTTGATCGCCCATCTGTCTCTAATGCAAGCGATTATAGCATATGTGTGCATGCTGACTGCAACGTTTCAGTTTCCCCCACTCATCGGTCATGGTGAATTTCAAAACCGGTAGCTGGCCATTATCTCGAAAATGGTTAGAGATAGATCGATTTGGTGTTTATTTTAGACCCCTTAAGCCTAAAAGACGATATGTATGACGTAACTTGTTGACTGTGACCTCCTCGGTCATTGTTAATTTCAAAAACCCGAAGTTGAACATTATCTCGAAAACCGTTAGAGATACAGCGATTTTGGGCTTATTTTCGACTTTTTCGGCCTAAAAGACGATATGTAAGAGGTGTGTTGTTGGCCTTGACCTTCTCGTTCATTGTCAATTCTGAATTTTTAGAGTTCAGAATCGTATTTTTTGTGGTCCAGAAATGTAATTTCCGCTACTCGGTAGCAACAACGGTCTAGTTTAAGACCTGAGTTACGAAACCGATCTGGTTTTTTAAATCTTATGCCATGTGAATCTTCATAAACACAAATTCAGGTTACAACACAACAGCTTGCTGCAAACCCGTCTTAAATTGCAAATCACCACGCAAGATATTTGGCAGACATACCAAAGCAGAAGCTGGTTTCGCCTGACCTTTTCAATATGCCTTTGTAGCTTAAGTGTTTGATTACAGTAGTGACGTCATTACACAAAAGGCTTTGATTGTGACGTCACACATTTATCGACAAGTCAATCAAGTTACTGATCAAACAGAAGAAATAACAGGCTTCCAAAAACTTGTTTATTTGTTTTGCTAGTATTCTGCAGATTTTTGTGCTTGTTAAAAGCTGCAAGATTCAAACCGGTTATATAGAATCAAAATTACAAAATTAACCACAAGGGACTCCTCTCCACATTAGTTGTCGCGCGTTAATGCGTCACTGTTCACCGCGTCCCAAATTAAGGACAAAATCGAAATCAAACTCTTGAAAACAGGATACGTTGCGTTTTCAAACTGATGCGTTTTTAAACAAGCGTCATGGAATCCTGGACTCGGAAAAACAATAACTCGGGAAAACAACAACTAGAGCGGCACCTCACTTCTTCTAAGCGAAGTGATACACTTGGAAACGTCTAACACTGAGCGAAAAAGAGGAGGGGAGGAAGAAACTAACAAACTAACCAATCAGCTATAGGTTTATAAGTTTTCGACAATTCTATCTTTAAAACTGATAATAAAGCACCTAATCCCCAGTAGACAGAATCTATCCTCTTATGTAGTCCTGCCTTCCTATCAATAGCCCGCATGAATTACCTCGGGCAACACAAAGCCCATAAACAAACACTGGCTGCTTATGTAAGCGCACACTGCTCACCGTTCCGCTAGCTAAGGCTGCTCATACTTTCGTATCAATGATGCGCAGGGTAAAAATAAATAGACATCCTTCGCCTCAAAATTTCACACAGCACCAGAAAAGGGCATCCGGACATAACGGCGACGGCCAAAACGGCGACAGCCATAACGGAGAAGACCAAAACGGCGACGGCCGAAACGGCGATGGCAAAAACGGCGACAAGTGCAACCCCGGACAAAACGGCGACGGAATTTTTTAAGTTTATGCTTTAAAACACAGTTTATTCAACTATCAGAGATAAATAAATTTGAACACAGTGCAGCATTTCTCCCAACATGCCCTTCCCGCCCTCCCTAACCACCTCCTTCCTGTCACCAGTCACTGTCTCAGTTATCTGCTCAAGGAATGTTTTACTCTCTAATTACCTTTTCTCAGGTAAAACTGAAAATTATTTTCTCAGGTAAAATAAAATTTAATCTTATCTTTCACTGGTGTAGATTCGTATATAATAACAGCATTTCACATAACCGATACAGATTAGCTCACTAAGGCGATTAAAACATCGGTCTTTCATTGTTGATAATCCGAAGTTATTTTTTTTAGTGGCATTTTTATTTTGCCTTTTATTTATCTGGCAACACTATTCTTTGTATTTTGATTTTCAACATTGAATTATTAAACTTCGTCGCCGTTTTGTCCAGGGTTGCACTTGTCGCCGTTTTGGCCATCACCGTTTTGGTCTTCTCCGTTTTGGCCGTCGCCGTTTTGTCCGGGATTCCCAGAAAAGATATTCTCCCCCCCCCCCCGACACTCGTGTAAAATTTCGAAACTCTAGCTATTCGCGTTTTGAGACGATTTCAGCATGAGAGAAACAGGGAGGAAAGAGGGAGAGAGAGAGAGAAATTGCTTTCCAATACGAACTCGGAAAGTGATGTCCAAATATGCTGTCGTGGTGCTGGACTGCAATCCTCAAACACTTGCTACTGAACTGTCCACCAACATAAAGAGAGCCGGAGTTTTGCGGTATTTTAATAAAAAAAATGTTCTCCTCAAGTGGCAATCACTTAGTCTCATCTCAAGACATGTCGGTGGGTATTTTTTCGGGCACTTGACCCAACAGTAAATCATTTGTTCTGATTCCCAACATTTCTCTGCAACCCTCCTCCCTCTTTACTCTGTGTTATGTGCTTTAAAGATATCTGGTAGAACTTTTCCGGAAGTGAGACCGGTTTGCGTAATCAATGCTTCATTACCAGGTCCAGGGCATACATGTATAAAAACTGAAAAGATTACTCTACCTCAGGGGTATAAATGCAGCACAAATCTTTTCAATCTTGCACTTTCTCTCTCTACGTTAATGAATCTCTTCTTGTTTATACTGGCGAATTTACTTGTGCAGAAACCTCGAACGGTAATTTTGGTAGTGCTTACAAGCCAATTTTCCTCAAAACATCAAGTTGCTTCTAACATGGTTTAGACGTCACTTCTCAGACCTTCAACCTTGAAAAAGAGAAAATGTACAGTACCTGTATTCAAACCCATCTCACACACGTGTTGGCATAACATTACTGCAACTTTCGAGTTTCTCCGGACTATTGCAACGACTTGACCACCCAAACTGATTCGCATTTACTAAATCCCAATCTCTACCACACCCTTGAGCTGAAAACACATTTGATCTAGCGACATTTGGTCTACCGACATTTGGTCTACCGACATCTGAGATAAATCGGAAGGGTACGATAATTTTTTTTATATTTTTGGTTTGTGGTTTTTTTACTGAAAGAGAAACATTTTTTCACTTAATATCGTTCAAAATGTATAAATAAATTTTAAAATATCAACCCCGTTCTCATTAGTATCATGATTGTGCTCAGCTGTACGTTCTGGCTCAGTCACTGTGAGTGACGTTTTGAGCACAGCCTGATTTACGCCTAACACAGTACAAAGTTATTAATCGTTTGTTTTCATTTTTCTCAGTTTGCATGAAACTGTTATGCGCGATTTTAGTTTTAACTCTGTTGCTTTGTATCATCTCCATTATGCAAACATTGCTGATTAACCCCACTAACTTTAACATTCTTTTATACCTTTTCGGTGACACGCTAACCTCATCTGGATTAAATCTGGTATAATAGTTGGAGATTATGTCTAAGTACGAGCACCCTTGGCACCCGGTCAGTTAGACTGCAATCAGACACTCCGTGGCATTGACGGATCTTTGATGCAGCTTTCTTTGCTGCTGAGAAGAAAATCTATAGAGGTCTGACTTTTTATTGAAATCTTGATTATTTTGCATGGAAAGCGAATAAAAAGATGAAAAATGTTCAACTGCTTTTTTTTCTATTCCAATAAAAACAAGCCATCGTCGAAGGCACAGACCCCAACCGGACACAATAATCAGTCAAGAACAAAAAATTTTCCGCATTTTTTTTAATTTTTCGAGAAATCCAAAAATAGTACTCGTCGCACAGCTCCACTACTTGGTCTTTCTATGTGCAAAAGGAACTGAAATAGGTTGAATGGTGCCGGAGATATAGCGCGTACAAACTGCATATAACGAGGTCAAGCGCAAAAAATTTCAAGGTCTTCGCATTTTTTTAATTTTTCGAGAAATTCAAAAATAACGATTCATTGCACCACTCCACTATTCGGTCATTCTATGTGAACAAGGAAACTGAAATCGGTTGAATGTTGCTTAAGATATGGCGCGTACAAACTGCGTATTATGAGGTCAAGCGCTGAAAAATTACGAAGTTTCCGCATTTTTTTAAAAATTTTTTCGAGAAATCCAAAAATAACGCTTATCCGTGTGCAAAAGGAAATTAAAATCGGTTGAACGGGGCCAGAGATATAGCGCGTAAAAAAATCGGACGGACGGACGGTCCTATAGACTCGTCCGGGTTCACTCGGTTTATGTCTAAAAACACGAGAATATCTAGACCAATCGTCCTACCCAGCAGATTTAGATCAAACGTCGCTAGAGCAAATTCCAGATGATGAAATGTCGCCAGATCAAATGTCGGGATACCTACACCCATACATAAGATATATATATATACATCTATATATATATATAGCTGCCGAAGCACAGAAAGAAATTGGAAACCCTTGTCAAAGGTCAACTGATAGGCAATGTACGTGGCAACCAATTTTTTGCTCGAGCAATCACCTGATTTTTTGCAGAATACTGCTGAAAAAATATAAATCGGCCAAACCGATTTTGTGCTGGGCGATCGGGAAATTGTGCGAGGTTCCATTTTGACCGCACTTTCTAGGTATTGGTGCTATTAACACATTGAGTTTTGGGTTAGTAGATTATTTTGAACTTTCCCAAAATTGGGTACAAATATGTTTAATTGTTCAATTTTCCCCGTCCAATAACAAAAAAGAACGCGAAAAAAATCAAGACCAATTGCCGAACCCTGCAGCTTAGATCAAATTTCGGGATACCCCAAGAGCTACCTGGTAGCGAGACTGTCCCAACAACTTAAAAATGCTGCTGGTCAATTTCAGTTTCAACACAGTTGTTCATCCGTAAGTGAACATTAATATTTGGTATGTTATCAATAACCGCCTCGACAAATAAGCAACACTGCTTTCGGAGCCTTATGATTCGATGCTATGAGTGACCTCCAGTCCAATTCGTTCATTTACAGCGGCTCTAACGTCTTAAATTAATTTCATAGACCCGGACTTCGTTGAATTTGTTAACACAGAGGGAGACCTGGTTTCTATAGATTAAGCCATGGGAAACCAAGTCTAGAGCCAGGTGGAAAAATTCACAAAAGGAGCGACACGGTACCCACTCATTCTTTTGCGCAGCTTGTCATTGAAAGTTGCAGAAATGACACAGCCCACGTATAATAATTACGCCACATTTCTTTTTTTTTTTTTTGTTATTCCATTTGATTTGTTGCTAAAAAAGTGCTGGAGCTGGAAACCAGAAAGGCCAAAGGCGGGGGGGGGGGGGGGGGGGGTTGCGGAATAGCTGGTGAGACAGTTAAACATTCGTTCATCAGCAGCATATAAAATAATTTATATACTTTTTTAGCTAAATTTTATTGTGCTACGACATTTTGAAGTTCAAAAGCCCACAATTCCTTCACTTAGTTCTCAATCAAACCCGTGGCAAATAAAGCGGCCGGACGCGTTCACTGGTTGGCCTGCACCCCCTCGCTCCCCTCCCCTCCTGTGAACATGAATGTTGTCGACTTTTTATACGAATTATGCATGCATGCAGATGATCTTACAAACTTGTTCATAAAGAAAAAGATTATGTTACATTTATTACATTTTTACAGTTACTGTTAAGAAATTAATAAACGACAAAAGAAAATATGCACTCCACCTTAGGTGCACTTTTTCACTTCTTTTAGTTGAAAGACACATGCGGTATGTTCAAAGATATACAGTGAAAAGTCGAATATTGTGCGAACTGCTGTATGCTGGGAACAAGTGCACAGAATTTTAAGTCTTTTTTATTGATTCTTTTGGTTCAAGAAAGCTTGAAACTCCATCTCCAAAGATCATTCACCGGTCACAATTATAGCTAGAGCGGCAAGTGCACACAAAACATCAGCGTACCGGGATATATCACACACACATTCAGTTTCTTGTTTTTGCAAACAAAAACAAATGTCTTCCTACCAAACAAATAGTTCTCAAATATCTACTTTTTGCTTTTACTGAAATAAAAGAATAACTTTGTTTTTCTGCTAACATAATCATGATCCATTAATGAAATGCGAAGAATGCACAAAAGTATACACAGAACCCACCTCAAAATAAACACGTTTGTCCAAGGACAAAGTCCCAGCTTACGAAAAGCGATAGGATCAATTTCAGCGTGTATGAGCAGGGAATTTCCCTGACAAATTGGGCTTCAAAAGAAAAAACGCAAAGAGCCGGCTAAATAATTAATTTAGCAACGGACCCGAACACAGACCGATAACTACATAAATACATTTGCAGTCTACCAGAGATACCTCCGATCAATGTGTCGAAATTGCATCCACACATGTGTACTGTTGGTCGGACACACACAATTATTTCAAGGAACAGAAACGACCAGTGAATGGTGATATGACCAAACACATGTGATTACGTTTGCGCTTGCGTTTTGACGAGAAAACGCCGCGTCTAAAACAGTATGACTTAAGTTTTAATGTTTTTGTATGTATTGTTCTAGCTTAGGTGAAGAAATAGGTGCACTATACTTTTATGGCTATTTCAGGAACATCATTTCCTGAAACATATCCCCTTATCAATTGTGTTATATTGCTTTACATAGACCTAACACTCAGGAGTTTAATTTTCCGATATCTCAGCTAGTTACAGCTTTCAAGACTTATTAATGGAACACAACCGACACTGACCCCTGACTGAGTGATCTGTTAACTCAGGTAATAGCTGTCAGTAAGCAACGCACCACAAAGCCGATTAAAGACCTAAGAATTATACTGCATCGAGCTGAGCTTTGCAGTCGCCGTTTTTTAAGTACACTGTCTCAAAAACTGAGTGATAATCGGGAATGTTCCAGAAAACGCTGAAATCCCCAGCGCAGTTTAATGCTTAATTAACAAGAGGCCATCAAAATGGGAAAGGGAAAGGAGGCAGATTCACTGCAAAATAATGAACTGTAAAATAATTCCCGTTATAATTTTACCAAATTTAGATTTGGTAGAAAGCCTCATGGCCAACATCACTATCAAAAGTAGTGGGACTCGAATGTAGGGCGAACAGCATTGTTTGTGTGTCTCTTCAAGTTCTCCAATTATTTGGCCAGTTTTCGCCGAACAAAAACACGAGCTCCACTGAAGATTAACTTGGGATCACGGAAGGGAGGGAAGGAGGAATGAAAGAAGAAAAGAACGAGTTTTTATGCTCTTATGTTTTCAATTAATTTTGCTCAAGCCCGTTTACAATGTGCCCATATACAAACACTATAATGTCAAACCGAGGATGATTATAATTTATAATTAAATTAAAATGAGCATAAATTCTGTGTTTTGATTGCAAACCAATCAGGTAAAAGTGAAACACAGGGCTGGTATGATTTAAATTACTTGATTTAAATCAAGGCAGGGGTGCACATAAGACCTTCGCATTCCGCCATGGCGAAGGTGAAATCCATTTGGCGAAGGTGAACAGATTCACATTCGCCAATTTGGCGAAGGTAAATTTTAGGCAAAAATTATTATGATACAAATAAAAATATGCTTTGTTTTTTATTTAGGTGAACGTGAAATGAATGCACAGCTCTCCTATTGACAAACGCAAACAGTGACGACACTCGTTCAACTTTTCCATTTTTAAACACCATAATTAAGCGCATATCAATTTATACCTAATAACAGATTACTAATTTTGCAATAAACAAATTAAGTTACAGTTATAGTAAGAGGGTTAATTTAGCGAAGGTGAATTCGATTTGGCGAAGGTGACCTGAACTTCCTTCGCCAAATTGGCGAGGGTAAAAAAATCCTTATGTGCACCCCTGTCAATTCAAAAATTAAAAAAAAAATCACTTTTGTGATTTTTATTATCTACTATTAGTTCTGTGTATGTGACTGCTATATATATATATATTTTTTTTTAAATCATGATTTTGACCAGTCCTGGTGAAAGAAAGGGTAAATTTTAGATTTCTTTGTATCGAAAAGCAATCATGTTATTAACAATCCATATGCCACTTTAAGACCCTTTTGGAATTTATTAAAATAGCTTTAAGTTGCAATTATTTACACGAACTGGGTTAAAGCTATTTTTGTGATATTTCTTCTTACATTAGCTAATTCACACACTTAATATCCGGTGAGATCAACCAGCGAAATATCTTGCAAGTGTGCACCTATTTCTTTACTTGCAGAACTACGCAAAAATACTGTCCAGAAGCATTATCCTTTTTTTCATTGTCTATGAACGCCGCAGTGGTTGAACGTTGACGCCACTGCAATTTGGTCCTCCCCATATGGGGGTTTTGGCATGGGGGTTATGCGCGCGAGAATTTCAGTCCGCAGTCAGGGGTTTGGTCGGGGTGGGGAAGGGGGTTCGGTCCCGGGGGATTCTGTCCGGAACCCGCAAATATTTGTCCAGCTGACATAGATTTGAAGAATTCCTGACCTTTAAATTGGGCTTCAATTCGTTGACACAAACGGGATTATTCAGAAGCACATAGCTACTAGAAAACCTGTTTTCACCCAGTTGCTTCGCAGACGAAACGCAGAATTCGCAAAACCCAGTGTGATTAGGCTCTAGGGAAACCGTTTATTCAGCTCCAAGAAGTGTCTCGCTACTGTAAGGTCGGCTTACCGATTTCTTCCCTACCTATGAAATGCTTATACAAGTCAACCGCGCTCACTTTGAGAAACCGCTGTGGCGTTTTTGTGCAAGAGTAAACGACCCAGTCCTTATTACCGTTAGCTTGAGGCACTAGAATTACCAAACCAATGGTGTAGAACCTCAGAATTATGCTTTCCTTTACAAAAAAAGTAGAGCAGTGTGCATAGCCCACATATTCCCCACAGGCCCCCCATCAGTTAAACACGGCCATCAAAAGTCAATCAAGAACTGAAATTTTCCAAGTCCAGCTGGTCCATTTTCCGTGGACGAAACTGGACCATTTGAAATACCGATCTGTATTTATTCCCATAGAAGCTACATACAAAGTTTCATTAAAATCCTTGCAAGAGTTTTTAAGTTATCGTGTTAACAAGCTCTTGATGACAGACCGACCGACAGACACGCGGTCGATCGCATATATTCCCTGTGGGGAATAAATCAACACGAATCTCCCACAAAAATTAACATTTGCTTACATGTGAGAAGCATGAATTTTAAATGAATTTTGTTATTAAACACCAAAAACTTCTGAATTGATATTTTAAAAACATGGAAGAAATTTCAAGTTACATGTTACGGGTGTGCATATTAAATTTATGCCCCATTCTCCGTCGATCAGTTACTTGATTACGAGGTGCAGAACTTTCACATCGAAGATTATCCTAACTTATAATAAGAATCTCTTGGTAAATTTTGCGACTGCTAGTTTGTAATTAAATCTGGAATAATCGGCGCAAATGCTGTTTTCACATCAAAAACGATATTGTCAGTTTTGCCAATTGCTGTTCAATTTCACGTTTCTCTCCTTGTATAAATTTCGTAGGAAACACCCCTTACCTAAATTTCTGGTCACTTAACTTTGGACACGGGACATTTAAGACCCAGAAAGCACAAAAACATTTGAGAGCTGAGTGCGGAAGTTAAATTTACTCCACTTTAACGAAGAAATAAAAGATACATCGCCCATTAAAAATCGCACCTGTTTGCAAAAACGGGATATGGTACATGAATTTGACTGGGACTAGTATGCACAATGCGGGCGTTAGAATATACAAAGTTGACGCCCATTAGCTGAGTAATGGTAGGTTTCGGAGTTACGATGAAGAGATATCTTCACCAAAATGAAGGGGGAGCTGACTCGGAGATAACTCAAAGAAGGGGCTCACTACTGAGGTTCGGCTTACTGCTTCAATGCCTCACTTTATAACGATAAGCAAGTCAATTGCGTTCGCTGTGAGGCACCTCTGTGGAGATTTTGCACCAGATTAAACCACTCAAGTCTTTATTTGCTATTTACTAAAGGCCCACAAAGTTCAACGGCAATGATATACAATTTCTGTGTTACGCTCTCTTTAAAAAGAAAAGAATACGGAAACAAGCACACATCTCCCGCAATATCTGATATTTGGTTACATACAGGGGGCCGTAAATTTTGTAATTATTCATCAAAAACTTGTAAACTGATATTTCAAAAGGCGTGGAAGAAATTAGATATTACCGGTGTACATAATAAATCCATACCTAACTTTGCATCTATCAATATTATTTGAATATATGTTTTACAGATAATCAATAACCCTTTACTTAAGTTTTTGGCTACTTGCTTTGGTCACATAATATTTAAAGCCCGGAACGTAAACGAACATTTGACAGGCGAGTGCGGAAGCTAACTTTTCTGTACTTTAACGGAGAAATGAAGATATGCAGTCCATTATAATTTGCTCCTGTTTACCGAGAATGTATATTGGGCATGAACAGAATGTTTGAATACTAGACTTGTGTGCAGGATCAGTATCTAAGAACATGAATTTGAACCCTATTAGTTCGACAGTGGAAAGCTTCGCAGCTCTAGTAGAGACAATATACAAGTTATCTGAAGAGCGGACTCGGAGCTACCGTACAACGAACTAAGCCGCTACTTGAAGCTGAAACCGAAATTGTTTAACCTGCAACTTTTGCATTATGCATAAACCTCGTTTTAAAAAATAATCATACAAATATCTTAAACGCTGCAACATACCATAAAACGGAAACTAGAACATATTATTAAAATCCACTATCACCTCTTCTCCTGCTGAAGATGGCAGGAACTATGACGTCATAGCAGGAAGTAAATAGAAAACAAACTTTAGTGTTTTGAAGAAGAGTTCTCCCGCAATAGTGTTATAAATATTTCATCAGTCTGATTGATGGTGATTGTACCACTGTTGGCAACCATGGTAATAGTCGCTTTTGGGGAAAGCATTGAGACCTGATTTGACAGAGGTCATCGACCCCAACTTGGATGCAAAATCATGAAGTACCTTGATCTGTTCATCTGACATATCACGACGAGATTCTGCATTAAAGCATATGTGTCTGATTTTTCATTCAAAATCGGGCCACAATTTGTTGCAACGCTGGCGAATTCTCCTACTTTGATCGTTCGGGTCCTTTTGTCCGACTACCTCTGTCGTAGTAGGAAATAGAAGAGTGACACTTCAAAGTGCGCACACTTTGCAGCGATTATGCAAAGTGCAAGGGTTTATGCCCCAGTGACAAAGCTATGCGGTGATTCTTGTATATGGATCACCGGCCCACATCACGTGAGCAAAGGAGTCAGTAATCGACTGATGCTCTACAACAAAAGGCAACTTAGACAATTTTGCAATAACAACCGATGTTGCCATACAAAGCCATAAATACATCCCGACAATGTGTCGATCACTGTCCCGACAAACCGTATTAATCACGGGGCGACACAGGACGACTGGCTGCATGTACAACACGTGACAGCGACGACCTGCTACCGTGTCGGCCCGTCACGTGACAATGACATACCCGACTCGACAGAGTATTGACGCGGCAATGACCGATGCAGTGCTCAGTCGTGACAGGCATAATATGAATAAACACACCCGCAATGTGACAGATAACTCATGTCACGACATCAACACATCAACACACGAGATCATACCTGCGCCGATGATATAACCAGAATTTTGAGTATTTCACGCAAAATACTATTACACCAACGGCTCCGAAAGCTACATAACCGTGGCAGAGCGAGAGGAAACCTGGTACTACGACATATGGAAGATGTATTTAAGCTGTCGCGCGAAATGGTGTATCCATTCCAGTTATGTTGCCGCTGTGACAACACTATGTGAAGTCGAAGCATCGCGCCAGCGTTTGTAAGACTGACAAAGAAAAGAGACATTGATTACAACTATTCCAAGAAAACGTCGCTGCAGTTTTGACCACGTGGAATACGCAAGTGGATTCAACCGTATGCCAATCGACCGTATAGTGCCCTGTTGCTAGCAGAAGGGACGAAGGACGATGGAAAATCAAAACTCTCTTGTTTGGTGGACCAATTCTATACAAAATACGTGCTAACCAGGAGAAAAACTCTCGAGGTATTAAAAAAACCCAGAATAACGACCTGCAGAAATCAGCCAAATCAGTAAAGCATAATCCGTAAACACAACATGATGAAAATTTCAGCATACATACAGATACTACTAAAGATAAATATGATAAAAAAAGCATGCAATTTATCTTGAAATTGGTCCGTCATAATAAAAAATGTGGACGGTGAAAAAAATTTGCAATTGGTTGAGAATAATTTGGTCAGGTAAGTTACACTGCCCGATGCTGATTGGTCGGTTGGTTAACAGACCATTGTAAACACAGCAAAGGGTGAAACGTTTGCACTTGTGGTAATATACCGCAAAATTTTTATTATTGATCACGATTACCGATGGTATTACATTAGAAAACCTATGGTGATGATTCGTAGTCTACAATTCGATATTTTCGAAACTAAAACACAAAATAGTACCATATCTCCGTTTGCGACTCAAAACTTTGAAAACTAAAGTGTAAATTTGCTAATGATTAAAAAAAAGCTTTTTAATGAGCACTTCAGGGTATAAACGGTTTCTACAGTCGTATTTTCTTGTACCGAAAAGGTAAGGTGGTGATGCCTTGTCATAGACCTCTCCCAACTTAACCAGTTTATACATCTCGATTCATTCGAAATCGACACACCTGAGATCATAAAAGCCATTCTATTGCAAGGGAAATGGGCAGTTTCGGTCGACATGTCAGAAGCGTACCTTCACATTCCAATGCACATGTCAGCGTGTCGTTTTCTTTGCTTTCGAGCGAGTGACAACGGTTTTTTTTTCTGGCTGTACCATTCGATCTTTCAACGGCCCCCTATATCTTCATACAGGGCATGAAAGTACTCAAAATATAGGGCAGAGGCACAGGCCATCCTATTTTTATCTAGACGGCGGAATTCTAGCTAATCTGAAAAAAGATTGACTAAAAAGGAACAACATTGTGTATGGACAATGCCCCGGTTTACGAATGCTGATGTCAAAATTTATCACATATAAGTGTAACCTGTAGCCAAAATTTCAAGACAGTAAGGTTTTGTACTTGGCGCCATTCAAGATTTTAATACAGAAAGGGTTTATCGCCAATTTTTGGCGAATAGCCAAAGAAGTAACAACCATGTGTAGAAAGAATTTGTTTTTCGCCAGTATTTCAGACATTTTTTAATAGCCAAAAAACAGCAATAACCAGTAAACACCAATGGCCAATATTTTTAGCAACAATTTCAAGACAGTAAGGCCATTTCTTTGGTGTGAGTTAAGATTTTACTGAATGTTTTGCCTTTTCGCCAATATTGCACGAAAGCTTTCACTCCAATCACCAGAAAAGTAATGGCCGGGTACGCAGTAATATCTGCTACCTATACTTTAAGTTTCAAATAGTACGGCTATTTTCCTGGAGTGGAGCAAGATTTCACGAAAAAAACTTTTGGCGAATTGCCAAAAGTAATAACCAGGTTTGTATACCGTGTGCACTTTTTCATAAAATTATAAAGCAATGAGGCTATTTTTATAGCGTTAGTTAAGATTTTCGGTAAAATTGCTCTATGACAATATTTCGGCCAATTTTGGCGAATCACAAGAGAGAGAGAGAGAGAGAGAGAGAGAGAGAGAGAGAGAGAGAGAGAGAGAGAGAGAGAGAGTGAGTGAGTGAGAGAGAGACAGAGAGACAGACAGACAGACACACAGACACACATACAGAGACAGAGAGATAGAGAGATAGAGAGAACTATTTGCGAACTAGAATCGAATCCGCTTCAAACCTTCAAAAGGTTTAGTCGTAAAATTATATCTACAGATTTAGCTAAGAATTTAGTAATAAATCCATTTTCGACAGCATTTTCGTCAATTTCTCCGAATTACGAAGAACAGTAACAATGATAGCTATCTTTATCTAAAGTTAGAAGACAGTAAGGAACTTTCTGTGTCGTGAGTTATTATTTTACTTTCTCTGTTTTTTTGGAAATGCTTCCTCCAAAGCTTAGCCAATCACGAAAAACGCGATTGCTATCTTTAGTTAAAAGTTCAAGACAATAAAGCTATTTTTCTGGAGGTCGTTTAGAGTTTACTGATTTTTCTGTTTTTTGTTTTCGCTAATTTTAGCGATAGGCCAAAACAAGTAACAGTCAGGTGGCCACTTTTGCCTTCAACCATAACTGTAGAGCGATATTTGTCAAGAAAATGGTTTTTGGCTAATAGTTCCCCCAATTCTGGCAAATTGGCAAAAAGGAAATAGTCGGCTAGGCAGTAATGTGTTTACTTAAAATTACCATGCAGCGAGGCTATTTTCGTGGAGATCGTTGCGATTTTAAGATTTCACTAATTTTTTGGTCAGTAATAGCCAAGCAGGTAATAATGCCTGTAATTTACTTTAAATTTCAAGATAGTAAGACTATTTTCCTGGAGCTACTTAAGAATTTACAAAAAATGGTTTTTCGCCAATGTATCCAACAATTTTCGGCGTAACGCAAAAACATGTGATGGCCAGGTGCAGACTTGTGCACCCTACCTTAAAACTAAATCTTAGAACATTTTAATGAACACCCTAGGAGATACCGGGAGTTTCCGAAAAGAAGCACCCTCCAATATTAAAGCCACGGGCTCTTTTTAGGAAACTGTTTCCCAATTGAAGCCTAGGGGCTTAAAATAAAGACCTGAAAAGTAATTTCCTAATAAAAGCCCCCTTCTTCCCTGCAAGTCCTTTTGGAACTCAAGTTTACTCGCAATGCAGACACGGTGCACTTAATTCTTTGATATGAGGCATCCCTTAAACATGTTCTGCGTCTTTGCTTAATCCTGTGCTTTGCACAAGGCGAACAGATACCCCCCCCCCCACTGCCACCTTTACTTCGGAATGCTACTGGAAATATAACGGGATGAGTACTGAAACGGGCGGCGTGATGTTGCCACTCCTTCCCTGCAAGTCTTTTCAGAACTCGTGTTTACTCACAATGCAGACACGGTGCACTCGATCCTTTGATGTGAGGCAAACCCCCAGAAACGTTCTGCGTCGTTGTTTAACCCTGTGCTTCGTGTTTTAGACAGGACACTTAAACCGACTTTTTAGTTACTGTTGTTTTTGTGTGTTTTGTTACTTTTTTGCGGATAGATTGATGGCAATTTTTCTTTTTGTCCACTAATAACTTATCAACAACCTCCCCCATCTAAATAATAAAAGCCCAGGGGCTCTAATTAGGAAACTATTTCCTAATAGAAGCCCCAGGGCTTCTATTTGGTTTCTAAATGAGCGATTGGAATTGGCCAGTTTCCAAATAAAAGCCCTGGGCTTTTTCGGAAACCCTCGGTACCTTTTCAAGAAAATTGTCTGGAGTTTGTTAAGATTTTACGAACATGTTGGTTTTCCACAATATTTCGGTCAATTTTTTGGCGAATCGCAAAACCAGTAACAGTCACGTGGACACTCATCCACCTCATCTTTCATCAAAATTTAAGAACGTTTCTATAAAAACTCCATAGAAACGTTGGAAATCAGTCTGATTTTTGGCTAATATTTCTGCCTATTTTTGGTGAATCGGAGAGAAAATAAATAACCAGCTAGGCAGTAATACATGCTACTGTCACTTACGATTACAAGTCAGTGAGGGCATTTTCCTTGAGTACGTTAAGATTTTACTAAATTTATTTTGTTTTTCGCTAAAATTTTCGCTAATGTCAAAGAAATAATGGCTGCTACCTTTTCTTAAAATTTCAAGACAAAACTCTTTTCCTGGAACTAGATTTTAATGAATATTTTGGCTCTTTTCGCCCAAATTTTGCTTAAATTTTTTAACCAATCAACAAAACATTACTAACCAGGCAGGTAGAAATACTTCATAACGCAAAATTTCAAGACAGTCAGACTATTCTCTTTGAGTTAGTTCAGATTTTACTTAATTTTTTCCAAAATGTTCACTAGTTGTTTCAGAATTCAATAAAAAAAAGCAATAGTTTGGTAGGTTGTAAAGTCTACTTCATTTGTGGAAATTTCAGACAGAGAGACTAGTTCCTGTAGTTATACTGCATTTTCTTTCAGTTTTTCGCCAAGACTTTCACCAATTTTTGGCTCACCACCAAAAATTGTGTCAGCCAGATAGGTAGTCAGCTCTGCTCTCCTACGTTAAAATGTAAAGACAGCCTGGAGTTAGTTAAAATTTTATTGAAATTCTTTAAAATTTCGCTAAAATTTTTACAAATTTTAGCTCATCTCCAAAAATTGCATCCACCAGAGGGGTAGTTAACCTGCTACCCTTCAATAAAATTTCAAGACAGTAGGACTATTTCGTCTGAGGTCGTCAAGATTCTGCTAAAAAGTAATTACCGGGCAGATAATAATGTCTGCTACAGTTACTTGAAGTATCAAGAGAGTAAGACCCTTTTCAAGCACTTAGTTAAGATCTTACTGATTTTTCTTTCTGTTTTGTTTTGTTTTGCCAACAGTTTCGCCAGTTTTTGGGCAATCAACGCAAAACGTAAAAGCCAGGTAGATTCTAAAGCCTGCTACCTTTACCTAAAATTTCAAGACAGTAAGACCAGTTTTCTGCAGTTAGTCATGATTTCACTGATTTTTTTATTTTTAGAAAACCGTTTCAGTAATTTTTGCACTTGAAATTTCAAAACAATAAGATTATTTCCCTGGAAATAGTTACGATTTAACGAAAAAATAGGTTTTAAACCAATATTATGGCTAATTTGAAAATCGCCAAAATAAGTAAAAGCCAGGCACGTACGTACCCTACTTTCCACCAAAATTTAGTACGCTTCTACGAAAACCCCAGGAGAATTGCCAGAAAAAGTAACAGCCAGTTTGATAGTAATATGTGCTAGGCAATGAGGCTATTTTCTTGGAGTTCGCTAAAATTTTATTGAACTTCTTTTAGTTTTTCACCGAAACTTTTGACAAATTTTGGCCAGTCACCAAAAATTAAAACTGCTAGGTAGAGAGTGAGGTCTGCTACATTTCCTTAAAAGTTCAACACAGTAACACTATTTTCCTGGAATTAGTTAAGATTTTAATGAAGTTTTTGTAAACTTTTCACGAAATTTGGTCAATTAATAAAAGGTAGGTGGTAAATCCTGCTACATTTACTTTAATTTCAGCACAGTAAGACTATTTTCCAGCAATTGTTCAACCGTTTACTAAAGCATTTTTGGTTTACGGTCAAATTTCTTGTCAATTTTTGGACAACCACCAAGAAAAGTAACATCCTGGTAGGTAATAATACCTGCTATTTTTACTTGAAATTTCAATATAGTAAGATTATATTTCTGAAATAGATAGGGTATTACGAAAAATTGGTATTTCGTTAATATTTCTGTCAATTTTCGCAGGTCGCCAAAAAAGTAATAGCCGAAAGGTAGTAACTACTGCTATTTTCACTTTGAATTTCAACAGTGTGAGACCATTTTTCAGCATTTAGTTTAGATTTTACTGAATTTTTCTTGTTTTTTCTCCAAAGTTTTGCTAATTTTCGGCCAATCATCAGCAAAAGTAACAGTCTGATAGATAGTGAGGTAGAGAGTGAGGTCTGCTATATTTCCTTAAAAGTACAACATAGTAGCACTATTTTCCTGAGATTAGTTAAGATTTTACTGATTGTTTTGGTAAAAATTTTCACGAAATTTGATCAATTAAAATTTCAAGACAGTAAGATTACTAGACAGTAAGATTATTTTTATAGAAGTAGTGTGGATTGTAGGAAATTATTTGGGTTTTTCGCAAATATTTTGATTAATTTTTATTGCATCGTCACAAAAGTGTAATTGCCAGGTGGATACTTGTGCCCTCTGCCTTTCCGCCAAATTTTAGAATGTTTCCTAGAAACCCCTATGAGCAGATACGTCCTAAATAAATTTGGTTTTCTGCCAGTATTTCCGCCAATTTTTTTTCGACTTGCCAAAAAAGAGTAACAACCAAGTAGGATGTCTGCTACCATCAACCAAAATTGCAAGACATTCAAGCTAAAAATCTAAGAGGTGATTTTTCGACTAAAAATCGTACATCCGCATATACACAATTAAAGATATTCTTTCATCGACTGCTTTAAGCCTGCTTCTGTAGACGCTGGGTCTCAAAGTTATTCGATCATTCACGCAATGCTTTGCGCTGGACCTTCTAGTAAACTTTGAAAGTCTTAACTGGTAAATGTTCAGAGTTTCGAGACGGCGTTCTAGATTTTGCGCTACGCAATTCTTTTATATCTCAGACTGCAATTTTAAAAAATTAGCATTTCATTACTCACGTGGTTGTCTCACCCGCGCCTTGTGTAGCTCGACTCTCTACTGGGAACGTTACTAGGTACGGAAGCTACGCAAAATTTCATTTACTTAAGTTTCAACGTCAATCGTGCTCTGAGTCGTGACATTTTGGCACATTGTTCCGTACGCATGTCTCTTTCGGCTGACACAGATCTGGATTGGTGGTCGCGCCCTTGCAGTCTTTTGACTCTCGCTCCCTTCCCCGTCACGTCAGATTCAGAAATGAAAGCGATTTTGTTAGCTTGTTGAACATTGGCAAATTTTTCTATGGACAGCGGTCTCGTATATACATTGGTAGGGTGAGCTATCAAGTCTCCTATTCAGTGGTCGCACATAGCTCGTTATCTCAAGGTCCTGGCAGATCTGGCTTCTCGGATAGGCAAAGTACGGAGTGGTTTCTTTTGGGCTCTTTACTTTACTTGGTGTCGCTTCAGTCGCTGTGGAGCCCTCCGTTGGTAGACATCGTTTGTAAATCGATTAGACATCCGTCTTCCGCTTTATACCTCTCTATCCCTGAAGGTTCTTCGCAAGATCCTTGCTAGCTTCTCGATGTGTTGTGTTTTTGATGCGGTAACTATGCCTGAAGAGTCTCGCTCCCGGTAGTCTGAGGAAGGAAACAGGGCTTACGCTCATCGGCGTTGTTTCGTCTTCATTTCTAGTCCATCAATTTTCCTGGTTGAAAGACAAAATAAAAAAATTCTACTAAAAAGCTCTCTCTCTCACTTACTACTCTGTATTTCTGCCTGAGCGTGTTCGCTTCACGCTGTCTTATGTCTTCATCGCAGCAGCTGATCGATAGTGTGATACCTTCTTGCTCGTATGCACCATATGATAGTCAGCTAATCGCCACACCACGGCAACGTTTTGCGCTGCAGTATGAGGTTGCATCAAGTAGCTACATTTATGCTGCTATTATAATCTCTATGATGTGTTCATGTTCTTGCTTCTTTCATTGTCATCTCTGGGCAACTCCGCTGTGTGGTAGAATAGCCCTAGTAAAAGAATCCCTAGTGGTTACTTCTTTTTCTCTACTTTTTATAAAAACTCATTCGCAACACCAAAAACCAACTTTTAGACCATTTTGTGAACGAGTATGCATTATATACTGTTTCTACATTATTTTTCTACATTTATGGACTAGTAATCTACAATCAGCTATTTTCGACTTAAATCTGAAATTTCAATTTTTTTCATAAAACTCCTTTGTATGAGTAAAATATCTTGCAGACGTAGAAGCTAGAAGTTATTTTGTCACCAAAATATAGAGCAGCAACAGAGAGTATTGTTTCTTCGGTATTTTAAGGAACATAAGTTTATGCTATGGATCGCGATTTCAATATGAAAGACGTTGATTACCCAAAGTTATGGCTTCTGCATCAAAATATACTGTGCTACCATGGCTAGGTCGAAGTTTCTAGGGCCGAAAGTAAATTTAGAGTGGCCCGGCAGCAGATGCTTCAACGATCTTACTCATCTCACTACGGTGCAGCTGGGTAATGCTAACAAGGTTCTGGCATCTGGAAATCAAGAGCTGTCCAATCTATGCACTACACAGCCCACCTATGAGATAAATAACCCGGTTTACAAGCGGATTCTACTTCATGGTAGTGGCAAAAGGAGCAAACCCCTATAGAAATTAATTGCCGGTATGCTGTATGTTCTGGGAGAGGAAATAGCAAAAGGAGAGCACCCTAACAGAAAACTACAGTCGATCCAGCTCTAGACGTAGGAGCCCTTGCTATTTTGTCAGTAAAGCAGGTGAGATCAAGAGGGAGTTTTAAACATCGGGCAAAGAAGTATCTCCGACTGATCTCAGGTAATTTTTCTTTGTTATAATTCCAGCTTGATAGACGGAGAGGAAGGACGTCAATTACATCCGCCGACGATAAGAGAAATCTGCGCATTTTATGAAGAACAAATTAATGTGGATAAGCCACAGGAATGTGCCGGCATGTGTCCGGGCATGAACATAGGAGGTGTGGCCAGCATGTTATTTTGTGAGAAACCAAGTCTACTTTTTCTGGTGTAGTAAACCACGAGATAAACCATGGCAAAACTGTGGAAATTCTGTTGAAAACCCGACTTGCTTGATAAAATTGAGACATACGCCCCAACCTGTGTGTAGATTCAGCATTGAAGGACACATTTTATGATGCGCGGTCCGCCATTCTCAGTCAAACACCGAATGCTGAAAATCTCATACATTTCGACTACTTCAACGCTCGTATCGGATCTGACAACCAACGTAACTTTGGCAACCACGGTGTTAATAAAGCGAATCTGAACGGTCAGCGCTTGCTGGAACACACGGTTCACTTATATGTCACTGGGACTTATCTCGCAGGTAAACACATCAAAAGGTGCCGTGGCTGCACCCGCTCAGGTAATTGGCATCAGCCGATCCACGCTCAGATATGATATCCCCGAAGTCAGCCATATGCACTTTCCTTATTGCAAATTACAGCACGAAGAAAATGTTTAGCACAAAACAACAACCCTTTGAGGATAGGGTATGAGTAAACTGAAGAGGAGGTGTGATAATTAGCTAACAATGATTTTATTTTTCTGTTTCTATTATCTAAGAAAATAGGGGTTAATGACACATAACAATGGATCTTTTATGCATAATTTCTTCTGTATGTATTATATGAAGAAGAAATCCCCCCTACTGAAAAAAGCTCTGTATTTAACTGTACTGCTCAATAAAGTTTCGAATTGTATCTTAGTGTGGAAAAAGATAGTTAATTAAAGTTTGTACGACAACAACAAATGAGTAACTTTCTCAAAGAAAACGTGAGAATGGAGACCTTTTATACTAAAATTCATAGCTGAAAAGGAAATTTTAGAATTTAACAAGCAACTGTATGTGAATTTCGAAAGTGTTGCAAAGCATTAAGGAAAACTGTATGCTATCTTTGTTAACATGTTGGCAGGAGAATGGATACAAAGCCACCTATTTGCTGTGATGTCCCATATATATTTATGCCAAAACAAGGGATAACAAAACATTTGTTCTCTGTGCAAAAGCGAAATGAAAGCTTTTATTTACGGCAAAGTGAAGGCTGAAGGAAACCGATTTGAAGCCTGCTCAGTACAGTGATCTCAAAGAATATAACAGCCAAGCTCACAATTAAATGGCATGTCTCTGTTAATTTTGTTGAAGAAGTATGTTTTGTTGATACAAATTCCTTGTGGTGGAATTCCTTGGTACAGTTCAATGTACACTGAAACTGGCAATGTAATTTTACGTGTTTAAAATCTCATGCAAACTGAATTTAATAGAACAAGAAGGATGTAAAATAAAATAAGGAAATAAATAGAGAATTGAAATCTCTGAAGCGTTTTTATTTGGATTTCTGGTCACATGGAATCCCATATTATTTGTTCAAGGATGAGGGTATCACGAAAGAGCATTTTTACTTGATCAGTCCTACTAGACTAGCGTATGCCTTGACCATACTTTGTATTCCTGCAATGATCACCTTCACACTCTTGTAAACAGTAAACGTCTAAACGTCATTTGTACAACCAATGAACAATTTACTTTTTGACATGTGTACTTT
Source organism: Protula sp. h YS-2021 (assembly GCA_949752745.1). Taxonomy (NCBI): domain Eukaryota; kingdom Metazoa; phylum Annelida; class Polychaeta; order Sabellida; family Serpulidae; genus Protula; species Protula sp. h YS-2021. The sequence goes on along the minus strand of OX457031.1, from coordinate 32,756,193 downwards.
GCGAGAACTTACTTGTACGAAAAATGTAATTAACTCTTGAGTAACTCGTTAGACCTATCAGTTCTGTATCCCATTGATCGCCAATTCCTTCCGCAATGGCAGGATTGGTTGGAACTGTTCATGTTTGCAAGCCGTATGGTCGTTGGTTTTGCAGCCATTTACGGATGCGATAAAGTTTAATGTCATATTTTGCTTTCTTTCTGGCAAAATCTTGTATTTTAACGGGGATCAATAAAACCAGTAGTGTTTTTGAGTAAAAGTAAATGGATGTTAAATAATCTTCTCAGTTCATAGCGAACATTTTCTCTGGACAACAGTGCTGTGGATAATAACTGTAAGGAACAGGCATTGATGTTGAGATTGAGACATTTTGTATTGCTAATAACCTGCCGAATCAAGTCATCCAGTATTAAAATATTATGTTTACCGCTTACAAAATTATCCATGTCTTTGGTCAGCCCTTAAAATTGTGTTTTCTATATATTCCTTTTCATTGTGTCAAAGAAGTATTGGTAAACATAGTAAGAATAGAATATTTTGTGTACTGGTTTGCAAAAATAGTTTTCATCTTAATAATTCACTAAGAAAAGTTAGTTTCCCAAGTCCTTGTGCTCCATAAATCATAGGGGCTTCAACTTCAAACTGTGCCATATATTGAAAAATTTATGTGTTAATTAGTTTTTATGATATTTTACACGATAATTACATTATTACCAGTCTTTTCTTTTTGCCATTTACAAATTGTAGTCAGTTTTTATAACATACGCAGTGCTAGTTATACCTTTCGCACTTCAGATTCGATTAAAAGCACCTTATTTGTTTAAATATTGCACGTTTTATGAAGAAATTTTGTTAAATTGATATCTGTATCTGTTTCTTGTATATTAAGCATAAAATGCAGTTTATTTTAACAAAAATTTTAAACATATCAAGTGAGTAAATTTCCATTTTTAATCATGTTTAATAAATTTGATGGAGACTTGGATTTATATACACTACTGATATTTTTTAGTGACAGTACATTTCTGCTTTGGCAATTATACCATTCACACATCACATTTGACCAAAAGCGCCTTTGTAAATGCTATGAATGTTAACAGCAAATTTTATCAAATGAGTTCTGCTGTTTTTAGTAATGTAATAAAAATAACCCTTGTTGATAACACCATCTTAAATATGCTCACATGATAAATTCTTTTATATTGTTTGGTCAAAAGCAGATGGTCATTATCCCCTTATCTCTTACAACTGTCACTCATTCTTTGGTAGAAATTGTTGACAACAGAACTGGTTTTGATTGACTTTATTATGCAATATATACACGTATATCCATTGTACATCAGTAAATGAAAAATGTACACAAAAAACATTACACATGAAAGGTCCCTTTCTAATTATCATAACCCAAATTAAACGATATATATAGAGAAACTATTATTTATCACTTATCACATCTTCTTCACTGTATCACACCTCGAAGCCTAAAGCGGTTTCTTTTTGACACTTCTTCTGAGGACAAAGAGACGAAAGAAAGCAACTGCAGTTGAAGTCAACCAGTTAATTTGCTTATCCATGAATATAGTTTTTCATATACGTTTAACAACAGAAATTAAAACTAATGTACATATATTCATTGAAAAAATATAGCGAGAGCTGTGGCTCGCCCTCCCCGTCTTCCCTGGAACGAGCAGTTTGAACATAAATATTGTGTGTTTTAATTTCGAAAATATCAGCTTGTAGGCTACGAAGCCATCACTATGGGTTTTCCAATTCTTTGGAACACATAGCACCACATGGGTAACCCTTACCAGGTGCAATGTTGCTATGTTTACTATGCCTGTCAACCAACCGATAGTTCTGGGTTTTTTCAGGCCGACTTTCGTTCAGTAAATGCTTCCCGGCCATCATAACGTAGTGTGGGTTATGCGTAATAGACAGTGAAATGATTTTCTCGGTTTTTCCATTTCGAGGTTTGCCCTTGTCAGCAAACAGTTTGCTTTGAGTGGGCTCTGCAAACGGGAAAGTTTCTACTTTCCACCGTCCTTCTTTCCTTCTGCCAGCAGCAGGGCATTGTGGGAGAGCTGGGCATGCGGTTATCACGGTTTCAAGAAGTTTCGTCTTCTTTTGCCTCGAAACTTTCTTAGGGGAGTTGCTTACACTGTCTCTTGCTGTGGTTTAACACGCCTTTTCTGGTTTAGGTGTGTGTTTATCACGTCAAAGAGTAGTGTAGCGGCTTCTAGACACATTTGACTCGGTGTACAATCGATCATGTGCTCGCTACAGCGGCGTCGTATCTCCAACGGGTACGAACTTGGCACCACTGCTGGTGAAACAACTCTAACGTTGTCTTCGATAACAGTCTGGGGTTAGCGTGGGCTGTGCGTCCTTCTACGCGGAGTGTCACCGACTGGGAGTGCCACCGACTCGGAGTTCCACCGACTGGGAATGTCACCGACTCGGAGTGCCACCGACTCGGAATGTCACCGACCCGGAATGCCACCGAATCGAGATGTCACCGATACGGAATGCCACCGACTCGGAGCGCCACCGACTCGAAATGCCACCGACTCGGAGTGCCACCGACTCATTGTAGTCACGGGTTGGATTGCACCGACTCTCTGACATCGTGGGTCGGATTGCCACCGACAGCCTGAGTGCATAGATCGGAGTTGCAGCGTCTCCGTTTGCTTAAGATTTTATCCGCAACGGCTCGCTCTGCTCCTAATGTCTGTTTGCAGCGGTTGATGATAACGTTTTGGAAATGCGAACTCTGTTTACGAACAATGTCTGGTGGTTCTCTTTAAAGAAAGAGAGAAAACGAAACAGTGTAATGATTATAAGATTCCTTTGTTCTCTTTTATCATTAATGTCTGCTGTTTTTGCACGTTTTTCTTGCAACAGTTGCTGTATGCTGGTGCTGTTCTGATTGTAGAGTCGCTGCAAATGCCGGAATCGTGTGCTCACATGAAGCGTACTGGTGATCCTCACTCACGCTGCCAGACCTGCTTACGTCGCTGGGGCATTCAACCGTGTACATTAGAAAGCCGTTGTGATCAGTGCGCACATTTGGACAATTCTATGTTCGCGTTTATACTCCAACAGCAGGAGAACGCAAGGGTAAGGAATAGGGGTCGCAGGCGCTCAAAGAGTGACAGATCATCGGGATCGCTGCAAAGTCTCTCTCCCCTCATTTTGCCGTCGACGGTGGCATCGGATACGGGTACTCAGGATGTTTTTCAAGCACAAAAACTAACTCCTAAGACTATTCCGTTATCACTGCTGCAGTCTGCGGATTCTGAGCAACAGGGACTCATTCCGCAACAGGGAGAGGTTGATGTCACGTCTCCCGTTGGAACAGCATTGGTGACTGAAACGCCTTCACTGCAAGTTCCCGTTCAATCCCTTGTGCACACGGAAATTATGACTGATACTGCCGTAGAGCCCCATGTAACATCGACGCAGCCATTTTCTACCACCACGGATTTAGACGGTGTGGCTTCCACGGCCGTTACAAATGTGTTACTGGAGTCTTCCCCTCGGAGAGAGGAACTATCTCTTCTAAAGAAATTTGCGTTGACTCTGAACTTATACCCTGATACGTTGCGTCATGCTTCGGATGATGAATTGAAGATGTTGCGCAATCTGGCGTCGAAGTCGGGATCGATGGCGTCGGCCACGTCACGCCTCAGCTCCGGCTGCCACTATAACAACTGAACCTTCTTCACCCGAGGAAAGACAATTGCAACCCCCTCCGCTTCCCCTGATAGAGCCAATTCAACCCTTGACTGGTAAACAAGGGCAGTGTATAACTCCTCGTCGGAGTCTTCACAGGAAAACTCCTCGTCGGGAGAAGAGGAACGATCATTGTTCAGCGAACAAGAACAAATTCAACCGGAAGTTTCTCGGTCCAAGGCCGTTACTGCGACGGCATCGCTCACGGTGGCACCGACACGTCCACACTCTCTCCCCCTGTTACAGGCTACAGTATCAGATACTGCGCAACCCATAGCGTATCGGCACTCGCTGCGAGAGGACTTAAGGTCTTTCAGACCAGTACGTACTCCCACGCCACCTGGATTTGAACTTCCACCGAAAGAGTGGAATGAGACGTCGACTGCGGATTTTTCGGCAACGGATTTCCAGTTCAGAGATATTCTCAGGTTTATTGCTGATAATTCTTCAGCGTCGCTAGTGACTTTGCAGCAACAGGTCAGTGGCCGGCTCTCTTTCTTGCAGCTCAAGCACAGCCTCATCAACGTGAGGATTTTATGGGGTTATCCACAGCTCCATGCGTCACTAATGTCACTAATGGAAGAACTACGGTCATTGCAGCAGGTTCGTTCACGTCTTTGGTCACGTTTGTTACCATAAAAGGTGTTGCATCTGAAGACGGCAGCTTATCATTCTAGTGATGGTGTTCTACCCGTGCAGTCGCTGGTCTATCTCAGGGATATGTTGCCCTGGCTACCTAAGATTACGTCCGATTCAAGTGTACCATCAGCGGAGCGCGAATGTGGAGTTTTGGAGGAGACGGTCAGGAAGACAATGCGTACCTTGCCTTTTCAAGACACAGCGTTTCAAGCGCTTCGGAAGTTCGTCGATCCGGGCACCAATGTCCTGTTTAATCGTGTGTTTGACTCAGTAGTGGAAGAATCGTCGGACTTATTGAAGTTAAACACCTATTTGCTGTCATCCTTGGTCATTTTGCGCACGGATCAAGTGTTGCCACACCCGAACATAGGGGCGGAAGTTACGGTGTGCTCCAATGGACAATCTATCGGACTTGTTTCCGCCACAGCTACTCAAGGGTAATATTGAGGCGACGCGTGTGCACTCGCAAGATGCCCTGATGCGCAAACACTCACAACACGGGTCGTTCCAGCGAAGCAGCGTCATACGGCTTCCTTACCTGCGGCTACGTCACGGAAGAGGCTGGACTCCGCTCCAGCGTCGACGCCTCAGCCAAAGAAAAACAAACCTGACTCAAAAAAGCAGGCTGCTACTCCTAAGCAGAGGTAGCAACCAATTAAAGTATCTGGCACGGATCACATGACGATCTCTATCAGATACTTTAGGTTTTTGCGAAGAAGCGGTTGGTCAGTGTCGCAAATTGATCGTAGATGTGCCCGTAGTCAAAAGGCTAAAGAATTTTTGGCCAGCCTGGCACTCTTTGGGAGCTCCCAAAAATGGGCTTCTCTGGTTCCTCTGGGGTTACCCTCTACCGTATGCAAAGGATACGTTGGGTGCCAAGTTTTGCCACCGCTTGCCAGGCTTCCCGATCCTTCTTTAGTTACAGTGTACGATTACGATCGGGACAAACAACGTGCGTTGCAAGAGATGGTTCACAATATGTTAATAAAAAAAGCTATAGAAAAGCTGCCGCTGGGCACACCGGCGTTTTGCAGTCGTGTCTTTCTCGTTCCCAAAAAGTCAGGGGGTTGGCGGCTTGTTATAGACTTGTCGCAGCTCAACCAATTCCTATATCTCCCGTCGTTTACAATGGACACTCCCCAATTGATCAAGGCCACCATAACACAGGGCATGTGGGCGGTATCGCTGGATCTGTCAGAAAACTATTTGTTTCTTGCTCTACCGTTCCGCATATCGACGGCTCCGTTAGTGTTTACTCAGGTTATGAAGGCAGTCAAATGGTTGAGTCGCCAAGCGGGGTTTCTGTTGTTTCAATATCTCGACGAATGGTTGTTATTGAACGCGGACAGGCGATTGCTCCTAACACAAGTGTATGTTTTGTTGAGTCGTTGTGATGCTCTGGGTTTGCTGGTCAATTACAAGAAGTGGGAGCTCGTTCCAACGCAGAAGATAACGTTCCTCGGGGAGTTGCTGGATTTTGCGTGTGCCAGAGCTTTTTCAACACAAGACAGACTCCGCAAAATTATGTCACTCATTGCCAGGATTGTTTCTACGTCCAGGCCTCGGGTAGTACAGCTGGAGTCCCTTCTAGATTTGTTGGTGGCAACGGAAAAGATGGTCGAGCTGGGAAGATGTCATTTTCGGGAGTCTCAGTGCGTAGTTCTCAGAGCTTTGCGTCACGGCAGGTTGCCGGAGCATCGCATAACGTTGTCGTTGGAAGCTCTCATGGATCTGGATTGGTGGTCGTGTCAACCCATAAGTAACAATCAGAAATAAACCTCTCTCAAATTCTGGCCTCAGAAAGTCTCACAAAATCGTACCATAGCAACAAAATTATACAATAAAATTTCTAACGCATTCTATAGCCTGTACGAATGGGTGGGTTGCGATGGGCGGGCACTCCGGCATGTGTTGGATGCATGCACGACGCAGGGACACACAAACGAACGGACAACAAACACAGAAGAGAACTACGGAGCTGATGGAAGTGCTTTGACTCGTTTATTCAGAACGTAATCAACGTGTAAAGAAAATACTAACAAAATACATAATAAAGATCTTAAACACAACATGAGATGACATGAGATATGGGGCGGATTGTCTGCCATGAAAACAACAGAAAATCAGCCAAAATTTTAACAACTAATTGCCATTAACACACACGGCAATCACACAAATTCTACAGCATTAATGAGAATGGCAATCTGTTGCGAGCGGGCTGTTGGACCTCTCCAAACACGTTTATTAAGCATTATGTCCAAGAGTATACTACGGATACATTGACTAATTTACATAGTCGTGGACCATTTGTTGCTGCTGAATGGTTCTATCTCTTGCAGGACTCCCCAACATTCTCGTGAGAAGAAGGCTTACAAGAAAAAGAAGACCGCTAAGTAGAGTGCGGCCCTGTGGAGCAGCTCCAATGTGCAGCGACATTCTAACAGTTTGGCGATCACATGACTGTTGGCTTGCTGGTCCCATGCAGGAAAATTGTACCATGGTCTTGTTTTGAACAGAGCGGTTTTGCACATGGTACAATATGCTACTGTATTGGATCAGCAGAAGTCCTAGTAAATTGCTTCGTGTTTCCACATTCTCCTCTTTCTTTTTGCAAAAGAGGGGGGGGGGGCATTAGTATGAAAAATTCAGTTCATCGAACTAAATGTGCATAAACAATGGGCATTTCGTAGTGTAACCCCACTGAATATTGTTAATTGTTGTCAAATGAGCAGTACGCGGTGAAATTAAAAGAAGAAATTGAATTTATTTCTTTTATTTCTGCCTTGTGTAGTTCACAGTGTCTTGTAGACGGTATGTCAACCAGTCCGTATGCATTGGATATTCAATTCCCACCTCCAGATCTAGTCTCCCATAGTGATGGCTTCGTAGTCTACAATCTGATATTTTCGAAATTAAAAATGAAGTATTTAATTTCTTGATATTCATTTTTATGAGTAATATATCTTGTAGACATTGAAGCCATCACTTAAATTGTACCCATCAATTGGGATCGTCTGGTACTATAAGCTGGATATGGTTTGATTACATGATAGGAACCGCAGCATGCGCTGATTGGTCGGTTGGTTGACAGGCATAGTAAACATAGCAACAGGATACCTGGTAAGGGTACCCGTGTGGTGCTATGTGTTCCAAAGAATTGTTTATTATGGATAGCGATAACCAATGTAATACATTGGAAAACCCATAGTGATGGCTTCTACGTCTACGAGATATTTTACTCATGAAAATGAGTATTAAAAAGTTAAATACTTCAGATATACTGACATAATTAACTTGAAATAAAGAAAGTGAGTGCTGTTTTACCAACTATATTCCAAAGGTATGTATTGCCTAGAAATTACTTTGCTTGCCTTAAATTTAAGGAAAAAATGTTAAATGGGTAGATTGAATGACCCACAGAAATCGCTATGAAGTTAAATTGTATTTTTTTTTCAAATATATTATAATGAAAATATATTTAAAAATTGTGGTCGAAATCAAAAATTTTAAAATACTGCTGATTGAAAATATTGAGTATTTTTAATATTTTTTTCACTTGTTTCTAGTTCATCTAGCAAACCTATCTATAAATGAAGACAAAGCATTCCAAAATCTATTACTTACTAGATATGTGCATCATATCATTTATAGATTAGACCTGTCGAAAGATAAGATTTCTAGCTATCTCTTTGTATTCCCATTCCTATACCATTTTGTTGTTTCGGTGGTTTTACTGCTTAATCTTGCTTTTTCATTGGAATCATTTAAGTCATCCCTTCAGTATATCACTCGAGTGTGGTTTTCATTTCACCCCCAGAGCAGAGTTTGTGTTTGCTTAAATTTGTATATATAGATATACTTGAAATTACAAGTAGTTGGAAGATCGGATAGAATTGCCCGTTTCAAATTAAAATTTATGGAATCCATTTGTTCTACTTGTGTGGAGGCCTGAGTTGAATTGACTCACAGGAAAGAAAATACTGACGTGGGTCGGTCTAATTTTTATTCGGAAACGCTCTCGAAGAGGTTCACTGCAAAGTTAACAAATAATGATTAAATATAACAGAATTATAATCCGATATAAAGTTTATATAAAACACAAAAGTTCAATTACTCAAGAGATCTGTGAATCAAATAAGTGAATTTTATTACAACTGCCGATAAATAACAGATTACTGTAAATAATTTCATTTAACACGCAGAAAACCCATAAACTAAATAGTATAGATGAGACAAATTAAGTTAAATTAAAGTTAAAGCCCATACCGAATTTATAGCGACAGAGACTAAAGGCCACGTCCGCTATCATTGCTTTTCAAAATTCAACTAAGGAATTCTTTGTGTACAGAAAATTACCACGAAACTCTGCGAGAGGGGTTTGGTCAATTCATACCTGCAGGCGAATGTACTTTAAAAGTACACTGAACTAAATGTCAAGTACACTGAACTAAATATTGATTTATGTCACATAAATGATGGATTACTAACTTGAACTGATTGATGACAAATGCAATCTATTTTGTTCCAAGGTTTAATAGTACATTTTAATTTGATATTAATTTAAATGAGCACATTATATTTTTTATATTCACAAAGTTGACATTAAATTTAGTTTCCATAACTTTCGAGAAAGCTTTGCATGAGACGACCAGTATGTAACGAGCATTTATCATTTATGTGTGATTCAAAGTTTAACTACTGCGTTGTTGTTCAACACACAACTCTTCGGTGTGTTGAACTATTGTGCCTAACACCTTTTTGCTAAGCAAACCTACTGGGGATTCCGCTGAAAGTAGTACTTAAAAAGAGTGGAACCACCTTATATATGTTCAACAACGAACCTATACGGCTGTTCAGTCTGTTGGATATAATTCCTGTTTCATCTGCAGATCAGCCGAGATTCAGCGAAAATAATACTCAATAAGGGGGCACTACATTTCGAAATATCCCTTCGCTCTGTATTTATGCATGACATACATACATCAGAGGTCAGATGTTTTATAACAACGTCACAACTCTGAAAAGCGAATGCATGCGAATGCTAAAAAAAAAACACTACAATTGTAACGACTAAACTTTATTTACAAGGTGAAGGTTAAGGCACCCGGAAGTGTTTTTTTTTTCAAGTTTTGTTTCATTGAGCTTGGAAGTATGTTCAGTCTAGTAGTTTGAGGTTATATATGAATTCAGAGAAAACCGTGGTACTGTTTACGTGACGGTGTTGGCCTTATTAAGTTGTTTCAAGCTGTAAGCCTTTTCTCTCACCCTTTCAACTGGCCCATAGTGACTGACTGTTAGCTCCGAGTAGCTCTGACTTGTATAACATCGTACATCTCTCTGCCAGAAAACTTACAGTGTCAGAAAACTCACAGTGCCTGAGACCTTTGCAGCGTACCACTTCTTGGAGCTAGCTCCGAGGCAGCTGTGACTTGTATAGTTCCAGCGGACCCCTTTTATCTGCTCAGGCTAGAAGGGGTCATAGTTCCAGTAATAGAAATGACCATTGATCTAAATTTTCGAGGCTGTGAATCTTTCGGCGCACGTTTCAGGATACTGAGGTTCTGACCAGCAAACTTTCTCGTAACAAGCATACTGAGTATCCTGGCGCATTATTTTCGACCACATCGAAATTGCCAAACTTGAGTGGTTTTGCAATTGTAGAATCATTGTTGATTGAGTGATAATGGGGGATTCTGCATCCCGATATCAAAAAAAAAACAAAAAAAAAAACAAAAAACCATCTATTTTTTTCAGGTGTTCAAGCGGAACCTATTAAATCCTATTAAACCTACTTTTTCACAATGGACCTTTTTATCCCCTGTGAAACGGAGGGATATAGGTTTGAGATTGTCCGTCCGTCCGTCTGCCCGTCCGTCCGTCCCCTCTTCAAGCTAAGGACTTTGTGGACACCACTTCTATATCAACGAAGCATAATTCAGCTTTCATATTTGATACAGGCAAAATATAGGGTATAAAGATGTGCAACGTCAAGGTTTCAGTTTGATCGAAGCAAAATTGACAAACTGACAGGCTTTTGAAAATCGTCGAAAATAGACATATGTGCACATGTATAGGACTTTGTGGACACCACTTCTATATCAACGAAGCATAATTCAGCTTTCATATTTCATACAGGCAAAATATAGGGTATAAAGATGTGCAACGTCAAGGTTTCAGTTTGATCGAAGCAAAATTGACAAATTGACAGGCTTTTGAAAATCGTCGAAAATAGACATATGTGCACATGTATAGGACTTTGTGGACACCACTTCTATATCAACGAAGCATAATTCAGCTTTCATATTTCATATAGGCAAAATATAGGGTATAAAGATGTGCAACGTTAAGGTTTCAGTTTGATCGAAGCAAAATTGACAAATTGACAGGCTTTTGAAAATCGTCGAAAATAGACATATGTGCACATGTATAGGACTTTGTGGACACCACTTCTATATCAACGAAGCATAATTCAGCTTTCATATTTCATACAGGCAAAATATAGGGTATAAAGATGTGCAACGTCAAGGTTTCAGTTTGATCGAAGCAAAATTGACAAATTGACAGGCTTTTGAAAATCGTCGAAAATAGACATATGTGCACATGTATAGGACTTTGTGGACACCACTTCTATATCAACGAAGCATAATTCAGCTTTCATATTTCATATAGGCAAAATATAGGGTATAAAGATGTGCAACGTTAAGGTTTCAGTTTGATCGAAGCAAAATTGACAAATTGACAGGCTTTTGAAAATCGTCGAAAATAGACATATGTGCACATGTATAGGACTTTGTGGACACCACTTCTATATCAACGAAGCATAATTCAGCTTTCATATTTCTTATAGGCAAAATTTAGGGTATAAAGATGTGCAACGTCAAGGTTTCAGTTTGATCGAAGCAAAATTGACAAAGTGAAAAAATGCTTTACATTAGATTAATAAAAAATAGATTCGGGTTAGATCTGTTCAAAGACAGTTTGTAGTATTGTTGATTTGTCGTTCAAGGAAGGGTGTCCAGTTTCCTGTCAATGGTAATCCATTAGCTTAGATATTGCATAGGGGTAATATTTAGGGTTTCACGGGGGATATTGCTGCTCTCTGACAGCATCTAGTTTTTTTTTTTGCGAAAATGACCTGTTAAACCTATTTTTTAACTACTAATTAGTTTTTTGCCTGTTAATTTTTCTTAATATTATCCATTTCTTACACAAAATATCGCTTTCACAGAATAATGATGGTTAAAGCATATTAGTGAACAGAGGATATTTAAATTTAAGATTCTTATTTGATAGTATTAAAATATGTTTAAAAACCCTTAAACCTATTGAACTATTATTTGGAACATCAAACCTTATGAAAAGTTACTTTTGGAGGCCCCAATCAACCTATTTTTTAACGACAAAAACCTATAGAAACCTATGTTTTTAACTAAGGACCTATTAAAATAACCTTTTTTTTCCTAAGGGGCTCTGGAAGGCCTGTCTCTGTACAAAACTGTTATTTGGCCATAAAAATTATGCGCCGTAATTTATAACTGGGCAATTTATGTGATGCAAAAAATTTGTACCTTACATTGTTACTGTTTGTTAAATTTTCAGAAAAATAAAGGTTTCAGAAAATAAACTGATTGATTCATTGATTCTAAAATAACGCCAGTGGCCCGAGTCGTGCGCCGACATTAGCAAAATTGACACAATGACAAGTTCCGTTATAGGAAGTATGACACTTGCTGTCATGAGAGGACCACAAGAGTCATCTAGGACTATGGCTAGTATAATATCGTATATCTCTCTGTCAGAGCCACGAAGCCTTCCATTGTTCCACTAATAGGGGTCAAATCTACCCTTTTTGCAAAAGAGGTTAGTTAAAAGAAAGTTAGCTTTCACGCCCACCTGTCAAATATTTGTTTACATTCCTGCCTTTAAATATCACGTGACCAAAACCAATTGACCAAAGATTTAAAAAGAGGGGTTATAGTTTATTTGTAACATCTGTACTAAAATAGTTGATAGATGCAGAATTCCGCATAGATTTGTTTTGTACACCCACAATATTTGACTTTTTATTTTTACGTTCTTTTTGAAATATTAATTCAAGAGTTTTTTGGTGGATAGTGGCAAAACTTATTGTTCCTTTTTCACGTAATGAAGTATGCTCCCTGTATACAAACAATTGTCAATTATTAGGCCCCAACCCTTCGGATTGGGGCCTATAGGTTTGGGGTGTCCGTCCGTCTGTCCGTCATCGCTTTATACCCCTATGAATTTGAGGGCGGTTGGGGCCTGCTTGTGTTTCACAAATACTTACTTGTTGCGGGAGATTTGTGTTATTTCCGTAATTTTTTTTAAGATAGCGTAACACAGAAGTTATATATCATTACCGTTGTACTTTGAAGCCTTGAGCAAATGCCATTAAAGGCTTATGAGTCGTTGAATCTCGCACAAAGTAGCTACAGGGTGCCTCAGAGCGAGCGCAGTTGACTTGGTTATCGTTATATATCGAGGCTTTAAAGCGGTGCGTGGAAACCTCATAGCGTACCGCTTCTTGGAGCTAACTGTAAGCCAAAGCACAGTTTGGGCGATCCGAATGAAAGGCGTAAAAAGTTTTCTTTTTTAATACATACTAAATCAAGACGCAGAAAGAAAGGATAGAGGAATTTCGCCCAAAATTTTAAATTTCTCAGCACTAAAGAGCGATTGTGTGTGTTTTTTTAAATAACCCTTATGCCAGTTTTAAATACATGTACTTATTAAAAGTGTTAAGTCGTACAAATACTTTGTACTTTTCTATGTTATGAGTATGAATTGTTTTTTTCGATATTTCTTATTTCATTTCTTTCTTTTTTACCCAGTTTCCTGGCAGTCGAAATACGTGCAGTTTATTTACAGCAACCAGTGATTAGAACTATATAGTCAGTTAGCTCCGAGTCAGCTCTTCATTAACTAACGTTGTATGTCTCTCTGTCAGAGCTAGGAAACATTCCATTGTTCCGCTAATAGATATCAGCTTGATATATTCTGAGGCGCGAATGCTGCATAGCAGTCCGTATTATTTAAACATTTACTTTTGCAAAACAGGCACAATATTAAAGCGCTGCATATCTTTTATTTCTTCGTTTAAGTGCAAAAAAGTCGGCTTCCTCAGATGTGTGGTTGCGTTCTGGACTTGAAATGTCATGTGATCAAGGCCAAGTGACCAAAAATTTAAATAAAGAGATTATTGATTATCTGCCAAATATATACTCAAATAATTGATGGATTCAGAATCCGGTATAAATTTAGTCTGTTCATCCAGAATATTTAACTTTTAACTTCTATGCTTTTTGAAATATAAATTCAAAAGTCTTTTTTGTGAATAATTACAAAATTCGAATAAACGAGTATCCACACACCCTGTACATAATTTTAGAGAGGTAAAAGAACTCCACGAGTTCGATCCGTTCTTGTCTGAAGCAAACAGAATTTCACGACAAAAGATCTGTCAGTGATCTCATCTCGGACCACCATGCCCTACATGGATATTTTAGAATAAAAAAATCAAAATTTTAACAGAAACGTGTAACATACAGAAAAATTAAGGATATTGATATTGATTTATTTTGCCATTATATCGAAAATGCAAATATTGTCACGACGTAGCGACACAGCGACCACCGTTTTAGAATGATAAATTCCTCTCTGTGTAAAATTTTGGAGGAACATGCACCAGAAAAAACATCAGTATTTACCGTCCGATCTAAAGTTCCCTGGTTTTCCAACGATATCGGCATAGCCAAGAGAGAAAAAAGAAATGCGGAAAGGACCAACTTCAGTACTCCAGAAAATGTCAGTCGTTATTGGAGGCTAGGCTTAAATTTGTCAACACCATTCACAAATGAAAACAATCATCCTATCAGCAATAAATCATTGATTGTGGATTTGACCAAAAAAACCTTTTAACATACTAAATAAGTTGCTAAAAAGTAAAAATAAAACCGTCTTACCTGAACATTCATCCAAAGGAGACTGAGCAGAGAGGTTTAACAACTTCTTTTAAAATTACAAAAATTACAAAATTACAAAACTTCGAGAAAAACTGGACGAAAATTATAGCGCATATATTCCAAATTCAGAACCAACCTGTGATACGAAACTACCGTCTTTCACGATATACACCGAGGATGAAATTGCCAAGACAAGTAATGCTTCCTGTGCTGTGGGCCCTATACCAACGAGTCTTCTGAAGCGGTGCCTATCTCACCCGCTACCTACTATAACCGATATTGTGAACTTATCACTGAAGGATGGACATCATTAAGAAAGCAATCTCAATCCCGAAAAACTCAAAAACTATCGACCAGTATCAATTATTCCATGGATTTCCTTAATAATTCAAAAAGCAGTCATTAAACATTTGGATACACACGTCACAAAATCAGTTACACAAAAAATTTCAATCTGCATATCGTGTTGGTCATGGAATAGAGACAGCTCTGGTACGAATATTTTGACGATATCTTGCGCTCGCTTGACGATAAGCGTGGTTTTGTTTTAGTTCTGTTGGACCTAAACGCGGCATTTGATAAAAATTGATCATACAGTCCTGTTGCAAAGGCTTCGTGAGCTTCTAGGTGTCGAAGACACCGCTCTTAAATGGTTCTCCGAATATCATACTGGAAGACCAGATCTGTATTTTTTCGGTGCGCCCTAAGGGTCCCGAAGAATACAAAATTTACACCTTGCCGATCACAGATATAACACGACGCCATGCAGTGAACTTTCATATTTATGCGGATGACACTCAAAATTATGTACAATTTCGACTAAACGATCCTACTGATTTCAATCATTCAGTGAGGAAGCTGAAACGTGTATCGAAGAAATTAGACTCTGAATGATAGTCAACAAGTTAAAGTTAAATGACTGGAAGACAGAATTGCTTGTCATAACTCCGCCATCACACGGTAATAGTTTTAGCTTGGATAGCATCAGGACTTCTGTGAGAAGGTAGTACATGCACTGATATCCTCCAGGTTTTATTACAGCAATGCAACACTATATGATCTACTTAAATGCCACGTCAGTCAGCTACAACGGATACAAAATATAGCCGCTCGCTTAATGACGTGCAATAGAAAATATGGCCACGTCACCCCCATTTTAAAATTACTAATTGCTTACCAATTGATCGCAGAATTGAGGTTAAAATTCTATTATTAACATTTCGGATTATCCAGGGCACAGCGTTTCTGATTTCGGTTTCTGTGAATAGCATTATTTCTTTTTTTTTTTATGTACTGGCCTTCTAATTCGTGTGAATTTTAACAACGCATGATTCATTTGGTGTAAATCTTGGTGACATGACTAAAGGTTGGCCATCGAAATAACCTAAAAGTAAGAATTAGTGCATTTGTTTTAGAACTGGCGATAATACAATGTCTTAGAACTGAAGAAGAGGTATGGCGGCTGTGGATGACTTGCCGTTTGCGTGCAGCGAGCAAGGATGTACCATGGTAAGTCTTGGAGAGATTGGATTTTTATTCGGACAAAAAAAAATCCGCCGTTTTGAGTGGGTATGGTTGAATTGCTGATAGAATAATTTTACTGTTGTTCTGCTTTTCCGGCCTGGTGTGGCAGTGTTTTTCGTTATTGTTCCGTCATACTATTTTAGCGTTAAAAGGTGCGTTCTACTTTAGTAGTGCTAAGTTAGCACATGACGGAAATCCAAACCAGCGCAAACCGAAATCCGTGACAGTTCGCCATCGATCACTGTCTGTCAGCTCTGTTTGTCTCAAAATAGAAATATGCACAACCAGGGCTTTGGCCCCTGAGGGGAACTATGGATTTCGATGTTGTCCGTCCTCCAATCACGACTGTTACTCCCACCTTGATAATCCGATTTCTCTGATCTTTGGTTTATTGATGACCCGTCAGCGTGTAGTTGCACGTTATTTTTAATTTCAAGGAAGCACTGGCGGCCAGTTTTGATTATCACTCAAAATTTGTTGTTAACAAGATAAAACAAATACTACTTGAGCGATCATATACCATATTTTAGACAAGGCTTAGTCATTCGGAAAGCAGGATCGGGGTTGATTTTGGGACCTATCACATCATCCACCGTCTTGAATTTTTCTTGAAAGCATGAGAACTCATAAATGATTCTGCGCATCGTCGTCAAATTTTAGATGTAGGATAACAATCTGAAAATTACGCTTGGAACTGTTTTAGATCAATAGGGAAAATGAGCACTAGCGGCCATTTAGGTGTTGAAAATATACCATAGAACAATTTTGGTACAGTCTCTGTTTAAGGGAATTCAAAGGTTCATAATAAAAACAGAATGCTTGTTGCTTTATTTTCTTTCTTCTTTTGGCCAGCGAACTTCGTCAGGCTTGTCTATCACATCAGTAGAGGTGGTATCCGTCGTCTGTATGTGTGTGCGCACGTGTGTATGTATGTAAACTTCCACTTCAAATGCCTTTTTTTTCCTCATTTTTGATTGGAGTCCTTTCAAACTTTGTATGAATATTCTCTGGGTAATTAGGCCTCTCTTGAATTTTTTTTTGGCAATCCACAAAACATTGGCCAAGTGAGGGCCATTTAAATATTTTTGTTTGCCAATTTTCAAAATGCTTCGTCTCCACAATTTTGATGGGATAGATGGCCAATTTTGAATGGTTGTTCTCTAGATGGTTCTCTCTTGAATTTTTTTTTTGCGATTCCCGTAAAATTGGCCAGTGGGCGGCATTTGGATTCTTTTGTTTTCCATAAATGTGTGCTTTGCTGAAGTTTGTTCAGATTTATTCGAAATTTTAGAATATTACTCTTCATGTGATGTTTTCTTTAAAAATTCTTCTTTTTTGCGCACCTCCAAAAATTGGCCTCAGGCCGCCGTTTAAATGTTATGGAGATAAGTTTTTTAAAATAGTTCTTCTGCAAGTAATTTTAGTCAGATGACTTTATTTTTTAGGCATATTCCAACGTTAGGGCTCTTTGAAATTTACTTTTCTGAGATACGCGAGAGATTAGGTAAATGCCGGTCTTTGAAAAATTTTCAGTAACCGGTTTTAAAGATATAACTACCACTATTGTTAGTTGATTCGCTAGGTCTGGGCTGGTCAGAATGTTCCTGGACATTGTTGTTCAAAAGTGAAGAGAATCGGCATGTTCGCGGTATTTTTCAGTCGGTAACGAACTATCTGTGTACGCCCTATAAAGTCTGCTAAATCAACATCTCCGCACTGGCAGTGATGCTCGAAATGTACTCCATAGACTATTTATTTACTGTGATACTTTGTTGTTTGATGGAAAGTTCGTGAGCATCACTGTAGCTTCAGTATCCCTTCAAGCTTCAATAAAACCCAATTGACTTAATTCAGGAGTTCATTTTATTTTGCCAAATTTGACGGTGAAATAGGCAACATTTTGGCGAATTGTATTGATTACAGGTGCCACTGCTAGAATTTTTCACACTTTTAATTTTCGTGGTTTTAGGGATATTAACATTTTTATGTGTATAATTTTATTTTGTGGGGGTGGATTCCTGGAGGCTTTACTACGTTTTACCGCGGACGTCAAATTGCACTTTGCAAGACTTCGCTCCGAAACAGTGGCACTTGCATTTATACTAAATCATTTAACATTCCTAGTTGCAAAAGAAAACCTGTGGGGATCGAGCTGGTCCACTTTCAGAAAATGTATAGATAACATCGTATTATTAGTCCCCCGCTGGGGGACTATAGTTTTCGGGTCTGTCTGTCGACACTTTTTTTTGTTAACACACTCAGGCCTACATTTCTGAATCGATTGTTAAAATCTTTTACATATAGGAAGTCTTGGAACCAACAAAGGTCGATATTGTAAATGAGCCCTGTCGGCCCAAGGACATTTGCCCAACTGAACTTCAGAAATTTTCACAACCCTTACATACTGGAATGAGTTTGTTAACACACTCATGCCTACATTTCTGCATCGATTTATAAGATATCTTAACTATAAGTAGTATTGGAACCAACAAGGTTTGGTATTGTAAATGAGCCATGTCATCCCGAGGACATTGACCCAGCTGGACTTTAAAAATTTACACAGTCTTTGAGCACTTGAGTGAGTTTAACACCATGAAGCCAACAGTTTTTAATCGATTGTCGAAATATTTTACATATATGTAGTGTGGGTGATAACAAGGGTTAGTTTTATAAATGGGATAGGTCGGCCAAACGACATGGACCCAGGTGGACTTAAAAAAATTGCACATTCCTTGAGCACTTGAGTTTGTTAACACACTCAAGCTTACATTTCTTGATCGTTTGTCAAAATATTTTACACATAGGTAGTATGGGTTCTAACAAGAATTGGTATTGTAAATGAGCCAGGCCTGTCCGAGGACATTGGCCCAGCTGGACTTTGAAAATTCACACAGTCTTTGAGAACTTGAGTGAGTTTGTTAAGATATATTCCTGAATATGATACGAATCGCTTGAGGGTTGTAGTCCAACCGAACAAAATCAAATACAACGATTGTACGCCGGCGGGGGACATAGTCAGTTTCACTGACCTACTTGTTCAAAATAAGAATTCTGAAGCACATAAGAAACCAGATATTTTCTCGTAGACTATTCCTGAATAGACTACCGATAATTCGAATGTCACAGAAATCATTTTTTTTTCATTATTTAATCATTTTATGTTGCATAATATGTAAACAACTTATGATCTTTCCTTATAATTTTGAAAAAAAAAAAATGAAAAAAAAAAAAAATGGAAATACAAATAGATTTTTAAAACTTTTAAATTTCAATAGATTATTCAATACTGAACTACCGATATTTTAATAAACAGCCAATGTCGATTCAATTTTTCAATATTTTTATTTTTCTTTCACTAAAAAGATAAAAACTTACATTTTTCAACTTATTTTTTGTCCCCCGCCACCGCGCGTGGCGCGGAGCGGGGGACTTGTGAAACGGGCCTTGTCCGTCTGTCTGTCCCCATCTATAGTGGTAAGTTTGAACGCGCCATGTTTACCCTTTGTTATCAGAAAAGTGAAGCATTATTGATTTCTTTGACATTCGAATTATCGGTAGTCTGTTCCGGAATAGCCTGCCAAAAAATATCTGGTTTCTTATTTGTTTCAGAATTCTTATTTTAAATAATATTGTGTTAGCTATTGTTGTAAACTGTCAAAAATTCTCAACTCAAGGGTTTAAGCCACTCATATAGGATACCCCTGTTTCTGTTCCTTAAATCGTTAAATCGGACTTATCGTTTAATCTACTGCTTTTAAATCCAGATTTTTTATCACATCAAAAGCAAAGGTAAGTTAGCAAAGTAATAATGATAATAATAGATTTCAAAGACACATCGAGAATCATGGTTTTAATGCACAGTTTATTCTACAGACTGACACCAAAAAAAAAAAAAAACAAAAAAAAAAACAAAAAAAACCAAAAAAAAAAACCTGAGGCACAGGTGAGCTGTTTTGCATTATATTTTATTATGATAATTATTATATTCAATTCTTGTATAGCGCTTTATCAATTTCTTGCTCAAAGCGCTTCACAATATAAATATACATTTCAACACACTAAATATAATATGTTTAATTAAAGCTTATTACTATAAAAGTCGTTAATACTGAGTTTGATAATACTAATTTTATGAACATTAAAATTACTATTCTGAGTCAAAATATGCTAGGGTAAATAAGTCTTTAAAAGCTTTTTAAAAACAACTACTGAGTTACATGTCTTGATGTGTAAGGATAAAAAGTTCCAAACGGTTGGGGCCGCTACACTAAAAGACCTATCACCAACTGATTTTAGTTTGGAACGTGGGACTTGCAACCTCTAGTCTGACACTGACCGGGTGGTACGTGTCGAATTTTGTAGCTGAAGCATGTCCTTATGATATTCCGGACCCTGTCCATTGAGCGATTTGTAAGTGATAAGTGCAACCTTATACTGTATCCTATATCGCACAGGTAGCCAGTGAAGATGTTTCAGTGCTTGTGTGATATGATGAGATTTGCGCATTTTCAAAGCAAAACGTTGGAGCTCATTTATGAGGACATTTGGAAAACCGTAGTACAAACTGTTGCAGTAATCCAACCGGGAGATCACCAGGGACATAGCTAAGGTTTTTGCCGCTTCTGTAGACAAAAACCTCCGAATGGACCACAACATCCGTAACTGTATGTTGCACTGTTTCACGACGGAATTGATTTGTTTCTTCATATTCAACTCTTCGTCGAGTATTACACCCAGGTTCTTTGCATGTGGCTTTGACTGGATGACCTCGTTCCCTATTATTCCGATACTGCCATATGTCATTTTATCCAAGTGGGGCTTTTTCCAATGATGATCAACTCTATTTTGCTTTCATTGAGTTTCAGACGATTTTCGAACATCCAGTTTGAAAGTACTCCGATGCATTGTTTCAGGTCAGATTTAGCGTTTGCCTGAGAGGCAGTGGAGTTTGGATATAGTGACTTCCAAAGCTGGCTATCGTCCGCAAACATGTGAAACAATATTTTCAGTGAGAGATTTCGTATGAGGTCGCCAACGGGTTTCGTATACGCCTCATATCTAAACGGCCCAGCCACGGAGCCTTGCGGAAGCCCTATCTCTAGCATTGAACGATCGGAGAAAGTTCCATTTATTGAAACTTGTTGATAACGTTCTTCGAAGTAGGACTAATGCTAATGCTGGTCCTGATATGCCAAACGTGTCTTGGAGGCGTTCGATAAACAGATGATGTGGTATGGTGTCGAACGCGGCACTCATATCTAAAAGGGCTAAAAGTGTTACTTTTTGGCTGTCTATGTTCAGGAGTAATTCGTTAGTAATTTTCAAAAGAGCCGTTTCTGTGCTAAAACCACTTCGGTAGGCAGACTGATGTGGCTCTTCGAGTTTCCATTTGTCAAAGTAATTTGAAAGTTGGTCAACCGCAGAACGTTCTATTATTTTTAAAGGAAGGGGAGGTTTGAAATAGGTCGGAAACTAGAAAACTCAGTTGAATTTGATTGTTTTTTGGATTAGTTGTGAGTTGTGGTAGAATTTCGTTAATGACTTCTTTCAAAAGGAATGTTGGAATTGGGTCAAGTGAGCAACTTTTTGAAGGAGCCGAGAGAATGTACCGCTTTAACTGCCCGGGTGTCAGCGGCTGGAAAGATGCAAACGAAGTCTGGCACCTGGGTTCGGGAGTTATCTCAAGACATGATGAGTTTTGTGAGTTGTTTTGAAACCTTTCACTAATGAGTTCTATCTTGACCTTAAAGTAACTCGCGAATTCGTCAGCCAGTTGTTTGTCACTAGGCGCTTCAGGATAGATAACTGGGCTTTTGCTGCCAAGCATGTTATCCACGAGCCGAAAAAGGGCTTTTGAGTTGTTTTGGTTTTCAGTGACTCTTTTGTTGTTGAAAAGAGTCTTTTTAATTTCAATCATTTTTGTCACTCCCTGTGTCTCGGATCTGAGAATATTAGTTATCATTTTTGGGATCTTTGGCCCATTTACGCTCAAAAACTCTTCTTTTACGTTTAGCGACGCAAACGTCATCGCCGTACCACGGTTGAATGGCTACATAGTATCAAGTTCTGAATGAAGAGTTGACGTATTCAAGCAAAAGATCTAAGTTCTTTAGTTTTAGCAGCTTATGTATGTTAAACAGTTGTTTTTATCACGGGAAGTACATGTAAACAAATTATAATGTACAAAATGAAAAACTAAAACGCAGCGTGGTTTTTGTTGACTCACATTGCGGTCTTGTTTCTGGCGATTTACAACCACAAACACAGTCGTGAAACCGACATTCATACAATAGGACTATTTTGTAACTAAGGGCGTCCTCTCTGAAATGAAACAATCGAATTGTTCTAATTTTGTTTGTAAAATTTATTATAGTGTATAAAATAGCATCTTACCATGAATATATGACTTTATCACTTGTAAACGTGATAAATAATTTTTTAAGCGAGAAATGGTTGGACAACAGTTGTGTTTGAAAGACTTCAGTCCATTCAAAAGTGAATGCAGACCTGTCATTGTTTCAAGGGTGACATGACAGTAACTAGGTCTGAGCGTCATTACTCCCCAAAAATGGATTCTGCTATTTCGTGATTTATCAAACAGTTTTTTTCTTAACATGCCTATCCTCCCAAAGTGAGTGAAAGTAAATGGAAGACCGTACAGCATTGACTTAAAATGTACAGAATATATTTTTCATAATTTTGAGATATCCCTGTAGCGGACGATGAGCATTGAGAGGGATTATTTCGCGTAAGCATTTATCAGTTTTTTTTTAATTCCACCTTTCACTACTGTGATAAGTATAACGAGCAATCTTATGTACGCCTGTTTTTGTAGCTGGGCCTGTTTGTGTTTTGGGCCAGAATCCAAGTGTAATTGTTCCTCGGTTAACTACGAATTGATCCCTAATATAAAACTTCTGCAGTGGGACCATCCAAAAATTACGCACACAAAGTAAATCTGTAAACTTTCCCTGCGTTTACGTGGAGCATAACTAGAACCAGAAACGATGACATGCGCAGTGGCAGTTCTGGTTCTAGTTATGTCCTCCAGATAAATGGTGGTTCTGAATCTAGTTATGTTTATAAACTTCAAGTGCAACTCAATTGTAAACAAAGATGAATACACAAATATCATTTAAAACACGTAAACAATTGCTAATATTGAATTGAAAATACTTTGATATAAAGCATTTCACTCGTTGATTTTAAAATATATATCTTTGAAGACTTTCAATCAAAACAGCAGTCGAAACATTGATGCTTCTGCCAAATATAAAACCACATTCTTTTAGAGTTTCCTGTCTTTTTGTTCAATTTATCATATTTTACAATACAAATTATCATATATTACCACTTTTTATGAGAAAGTTACTGACTTCAAATTTTAAAATGTTGTTTATAGCCTATTCAAAAAGGACAATTAAAAAAGAGGGTGTGTTATAAAATTTGCCTCCTATTTTACGCTTAGGGTACATTTTCATCAGCTGGTTTTGGAGTCTTCAGTGAAGAAATCTATGAACAATAATCGAGCAGCTGTAAACTGAATTTTCTTACTTCATATTATGGACTTTTTGGGACTGGGTAATAAAATATAATAATATAGTTGACGAAAGGCACTTACTTAAAAATACTGGTGCTATGATATTTGTTGATGTCTTCGATATATATTGTCGGTAGTTTGAACTTCCGTCATGAATGATCAAACCCTTCACTGTCGTTCGCTTTGTCGCACTATGGCCCCGTAAAAAAAAGGTAGAGAAAACTGGAGCTGTGTTTTATCAAATTGTCTTTTTTTGTAGTGTTTGTAAAACAACGCGCCGCCGTTTTTATTTTATGAACACAACCCTTTGGCGGGTCACACGTGTCCTGACGGGCACTTGTTTAGTTCAACCAAAATTTGAGTCGAGGTAAACACCTCCGGCCCTTACCTCCGGTCTTTAAACCCACCCCCCTGCGGTGATAACCCCCCTCCCCCGCGCCTTTACCACCCACCCGGTCTTAACCCCCCCCCCCCCGGCGGTGATTCCCCCGCCCTCGACCTTTCAATTTTTTTTATGAAAAAGACTGGATTATAGGATTATGGATTTTATAATTTCTAAGTGGTACAACGCTAAATCAAAAACATATTTTATTGAGGAAAAAACTATGATATCCCATACCGACTGTCCACAACAGGTCATCAACTGTTGTCGTTTACATCAAAGCACATTGCAAATCAAAATTGTGTGCCAATGCCTCTAAGATAGTCTATGATCTGGCCGTTTGGAAAGTCCTGTGCGATTACAGCATGTCGTCTCGACGCATCCTGGTAGACCCTTCGCTGCTGGGGGCCTGATGGTATGGGACAGCACTTCGTTGATTTGGTTTCTTTTCTGTTGTAATTTGTGCAAAATGCTAACTGAGGAGGGGGGCGGGTAAGGGTCGGGGGGTAATCACCGACATGGGGTAAGGACCGGGGGGTAATAACCGGGTGGTAATCACTGCCTGGTGGGGGGGGGGGGGGGGAGGGAGGTAAGAACCGAGGGGGTAATGGTTGTTTTCCCAAAATTTTATTTTCTTCTGTGACTTATCGTGGATTTCATTCATGACTAGAAACTAATTGGTGTTGGTATTTTTTTCTATGTATTAACGAAGAGCAGGGAGAAGAGGAAATAATGCTGTTCTAAATTAATGTTCCTTTATTCTATTTTTAGATTTTATTTCCTTGAGCCGAGTGGGGTTTTTTGTACTTGAAGAAGAAAAGGCTAGCAAATTCTTTTAACTGCTAAGAGTCTTTGTGATCGCGGATGACCTTCGTTCGTGCTGTGTCGAAACCTAATCGAACGTTTATCGGTCTACATGTGTAAGAATCAATTGAGTGGGAAGAGAAGTTTAACAAATAGAAATTTTGTGAGACACGAAAGTGGATGTCTTCACTATGTTCAAGAAACCACTCATAAAAACGGTGTGCGTTTTATTTACAGTAAAGTGTTTCTTTTATAAAAAAAAATAAATAAACAAGGATAATTATTAGATAAGGACCATTATCTCCATTATCTCGATTTGTTAAAATATAATGCATTTTTTAAATAGAGAGACGTGAATAAAGACACAAGAGTAAGAGAGAGACGTAAGGAGGGAGCTGTGGAGAAGGGAGAGAGAAAGAGAGAGAGAGAGAGAGAGAGAGAGAGAGAGAGAGAGAGAGAGAGAGAGAGAGAGAGAGAGAGAGAGAGAGAGAGAGAGAGAGAGAGAGGCGGGGGGGGGGGGCGCAGGGGAAAAGAAAAAGAAATTTCTGCAGTGTAAATACACAAAGAGAGGACATTTAATAATGCAGACACGTTCTGCGATCATAAGGAAGGTCGACGACTCCTCGCTGTCAGTTCAGTTACGTACAGCTGCTATTTGTGTTCATTGGAAGGTGACACGTTTTCGTCTGTTAGCACAATTATATCCGCAATGTGTTTCGCAAGTCATTGTGGTTTACATCTCAGTGGAAGGCCTGATATTTAGAAATATTCATTTTTTAAACTTTAACAGCGGAATAAAATGCACCTGTTTACATGTAAACTAGTTAAGTTCCTGCTGCTACTGATGTCAAATTAAATATAGCACTTTAAATTGACGTATTGTGGTGGCAAAATGCACACCCGTAATTTTGTGAAAACAATGCCTGGGTCCGCAGATAGAGATTTGTGAAAGTGTTTGTGTGTGTGTGTGTTTTTTTAAAATTATCGTTACCCTTTTGATGAATAAAAAAATGACAAGCAAAATGATTACACTCCGGCGAATAATGCATATGAGAGAAATTTTTATTTTGCTGTTTTAAGTTTTACATTGAGGAGTAAAAAGTACAGAAAGCGTTTGCAATTTCCTGGATCTATTTTGACACAGTGACAGTATGGATTCAATAACCCGAACGTATTAAAATTTGATGTGTCGCGCGTATAAGCGTGTGGTTAAGAAATTAAAATTTAATAGCAATTTCAATGAAGAAAAAATCGATTTATCCTTTTTTGTTTATGAGATGCTGTTGCGAAATTTCCCATTGTAAAATAAAAGCTGTTACAAGAACTGCTGTGTTGGTTTCACATGAGGTGTGATATCCCTTGAGGGCTGTTATCCAGTGTTATATATCAGTATCTTGTTAGGAGTTTTGTTTGGAAGTGTCTTCCGTGTCAGAGGATTTTTGTGGCACGACTGGGTGAAGTGACTCGTGCTTAGTCGAATCAAACATGCCAAACATGTGAAGTGGTTTGACACGAATCGCACAGATTTCCAGTATCCTTGTTGGCTGTAAGTCAGATTTACAGGACAGAAGTTTAAAGGGCAGTTCAGCTGTGGCTGAAATGAAACTAATGTGCGGAATCGGTGGGGCCAAAAACAAAAAAAAAAAAAAAGAAGATAAACAAATAACAATAATAGCTATTTCGCAGTCTTGTAGAACGGATTTTGAAACAAGGTAAATGTGGTTCAATTTCGTCCTGATACTGGCACTATTTATAGACCCTCGCGTTTGTATGGAATTTCTGTGAAGACTTAAATAGAAAAAAGCAGTGACGTAATGAGTCGTGAGTAAGTTTGAAAATTAATCGTGTCTGCTGCTGATAAGTATATGGAGTGATTGATGCAAGAAGAAACCTTGCTGGAAGGGTGGGGGGGATCCTGCATATCGGGATGGGTGAGAGCGGACTTCCGTCCAACCGCCTGTTTGGTCGTGCAGAGGAGTGTTTTGCTGTGACCACGCATCTTTTCTCCCAGAAATGTCAGGGGTAGCAGCTTTATTTAGCGATTTCTTTCGTGGGAAATAACATTCTCCACTTTCCACACGAGGACTGAAATGTTTCATTCCAAGTCATGTTGTTTATTTACAAACACTTGTGTAACAGCAGAAGTGACAATATGAAGGATTCGATTTTAACAACAAATAAGCGTTTTAATTACAGATTCTTCAGAAAAAATAAAAACTAAAAAAAATCAATAAATAAATAAATAACTGATATACTTTCAATGTAGAATCGCAACAATTATTGTTAGAAAACATAAAATCATGTGTTTATACTTCACATGAAATGGAAAGCTCTTGTGCAATAGCAATACCACACTACTGAACAATGTAAACATGTCCAAATCAAACAAGCTGGTTACGGATAAAACATGATGGCAACTTATAAGGTGCTAAAATCATGCATAACTACATCATAGCAGCGCCTTATTGCTGTTACGAAGTGGCAGGGAACTGCTGTTATTCTTGACAGTTTATTCGCGGATGAGATTTGGCGGGATTTGCATTAAAAAGAAAACCCTTTTTTTATTAATTTTATTAATTTATTTATTTGTAGAAATTCACGAACGAGGATCATTTAATGGTCCACCTACAGCGTCACCAGATGTCGCTCACACTAAATGCAGGCAGCGGGAATAAATTCTTGTTTCAAGGTAAAGCTCCTTACCTGTCAACGGGGATCCATGGAAGAAATGGTAATGGTGTCTTCATCCTTAAAACAGCTGTCACAAAGACATAGAAGCGTTGTGCTTTGCGGCAAACATAACCGTGCTGTGTGGATCCAGGGTGTTATTGACACGGGAAAAGGAAGGGAGTGGAGTTCGGCTTGTCACAGTTTTTTTATATTGCTGCTATTCGCGTTATTTTTTTACAATTTTTTTTTTTTTTTATTTTGGGGGGGGGGGATCTATAAGTTGTACGATTGCATTGTTTGGACTGACAATCTGTTAAGTTGTCTTTTCTTAGGAAGCGCGAGTTCTGCTGTGTCAGTGTTCACGGGAACGTATAGTAATTTGAAAAAAAAAAAAAAAAAAAAAAACGTAGATTGATGCTTTCGGTTTTTTCGCTGCAGTTCGGTTGCTTCTAAAAGCTCGCTTAAATCACGGGTGGTTGATGACAGCGCGAGAAAGATACTTTCGTTATACATTGTTATAAGTCTTTGTTTTTTCTTGTTTTAGACCAGACACCAACACCAACCAAATTTCTGAGGAACTGCGAGGAAATCGGCTTATTCAATGATATCAATAAGAACCCATTTGATGATGCATTTAGCAAAGCAGTCACCGAGGGTAAAACAAAGCTAGCGACCACCCCCTCGAATGAGGTAAATTAATAACCCAAAGTCGTGGCGTTTCTTTTTTTTTTTTGTGAAAACTAACACAGAAATTAAGAACGCTCTTTCTTTTCAAAATAGAAACTCTTTGATAGTTGGTATCTTTTTTCTTTTTTTCTCTCTTTCCCTGCTGCACACTATTTTCATTTGCAATTAAGTTACACACCTATATAAAATGAATGTATAAAACAGTATGGAATAATGTTTAAATTGGATTTTCACGCCAACGGTTCAGTTAGGTTGGTCATATGACTTATGTAATGATGAGTGAAATTACTCTGCTGACAGAGTCCGTCAGTTCTGGGAGTCAGCCACGAGCCCGACACGTTAAATACGCCCACACCCCATTTACAGGTGAGTAGCATGGGTTGTAGACATTTTGCGGTAGAATTCTGACAGACAAGGGAGTTACATATGCCGCCAGGTCGATTTACATATGAGCTTGAAGTTGGTTAGTTATAAAATAACATGTAAATTAAAATGTATTTCGGAGGAGGTATTTTTAGTAGTGAGTCGGAAAATAATGGATTTTTTTCTCTCAAGAATGCTGCATTCTAAACAAGGGCTTATATATATTGGTGATATTGTCGAAATATTTACATATGACAGAATGACACACCATTGAAAAAAAGATATCGGCGCTACGAGAGTCTGGAACCTGCCCCGGAATTTGTGCCGCTCCCTGGACCCGCAGAGGAAGATGTGCATTCGGATGTCAGCGCATCAAAAGGCACGACACGCCACGCGTAAGTCATGCTCACGTTTCGATTGCAGGGATGAGTGAGGTCAAACTTATGTCCGCGTCGGCACCAGAAGATAGATAGTGTTCCTATGCTTCATAATTTATGGTTTTGTAGTCCATTGTGAGAAAGGTTTGTGTTATGATGCGAATATTAAGGATTCCGAATGAAAAGGAATAGTTTGAAAGTGGTTCTTTTTTGAAATAAGTAAATGAATAAATAAATGAATGTTGAATTTTTCGTTTAAGTTTTATGAATGAAATGAAATGTTGAACTTTTATGAACATATTGATCTTTTGGTCGTAAAGGAGCTCCGACACGGGGAATGAAAATTACGAAGCCAAAGCGAATATTTCGGACCCGGCAGGGAAGCGCCTGAAAACTGAACAGATCGATCGTATATCGCTGTCATCCGGATCGATCGATAATCCTGGCAGTCAAGAAACCGTGACTCTTGAAGACACAAGACACTCCAGTTTTGGTAAGTAGTTGAAGATTTTATGGAGTGCCGGGGAGGTGGGGGGGGGGGGCGGGGGGGGCGGCGGGGGGAGGACATGAGGTCCGGAAAGAGTGACTGTGCTGATATTATATGAAGGTAAAAGTGCGCACGTGACTTTTTTACGTAGCCAGTTTCGGACGAGTTTGTGAGCGAGTATTTCATGTGTCCCAATGTGTTGAAAAACGTTGCAGGTCTTAATTTTAATTCGAGTGTCGATTGTTGTGAGAACAAGCTACACGACCTTACAGTAACCTGGTGTGACATTAAATAAAATACCTGTAACGTTTACCACTGATATCATTCCTCCCGGTTGAACACAGAGTGTGAACAGTTGACAAAATCTTGTGCTTGTGTTTCTGAAGAAAAAGAAAAAAATCTAAATAAATAAATAATAATGGCAATAATAACAAATATATTAGTGAAACTGACGAAGTGCCCCGCAGGCGTGCAATCCCAGAATTTCATTTTTCGGTGGCTGGCAATAGCTACACCCAGGTGCACATACACCCTATATTCTTTCCCTATGCAAGGGTAAATTGAATCCCTCGGGTAGTCTTTGAAATCTATCGCACAAACAAACATCCTGTCGAGATGCTGACGGCCTAAGATATTTGGATTTTCGACCAAGTCCCCAGGACACATTTTTCCGCGGCCGGCAAAATCCATGCCCAGGTGCACAACTACACCCTATATTCTTTCCCCATGCAAGGTTTAAGTGGAATCCCTTAAGCAGTTTCTGCAATCTATTGCACAAAAGGCATTATATCCGAAATGTTGACATACGGACAGACAGATGAACAGACGGACGGACAGACCCGAATTCTGTAGCCCTCGCTTCGCTTCGCGGGGGACTTACAATCATCATCTTCGTCTTCATCATCATCAGCAGCATCATGTTTCAAAGTTAATAATAATAATAATAATAATAATAATAATAATAATAATAATAATAATAATAATAATAATAATGCAGGGTTTTTATATAGCGACTTTCGAGTTGAAGCAACTGCTCAAACCGCTTTACATCAAGTTTCAAACACACATTACAGTTATATTTATTTTAACCCAAGATTACTATTAATTCGGCGTGCTCATACAGTGTTTCTTATAGTCCCTATCTGAAGCAGCCAATTTGGCGCTTTACAATATTCCCAAGTAAAAAGGCAGAAAACTACATAAGCACATCGGTATCCCTGGGGGTGTAACTTTTATCAATGTTGCGATTCCTAGCCATGAGCGGGATTCGAACCCACAACTTACAGCACCACAACGTTTGGCTGTGGCAGCGGCTTTAACGACTCGGCCACACCTAATAATAATAATAATAATAATAGTAATAATAATAAGAAGAAGAAGAAGAAGAAGAAGAAGAAGAAGAAGAAGAAGAAGAAGAAGAAGAAGAAGAGCAACAACAACATAATAAAAACAATAATAGTAATAATCATCCTCATCCTCATCATGTATCACAGTAATTAGCAGCAGATTAAACCCGCCTTAAATAAGGATATGATAAGAAAAGCGGAAGTAAAACACATCTAGGACCATGCAGCTATTTTTAGAACATGACCCACTTGTTGACATAACCACACATAAACTTATAAAACTACCGCGTTCTGATTTATGAACCTACTTAAATGTTGTACGTTTTGAATACACAGAATCATTTCATTACTGAAACCTCGAGGCTTTTGAAACGGATATTTATTCCAACACGGAAGAAATTTAATTTGCCATGTGTTTCGATTTACCCTGCAGTCACTATTCGTTCTGAGATATCGCCGTGGATTCAGTTATGAGACAGTGACTATCTTCAAACAAATTTAGTTACACGACCTTGAGCCATTGGCACTTTGTGACACAATTTTTGACAAACTGGCCAATAAGGTTCTAGTTACACCAGTAAAGGATGTCACGTGAAGTCGATCAGAATTTTATCATGAGTCAGGATTAGCAAGGTGTTATTTTAGTCCACGCGGACTATTGAGCAATATACGATATTTTTTTCTAGACAGGGCAAAATTTGATCTATTACCGCAAATATTTGCAAATACTTTTTTTTGGAACATAACACATGTTCAGTAATAAATAGTGACTTGTTGTGTAAATGGTGTAGAAAACTAGTGCTGACATAGGTCAGTGGAAAATTATGACGTGAGCTCATATCCAGGATACGGATGGTTCCCACGCGGGGTTTTCCATTGTTTCCTGTACACGTCTGCCGTAGTGTTTTAATGGACGCAATATTCAGAAGGCAGTTCTTGATATTTTCTCTATATGTGGCTGCAGAATCGCCGCTCTAATTGGGTGTGAAAATGGCTTTTCTCTTAAAACTAATTGAATATTTGGTCGACACGAGAGCCACTCACACAAAAATACTGAAAACAAAAAGCAACTCGTTGAAGTGCTTGGATAAAGTGTACTTTCCAGTTTAATAGAAGATCCCAGTGATGTCATTTTACCTGGGGATTTCCTCCTTTCGAGTGAATAAATCGAGAAGTGGTTATAGGTTATTTATAGCACGCATTTGTATGTACTCAGCCTAAGGTTTCAGTTTTCATTGTAAAGGAAAATACACACGTAATCACTGAAAGAAAACCGAAAAGGCTTCTTGGGAGATTCTCACTAAGACTGTGGTAATCATAGTGACAGCTGTCGAAAGATCTGTGGATAATTTTTGGATAAAATTTCTCACTGTAATTCTCATTGTTGGCCTTTGCTAATCTACTACGGAACTAATAGAAGGAAAACACAGAACAATCGAGATGTTTGGCTACTACGATTACAATACGTGTGGTCATTACAGCTATTGTGAGTAAAACTAAAACCGTTTGCAGTAAAAGTTACTGCACATTTTGTTTGTGTTGAAATATGCCGCATTGTATCTGAATATAGAATGCCTGATCAAAATTGGCATAACGAAAATGGCCATTTTTCGTTTTTCTATTTGACTGTTACGTGTGGTTTGTTAACAGAAACTTGACTGATTCCTTGATTGTTTTTTTTTTTTTTTTTTTTGGCTTAGTGGGTAGTTCTCTGATCCGTTTTATTCTCGTGAAGTGTGTAAATTCGTCTACTTTCTACAGTAGCTATAGCCCCTGGTGTCACGTGTCTGAATGAACACACCATATGTCTTTTATTTCAGAAAATAAATGAAATTAGGGTAAAAAACATTTGAAAAAGGCCATTTCGTAACTTTTTCCGTTTGTATTTCCAATAAAAAAAAAATATCGATGACTAAAAACTAATAAACCATTTTTTTTTGCAATATTTATCACGCATTTCGCTTAAAACGATCTTTCCGCGGGCTTTTGCTCTGCTCTTTTGCCATTGTTTTTGCATATTTTTAAGTAGGTACATCACTTGATTCGCCAAAAAATGGGACACTAAAGGATTTTTAGAATCTTGTCTGAATTAATAGTAAAAATGAACCATGTGGTGACGCTACAATGCCAGCAATACACCTTCCCAGATCCACTTATTTCTATGTAATCTACACTTTGGCGCTGGTAGGGTGTGTTGCAGACTAATATGTCCCTGGACAGCACAGTATAGTGATGCACTCAGTGCAGAACATGATACCCACCGTTTTAGTACGTCGTCTTTTTTGGCAAGGACGGTACCAGAAGAAGGTTAAAATTTCTAATGTTCAGTTATCTCTTTATTAAAGAATCATTATAAATTTTAGAATGTTTTTGAAAAGGTTGACCCATTTTATTGTTTACGCTTTCCCGCTATAAAAAAAATTCATCTTTTGCTGTTTATTAAACAAACAGACCAAGACGTGAGCGATCGAAGCTTTCGCAGTGACCAGATCATATCGCCTGCTGACAATCTGCACCCCTTGTCACGTGATTCCGCCGTGTCACGTGACTCACTAATGTCCCCACCAGGAAGTGTGCACGGGATCTCGCGAGATTCAGTCCTGTCACCTGGGCAGCACGTGGACTCAGAGTACATGATGACGTCACGCCCTGAACCGGTTCAGAAACTGGAAGAAGCAGGATCAATGGAGACTGACATTGTAGGAGGTAAGTCCTGGACTAAATGGAATTTCTTCCCCTTCGCACAGAGAAACAACGCACAGAATTCCTGGTAATTTCACAAGGTTTCTCGCACACCGTCTGGGTCCGTAATCATGAAGCGTTACTATCCCCAGTAGCACTCCTGGCCGTTGTAATTTCGATGACACTAGTAACGCCACTAAGCTATACAAGCAATACAGTTTGTTTTTTGTTGTGTTTTTTTTTCACCTTATTTCAACATGCAGTTTCTACGTACGTTTAGCAGATTGAGTTTGTCATATTTTGCAATAAACGATCTAAGACAAATTTAACTCAGAGATTTATACACTTGCGGATGAGAAATCGATGTTTTCAGTTACATATTTATGTTTTAAAGGAAACACGCCATTAAATCTGACTTCGGCAGGAAGTACGCCCACTGAATCAAAAATTGCGGTGAAGCCCCTGGTATCACGACCGACCGTGTTGTAAGTCACCTGACAGGCTTCTGTAAAAAGTATCTCAAACCAACAGTACCCTGTTAGTTGTTATGGTTTGTCTTCAAAACAAAATAACTGACAGTTAGCTTGGTACTTGCACCATTGGTCTATTACACAGTAATATCATTTTATTTATTTACTTATTTATTGTTATACTATTCGCGTATTCATGGTGCTTATTGCTTGAGTAGTATCCTGGTTGGAAATCAGCAGTCCTACATTGGATTTATCAACCTTTATTCAGCTAGGGCGCGCTCTTAAGTTGTCATTATGCGGTGGTCAGTTTAAAGTAAAAAAATGATGTAGGATATGCGAATTGCTTCTGCAGTTCACTTGCCCTTTTAGAACAAGCTGGTTCGATAACAGGAATTGTTCTAGTTGTTATTCTATGGGGTTTTTTTGTCATGTTGTTTCACAGGAGTACAGGACTTAATCGGCTAGCACAGGAGGCGGAGCAACCTGCATCCAGCTCCGCCTACTTTCTACAGGTCATGATTCAAACGTCCGAGGGAAAATTAGTACCTGTGCATATACCCGCAGCTGTTAGTAATACCATGTCAGATACTTTAGCAACTGACGCTGTACCCATGGACACGGCTGTTGCAACCCTAGCAAGCCCTGGCGGTAGTTTAAGCACTGGTAACTTAGCAACGGCTAATGAATACTTAGCCGCGAGTCCTGCCGGCCTGCCCCATCTAGCGGCGGTTTCTGGTAACCTAGCAACGAATACTGAAACCGTAGCAAATGCAGCTAATACAGTTGTGAAAGCCGAGATACAACCATTACTGATAACGTCATCGGTGGCTGTGACTAGTACTACGGGAACCGTCAATGCATCGTCATTAACGAAACAGGTACAGTGCGTATTCGATAACTCGAGCTTCAATACTCAAGACTTATAATTATGTGTGTTTTTATATTCGATAAATAGAACTTCGGAATAAATCGAACAGTGCTCACAGTGCAAAGCATGTTTTTTTTTACAATTCAGAGTATTTTCGTTTCTGATTACTCGATTCCTAGAACATTTGTTTTGGGTCCGGCGAGGTTCTAGGTATTCAAGTATCTACTATTATTGTAAGTCTTAATTCTAAGCATATGGTGTTGTAAAATGCAAGCAGTGCCTATAGAAAAACATGACCTCTCTTACAAAAGAATCATACAGTGATCCGTTTTCTGTGATTATTTTTTTGTCCTTAAGAACGATGACTTTCGTGTAGTATGAAGATCAATTGCAAAAACAGATGAAAACTTGTCTAATATTTTTCAGAAAATCAAACAGCGTGTATTACAGTCTCAAAATTTGAGCTCCCCATCGGGCGGAAACATGCCGTTGTTGACAGAAGCCGTTGAACGTGTGACGTCACATAAGATACATAACCAGACGAGACGTGACAGCTGGCTGTCACGTGATAGCTCGCAAAGCTCCTTTGAAGTCGAATACCAAGACGCCGACTCGACAAACATGTACAAGTAAGGGCAGGCGGGGTCTGCATTCGTGCACAGTGCCGCCTGATTGGCGGTTTGGGCGGGGGGGTGTGGAGTGGAGGAGTGGTGCTAATATGTAACATACCTTTGTTGTGGCATGTTTAAACTGGTAACGTGATATTTCAAAGTTGATACATTTCAAGTCTGAAGACAAAGTTTCAACAAGCTGAGGAGTAATTTCTGGAATTGCTTAGGCATTTCACTTAATGTTTGATGAAGAAAATTGCTTGTATTAATGAAGAAAATTGCCTGTATGTTTCTGGAGTTTTAATGTGTTACTTCGTCGCTGCTCCCTTCCCCCCTCCCACTCCCCCCTCCCCCCCCCCTCCCCCCCCCCCCCCTCTGAGCAATTCACTCGTTTCAACTTGTTAAATATGAGGCTCTGCAATGCGTTCACTTGTTTATTATTTGTAGATCTGTGTACTTCTTTGTTTTTCTTTTAGACATAGTGCAAATTTCACGCAGGCGACAACTCCGGAGTCGGACGCAGACGATAAGCGAAGAAAGTTCCTGGAGAGAAATAGGTAAATAAAGGAGTTTATATGTGGAAATTTCCAAAACAAACTCATGCAGTGAAGGCAATTTCCACCTCCTGGTCACTTTTTAGTGATAAGTTGGCTGAGGATTTTCTTTAATAGTGACAAGGACGATGTTTTTATCAGACTGCAACTAATGAATATATGCTCAGGATACCTAACCCTAACCTCTCACCCAGGCAGACAGGAAGACGGACCATATCGTGCAGTCATTACTTATGGGGTGGAGTCCAAAAAACCGTCACAGATAGATAGATTGTGACTGCATTTTTGACTCCGCTCTGTTTATGGTGCTACATAGACAGTATAGTTTCCCCAGAATTGTGACTTCGAGTTCGAGGTCCAACCTGTCTTGACCTACGGCTTTTGCTTTGTCAGTCTGACCTTGACTTTGACAGCTTGTCTTTGAATGAGTTTCATTGCCACTGCAAAAACACCAAATTGTCGTGTCTGGTGACAATTTAAATCTGACTAACATTTCATGTTGAATTAATGTCCTAGTTTTTTAATAAGAAGTAGAACCAGTTTCCAACCAAACTTTGTTTACATGGTTTGGAATATGAAGTATTAATATCCCCTGTACACGCACAGTGTCCACTTGGAACGTTGGCTGTGCAGTGATAAGGGAAGTTTGACACGCCAGCTTTTCCTAACGCGCCATACTTCCTCATATTTCTCCAGAGCGGCGGCAGCACGATGTCGGAATAAGAAAAAACAGTGGGTGACGAATCTGGAACGTAAAGCGGAAGAATTACAGTCCACGAATACTAGACTCCAGGTACAGTCCAACAGCTAGCCAATTATTCTGGCAATAAAGCCAGTTAGATACCAAGTCTTGAAAGTAACGTTTTTGGTGGCGTATATTTAGCCGGCCATGGCAGATTTGTGTACTCAGTTATATCGTTAGGCCGCCTATAAATAGCCTGGCATCTTCATTTCCTGGTTATAGTAATGGCCTGTAACATATATGTCGCAGGCAAACTGCCATATCAGGCATTTTCAGGCAGTTTGTAAACTACCCGATTCAGTCAGCCACTTTGTAAACTGCCTAAAATTTTCAAACACTTTGTAAACTGGGCTCCAACGGCTCCAAAATTTAACAGTTTTCCTGAAATGGTATTTGCGTTGTTTGTATATTAGGAGAAACGGCTATTTTGCTTTTATTTGTTTACTAAAAAAGTTAAATAACTTACTCTGGGTTTTCATATTTTGACAACAATGGTATAGATCTCTGGAGATAGAACTTGTATAAAAATGTACCTTGCAATTATATTATCTTGGATCGAGATTGCAGTCGGAAAGTATTACAATTGAGGTCTGTCTTTAAATATCCAATAATGACATCATAGCGAGGGGTAGTTGCAATTTAGTATTCCATTGCTGTAGGTCGCGATTAAAAATATCTATTTGAAAATACATTTCAGTCAAATTCAAAGGGCCTATTTTGTGTTAATCGCAGTGCATTGGGATAAAACAGTGATTTTTGCTTTCTAACAGGTTGTGAGTTTTCTTTTGATTGAAAATATAAATTTAGACTATTACTATGGAGATGATCTAAATTTTTTTTTAAGAAGTGAATTTAAAGATTCATTTCTTGAATAAAGTTCTTATTGATTATAACGAAGACGTAAATTTGGTAATTATGCTCCTATCATTTTTTAATTGTCCAACGGTCATTTAATTTTTAGACTCCTTAATTAGAAAATAATATCCTTTATCAAGTTCTGTTACATTATCTTCCTATGATACCAATTTGAAGTGGTTAGTTTTTTTCATTAAATTGCGAAGAGCCAGGTTTGTTTTTCAAACAGTAATAAGTAATTGTAGTGGCTATTTTCATACATCGCGTTGTAGTCCAATTTGAAAAGTTTCTCTCCTGTTAAATGGTAGATTTCATTGTTATAAAGATTAAATAAACCAGCAGTAGCTTGTGTCAACGCTGTAAAGTAAACGCCATTTCAGGCAAACATTTTAGGTGAAAATTTTGGAGCCCTAAAACTAGGCAGTTTACAAATTGGCTGAAATTTTTAGACAGTTTACAAAGTGGGTGACTGAACCAGGCAGTTTACAAATTTTCAGGCACTTTATAAACTGTCTGATTTAACAGCTTGCCTGTGACTTGTACAATTTTTTATTATGGATTTGGTACCAAAATGTCAAATCAGCCACATTGCAATCTTCCTGAAAAATTTCAAGTTGATTGCAAATTGCCTGGTTCGACCAGCCACATTGCAATCTGCAAAAAAAAAAAAAAAAAAAAAAAAAAAAAAAAAAAAAATCAGCCATATTGCAGTATGCCTGATTTTAGAGCCACAAAATTGATAATAACCACACACAGAGTCTGACTTATCTGAGTATCTGCTCACGGGTTTTACGGTGTCATCCATATGCCGTCTATTCCTTCGTGCGAAATGGGATTCCTGTTCCCAAATACAGTTAAATATACGATAATAATCACGCCTACTCCCAGATTCCAACACTGGCTAATGTGACAGTTTGACTGTAATATATATAAATAAGGCCTGAAGACTAGACCGTAAAGGAAAAAGGCTGAAAATTTCTGCACTTCATTCTGTTTCGTTTGATATTCATTTCATAATAATAAATATTGAATAACCAAGAAAGATCACGAGTGTGCTTTGTATCGTGACAAAAGAAAAGGGTGGTTTGTGTTGCGTAGGCAACTGTGACATAACACCTTAGAATTCTTAGCGATAAACTGTGGGAAAAAGCTGAAGAAGGGTAAGTTTTCAGCAAACAAAACTAAACCAGTGGTAGAACTTTTAACGGTAAAGAATGCGTTGTGATATGCTTTCCAGAACGAGGTGACACAGTTAAAGGCAGAAATGGTTCAACTTAAGTCATTATTATTGGCCCACAAAGACTGTCCAATCACATTGCAGCAACGCCAGGCGGGTCAGCTAAAACTTTATTCAGGTTCACAACTTTACTATGTTTGTGTAGCGGAATTCCTCGTCAACCAAGAGATATTTCTCTAAATAGAACACTTACTTCATTAGTTACTTGAAGGAAAGATATTTTTTAATGAAAAATATTTTAATCAGTCAGTTTAGCATCCATGGTGACAAATTTATTTTTACCACAATGGAAGTTTTTTTTCGAAGATAAGTTAATCATCAATTTACAGAAACTGAGTATACCGAATGTAAATGCTTCGTTTTTGTTTTTGTTTTTGTTTTTTTTTTTGTTTTTTTTTGGTTTTTTGTTTGTGGTTGGATGATAAAAATCGACTCATTTCGAATAATGAACTTCTCATAAAATATCGTTCGGAATGGATTTTTACGTGAAACATACTAAAAAAGCAATCGTTCTTAAATTTTATTTCAGAAACCTTCATTTCAGATTCAGTGGAAACCGGTGCAGTATCATTGGACAGCCAATCAAAGATGGGCACGAAATTGGTGTCCTTGGCAGCTGCTCCTGTGAAAACAGGACTAACCAATAAAAACGAATCGTCTTCGAACAATGCGCCACGTGGCCAAGACAGTGACCAATGGTCGACGACACATGTTAAAATCTTACCTGCGACATCACAAAATTTACTGACCAGTGCTTCATCCCTCGCCATTGATCTAACCAAACTTTCATGACACGAGTAGACGGAATGTTGTGCTGTGGATGAGTAAAATGTTGTTGAACGAATGTGTTTGGGGATTGTTTATGCTTGGATAGGGGTGGAGACTGATCTTTGATTGACAGCAAGCTGTATTTTTTGCAACGTACGAATGATTTGAGTAACTGTAAACTTACATTTTAATTATGTACCCAGAGGCTTTACTGAATATAGGAGGTTAAATGACGGATTAATGCAGGACCAGGTTCTATATATAGGACTCGTGTACAGGACGAGCAAAAATCTCGTATGCAACTTGTTATGTAGATAGTATCAGCGCTGTGCAATATGTCATTTTTAGTGTTGTTTATAGTATGTCATACAGTGTATTTTCTGCCAACAACCAACCCCCCTCTACGAACGCCTGAAAGGAGTAGGGGGATGTTGTGAATGGTAGGTAGAGCTGGTGGTGGCATACAGTGTGCGAAAGGCTGTCGGGTCGAAGCTAGAGTTCGTTCGGTTGAGTTTACTCAATGGAACTGCTATGCTGACCTTTTATGGGTGTTTGTGGCGGAGGGGGGGGGGGGGGGAGGGCATGACATGAAGATAAAGGAGAGGGCAGCCCGGAAGGTCTTTTGCATCACTGATATTTTGTTATAGTAAATAGAAGTAACTGAAAGAAGTAACTTCTAAAAGGCCATGTCAACAAAGAAACGCCATCTCATCCATAATTTCTAGTGATCACTTTCCTGCTTCCGTGTTATGTGTTTAAACTAACGGAGTTTGAAGAAATTCTTAATTTTGCGTTGTAAGTATAAATTTTTTTCTGATGATTCAAATTACTGGGAATAAATTTTATTGTTCAGTATCCTGGGAAGTAATGTAATCGTTTCGTGGTGACATCCAAAATCTCGCTTTGTTTGAGTTTCAACTTACAATAGAAGCCTTTTAGATCGAGAGTGGCAGATAGCAGGCTAGCTTGGAGGTGGTCTACTTAGTAGCGTTGATGTATGTCAAATATTCCTCACGCTGTTTATGACCAGGATCTCCTCACGAGGGGATATCGAAGAGAGAAGACCTTGTAAACGCGTTTTTTCCGGATCTGTGAAATCTGTCCGAGCGCATCCTGAAAATCATATCACTGCCCCCCCCCTTCCCTTATTCCAAAATTGGAAGGATTAGCCTCGCCATACCCTGTCTGCCAAACGCGTACACAGCAAAAGCTGAAACCACATCTCCCTCTCCTTCCCCTGTCTTGTGCTGTGACGTTTTGGTTCAGAATATTCACATTTCGGGGGAGGAGGGTTTTATGTGCGGAGCACCTTGTACATAAGAAATTACAAATGCAATTCTGTTTTCTACTTTCTACTCTCCACTTGGAATAAAAGACTTTCAATCATCTCTTCTGCTGAGTAGTTTACATATAGTCTGTATTGCATATTATTAAGGGCGTTCATTATCACATATAAGAAATACTGTACTTAACTGGTCTTACCTTAATTTTAAGTCAGTGTGGTAGATCTAATTCGTGATCACGTGATCTATTACAAATAGTGAAAACGAGAGGGAGGGATTGAGAATATCTCCATAAAACTTGTGGCTAGCAATGCCTTACCGGTGTAGAAAATAATTTTTGTAAACGAGGGGCCCTCCCCACCCCCATTCATTTCTGAATGTAACACATGGGCGCATAGCCAAAACCGTTGAATCTGGTAGGATGCAATCTGTATTTAGTCATACTATACAATGCTGCGGTTATTGTCTGAGTTTTGACGCATGAATCGCCACGTGACGTTGTTGCGAAGTGATATAAATGCGGATAGTTCAGAATCCCGAGTGAGTCTGCGTGCTCTCAGGAAAACAAACACGCGCCCATTGTCTGGATATGTAGCGCATTATAACGCGCCTATTGTCCAATTATATAGCGCATTATAACGCGCCTATTGTCCAATTATATAGCGCTTTATAACGCGCCTATTGTCCAATTATATAGCGCATTATAACGCCCATATTGTCTGGTTATGTAGCGCATTATAACGCGCGTATTGTCCAATTATATAGCGCATTATAACTCGCTTATTGTCTGGTTATAAAGCACGTTATAACGCGCCTCTTACCTGGTTATATAGCGCGTTATCAGCCTTCATAGATATCACAGTGGAACTAGAGCGGCCAGTGCACACAAAACATAAGAGTGCAGGCTTATATTACACACTTTCAATCGATACCTACTTAAGTTTCTTGTTTTTGTGAACAAAAACAAATGTCTCCCCGACCAAACCCATGACCCCCCCTCCCCCCTCAAACTGAAACAAAATATTCATTTCTGCAAACATAACCTTCATTCATTGTAAAAATCATAAAATAAACCAAACAGATGGTGGTCACTAAAACAGACATAAATGAGCATCTTTTTTCATCGGAGTCTGAAAGGTGGTCGCTAAAACGGGTTTTACTGTAGGCCCCTCTTATCCAGATCTGAAGTTGGTCGCTATAGCAGTTTTACTGTACGTTACATTTTTATCCGGGTCTGGAAGGTGGTCAAGACAGGCAGGTTTTACCGTACGTCTTTTTACCTGAATGTGGAAGGGGTCACGACAAACGGTTCTTACCTTACATCTTTTTATCCGGGTCTTGAAGGTGGTCGGGATTTTTTTTTTTTTTTTTTGCTGACCATCATCCTCCACACGCCCCCCCCCCCCCCCCGCCCCTCAGCTATTTACTGTAGGTCCGACTATAAACACAACTCTAACCCTTTTACCCAAGGCAACGGTAACAGTCTGTACCCTAAGTGTAGTTATAGCCATGATAGACTACCTTGTCTTCGCACATTCCCATCGGCCAAATAGCACTAGCAAGGCATTCTTCATAACTGCGCATCAGAGATGACGCACCTCGGTGGGAGAAGGGGGAGGCATTTCGTAGGCAAAATGGTGAGCTGCTCCTCATAACACAAGATATCAGACGACCCAATTTAATAGCGAAAAATGCTTCTGCACACAATGCTAATCGATACAGCATGGCTCCTATATAGAGCACATCTTGGTAACCTAATCAAGTATGCGGCGAAAAAAAAAATCAATAGCTAGAGCTGCTTAGAGCTATAATACGACAATAGCATTCCATGACCTCGTAGATAACGATCCATCATGCACCGCAACTGACACTGACCCCTGACTGAGTGGCATGTTACGTAACAACCACAGATGAGAAATGCACAAAAACTTCAATTTCAGGCAATAACAAATAGCAATGGACCGACAATAATGCTGTTACTGTTTTGAAGCTTTCTAAAGAATGCAGGAACACTAGAGAATCTTCGGGAAAATCTTCCGAAATCCCCAGCGCAGTTAACACGCATGCATAGATAACAAAGCAGCCAAAAATGGGGAGGTTAGGGTGGGGGGGGGGGGGGGCTGTTGACGTTATGCACCTTTCTTGATTTTCTATACGAGTTCAATAATGTTTAATAAAACCGTGTGACCTATTCGAGGAATAACTACACCAAATTTAAAGTCGATCCGACTTTCCGATGTCGAGATGTTTTGCTTAAGAACTGATAACTTTTTACCTGTCAAAAGTTGAAACAGTCGTCTGACTGAACCAAGGAATATCCATATAAAATTTTAAGTCGATATAACTTTCCGTTATCGAGATATTATGCATAAAAGATCTGGTTCAAAATATACACATTTTACGCGATGACGTCATACGCCGCTTTCGTTCGTTCTTCTCGTGAAAAATATTTAGAGTTTCTTTCGGACCTACCAAGCAATAATCCAAAGTTTCACCTTTCTCCGGCGTCCAGCAGCTGAGAAATTTCGCACACAAGATTTTTACGCAATGACGTCATACACCCGCCCTAATCACGTGACACGCCAAAAATTGATAGAACAGTCCGGCTGACCCAAGGAATATTCATATAAAATTTGAAGTCGATAGGACTTCCCGTTATCGAGATATTTTGCACACAAGACCTTGTTTATAAAATAAAACATATTTTACGTGATGACGTCATACGCCGCATTCGTTCGTTCTACTCGCGAAAAAATCCTATAGAGTCTTTCGGACCTAAAAAATAACAATCCCTCCAAGTTTCAACTTTCTCCGATGTTCAGTAGCTGAGAAATTTGGCACATAAGATTTTTACGTAATGACGTCATACTCTTGCCCTAATCAGGTGACATACGTAAAAAGTTGACAGAACCGTCCGACTGACCCAAAGAATATCTATGTAAAATTTGAAGTCGATAGGACTTTCCGTTATCGAGATATTTTGCACACAAGACCTTGTTTATAATATGTACATATTTTACGTGATGACGTCATATGCCGCATTCGTTCGTTCTACTCGCGAAAAAAATATATAGGGTCTTTCGGACCAACCAAGCAACAATCCCACCAAGTTTCAACTTTCTCCGATGTTCAGCGGCTGAGAAATTTCGCACACAAGATTTTTACGTAATGACGTCATACGCCTGCCTTAATCACCTGACATGCGCTAAAAATTGATAGAGCCCGCCGACTGATCCAAGGAATATTGATATAAAATTTAAAGTCGATAGGACTTTCCGTTATCGAGATATTTTGCACACAAGATCTTGTTCAAAAT
This sequence comes from Protula sp. h YS-2021, assembly GCA_949752745.1. Classification (NCBI taxonomy): domain Eukaryota; kingdom Metazoa; phylum Annelida; class Polychaeta; order Sabellida; family Serpulidae; genus Protula; species Protula sp. h YS-2021. The sequence continues at coordinate 32,712,270 of OX457031.1, read as the reverse complement.
ATATACATATTCTGCGTGATGACGTCATACGCCGCATTCGTTCGTTCTACTCGCGAAAAAAATCTACAGAGTCTTTCGGACCAACCAAGCAATAATCCCACCAAGTTTCAACTTTCTCCGATGTTCAGCGGCTGAGAAATTTCGCACCCAAGATTTTTACGTAATGACGTCATACTCTTGCCCTAATCACGTGACATGCGTCAAAACTTGATAGAACCGTCCGACCTTACCAAGGAATAATTCGATCAAGTTTGAAGTCAATCCGACGTTTCGTTCTCGAGATATCTTGCACACAACACTTTGTTCACAACAGACTGACACACACACACACACACACACACACAGACACACACACACACGTACACACATACACACACACAGAACGTACAAACACTATATGTCTCCCCTTGGTCGGGGAGACATAATAATCACAATGTGTTAATGGGTAGATATTGTCAAATCATCTAAAATCTGAAGATGGAATAGAGTGAGAGGGGTGGGGTTATGGTATGGGGATGATGTTACCGAGAGGTCCGTTTACTTTTTAGTGAGAGTTTGGTCTTAGCATTTCAAATTAAGGATTCGAAGTTATATTTATGACTTGCTTCACACAGAGTTTAAAAAATACTCTTGCTTCGTAAAAATGGTAAATAAAGCAAAGACTTGAACTCTTTCACTTTTATTGACCTTAAGCAGTGAATGTATCATTAACGTTTGTATTCTAAATGAAAACGTAACGGTGGAAAAGCACTCGTACTATTCTCGAATGAAAACCATTTGAACTTTTCAATTTCCATATTCTTACGATTTTCAGCAAAATACTGTATCGTAAACTTCTGATGTTTAACGCAATATTTTAAAAGGCTTATGTACATAGCACTTTTAAAGAAGATGAGTTAACTTATTCACAGCTGGGGTAAATCTCCAGCCTACACTGTAATACAACAGAGTTTGGTTTTTCAATTTGAAAACAAAGTTCAAGGTCGTTGGACTGCCAACAGTGAATAACCAATATGTCCCCCGGTAGAGTCTCTCCTTTATAAATGATCTCAATTTTCTTAATTTTTTCAAGCGCAAAATCTCTCTTTGAAAATTTTAGCTTGCCATCAAAGGTCAATCGCGATGCCGTTTCATGTACGATTTTTAAATAGTTAGCCTGGTTTGTGTGATAATAATAGTCCATATGTGTCGTATCAACCAAATATCGATGAGTCATCGTGTCAGCTGGTTTGAGCACGGGTTCTACAACACTAAGCTCCACACCCTTGGGCTCCACAATACCAGAATAAAAAATTTCCTTGAATTCTTGAGGTATTTCTATGGGTTTCTTTGTATTCAAGTCCACTAGGACGTTAAAAATAGAATCTTTATGCAGCAGTTGCCCGGTTTTGGTTGAAAAAGACTGCAGTGCTTGGCCGTAGGATGATCTGCCCACGTGTGACAGAATGTAGTGAAATCTCACCGGGTTGTAGTAGTTGGCTTTGTCGTAGAAGTGCGGGCTCAGTTCGTAACGAGCTGCGCCTGTTAACAAGCGTGGCATGTGTTCATCAGGACGAAATACTGAACCAACAGCTTCAGGCTTCTGGTTCTTTGAAAGTTAAGAAAACTGTACTTATAATTAAATTAAGGTGCACTTGGCTGGTGATCAGACCGCGGGGCTTTCTGATACTCAAGTACAGGTTGTGATCTGTAGTATCTGGTCGTTGATCGTGTGGATTTTTTCACAGAATACCGTGGACCGCAGGCGTCATGTAAAATTTGGCTCCATCAGTATTCAATCATCAAGTATTATAAATCATTAACTTATGTCTTTTAATTTTAACAGCAAATTTACAGCAAGGAAAGTGCGCAATTGAAAGCGAAAGTACCCAAGAATATAGCTGCGTCTGGGAACTGAGTAAGGAAGTCGGTCAAGGCCGGCGGCGTTGGGTCATTCCTTGGAGAGTAGAGGGTCACTCGCGCAGCTTCACTCAACGCCGCCACTTTCCAGATTTTTATCCTGCCTAAACATATATAAATATCAATCTTTAAAGAGCTTTCATCGTATTTTTAGGTCTCTTGTCTGTTTTTATATCCCCAAAATACGGATTGTCCTGACTGGAAGTTACTTAGAAGTTCAACGGTGCTATCTGAAACTCCACTTGCACGGAACTGAGTAACGTAGTAATCAGATACGGAACAATCCAGAGCGGCTTATTATAAACATGTCGCCAGGGAATTCCTGTAATCAGTAATTTTCTAATGACGCTGTTTTCAGTCATAACACGAATTCCCTAAGGATTTCGAGTCAAAGGGTACATTCTTTTGGGCCTCTCAGGAAACTGAGAATGCACTCTCCAAACAGATCAGAGAAGCTTCAGAGACAGTCCTAAAGAACACGTCTCAAAAAATCGATAAATAAAAAACACAAATCTAGTTATTTGGTGCTTACTTCAGATAAATATGTCATTTTTATGCCCAAAAATATATCCTGTGACAATCGTTTGTTGGAGCATTGGTTGAAATGTGATCTGTTTTACGTAATGAAGTCCCTACCACTTCAGCAGTACCAACGGTGATACAAATTCGACGTCAATCTATCGTTATTGAGGTTAAAACTTGGGGCCCTCTTGTATTTCACTATACATAGTGCAATCACGTGTAAAATTTTTCTTGAACTAAATTTCTTCTCTTAAATATCTATATTTCATATGTATTTTGGCAAGTAAGTTGTAGAAACGCCTTTGTTTACATTTCCTCCACGTTGTATCTGACCTTCTCCAAAGAAATTTTCCGAGACAAAAATTGTCTCTAGATATCGAGAAATTAACCAAAAGAACAACTCTCGTTTTTCCGAGAGCCTCTTGATTTTTCGAGACGGTCCAAGAGAATACGGCCAAAGATAAATGCAAAGATAACTGCAAAATACAACAATCCTTTAATCCTTTATGATGATCGAAACAGAAACTGGACAGAAAGAGTGTGAATTGAACGCACTGATCATGACTGCAAATGCTAGACTTGATTTTGTAACACGCATTACATACAAAAGTTACTGTTGCATACTAAATTTAAATTGTTTTAGCCCAGCAAACTGTTCACACTCGATGATTTTAAGCGTTAATATCTTAATATCCCACAAAATGCATATTTGAATGACGGATTTACATTGACAGTGCTGCCACGCCAAATTTTTCAAAAAAGGTTCCAAAATTGCTTCAAAAACGGTTTATTTATGGTTAAAAAAGGAGAAAAAGGGTTTCTGAATAGTTATTTTCCAGAAAATATACACAATAACGTGCAACGTAATACGCCCTTAATAAAGTCAAACATATCTTTTTAGTGGACATGAATCTCTTACTGTTACTGTCAGTTAATTGAAAGAAGATAAAATTATAACAAAGGTCCAAGAAAACAGAGGTAAACACAGGTCCAAAAATGTACTTAGAAGAAAGGGGTGCAACTGAATTGGGAAGACAAAATGGTAAACGCCTAAGAGTCTGCATAAAATAGGACTGAACATCAGTAGAACAAGCACGTCCAAGGACATGACCCTGCCGAGTTACCAAACAAGGAAAGAGAGAAAAACTCTGAAACGAATACTGTTAGGCCAAAAAATGAAGAACTTTGTTTCTGAACGTAACTTTTTTATAATTTTAATACACAAAAACCAGTTTTCCCATGTGGAAGCTACTCGAAAAGGGATGTTGGAGAGGTTGGGTTTTGACGATTCACGTATTTACCGACATTTACACAATTTTACAAAATTTTTAAAATTCCACCATTTCGGCATTTTTTGTCATTTGCGAAAAAAAGCAAAGTCCATACGGAGAAGCACCTGCGAAACTTTCGATTACAATTTTATAACTATTTGAAAAAGACTGAGAGAAATGAATGGTTTGACAATTCAGTTATTCAAAGTTCCGCCATTTCGACAGTTTTTGGCGAACCGCGAAAAAAAAATAATTGCCTGGTAGGCGAACCCCTGGGTAACATCCATGCGTAACATCTGAACGATTGGAGTACAATTATAGGAGGCGTAGCAGTTTAAAAATTGGTCAAAACGGGCACAAAAAGTGCCGCCATCCTTTCAGTTTTTCGTCAATCGTCCAAAAAAAGTAATAGCCATGTGGGGAGCACAACTGTAGGAGGAGTAGCATTTTAAAGAAAAGATTTAACACACGCACATACGTACACACATTCAAGCCCCCTATAGTGATACGACTAACCCAGTCTGACAAAGTCGGCTGGGTTAAAAAGGTTAGAGTGGCAGCACTGCATTGAATTTTGACTGACTTTCAAAATGGAAGCAGACATGACACTGGGTTCATAAAAAGTTAAACCCCAAGTATCGACATGACTAGAATACATACAACATTCACATCACTCAATGCATAAAAAGTAACAGTGAAAAGGGCTGAAGGCGCTGTTCGCTTAGAGGATTTACTAAGCATTTTGATAACACTGTACAATTTGACTTAAATATTCCCCAAAGACTCAAAGTTGTGAAAAAAAATTAATACGCTTAAGAATTTTAATTAATGTCGAGCTATTATCTTACTATAGAGGTATTTTCACCAAAAAAAAAACAAATAAATAAATAAATAAAAAAATATGCCCAATTCACCGACCACTGCGAAGCGCTCCAATTCTCTACAGTATCAATTCCAGAAGTCTTACAGTTTTGAATGAATTGGTGGTTTTACCATGCCCTGAAGTCTGTACATCACAATGCCTTTTCCATTTTTTAGAACACGAGCTAAAACATTCCAGTTGTCATCTTGTCCAAGAGCTACATCCAATCTATCCCCACAGTTACTTTCACCTTTATAAACAATTTCAAATCCCTTCAAAGCATTTTTCTTTAGTGAAGACATTTCAGTGCAGCTTTCCAGTGCTTCCGTAACAAATCGCATATAGTACTCATTGTTTGTGTGTCCATGCACGTCAATCATTTCTGTCGTCGCAAGATACGAACCAACCATTTTGTAGGTTCTTTCATGGGGTATCAAAATGCGTTCCGATTTTGGCAATTTTTTATGATAATCGGTCACATGTTTGGCACAAAACCAGTCTGGCAATGCGGCAACTTTTCTGCTCTTCCTATCCAAGTATACCCAAAATATCTTGTATTCAAAACCCACGAAACCTTCCATTTCATGCTCCATGAAATGATCGATATATCGATCGTTTGTCAAAGTTTGCGGTGCTCTACCCTGTATAGCATCTGCGTTATTTGCAGACACACGACATGGAATTAAAACTATACCAGTTGTTTCGAATGTACTTCTACCAACGTGTCCCAATTTTATACTAAACAGAATGTTTCTGTCTTTATTAAATATTGGTACCATTTGTTGGGCACTAAAATCAGACCACTTGTTTTCCAAACTATTTTGGTCCATTCGTGACTCGGGAAAATAATCGAATGGGTCACAAGCTCTCTTATCCGCATGTGCTACACTAAAACCGGAAATGAAAGTCATTCCATCGGTGCGCAGGCGCGTTGTGACGTCAAGGAATCCATCCTTCCACGCCAGCTGGCGACACCTGGCGATTATTTTCATTATTGTGCCAAAACTCTGAACGTCTGAAATACAAAATAAAGTGAAATCCAGTATATTAATCCATCCGCCAGATACAATGCAGACCGAACTGTACATTAAACAAAAGTAAGGCATTGCAGCCAAACCGTGCAAACTGATGCACTGATAATTTCCGTTTTTTTTTTCATTACCTTACCGCCAGGAAGTAATCAAAATGCTATACTCCAACACAAACGCTCAAGTCCAAATCCAGTAGCCCGACGGTTGGGTTCGAGCATAACATTCTCAAGACTATTTTTCAGTGAACTTCGAACGGAATTCTAATGTGGGAGCAGTAGAAAAGGTCGTCGTAAAATGGCTCTGCAGTATACTTCTTCATTTTGAAAAAATAGCACCCCCGACCCTCCCAAGGTAATTATTGCATACATATGAACAATTTCAATACAACAAAACTGAAATTTTCCTAAACACATGACTCATCAAACACATATACACTTGGATGCACTTAAAGCTATTTCAAGAAATTATTCAGTGCAGGCTCGCTCCTACGCAATCTGGGTGTAATGTTCAAAATTTACACAGGGAAGAAATGCAATCTTGCTTGCAATACTTACCCTGTTGTTTTTGACCACAAAACGTAACAACCATTTTATGAACGCCACACTTTGTAATGTCGGCTTCAAATACAGTAGAAACTTGTCGGACCACATAAATTACTTCCAACTAACGAACTTTCTGAAATTTTTAAGTGCCTTCCGAGTGTATGCCACATTCAAACTGCAAATTCAATCATTCAAAAGCATTCTTCGCAACATACTTCAAGTATGTGCGTGTTCGTACGATAAGTATATGTATATACAAGTTAAAGCAATTTGGGACTTACTGAATTTCAACGTACCAACGTGTACTGTATATATGTTGCAGGCAATCACCAAAACCATCATCTCATGAAATGAATACCCCATTGCCACATGTAAACCCACGAAACAGTCAAAAGCTACGCTATACAAGAGGTCAAGCCTCGATGAGCCATCATCCGCCACGTACCGACCCTATCCAGATCGCCATAGTTGTAGCCGGGCATGACGACTTCCGCCGTGCGTTCTTGCCTGTTTATACGTACTTCCGGCAGCGCCCCCGTCTGAGACAGCAACCTGACAAAGCGACATGACAAAGAAGAAGAAGAAATTTTCAAGTCAATAAAACACTTTGCTAAATAAATTTGCCAAAAAATAAATAAATAAATAAATAAAATAAAATTAAAAAAATAATAAAAAATCTAATTTCCTCCAATTTCGTTCTTAAACCGAAGGTTAGAATTATATTTCTTTCCACACGGAATAAAGAGTAAGGGTCCGAGTGTCGGACAGATAAACAGGCGGACACACTGACACAGTGCATAAAATGCAACATATATCCACCGAACGGTAGGAATATAGAATTCCCGTACTGAATACCGAATGGTTTTACTAAAACTCTTTAAAAATGAGTTCCACTTTGAGAGTATTCTCTATTGTACAATTCTACAACTAATGTGAATTCCAAAACACATGAAAAACCCAAATACACTGATGAGTGTGAAGTAACGGCGGAGTTGTAAATTTAGAGACTTACCGTGATGAAACAGTAGAGACGCTCTTGTTGGCAAAGCCGATCGATCGCCTAAGTACGTTTTGCATTTTGAATGTAGTAGGTTGAAGCAATCTCATAAAATCTAGTCATTTATGCCAATCAGTGTGAAAAAGGATTCACCTGTGTAAATAAATATTGGACAAACTTTAATGGGTATCACGCCATATAGTGATTTTTGTGCGAGCGAGACAAACATACACACACGCAGAGCGGGATGAAGGGAATTTCCATTGTTTGAATGGTTTTATGATTGGTTGCACAGCAAATGGTCAAACACAGGAATGTGATTAAACCGGAAACTGTAACCAGTCACCTCGTTTCCGTGTCCAGGAGGGTGGTGGCAACACCAAAAGATACCTAATCTATCGTGTATTACCGGATCTGCGGTATGTAAACATCATAATTTCGCAAAATGTTTTCATTGGCTGGCAGAAGGATACGGATGGCATTATTGACCGGTTCACCGGTCTATCACGACACTGATTGCGTAGCATGTTACGGCGGTGCCACTTCTAAAATACTGGTGATCGCGCTATTTATTCACATGAAACATATGTAATATACGGGATTGTCATTTGAACGGTGCAGTGCGGACTACTGTCCACTTTGGCCAAGTAATAAAAGGAATATTGTCTATTAAAAAATTCGCTTGTTTTGTAAATGGGGCACATTGTACGAGAACTCGTAGCAGATGTTTTAAAATTAGGACTGATATGTAGAGCACAAGCATCTAAACGCAGAAAGATGGTCCTTTATGGTTGGACCAGTTGTACCTCTGAGAGATATTTACAGGGTACAAGTAAAGAGGAGCTTGTTTAGAGTTTGTGCGCATGCTCAGTGACCTAATAACATTAGAATCTCAAAAACTGCAGAAAAAACATGAATCAAATGTACAAAATCAAATTTTTAGTCCACTTCACGAAAATCGCTTTTTAAAAAACCTGTTAGTTCGGACCTCAGTGTCCTGGAACGTGCGTTGAAACAGCCATAGCTTCAAAAGTTGAGATCAATCGTCATATCTATTGCAGGAACTGTGATCCTTTCTGTAATGGGAAGGGTCACCTGGGACTAGCTGGTAGTCAATTTTTCGACTCATATTCCCAGGCTTGAATTCTTGCATACCTTGCATTCTTAATTGTACATTTACCGAAAGTTCCTGTACAAAATGCCCTTCTTGCAAAACAGGGACAATATTTAATGGATAGCATATGTTTATTTCATTGTTAAAGTGGGGGAAAAAATTGGCAAAATCACTCTTTACTTAAGTTTAAGAGTTTCTTCGAGGTCGAAAATAATGCGCCAGGATACTTCTCAGTGTACTTTTAAAGATAAAAGCCTCTTGCAGAATTTCAGTGGGGGGAAAACATAAAGAATCAAACAAGAAAATACACTACAAGTTTATTTTCTCTGCCTTGGCGCATCTATAAGGTGTCAAAACTTTATTGGAGTGTGGGATAATTTATTTATGACATTATTATTATGAATTTTAAGATAAAAGGAGGATCGTTTATTGCGGGAAAAAGTGACAAATTTTCTAATTTTGCATTAAGTTTACCCCTATTAGCTGAAAAATGGAAGGCGTCGTAGCTCTGACAGGGAGAAACGAAAGCATTTTAGGATGAGCTCACTCGAGGCTAGATCCAAGAAGCAGTCCGCTATTGAGGTTCGGCGTAACGCTTCCAGTCCTCAGTATATAAAGATACGCAAGTCAACTGTGCTAGCTTTGAGGCACCTCTGTGTAGATGTGATGCAAAATTCAACGACCCACAAGTCTTTATTAGTATCTGGTAAAGGTCCTCAAAGTACAACTGCTTTGTTACGCTAATTTTAAACAGAATACCACGGAAACAACCACAAACCTCCCGCAATAACTGATACTTGTTTACATAAAGGGAGCATAGTTTATTACGTGAAAAAGTCAATCTTGCAATTATCCGCCAAAAACTTTTGAAGTGATATTTCAAAAACATAGAAAGAAGAATGTCCAGGGATATTGCAACCAGCCGAGCCCAACACAAGGAGAGTAAACCACTTTACCATTTCAATGTTGCTTACAAAATCATATATTATAGCTGTTAATATAAAAAAAATATGACTGTACCAAAAATATTTCTCGGTAAGACGGTTGATTGATTGATTGATTTATTGATTGATTGGTTTAACGACACCAGCAACCCGTTAGGGTCATATTGTGTCAGTTCTGTTGCTATAGGAAGACTCAGTTGAAACTAAAATCAATTAATATAGACAAAACAAGCAGTGTACACACCTAAAACCAACTAAATTCAATTTAAAACTTACTGTACAAGTGTATTTCTTTGAGAAAAGAAATAATTTTGCTTGGTGCTACCTTTGTAAAAAGGTCTTTCATGGAGTTCACACAGTAGTAGCGTGAACGAATGTTCTGAAAATCTACGCAATTGAGTAGAATATGTTTTACAGTCAAACGTTCTTGACAACCGGTAAGAAGGACCCCTGTCTGCATATATTACCTACCCCCTCCCATCCCCCCAACAACAAACTTGGTCAAAAACTAGTTAATTTAATCATGAGCTGGACTTCACCACGACTAACTCACCACCAAAGCAACTGTCATATTTTATAAGATCAAATCTACCAAATAATGAATGGAGACACAGCTTTCTCTCTCCTTATGCCGTTTTATTGTGAACCGTCACTCCAGCATAACTGACTTCAAGGATCAGGCCGGATCCAACTTTTCGTGAAAGGGAGGGGGGTTCAACTGCTGACACCTTGAGTTTAAAAGTTTTACGGAACCCAAAGCCTAATAGGCAAACTTTTTTTCGAATTTAGAGGAGGGGTTGTTCCCTCTGAACCCCCTCCCCCCGGATCCGCCACTGAGAACGAACTTAACTTTGCAGCGTCTCTTGTGTAATCGGCCCCATTTGCAACACACAACTATTGATCGACTCCGAAGGGCTTAGCACTCAGAGTATACAATGCTAAAAATAGGTCCGTGGGAAAACCAGTCATCTATTGTTAACACTGCTTTAAGACCGTTCAATCCGGTCACATGTGACTCTGTTCGTGTGTGTCGGGATGAGTGGGGGGGGGGGGGCAGATGAGGGGGAAACGGAAGGGGGAAGGAGGGCCAATAAAGAGATGTTAGATTCAACTATTGCCCCACAGATATTGTAGATACAAATGTACATGTAACAACATATACTAAAATATAGCAACGTCTGACAATTTTCAAAGTCCCGTCATTATGGCTGTTTCGGCCGATCCCGAAAAAAGTACTTTTCCGGTGGAGGATCATCTAGACATTCTACATGTGGAATATCAAGGAGATCCAACCAAAACTGTAGGAAGAGATGCATTTTAAAAAAGTTTCTCAAAATTTTCAAAGCTGACTTTCTGCACTTTAACGAAGAAATAAAAGATATGCAGCCTATTAAAAATTCCGGCTGTTTTACAAAAATGGTAAAGTGAGCAAGAACTTTCAGCAATGTTTGAATAACGGCGACTGATATGCAGGATTCGTGCCCCCAAAAAATATGCAGCTGGCCCCCCCCCCCCCTCCCCCAGTAGGGGAACACTGTAAGGATTCTTAGCTCTTACAGAAAGATGTACGCAGTCATTTAAATCAGAGCTGACTCGGAGCTAACTCGTAGCTAGGTTAATCTGAATCTAGGAGAAAACCAGAAGACTGAAGCTGGCAGAAAATAAGAAAGGAACTACATATTCGCGAATAATTATATATTTAATCGAAAGAGTGGAGGAAACAATGAGCGAATAAATAAAAATAAAATACTTTGCTGCAACAAAAGAAATCGTGCTTAAAGCAGAAAAGCAGAAAACCGGAAAATTTTATACTTCGAACAGTTCTACACATTGAGTCGTAAATTCCGCACCAGAACACCTGTGGGGTACATTGTGAATTACCATATCATGTATGAGATGTAGTGAGACAGCGGCCTGATTTCAGTGCCACGACGCTGTAGCAGAAAATGTCACTGCACAAGCCACAACACGCTGGACACTATTACTAATGTGTCAACCAGCAATACCTCGGTACCCGAGTACCCGATTGAAACTGGGCAGCCCTTGTATATGCATATCACTTCGCCCTCCATAAGGCATGTTCACTTCTGTCAAGCAAGCTCAAAGTGCCGAGGTTGTCTAACGTGCAGAGCACAAATTATTGGTTAGTTTGACATGCCGGGTCAGACAGCAGCAACAATTGCACGACGCTTTAAAGTCGCTTAGTCGATAGTCACAAAAGTTCCAGCAGACGAACGACGTTACCGATATGCCAAGTCAGGAAGACTACGAGTCACAACAGGATCGAAAACCTGGTAATAGCGCGCACAACAAACCAAAATCGCTTTCAAACGGGTGCATTACAGTGTGCTTACGTTTCTTTTGGTGCGTGTGTGTGTTCGTTTTAGAGTAGCGCATGTGCGTGGGGGCGTTTCAGTACGTGCGTATACTTGTGAAGTTCAGTGAGGTTCAGTAAATCCAGTACAATCGAATGAAGTTCATTAGGATCGCTCATTAAGTCCATGGGATGGAATGCGATGGGTCAAGATCAAGGAAAGCCATGATGGACCAAGATGGGCGGCATGGATCAGCATATCCCGCCATGGGTCAAGTTGGGCCGTGATGCTACGAGATAGGCCACGATGTGTCACGATGGTCCAGATGAGTCATAATTGGTCATAATGGGCCATGATGGGTTAAGTTGGGGCAAATGGGTGAACGTGGACCATGATGGATCGAGATGGATCACGAGGGGCCCAGATGGAACAAGATAACAAAAGACGGGTCGAGATGGGACAAGATGGCCAAACGGGTCAAGATGTGCCGACACGGGTCAAAATGGGCCCCATGGGTCAACATGGGCCGAAATGAGTGACAATGGACACATGGGTCAAAATGGGGCATTATTGGCAGACATGTTGAGATGGGCCAAAATTTGCCCGCGTATAGAGCTAAGAGGGACAAGATTAGTCCTCAGTTTGGTCCTTCAGTTTGGTCCATCTTGATAAAATAATGACACATTTTTTTCCATCCTGCTCAACATGACCCAATCCGACCCATCATGGCCCATCTTGTCTCATCATGGCCCATCTTTATCCATTCTGGCCCATGTTTACCCAACAAGCAAATTTTCGCCTATCTCAGCCCGTCGCTGCCCACCATGTGGCCACTTTAATCCATCTCGACGTATGTGGCCCATTTTGACCCATGTGGCCATTTTAATCCATCTCGACCCATAAGGCCCATTTTGACCCATGTGGTCCATCTTGACTCGTGTGTCCCATCTTGTCCCATTCTGTGTCATGCTGGCCGATCTTTATCCATCATAGCCCTTCTTGACCCATCCGGCCCATCACTCTTCATGCTGACCCAAAATGACCCATCTATCCCATCTCAGAAAAAACTTAACTAGACTAGGGCCCAGTGGAACCGACGTCTCTTTGCTGAAGAGGCAGGTTGACCCTCCGAGAAGAATGGGTCAACGTGACTCTTCCTTCAGAAGACGGCTTCCTAAATTCCATGCCTAGGCGGGCCAGACAAGTGTTTTAGCTACACGGTAATCATACCCACTACTAGAGCCCTGTGCACAGCCGCAGTCACACTACATCTGATACATGACGGTACTTCATAATGAACCCAACAGGTGTTCTGGTGGGGAATTTATCACGCAATGTGTATATAAAGGCAATAACGACTGGTATTACCACCCTAAGAGTTTATCGATTTTTTATGTGGCGATATCGCGCCCTCCGGTGCTGGCAAAAATGCATTATAGTAAATATGACAATTTCTCAGGACTGACATTTTTTTTCACAAATATACCTTATAATATTGAAGACAGCAGCAGTCTGTAAATGTGTAATCATGAGAATGTTACTGCAACTTGCGTTCATTCAATGTTCTCCATGTCACCACATTGCAATACAAACTTGTTGTGTACATACCATTGTACCAATCATCGAGTGTCGCATTAATTACAATTCCAAACATCAGCTCTTTCCATTTGTGTTTGCAATCACCGAATGTCAGGAGTTACTCTAATTTAATGCCATTTCAACACACGACGACGAACTGCATCTAATTGCACTTTAAGTTGAACACATGCCAAAAAAAAACAAAAAACCGTAGTTTCTCAGCAACCTTCCCCTAATAATATATTTTTGATTCCCCAGCATTTGTGTGCCGAAATGAAAAGTCCTATATGGCAGAATGTTGCAAACATAGGCACGCCACTAAAGCCGTAAAGATTCTGGTGGATCACCCCCCCCCCCAATCCCTGGGGTCGAAGGGGGAAAAGTCCGACCTCCAGGCCCGCACATTGTACATGTAAGCATGAAAAATCGGGTTCACATTATTTATTCGACCAATTTGGCTAGTGAAATTTGGTGTAGTAACATGTCACGTCACTAAGATAGAAATAAACCACCGTAGTCAAAAGAGCCGTTCACTTCACCCCTGGGTCATGAACGGCCATATCAAGCTGCCCCTCTCTTCCCCAACAGAAAATAAGCGAAAATGCTATATTTTCTCAGGGGTGTCGGGGATTTGCGCGTCAATGTCGCAAAAAAATTTGGGCTTGCGTCCCAAGGGACGCATAAAAAATCTCTTCACACGTGCATTATTACTGAAAAAACTACCTACGGTTTAAGCACTTTGTACGATCCTACAAAAAACACGCTGACTTTTTGAGGCTTTTGCAGGGCTCGAAATTAACCATTTTTACCAAATTTCTTGGAGCCCGGCCGAAAATCCTGGGGCCCGGATAGATATAGGCTATATACATGTATTAGAAAAATGACGATATTCCTATAAATATAATATATTTCTCTTGACTATTCGTACATATACCGGTAATACAAAGTCTTCAGTTTGTCTTTTTATTGTTTTTATATATTTTGACTCCCAAGTTCTTTCAACACCCCTATTTCCTCTTCTGTGAAAATCGTTTATATTGACGATTAACATAGGCCTTTCCGAAAAAAATCGTGGAGCCTGCCGGGCCACAAGTCTCGAAAATCGTGGGGCCCGGCCAGAAATTATGGGGCGTCGGGCCTCGGCTAATTTCGAACCCCGCTTTTGCAAAAATGCTCATTAACGATTCCACATTCAGTTTCCCGATTTTGAGTGGCTGTACAAACTGGCCCTGGTTATACCGGTTTCGTCTGTTCCATGTGAAAGGAGATTTTTGGTTTAAAATGCAATCAAAACAGAAACAGACTAAACCCTGAGGGGTTGAACCGTTTAATGTTCATTAAACTGAAAGGACCAGCCACAGAACAATTTGATTTTAGCTCTTACCCCCCCCCCCCCCCCACCCACCAAACAAACACACTTCGTGCTTATTCAAACTAGAGCAGTGTGCATAGCCCACATATTCCCAACAGGCCCCCCATCAGTCATCAATAGTCAATCAAGAGCTGAAATTTTCCAAGTCAAGTTGGTGCATTTTCTTTGGACGAACCTGGCCCCTTTACAATACCCATCTCTGTTTGTTCCCATAGAAGCCACATACCAAGTTTCATTAAAATCCCTGCAGTTATTCTTGAGATATCGTGTTAACAAACTCACCCCGATGCTGAATAATTTCCAGGATTTGGTAAATTTCAAAGTCCATTTGGTTCTTTTTCCTTGGGCCAACCTAACTCGTTTACAATACCGATCCTTGTTAGTGCCCATAGAAGCTGAATACCAAGTTTCATTAAAATTCTTGCAGCAGTTTTTAAATTATCGTGTTAACAAGCTCACACAATAGTCAATCAAGAGCCTAAATTTTCCATGTCAAGCTGGTCCATTTTCCTTGAACGAACCTAACCCAATTACAATACCGATCTGTGTGTGTTCCCATAGAAGCTACATACCAAGTTTCATTAAAAATCCTTCCAGCAGTTTTTAAGTTATTGTGTTAACAAGCTCACACAATAGTCAATCAAGAGCTAAAATTTTCCAAGTCCAGCTGGTCCATTTTTTTCGGACGAACCTGGCCCATTTACAAAACCGATCTGTGTTTGTTCCCATAGAACCAAGTTTCATTAAAATCCTTGCAGCAGTTTTTATAAGTTATCGTGTTAACAAGCTGTTGATGACAGACCGACACACGGTCGATCGCATATATTCTCCACAGGTTCTACACCCCATCGTAGGACAATACCCCCTTTCCATTTAGACAATACCCCCTCCCCGTCACTGAAACAACAGTAAAAGAAAAAGTACAGCTGTATGTTTTATTTTTCTCCCAACACTTGACAATATACTGGAAAAAGACCAGTGACTACTGCACATGTAAACATTTATTTAAATTGCAAATTACATCCATATATAGAGCAACCAGTGGGTACCTATAAAGTTTGTGACTCCGGAAAGCATATATAGTCAATAAAGTTTTTGACTCCGGACAGGCTTAAGACTAACTGCAACTACTCCAGTGGGCAGCAGAATAAACTGCGGCGCAAACTGATAAATTGCAATTAAGGAACATATGCGTGAAATTAGCACAGTAAATTGCAATTACGCCAAGTAAGCATCAAATCAATTGCGTATGCTCGTTATTGCAATTATCTGTCTTTGTATGTTGATTGCACAACAGAGGCCGCATAACCTTTTAAAAGTATATCATAGAGGAATTTCTGCATCCTGAATAGCCTTTAACTATAGATCACAGGAATACGGCCTAACGTTAAACTATCTAATTAACCAACATATTGCAAAAAAAAAAAAAAATTCTGAAAAGGTTGGGGGTGGGGGGTATTGGCTCGGAACGTATTGTCGTCGGGGGTACGGTCCTACGGGGTATTGTTTCGACTGGTACCGTCTGGGGTTAACGGCCGGGGAGGTATTGTCTCGGGGATACGGTCCGGAACCCATTTGGCACAAAGATAGACGCTGTGGGTACACTACTAAAGCAGTTAAAATTTGGGCTGCTCAACTCTCCCATCTCCTGAGGTGGAAGGGGGGGGGGGGGGGGGGTCTGTATATTGCACATTGTGGCATAAGAAATCATAATGCATGCGACCTGTGGGAGTTGAACCCGCAATGACCAATTGTTCAACGCTCGCAGAACTTGACGGCTGCCGCCAGAGCTACGAGTACAACTAGATAAAAGTCAATGTTGCGGTCTTCCTTATGACTTTTCACAGTACACAAGCTGGTTTTTATACTAAATTAAGAACTAAACACAGCAATGGTATAGGTCTCTGTTCTCAGGATCTACGCAAAAAATTGTAGGGATGCTTACAATGTTAACACTGTAAGGCTTCGCTGAGAGATATGTCAAGAGCTGACTCGGGGCTAACGAGTACGAATCCACTTTGACAGAAAAGTAACAATTACAGTTTTAACAAAATCAGGTCGTTTAACTGTTTCTTTGTTAGTTTGAAACAAAAAACAAATAGATTGTAGTGTTATATTTATATCTGTTTAAGAATTACTTGAGCTCTGTACTCACACGCACCATTTGTTTATAAAGGCCACATTCTCTTGGGCCACATTCTTTTGGGCCTCTCAGAAAACTGAGAATCCACTCTCCAAACAGACCAGAGAAGCTCCAGATACACCGTCCAAAAGAACACGTCTCAAAAAATCGAGAAATAAAAAACACAAATCTAGCTATTTTGTGCTTATTTCAGATAAATATGTCATTCATATGAACAGAAATATATCCTGTGACAATCGTTTGTTGGGGCATTGGTTTAAATGTGATCTGTTTTACCTAATAACATCCCTACCACTTCAGCAGTACCAACGGTGTTACAGGTTAGACCTCAACCTATAGTAATTGAGGTTAAACCTTTGGGTCCTCTTGTATTTCACTACACCTAGTGCAATTACGTCTAAAATCTTCCTTGAACTAAATTTATACTCTTAAATATCTATATTTTACATGCATTTTTGCAAATAACTTGCAGAACTGCCTTTGTTTACATTTCCGCCATCTTGTATCTGACCTTCTCGAGAGAAGTTTTCCGAGACAAAAACTGTCTCTAGATAACGAGAACTTATCCAAGAGAACACCTCTCGATTTTTCGAGAACCTCTTGATTTTTAGAGACGGTCCAAGAGAATGTGGCCTTGGACCGTCTCGAAAAATCAAGAGGCTCTCGGAAAATCGATAGGTGTTCTTTTGGAGAAGTTATCGTTATCTAGAGACAGTTTTTGTCTCGGAAAACTTCTCTCGAGAAGGTCAGATACAAGATGGCGGAAATGTAAACAAAGGCAATTCTACAACTTATTTGCCAAAATGCATATGAATTATAAACATTTAAGAGTAGAAATTTAGTTCAAGGAAGATTTTAGACGTGATTGCACTAGGTATAGTGAAATACAAGAGGACCCAAAGGTTTAACCTCAGTAACTATAGATTGAGGTCGAATCTGTAACACCGTTGGTACTGCTGAAGTGGTAGGGATGTTATTAGGTAAAACAGATCACATTTAAACCAATGCCCCAACAAACGGTTGTCACAGGATATATTTCTGGGCATATGAATTACATATTTATCTGAAATAAGCACAAAATAACTAGATTTGTGTTTTTTATTTCTCGATTTTTTGAGACGCGTTCTTTTGGACGGTGTATCTGGAGCTTCTCTGGTCTGTTTGGAGAGTGGATTCTCAGTTTCCTGAGAGGTCCAAAAGAATGTGGCCAAACTCATTTACGCGTTGCTGTCCAACAGCCAGCCTCTACGGTAGCTCAGTCTTTGGTTTATAACATTTCTTCACTCCGCACACCCACAGAAGATTCTCCAAAACCAGTAATTATAAAGAGAGGTACTACATTTAAAAATATCTGCTTCGTTTTTATAATAACATATTGATCCTCTCAGTGGTCAGCTGTTTTATAACCACGCCAATTTGCGTTTACAGTATTCTCGTTGTTACACAATAACTGGAATCTGACGGGGTCTATCTGTTATGTATAAGCACAGAGCGGATCCCTTTTATAAGTATTATCCACAATGGGTCTGTGGAGTAAAAAGATATTATACACAACAGCCCGAACCGCCATATAGATTGGTTGTTGAACATATTACAGAAAGTAACTCCTGTCTTTTTTGAGCACTATTTACTCAGCAGATACCTGTGATTCTACTGAGTAACAAAAAAGTGATATCGTCAGAGGTAATGTCATGTGATTCAAGGCTCTTAAACTGAAGTGAAATCGGGTACAGAAAAGTATGATGGAAACCGGTTACATTATCAGAAGAACAGCAGTTCGAGAAAAGATTATGTTGGCGGATACTAATTCCGTCCCAAAGAATATAAGATTTGAATTCGCTGAAGATCTATATTCAACGCGGTGAGAACTTCGTCGATTGATTGCACCTAACTCCATAGTCCCCCGGCCTCTCGATCTGACCCAACATGGTCCCGCCAGGGGTAGGGGGTCTCCCTGCTACAAGATAAAACTTTGGTTAAGCAAAATAAATTACACTCTCGATCTCGTCCCCAATGTGGATCCCCCTTCCCTGTGTTGTCTGTCCGGAGTCCACCTGATGCGTCCCTACTGATCGGAGATATCTACGTCAGCTTGTGTGTCCAGGCCCCTCTTTTCTCCAGTAATGCGATGGTTCCCCACCAGCCCTATTCCCTTGTCCATTTCTCAGCTTCCAGAAATTTTAAAAATTTAATTTAATGTTCCGGTGGATCTGCGGAATGCAAAGGTTATGCTTATTCACAACTAGACCGGCAAGCGTCGTTAATAAACTACTCTAGAGTGGCTTGTGGGAACCAATTTAATTCACAACAGACCAAACCACCGTAGAGGTTAGCTGTTGGAAAACAACGGAAGCTGAGCAAAGTTTTATATTTTCGCTCCTTCACAGACCAGAGCGTTAGCGTGGTCCGGTGTGCGTAATGTTATCGTCATTTTTAAAAACGAAGTCGAAATTTCAATTTATTTCAGAGATGTTATTTCCAAACATGCTTGTAGTTTCTTTATGAGAATCTTTGAAATGAATGCGAGGTGTGAACGATAATTCAAGAGTAGAATATTTATCGAATAAGCCGGATCACACTTTGGGGGTTCCCAGTAAGAATGCGCAAAAATTCTGCGTTTCGAATAAAATAACCGGGTGAAAAATGACAGAAATGATAGAGAGATTTCGCCTAAATATCAAATTTCTCTTGCACCAAAGAGCAGTCGGGTTTTCAACAACCCGTATGTTGTAAGCAAATTTGCACTTTCGGGTGGAGTTGTTGTTTCGACTGCAATTTTTTGGGATAAATTATAAAGAAATGATAAGGGAAAAATATCAAAATTCTAATTTTCGTGCAACATGCACACTTACAAATTTATAAAGCCATCATGATCTTTTAAAAACTATATTTACATATTATTCAGTCCCTTTAATAACCAACATGTGAATATGTTTCTGACAAAATGGAATTTTGTTGATTTTTGCCGTTTTTTAGGCCCCAACCCTTCGGATTGGGGCCTATAGCTTTGGGGTGTCCGTCCGCCTCTCCGTCATCGCCTTATACCCCTATGAATTTGGGGGCGGTAGGGGCCTGCTTGTGTTTCACAAATACTTACTTGTTTCTATCATTTCTTTGTATCCTTATCCCAACTGAATTCAGCCGAAATGCAAAAACTTTTCGGCAAAAGTCAAGGTACGAATTGACTTATTTGAAAAATTGATTAAAGGTGTAACAAATAGTTTCAATTTTCAATTTCTTTTATGTTCCGAGTATAAGCTGTTTTTGTAACAGTTCTATATTTTTCTATCATTTCTTTCATTTTCTACCCGGTTCCGTCGCAGTCGAAACTCAAAATTCTTCCGTATTTTATTAGTTAGAAAACACCCAAATTATGATCCATCACAGAGCAGTTTACTTTTGCTTGCCATCGCAGGCAGACAGGGCGAAATCATGGCGTTCTTTAAACGAAAAATTGTCAGTGTTTTCGTCAAAATTGGAAGATATACAAAATGTAAAAGACAATATGCAAGTACATCTAGAGAGAAAGTCGCTGCCATCTTTGAAGAAATCAGTTTTCACAGGTATGAGTAAACTAACCGTTTTGGCCTGTTGATACGATGTTGTCTGAGAACTTGATTGTATTCTGATTTGTGAGATTTTAGAGAAATATAAAATTTAACGGATTGTAACATAAATTATGAAATACCAGAAAACAGACTACACAATTTTAGTTGACACATAAAAAATGTCTAAAATATGTTTCATAAAAACGAGACGATAATATAATATTTTAAAGCTTTCATGTGACATTTTCGTATTTCACAAAGTATTTGATGAGTTCAGTCAGCAAAGGTGCCAAAGACAGTAAAAATACATCGTTTCGATTCATTTAAATTGTGTTTCATGAAATGATCTTGTCTGTACGATTTATGGTAAATTTTAAAAGTTTTCTATTTGTCATTTTCTAATTGATCCAAATCTTAACATTTCTGAGAAATTTCTCAATTCCTGCTTTTTGATCCTTAACAGTAAATTTAAAAAAAGCAATTGTTTTTGCAAAGAAGCTTTCAAAATGCGTATGAAACTGGTATTCTATAGTTCAGTAATTGCGCGAAATCTTAAATTGGTTATTTATAAGTGTAAAAGAAGTGACATCCAAAAAAAATCATGCTGTTTTAAAATATATTGAAAATAAATTACCGGACATAAATTACCGGACATGGTTTTACATTTTGTACATAGGTTGATTTTAATGAAAATACTTGCAACATTTCGTGAAAAAGAACGCCGTAGTTTCTGCTCTGTGTACCTGCTAAATGATGTGGAGCAGAAGTAAACATCTCTGATTGGATAATATTACACACTTGTTCTGAGTGTATTCGACAGTTTTCAATATATTTTGAAGAACTTTTGATTTGACTTTGGGTATGTCGCATCGTAAAATTTGCAGGCAATTTTAAGCCCATTGATTCACTGTGACCTCACGAGGCAAGACATTAGAACAAACAAGCATGAAACATTGTTTAAATTGTGGAGAAAAGTAGATGTTTTCTTTTTCTATTGTGCAAATCATTTAAGTTAGAAACGATCATATTTTGTCGCTAAGATTCGGGTAAGATCCAGGTATATGACAGAAATTAAAGTTCAGCGTGTGTAAATTATCAACCGTAATAGAGTTCATTGGTTCTCATTTGACCTTTCAGAATTGCAGTTATTCCGCTGTTGACAGTTCAGACTCAGTAATTGTTGTGGCTGCATTTGTTCATATTACTTTTTAGGCTCCAACCCTTCGGATTGGGGCCTATAGGTTTAGAGTGTTCGTCCGTCTGTCCGTCATCGCTTTGTTGTACACGCCATATCTCCGGTTCTGCTCAACCCCCAGCACAAAACAAGGGAAGGTGCGCTATTCGAAAGGGGCTATACAGTCACCAAAATCAGAGTTGGCATGGTCAAATCTCAGGTGGATTTATGCGGTGGATTTACCCGGATAAATCCGTCCCGGTCAATTCTCCAAAAGTGGCTTTTTCTGGTCAGTTATAGTCAGTTCTTACAAGAGACATAACAACAGTTGAAATACGCAGAAAACTTATATTTCACCTCTTGTAAAACGAAATTCGAACACACTGAAATATATGTAATAATTAAAATTAATAATTATATAACAGTAAAATTATATAATGATTATATAATAATTATAATTATTCAGCTTTAATTCCTAAATATTTTATTCTAATTTACAGACTATTCAATTTTCGACTAATAACTTTTCTTATTACAAAAATAAGAACTGGGTTGCCTTTATATATATTGAGTTGACGTGCTGCGGAGACAATTAGGACAATGGCATAGTCATTAATATGACGCTTGAGGAGGAGGGGGGAGGCAGAGAAAAGACATGTTTACGTAAAACAAGCTGCGCGATGTTTTAAGCCGACATACTCCAGACAAACAGCAATTAAAATGCTGGTTGTCGTCAATACCTAAAGGCTTAACGTTCACTGATATGGAGTACTTAGCAATATGTCAACTGGGGAACATTTGAAGGCCTGACAATTGACCAGAAAAGGACGGATTTGACCAGAAAAAGGCGGGTAAATCCAGAAAAAAAACCAATAGCTGGGTCAAATCTGGAAAAGACCGTCTCTTTCCCAACCCTGACCAAAATGCAATGCAGATGGGCCAGAAACACTCAGAAAGTATTACAAAACAATACATTAACGTTTATGAATAAAATGCCGGGACGACAGGCCCGTTAACAAGCGATTTTATTTCCGAGCCTCCAAACTAGCGTATGAGTGTCTAGTGACTAACTGGTATTTCTGCACATTGAAGTCAAGAAGCCCATAGTACGATTACAGAGTAGAGACAGAAATCTTGGATCAGAAAAGGCTCAAACAAAAGTAATAAAGCCTGTGGATTTTTGGTGGGATAAACTTGCATCACGTTGAAATAGATGTATAGCAAAAAACTCTTAATACAGTTTCCTTATTTTGTTCCTTTCTGTCTGATTCCAACTGGGATCCTGCTAATTTCCTTACGAGGATGTACTCGAAACTCTGGCGTGTTTTATGTTTAAGTTTGAGTCGTAATCTGTACGAGTAACATTAAATGTACGAAATGAATTTTTTAGTCCCCCGCCGGGAGACTATAGTTTTCGGGTTTGTTTGTCCATCCGTCTGTCCGTCTGTCGACACCTGTTTTGTTAACACACTCAAGCCTACATTTTTCGACCGCTTGTTAAGATATTGTATATATGGGTAGTACTGGAATGAACAAGGATCGGTATTGTAAATGAGCCATGTCGGCCCAAGGACATTGGCCCAGCTGAACTTCACAAATTTTTACAACCCCTACATACTGGAATGAGTTTGTTAACATACTCAAGCCTACATTTCTGCATCAATTGACAAGATATCTTAACTATAAGTAGTATTGGAACTAACAAGTGTTGGTATTGTGAATGAGCCATGTCGGCCCAAGGACATTGGCCCAGCTGCACTTCACAAATTTTCCCAATCCTTACTCAGTTGAATGAGTTTGTTAACACACTCAAGCCTACATTTCTGCATCGATTGTTGAAATCTTTTAGATATAGGAAGTATTGGAACCAACAAAGGTCGGTATTGTAAATGAGCCATGTCGGCCCAAGGACATTGGCCCAGCTGAACTTCACAAATTTTCACAACCCTTACATACTGGAATGAGTTTGTTAACACACTCAAGCCTACATTTCTGCATCGATTGACAAGATATCTTAACTATAAGTAGTATTGGAACCAACAAGTGTTGGTATTGTAAATGAGCCATGTCGGCCCAAGGACATTGGCCCAGCTGAACTTCACAAAGTTTCCCAATCCTTACTCAGTTGAATGAGTTTGTTAACACACTCAAGTGTACATTTCTGGATCGATTGTTGAAATCTTTTAGATATAGGAAGTATTGGAACCAACAAAGGTCGGTATTGTAAATGAGCCATGTCGGCGTAAGGACATTGGCCCAGCTGAACTTCAGAAATTTTCACAACCCTTACGTACTGGAATGAATTTGTTAACACACTCAAGCCTACATTTTTTTGATCAATTGGCAAAATGTTATACACATAGATAGTATGGGTTGTAACAAGAATTGGTATTGTAAATGAGCCAGGTCGGCCCAAGGACACTGGCCCTGCTGGAATTTTAAAATTCACGTCGTATGACTTCATTATGTGTTTTGAACACCAGACTTTGTTAACAGGATAACTGTTGAACGACAGGTCGCATCAGCTTCGAACCTGGTGAGATCTGTAATGTACAGTGTTCGCGGAAAGATGGGTACTGTGCGGTTATTCACA
Organism: Protula sp. h YS-2021; assembly: GCA_949752745.1. NCBI lineage: Eukaryota > Metazoa > Annelida > Polychaeta > Sabellida > Serpulidae > Protula > Protula sp. h YS-2021. The sequence continues at coordinate 32,688,365 of OX457031.1, read as the reverse complement.
CAACGCACTGAAACGAAAAAGGGGAGGGGTGGGGGGGGGGGGTATTAAGTGAACCCATCGTTCATTTGTCGGAACTGGACAGCTTCTTACGCTGTCATTTTTATTTCGAGTTGATGTTAATATTGTCAAAGATTTACTGTACCTATAGTCAAAGTGCGTTCACAGTAATTTAAAAGTATTTCTGCTTCATTGTAGAACTGTTTTACGGAAAATTAAAATCTTACACCTTCTTTGTACTTCTTTATAAACTATCGCCGGTATTTGAACGTTTTTTTGTTAGGCTGCTTTTAAATTTGGCATAGCCAAACGATTTTTACAGTGGGGAAATGTCGTCCATTCGAGAGGTGTTCTCGTTAAATGCAGTGACTTTAAGCATGACTTCATTTTAGTATATTTCGGTTGTCCAATAACAGTACCATCATGTACTATTTATGAAGTATCATAAATAAGTTCAAAATGTGAACATTCGTGAAGTGAAGTTTGTTCCATCGTCCATAGTTTACAAGGCCCCATGTCTCATGTTTTTTCGAATAGAAATATTTGACTTGGTCTATCCTTACATTATCCTCCTGTGGGTTGTGGGAATCTTAAGAATAGACCTGCTGCCGTCTGTTCTGTGCATGTCATATGAGGCGATTACATAGATTTCTTTCTTTCTAGTTCTTCTTTTACTGTTTCTTCGTTCTTCCTTCTTTTTCCGCTTGCTCTTTTTATCAAGTGCATCCTAAAAAGCCATTCTAGTTGCTGAGCGGGACATTAAACACCAAACAAATAAACAAATCTTTACAGAAGCTCAGGTCTGTTTCAAAAGCAAAATACGCGAAAGGGCAAGCCTGGATCCGTTTTAAATAAACTTTTAGATCGTCGCACAACCTGATCCCCATTGAAATCGATTGCCACCTCCTTAGGTAGAATTTATTGCGAACTTTAATTAAATGAGTGCGGCCAAGGAGATTTTTTAATTACACATATTGCAGTGCAGTATTCTTTGATGGATACGTACAAGAGGGTAAACGGTAAAAAGTCCCCTTCCCGGCCCCCGGCAAAAAGCTTCTCCGATGATAAACCCCCACAGTTTTACATACCCGGTAAAAGGCCCCCCAACCCCCCCCCCCCTCCATGTCGGTTTTTTAGGGGCTTAAAAGAGCTTGTGATGCTGCTACGTCTTCTTTAAGAAAGTTTTCTTTTTCTGCAAGTTTGTTTCGATTGCGTTTTTTTTCTTGTAAATTGACAATGGAATCGTAACCAAATCAAAGTAAAGCACCAAATGTTCAACTGCTGAATTGCTACTCGGTCTAAATGTAATTAACTAGCTATCTTAGTAATATAGCATGTTTCGGTAGAATCTAGATTTCCATTCACCACACATTACTACCATACTTGGAACATACAAAAAAACATAACGGGGGTAGTGTTGGACTTTTTACGTGGTGTGGTAAAATGGGGCACTTTTTAACGGGGGAGGCTTTATCTAGAACCTTTCAAGAGAGTGCATGCCAAAAATTGATCTTTATAAACCTTTGAAATTGCCAGCAGCTGTGTACAGTTACTAGTTTCAGGCCGAAAGAATTTAACAGATCGGCTGAAATTTTCGGTGGCTTTATATAGACACCGATTTTTGGCAGATTCGCTGTAACATGTATTCTACGCGTTTTTGCTGGCTGTATTCCAGAGTTGTCGCTTCGTTGTGGGTATTTTTCACGATAGACATTTTAGTTTGTGATGTAATATTTAGGCAGGGAATCATTGCTTTATTTAAAACGAGTGCTGATATTTTTTCTTTCATCTCCAGGGCAACTATGGATCTGGTATTTCTGGGAACTGGTTCAGCTTGCCCCACATTAAGTAGAGGAGCCTCCTGCATTATGCTTAAACATGGCAAGTTCACCGGTTATTTTCCATTATCATGAATATTTTTAGCTGACCATACTATCTTCGCTGGGCGATATTCATCACTTGTGGGGGAATTTGCTGTTCGTTATTTATGTGTGTGTGAATAGTTTGTCAGAATTCTGCTCTTTCTACAATAATTCTGGTCTGACTTTTTGCAGGAGATTTGCAGGAATGTTCTGTGGGTAATCCTCCGTACAACTCGTAACGCCGTATTATTTAAAATAAGAATTCTGAAGCAAATAAGAAATCAGATATTTTCTAGTAGGCTATTTCTATACTCCCGATGAATCGAATGTCACAGCAATCGAAAGTTTTCCATTATTTCGTCATTTTATGTTTGCCCATTATATAAACAACTTATTTTCTTTCTTTATAAGTATGAATTATATGAAAAATATGAAAAGATTGAAAATAAAAACAAATTTTTGAAAAGTTTATATTTCAATACGTTTTTCAGTACTGAGCTACAACATTTTAATTAACATCAAAAATAAATTCAGTTTTTCAGTATTTTTATTTTACTTTTGTCAAGCGATAAACATTTACATAGTTCAATTTTTTTTTACCTGTAGTACGAAACAAAATGAAGCATTATTGATTTCTGTGACATTCGCTGTATCGGTAGTCTATTCCGGAATAGCTCACCAAAAAATATGTAGTTTTCTTTTTTTCAGAATTCTTATCTTAATTAATACAGCGTTTTGTATATTTTTGGGTGATTTGACCAAAAAAGCCAAAACTACTGTCCGAATTTGAGAAAACACACACAAAAAAATGCTAATTCGACCCGATTGCGTTGAAATGTGACAGAAGTGTTCCTCTCATGCTCCTGCATCAGGCGCAACCGCGGGGAAGCATATAATGTATGTACGTTTTGTAGAGGTGTCAATCTTTTGAGAACAAAATGTTGTGTGCAAGATCTCTGGAGAACAGAAAAATGTATCGACTTCAAATTTTATATAGCTTTTCCTTGGGTCAGTAGGACGGTCCTTTCAACTTTTGACGGGAATTAGATAAATTAAGAAAACGTGAAGATTTCTTATCCGCTGAACAGCGGAGAAAGTTCTGACGTGGTGGGATTGTTCCTTGGTAGGTCCGAAAGATTCTATCAAATTTTGTCTTGGGGGATCAGGTCATATATACTTCGACGTCATCACATAACATATGTATATACTAGGAACCAGATTTTGTATGCAGTCGATAACGGAAAGTCATATCGACTTTAAATTTTGCATGGATATTCATTGGGTGGATCGGACGGCTGTGTCAACTTTTCACTCATGTAGTAAAATCAAAAAATTGATTCGAGGAGATGTTTGAGGAAACACCGCCATCCTCCCCTACTCACTTATGTTTCAGTCAGAGGCGTGTTAGGATTTGGGGACATTGGGGTGAGATACGAATCCCTTTACAAAACGACTGATCACGGAATGAAAGAGGTCTTTTTTTTCCCTTTACGAAAAACACAAAATCCTGTCCGTCCCACAGATCCTGTCCGATTACTTATGGTAGCAGTGTTGCTCCCTTAGGCCTTGTACCAAATGTAAATTTTGTCAAAATTGGGTTTCTGCTTTCAGCTTTGTAATATTTTCGCTGTTATACCTGGACACAATGTCCACGGGCATTCTTGTTATTTTCATATCTTTTCTATACTGATAATTATGGCATATGGAGAGCGAAGACGTGAAAAAGATTTCTAGTAGTTAACCAGTTCCCCAAGCTCAACAGTACATGCAAAACAATCAGGTTCATCTAATATCCACTTATATGTTAGATCCCAGTTAATTAAGTGAAACGAACTGGTCAGAATAGTTTTAAAAGTAGAAGACAGGAGTTACAGAAGAAGTGACAGAAAATGTTAATTCTGGTTTTGCCTTAAATTATTAGCTAATGTTTTTGAAACTGGCTTGTTATGCGAAAGGTCAATGCTTAATATGTAAAATGCAACGCGCAATATGAATCATTACGATTGGTCTCCGTAACCCAAGTAATTATGTCTCCCCGACCAAGGGGAGACATATAGTGTTTGTACGTTCTGTGTGTGTGTATGTGTGTACGTGTGTGTGTGTGTCTGTGTGTGTGTGTGTGTGTGTGTGTGTCAGTCTGTTGTGAACAAAGTGTTGTGTGCAAGATATCTCGAGAACGAAACGTCGGATCGACTTCAAACTTGATCGAATTATTCCTTGTTAAGGTCGGACGGTTCTATCAACTTTTGACGCATGTCACGTGATTAGGGCAAGAGTATGACGTCATTACGTAAAAATCTTGTGTGCGAAATTTCTCATCCGCTGAACATCGGAGAAAGTTGAAACTTGGTGGGATTGTTGCTTGGTTGGTCCGAAAGACTCTGTAAATTTTTTTCGCGAGTAGAACGAACGAATGCGGCGTATGACGTCATCACGCAGAATATGTATATATTTTGAACAAGATCTTGTGTGCAAAATATCTCGATAACGGGAAGTCCTATCGACTCCAAATTTTATATCAATATTCCTTGAATCAGTCGGCGGGCTCTATCAATTTTTAGCGCATGTCAGGTGATTAAGGCAGGCGTATGACGTCATTACGTAAAAATCTTGTGTGCGAAATTTTTCAGCCGCTGAACATCGGAGAAAGTTGAAACTTGGTGGGATTGTTGCTTGGTTGGTCCGAAAGACCCTATATATTTTTTTCGCGAGTAGAACGAACGAATGCGGCATATGACGTCATCACGTAAAATATGTACATATTATAAACAGGGTCTTGTGTGCAAAATATCTCGATAACGGAAAGTCCTATCGACTTCAAATTTTGCATAGATATTCTTTGGATCAGTCGGACGGTTCTGTCAACTTTTTACGCATGTCACCTGATTAGGGCAGGTGTATGACGTCATTACATAAAAATCTTATGTGCCAAATTTCTCAGCTACTGAACATCGGAGAAAGTTGAAACTTGGTGGGATTGTTGCTTGTTAGGTCCGAAAGACTCTATAGGATTTTTTCGCGAGTAGAACGAACGAATGCGGCGTATGACGTCATCACGTAAAATATGTTTTATTTTATAAACAAGGTCTTGTGTGCAAAATATCTCGATAACGGGAAGTCCTATCGACTTCAAATTTTATATGAATATTCCTTGGGTCAGCCGGACTGTTCTGTCAATTTTTGGCGTGTCACGTGATTAGGGCGGGTGTATGACGTCATTGCGTAAAAATCTTGTGTGCGAAATTTCTCAGCTGCTGGACGCCGGAGAAAGGTGAAACTTTGGATTATTGCTTGGTAGGTCCGAAAGAAAGAACGAATGAAAGCGGCGTATGACGTCATCGCGTAAAATGTGTATATTTTGAACCAGATCTTTTATGCATAATATCTCGATAACGGAAAGTCATATCGACTTAAAATTTTATATGGATATTCCTTGATTCAGTCAGACGACTGTTTCAACTTTTGACAGGTAAAAAGTTATCAGTTCTTAAGCAAAACATCTCGACATAGGAAAGTCGGATCGACTTTAAATTTGGTGTAGTTATTCCTCGAATAGGTCACACGGTTTTATTAAACATTATTGAACTCGTATAGAAAATCAAGAAAGGTGCATAACGTCAACAGCCCCCCCCCCACCCTAACCTCCCCATTTTTGGCTGCTTTGTTATCTATGCATGGGTGTTAACTGCGCTGGGGATTTCGGAAGATTTTCCCGAAGATTCTCTAGTGTTCCTGCATTCTTTAGAAAGCTTCAAAACAGTAACAGCATTATTGTCGGTCCATTGCTATTTGTTATTGCCTGAAATTGAAGTTTTTGTGCATTTCTCATCTGTGGTTGTTACGTAACGTGCCACTCAGTCAGGGGTCAGTGTCAGTTGCGGTGCATGATGGATCGTTATCTACGAGATCATGGAATGCTATTGTCATATTAAAGCTCTAAGCAGCTCTAGCTATTGATTTTTTTTCGCCGCATACTTGATTAGGTTACCAAGATGTGCTATATATAGGAGCCATGCTGTATCGATTAGCATTGTGTGCAGAAGCATTTTTCGCTATTAAATTGGGTCGTCTGATATCTTGTGTTATGAGGAGCAGCTCACCATTTTGCCTACGAAATGCCTCCCCCTTCTCCCACCGAGGTGGGTCATCTCTGATGCGCAGTTATGAAGAATGCCTTGCTAGTGCTATTTGGCCGATGGGAATGTGCGAAGACAAGGTAGTCTATCATGGCTATAACTACACTTAGGGTACAGACTGTTACCGTTGCCTTGGGTAAAAGGGTTAGAGTTGTGTTTATAGTCGGACCTACAGTAAATAGCTGAGGGGCGGGGGGGGGGGGGGGCGTGTGGAGGATGATGGTCAGCAAAAAAAAAAAAAAAAATCCCGACCACCTTCAAACCCGGATAAAAAGATGTAAGGTAAGAACCGTTTGTCGTGACCCCTTCCACATTCAGGTAAAAAGACGTACGGTAAAACCTGCCTGTCTTGACCACCTTTCAGACCCGGATAAAAATGTAACGTACAGTAAAACTGCTATAGCGACCAGGATCTGGATAAGAGAGGCCTACAGTAAAACCCGTTTTAGCGACCACCTTTCAGACTCCGATGAAAAAAGATGCTCATTTATATCTGTTTTAGTGACCACCATCTGTTTGGTTTATTTTATGATTTTTACAATGAATGAAGGTTATGTTTGCAGAAATGAATATTTTGTTTCAGTTTGAGGGGGTAGGGGGGTCATGGGTTTGGTCGGGGAGACATTTGTTTTTGTTCACAAAAACAAGAAACTTCAGTAGGTATCGATTGAAAGTGTGTAATATAAGCCTGCACTCTTATGTTTTGTGTGCACTGGCCGCTCTAGTTTTAATGCATCTTTGATACTCTTGCCTTGGTTGAACACAAAAATATTGTGTCAAATTTTATGGACTTATGCCTTGTTACCTGATGTTCCTGTAGACGGCCAGTTGTGGATGTTTGATTGTGGTGAGGGGTCTCAGGTGCGAGCTCAAATGTGCAAAGATGTGAAACCTGGTAAACTGCGTAAAGTCTTCATCACTCACCTCCACGGAGATCACGTGAGTGCATTTTAACAGCTACTCATCTCTCTGATTATCTGCTGTGATTTCTTCGTAAACGAAATAGACAGTGATTCCACTAAAGATTTTGCTATTGGTTTGGAATTCTGAACGATTTGCGAAAATTCTAAAGATGCCGGATGTTGAACGAAACCACATATTTTGTGAGGTAGAAATAATATTTATGGGTATATTTAGCAATATATCACATTTTGTAAACTTTTTATTGACCTAACACTTCACTTTCGACTCCATTTGCAATTAGTAAAACTGGACCATGTGGCAGGTAGTTTTGTTAACTATGTCAACGTCAGATTTCTTAAGCACCTCTCGACCAATCAAAAAGGAGCTTTTTATTTACCAATGCAACAGAGTTTGTACGTTCTCTCTGTGCGTATGTGTGTGTGTTTGTGTCAGTCTGTTGTTAACACAATGTTGTGAGCAAGATATCTCGAGAACGAAACGTCGAATCGACTTTAAACTGGGTCGATTTATTCCTTTCGTAATTCAGACGGTTCTTTGAACTACTGATGCATGGTACGTTATCAGGGAAGGCGTATAGCGTCATTTCGTAAAAATGTTGTGTGCGAAATTCTCAGCCGCTGCACATCGAACAGAATTCAAATTTGGTTAAACTGTGAGTTGGCAGGTCCAAAAAATACTATCAAATTTTGTCCCGAGTAGAACATCATCACCTAAAATATGTATATATTGTGAACAAGATCTTGTGTGCAAAATTTCTCCGATGTTCAGCGTAAAGCAAGATCGACTTCAAATTTTGTATGGGTATTCTTTGGGTCAGTCGGACGGTTCTGTCAGCTTTTGGCGAATGTAGCGAAATTAGGAAAGGCGTATGACATCATTATGTAAAATTTCCCATCCGCTGAACATCTGAGAAAGTTCCAACTTAGTGGAATTATTGATGTGTAGGTCAAAAAAATTCTTTCCAAATTTAGTCTCGAGCATATTAAAATGAAAACGGCATGTGATGTCATCACATAAAATATATATGTTACAGGGAATCTGTGAAATTAGGGATTTCATGAAATCCCTAGTGGATTCGTGTAATAACTTGCTCAATCAATCTTGATGTTTTTGTTCAGAATTTTCATGTTTGCAATGTAGTATGTTACCGAAATTAATAGTAGATTTTGCATTAATATACTCAAAGCACTCGATTGCCAAACTGTCATTCATGAGATACTTCAGTACCTGAATTTAGCGGTATTTTTTATCCTACGTACCTTCTGTCACATTTCACGAAAAATTCTGTTGTTTTGGATGGTAATGTTATAAATTCCAATTCCTTTCGATGTGAAAAGGGATACACAGTTTTGAAGAACCGCTAAACAGCATTCCTAAATGAATAATTTTTCAAAATAGTGTGACAATCAATATAAGCTTATTCATTACACGAATTGACTTCAAATTTTATATGGATATTCCTTGGGTCACGCGGACGCCTGTATAAACTTTTGACGCGGGTAGTGAGGTTAAGGAAAGCCTATGGCCTCATTACGTTAAAATCTTGCATGTAAGATTTCTCAGCCGTTGACCATCAGAGAAAGTTTATAGCAGGTCCAAAAGATACCGTCAAATTTTGCTCGGAGTAAAACGAAAATGGAATGTGACATATTTAAGTAAAAAAGTTAGGTAAAAAATATCTCGACAACGAAAAGTCGGATCGGCTTCAAACTTGATGCAGCTATTCCTTGGATAAATCGCACGGTTTTTTCTAAACATTAAACTTGTAGACAAATCAGAACGGCACTATTACGTATAAAGTGTTACGTGATATATTTTGCAGTCGCGGAATCTAACACCAATGACCCCCCTCCCCCGACCTCCCCCGTTTTGCTCTTTTTAAACTAAGCGTGTTCCAGAAGATTTTTATGTAACAGCATTTGTACGATCAATGGCTATTTCTTACATTTCGTGTAACTGGTCTTTTTGTGCGTTACTCACCTACAGCTATTACGTAACGTGTCACTGAGTCAGGGGTCAGTGTCGGTTATGGTGCATTATGAGGTCTTTATGTGCTATATGCGGGCTTGAATGTGGGAAAGTTAAACACCTGAATTGTGTGTTTATGGTAAGAAATAAAACGCATTTGGTTCGGGGAGGTGTTGGAAGAAATATCCTCTCCCCAACTCACTCGTCCCACTTGCATTTTAGTCAGAGGCATATCAGTATTTACAGGCCTCAGGAGGATTAGCTGTTTGTTTTTTTTTTTCACCGCAGACTTGTTAGTCCCCCGCCGCGGCGTAGCGCGAAGCGGGGGACTATAGGATTCGGGTCCGTCCATCCGTCCGTCGACACTTGTTTTGTCGGCGCTGTATCTCCGTAACCACTGAAGTGATTCAATTGTTCCCTTGCACATACAAAGACTATGTAGTGGAGGTGTGCAACGAGGAGTAATTTTGAGGTTTTCGCAAAAATGGGAAAACTTTGAAAATTCAACACAGTTGACCTATTCATTGGGTGTTTGTCGGCGCCATATCTCCGTAACCCATTGAAGCGAATCAGTTGTTCTCTTGTACATGTAAAGACTATATAGTGGACCTGTGCAACGAGGGGTTATTTTGAGATTTTCGCAAAAAATTGGGAAAATGGGAACACTTTGAAAATACAGCACAATTGACCTGTTCGATGGGTGTTTGTCGGCGCCATATTTCCTTAACCATTGAAGCGATTCAATTGTTCTGTTACACATAGAAAGATTATGTAATGGATCAGCAATTATTTTGAAATTTTCTTTCAAAAAATGAGAAAATGGAAAGGCCGTTAAAATTTCATCGTATTGATTTGTACAGTGGCTGCTTGTCGGCGCCATATAGCCGTAACTGTTCAAGCTACTTAATTGTTGTTTTGCACATAGAAAAGAGTGAATAGTAGAGCTGTTAAAAAAAGGCTATTTGTAATTTTCACAAAAGTATGAAAATTGGAAAACCTAAAAATACCCTATGGACTTGTGTTTATGATCTCTGTCATTTGAATCCGCGACAAAACGCCTCGCGATAAAACGCCTCGCGACATAAGGCCTCGCGACAAAACGTCTCAAAATGTAAAGTGCGACAAAACGCCTCACTCGTATAAACTCCCTATTTTCCCCCATTTTTCTTACTTTTTGTCGTACACTCATTGTTCGCCTATTACACATTTGTCATTGAACTTGTTTCTGAATTTTTGCTCGTAGTGTTTTTTCATTTTTTCTGACATTTTTGCACGCACAATGATTGCCCAGGGTGAGATTGGAAATGCGCCCAGGAAAAGGGTTCGACGAGAAAACAAAGACTTTCAACAGCGTCTACGTACTCTGTGTCGTGATCGTATTGATGGCCGAAAGACTATTGCTCAGTTTTTGCGCGGAATCGGTCACAACATTCGTTGGAAAGCAATCAATCGTGAGCATCAAGAAGGAAATGCGCAATAGACTGAACAATTTGGATATGACACCTTGGATTCAATCTGCGAAAGCTAGTGTACTAGTGTACTAACTGTACTGTTCAGCAACACGAAAGATTGCAATCGAGCTGTTACATAGTAAATATAGTGCATGTGTGAACTATGCATGTCAGATATAGATGTAGTACAGTAAATACTTCAAGTCGAAATTATAGTGTAAAAATATATTTTTGCAATGGGCAAAGCGTTACAGACATTAATACGTAGTGGAGTAAAGATTTCGAGTGTTAATTTGGTGTAAATGAATGTACTTGCTTTCGCGCACAGTTTTAACTTTGGTAGAGACATATAGATGCAGTATTGTAAAGATTTCAAGTAGTAATTATATTGTAAATATATCTGTTTGCTGTGTAATGAAACGCTCATTTGTTAACGATGGCTGAATGGCAAAATTAAAATCAGATTTAGAAAGTGGAATTATGTGTTTTAATTGTTGTTTCAAAAAGTGAGACGTTTTGTCGCACTTTACATTTTGAGACGTTTTGTCGCGAGGCCTTATGTCGCGAGGCGTTTTATCGCGAGGCGTTATGTCGCGAGGCCTTTTGTCGGGATACCCTGTCGTTTACCATTCAAATTAATCTAGCAAGGTTTGTACCAACTCAGTAATTTCTGAAAAACAAGGTGAAGGTATGTTACTGCCTTCATATACATTTGTATTGAAATCCTGTGATTGCACGCCTGTGGGGGACTTAGTCAGTTTTACTGACATACTTGTTTTCATTTGATCGCCAAGCTGTCCCATGTATAGGAGTAATTATGTAACAGTTTCCAATGTTTGCTTTGAAGAATGGCTTTCTAGTGCTTTTCGGCGGACAGGACTACACGAACTAAATGGTACTTATTGCGGCTATAACTAACATTATTGTGCTGACCCTTACCGTAACGTTGGGTAGAGGGGTTAGGGTAACGATACATTTATAAAAGGTATAAATAGCACAGTATTGTTCAAATAAAACTTTATGAAAGGGCTGTCGGTATAAAAATTGGTTTTGTTTACAAAAACATAAAGGCAACGGCTGACTGATAAAAGGCTTTTGGCATGTTTTGGATATACTGTTATTGGTGAGCATTGGCCGCTTTAGTTTTGTTCGTTTTTGAATTTTTGACAGTGAATTTTGATTATGTGTGCAGAAATGAATCTTCTATTTCAGTGAAAAGAGAAATGGAAAATTGTTATCGGGCAATTGTGGGTTTAGTCAAGGAGACAAAACCTAGAAACTAAATAGGTGTCGATTGAATTTTGCGATATAAGCCTGTACTCTGATGTGTTGTGTGCACTGGCCGCTCCAGTTGGTAACCTGACTTTGTAATGTTTTTAATAATATTTGAATTTGAAATAAAATTTTTTTTTCTCAGATTTTCAATATGCTATGGTCTATTTTTCGGTACTATTTTACAGCTATTTGGCCTTCCCGGTTTCATGAGCACCTTCAGTCAGACCTTATCGGGAGAAACAGACGACAAAGTGCTGGAGATCTATGGCCCTAAAGGGCTGAGAAGCTACATCAGAGCCTCCCTCTTTCTTTCCAAATCTGATATCAGCTTTAAGTTTGTTGTGCACGAGTTAGAGCCGATTAAAGAACAGTATCCGGATAAGTGGACAGTAAGTTTTCTTGCTATATTCCCTACCACGCTTTAAAACAAAACATACTTTTTCAAAACAAAATAACGTTAAAAAATAGGAAAAAATTTTTAAAGTTTAACAATCACATTTTTAATAGAATAATGCTTTTATTTTTAAGAACAAAAGTTTTATCCAATGAGACCATCTTTTTACATTTATAGAGTGAAGTAAATAATGTTTATGTTACAATGATAAAACATTTGAAACTTTTTGAAGATTTCAGACTAATTCAGTGAAATATTTTTATTAAATGCAACTTTTGTTTTTTGTACAGCCGACTATCGTCGCTGGGCTATGCTCATCACCTGTGGGGATGTTGTTGTCCGTTATGTGTGTGTTTGTAAACCAGTTTTCGAAATCCTACTCTTCCTACATTTCTGGTTCGATTGTTTTGAAATTTGGCGTTAATGTTCCCTGGATAATTCACCGTACAGCCTGTATTTTTTATTTTATTTATTTTATTTATTTATTTTTTTTGGCGATTTCACCAAAATATTGGCGAAATTTGGGAAAACACAAAAAATGCCACTAACACCATATTATCTAAAATAAGAATTCTGAAGCAAATAAGAAACCAGATGTTTACTGGTAGGCTATTCCGGAATGTGACGTTGTGTGAAAGAAGTTGATCAGATATTTTATCCCGCGGAATTTAATGGTTAGGGTATATAGGGCCCAGCGAAACATTCCGAAGTCATAGATTTCAAAATCTGTACAAATAATAAATAATAAATCAGCTTCTTTTCTTCTTCACTTCTGGTACTTTGAAAATATTAAGTTGATTCACAATAAGACTGAAAAAAATGGAAAAAAATGGACACAGTTGTTTTCCATTAGCTTTTATTGTAGCACTGTTGATTAAACAATGTTCTTTTTTCATTTGTAATATTTCATATAAAACTCAAAGTACTATAAATAAACATATTTTCACTAATCCCAAAGCATATATTTTATGTGCACATATTGGCAGACCTTTATTTATTTACTTTGGTTCAGCTTCCAAAGCTAAGGGCTTTCGATGTACCTTACTGCTGGGCTTATGTCAAAGAGAAGTCCGCACTTGAATGTACTTATTTCGAATACCAGCGAATGTGCCAATGGCCATGTTACTCTTTCATCGATGATAAACTTAATTGTTCGATATTAGAGCATAACTATCCGTGACATAAACACCAGGGTTGCCACAGCCGGAAAAAAGCCAGGGAAGTCAGGAAAAAACTGCGACTCGGGGAAAAGTCAGGAAAAAAATTCTCAAAAGTCAGAGAAAAGTCATGATTTTTTTCGGTATCACTGAATCGTACAATTTTATGTAAAGCACAGTATTTTTCATGTTTTCAAACGTTTTGCTGTTCCAGTGATTCCTCTTTCAAAGACGCCTTATTGTCAATGCACTCATTCAAGACACCTACTTCTATATTTCTATACTCTATTATAATTTCTGTTTATGTGTGTAATCAAAGCGTTCGTAGGCCACAGGGATTCATTTGGGCCGCGTACTCTGCGTACCGTACGCACTTTTGGCGATTGGTACGCACTTTCAGAGAGAGGGTACGGACTTTTAGCAGGGCACTGCGTACCATTCGTACGTATTGTACCTGCCAATTTGATCATTTCGTTTGCAAGATTGGATTTTTTTCCTCCCTTCGGGCGAACAGTTTATGCGAATCCGCGACATCTCGCATCTGGACATCTCGCATCTGGACATCTCGCATCCGACAACTCGCATCTGGACATCTCGCATCTGGACATCTCGCATCCAAATGAAAAAGTGGACATCTCGCATCCGTGATTTTTTGCTTGATTTATCATTGTGTTTTGGAGGTGGGGGGTAGGTGGTAATCATTTTATTTAGTGTATTTTGACATCGTAATTTACTACGATTTGTCATGGTCTTTTTTGGATGGTGGGTCGCCCCTGGCACCTTGTTCCAAAACAGTGCAAACCGTACATTCCTCGCGCTTGATTGCAGTGATCAGTGCCCAGATTGACAGATGTTTGTATCCAAAGAGATGGTGTATATGTTATGTTGTTTGTGTATATGAAACCATCGAGACAAAGCTTAGGTTTGCCCCGAATACTTTCGATGAATTCCATTCTAATTTTACCATTCAATAGCAAAACCCATGATTTTGGACATGCATCAAAGATAAATTTTTAAACATTGAATAGATCAGTGGGATTAGTGGATGTGGATTCATTCTTAATACTGATCCGCCGCACGTTCATTAAATCCTTCATGCTTTTAAGTACCTCTTTCGAGGGATTAGCATATGTCGATTCGCGCTGCACCGAACGTTGAACTACTCACTATGGCATTCACTGAGTACAAATGTAAGTGTAACTCTTGAATTACTCCGGAAACTGAAGAGTTTTTTTCAGTTGATTTACTTAAATAACTTACGTTTTGGAAACCCCTGTTAATATCGTCAAGCAAAAATCTCACTTATAATTTATTTTTACTCGAATAACTTACGTTTTGGAAACCCCTGTAATTTATTTTCTGTATGAAGTTTCCCAAACACAGTGTTGAAGTTCCCCCTTAAAAACAGACCAAAATCACGGATGCGAGATGTCCACTTTTTCATTTGGATGCGAGATGTCCAGATGCGAGATGTCCAGATGCGAGTTGTCAGATGCGAGATGTCCAGATGCGAGATGTCCAGATGCGAGATGTCTGGATACCGTTTATGCATATTAATATCTGTTAACACCAGGCCAGTTGCATATATATTGGTACACACTTTTTACGTTGGGGTACGCGGTTTTTCGACCGGGGTGCGTACCAGCACGCACTTCTCATTTTTCCCAAATGAGTCCCTGAGACCATGAAGAAGTCAGAGAAAAACGTCTTGGTAATCATGTGGCAACCCTCATACACGTATCACTGGACAACATGAAATTTGCATACATATATGTGTCTATATATATTTCAAATTTTCTTTTTCTAACAAAGTAGAATGTTTGTGATAAAACTGCACACTCGTCATCTAAATGGGTGGTATAAGGAGTAAACGGTTACTTGTTTGAAACGTGGGCCCTTTCGGAGAAACGAAAATGTGGCAGCATTGCGCGTTTCAAATTTGTTTGTTGAAAATCTCCTAGACGAATTTTGAAATATTTTGGCAATTTTATGGAAGACTTTAAATCTCTGCAAAACTGTAGCACACAGTATTATATTTAACAGCGTATTACGTATGACCTTTTTTTCAAACAGTTTAATATTTTCTCGAGTCTGACGTATGCACATGCATGTATAAAATGGAACCGTACCCGTGGAATGTACGTGATTGTTTTGGTGGGTTTTAAGCCTGTGGTGCACCCTTAAGAACTGGCAACTGCGAATGGCCTACTAAAATATGATATTAAAATATATATATAGGCCGTTTACAAGAATTTTAACCAAAACCGATGATACATTTCGTGGAGGAATTGCCTTATATTTGTCTGTCTTTCCACAAGTATGAACGCTATGTATGAGTTGCTCGTCTTTAACAAAACACAGCCTTCCAGTTTTGGTAAATCAGTGATAAAAAAAAAACGCCAAGCATTTGCTAATAAGAGCCGGAACTCCTTTTTTGCCACCACCGTTCTCTTCAAATGGTGACACTAAACACCTTATGTAAACGAGGACTTTTTCGTTGGTGTGGGAGTGATCAATTATGCAAGTTTGCAGTAATAACTCCACAGGCTCATATCTCTGCCATGCTCACTTTATATATATGTATTTTACAGTCATACGGTTCCTGGTCGCTCTGTAGTGGCTTCTACGTTTATGACATTACATGACGAGCAATGCGACTTTACCAACGACACTGACAGAAGTCGTTAACCAGACACCAGACCACATATACAGCATAGTTTGTGTGAGAGTGTGCAAATAGTCTGTCGCCGGTGCTCAAACACTGCGGAAAGTGTCGCCATTTTTTGCAAGAAACTTGACTTTAAACTTGGTTGTTTTACTGGTGTGTATGATAGAAAATCCGACCCGAGTTATAGCATTGATTCTGACTCTTTGCCCGCACTGTCGCCCGTGGGCCATATGGCGTTTGACGGAGCAGGTACTGTTGGTCGTGGGGGAGGTGCTTCATAGTTAAAGAGTCCCAGATTGGGCACATCCATGTATTTAAATAACTTAATGTTGCCCTGATATTCACAGAGTATGAAATGACCGTCGGGTGTGGTCGACATGCACATGGGCACGCCGAAGTCGTGGCATGACCTGTCGTATTTGTGGACATATTCACCGGCACTGCTCAAAACCTGAATGCGGTGATTGGTTTGTTCCATAACAAAAAGGTTGCCATGGCTGTCGCCTGTCACACCCTGTGGTTTTTTGAACTCCCCCGGCCCTGCTCCAACTTTGCTGATTTGATTGATTAATTCGCCATTGCAGTCAAAAATTTTGACTTTATTGCAGCTCCAGTCTGACACGACGATGTTGCCTTCTTTTGTCGCTGTTATATATGCCGGGCACTCCAGCAGAACTCGAAATGAGCGCGTTTTTGCATAGCTCCCATTTTGATCAAATGTGTAGATGGCCACTTCTTTTGGCTCGAAATCAACAACAGCTACTTGATTATCGCCCACTATGCAATGCGCAATGGGGAATTTGAGATCGGACGCGAAGCTGGCAAGGATACTACCGCTGCTGTGGTAGAGATTCGCGGACTGCGACGCGTTGTCGGAGATGAGGATTTGGTTGCTCCAGGGCAGCACCGTCGCTCGACTCGGCTGCTTCAGGCTGTGGCGCCCGATGAAGCGGAGAAGAGTGCCTTTGTAATCGAACACCTTCACTAGTTTGTTGTGTCGATCCACGACGACGATTTCGTTGTCGTTGGTGAGGGTCATATCCGTGATCCCACACTCGCGCACGTCACGTGACGTCTTGGTGACGAAGAATCCGCGGTATTCCGCTTTCTCCAACAATCCTGTGGTATTTGGGATACATTTGCGCTGTTGTTTCTTGGGCAATGTATTTTTTGCATCCCGTGGAACACCGAAAATTTGAGATATGGGTCTGATCTCAACTTGACCAAAAATCGGAGCTAATGCGTCTTTCAATTCGCTCTCTTTGTCGTAAACCATTTCAATTGGTTCCGAGTTTGGTTTTCGAGGTATTTCTGAAATTTGGAAATTACTGCCGTTCCATTCGCTGCTGTTTACGATGTCGTTTAATTCGTGTAGTCTCGATATGTTTGATTTGGCATCTTCAGTTTCTTTGATATAGCGGTTTTGAAGCTGCGATTGCAAATCATTGGCCAGTTCAGTGATCGCTAACATCATATCTGCTTTTCGCTTCTCTATCATACGCGTTGCCAGGTCATACATTTGTTCAATGCTGTTGCTATGCATTTGCCATTTCTTGAGATTGTCATGCAGTCTAATTTTGATATCGTCTTTCTGATTCAAAGTGTCCTCCTTTTCTTCACTTTCTATCACAAAACTCATATTTGTAAACTCCCTTTCTTCTCCAGTGGGAATCGGACTTTCACTAGTCCGGAAGGGATTAGTACTGTGCAAAGCTGGTTTCAGAGCTGAATCCACACAGAACAACTGCTCGATTTCCTTTCTTTCCTTCTTTTCGCTGTCTTTCCGCCTCTCGTTGAGTAGTGCGCTGGAATCGTCAAAGGCTTGGCTTGGCTGGTCTTCGGAGCGCTTCTCCTGTTTCTCGTTTTTGTCCAACACGATGCCGCCATCGCTTCGCTCCCGCTTGTGGCCTTTCTTAATGAACCCTCCTGGCAGTCAGAAAAATAAAGAAAAAAAAACATCTAGTCTTACTGCGATCTTTGTTTACATGTGAAATGTAGAAGGAAAGGTGTGTTTAAATATTTGTCTTCTACCAAAAGTTTTGAAACTCATTGTGAGTGTGAGTTTGTGACTCAATTTGTTGTATATGAGCAAAGAAAAGGCAAAAAAAATTCGGTCACTAATATCGATAAGCTGAGAATTTACAGGTGGGCGTGAAGTTCGAGGAAAAAGTGCAGAAGCTGTAGCATAAAGCGGTAGTAAATAGAACTTGCAATGGCGATCATATGACCCAGTGTGATAGTTTAAAATCAGATGTCTCGGCAGGGTGAGATGGCACTGAGCTCGTCATGAAACTATGGACTTCAAGAAGAGCAAGGGCGGAGGGGTGATGGATTGGTAAACTACCCAGACATTTTCTCGATTTTTTTTTGTATCCAGGCATCCGTCAAAGGTTATGTAGAAAAGGTGTAGTGTGCAAGTATAGTTATACAGTACTGATTCTACAACAAGTAACCCAACTGCAGGTACACAGCTGTTATAAGTATTGTCTCAAGACTTCACTTTCTGTTTGTCGCCGGTATGTTTGTGCGTGGGTGCGTGCTAGAAAACGTTTGAAGGCATTAGCTCTAATGGTGTGCTCGAATCGTTTTGAAATGAATTAAACACGCCACTCCCTCCCCCCCCCCCCCCGTCACGGTTTATATTAAGGGTCAAACACTGTTGCTCACATTCAGTTACAAAATTAAATGTTGGGAGTCGGATAGTCACGGCAACAGAAGACTGGCATGCGTGGGATTTGGTGACGAACCTCACCATGATTTTGTTTCTGGTGTTCTGATTAAAGTCATACTGCCACACGCATTTTGTGACATTCATAAAAGAGCTCATCTTTGCTGAATCTCAGACGTGCTAAAGAGTACCCCCCACCGCCCTCTTGTCCCCAACCCAGCCTTCTCCGCAAACCCGATTCATTCTGTCTCAAATAGAGGGATTTAGCAGGAGGGTTACCTAATGCACTCAGAGCACTGGCACTGCTGACGCGACGATGCGTCTTCACTTTCTTCTTTTTCTCCGATGGCGTGGATGATTTCTTCTCCGTTTCTGGTGACGATTTGCCACTCCTTCGGCCCGATTCTCGATCCGAGTCCGATTTTCCGCCCTTCTTGACCGATTCCCGATCGGAATCTCCGAACTTTCCGTTCCTTTTGACGGATTCTTTATCCGAGTCGGATACTTCAGAGTTGTCTTGACTGGTTCGCTCGTTCTCCTGCTCTTTCGCCAGGCGCGTCTTAAAGTCTCCCGTCTGTGACGTCAAAGAATCACCGAAGTCGCTGACGTCATCAAGTTTGTCGTAGTTGTTGTTGCCGGTGTCACTGTCGACCAGCTGTTGTGACTTCGGCTGTAAATACAAAGAATGGCATGTTTGGAATTATTTCTTTTTGTATTGTTATTGTTTATTTGCTGTTTCAGATGGGCATAGACATTGTGATCCAGAGTAGTACTGTCACTACTTTGGTCAGTTACTGCTGCGTAATTGTGTGACATATCATGTTCAGCAACATAATATTTTTAAAAACTGCAAATTGCCAAAGCTTTGCGAATAAAATGACAAAGCGCTCGTTGTTGGCAAATGGCAAAACTCGAGTCGTTTTTGTGGCTGAATTGAAGGACGTCAGTTTTAATGCCTTCAACAGGCTGTTGTGTAATCTATGTGCTTTCTATTTGACAGACCCTACCTCCAAATTTACTATTTTTAGAAACTTGTGCATATTATAAATCAAAAGCGCATAATGCGGAGTGAAGCATCCAAAACATCTGAACGAGCCTTTGTGTCTGACTTTCGGTTACACAAAGATATTTTTAAGGTTTGAGGGCTGCACTGAGATTAAGAGTTTAAATCAGTCACGCTTATTTAGTTTGCTAATAATAATAATAATAATAATAATAATAATAATAATAATAATAATAATAATAGGGGTGGAGAGGGGTGGGGAGGGGAGTACACATTTGGTGAAGGTACTTTGCGAGCACAGCCATTCAGACAAAAAATGAAATAAAGATACCTTTGATATGAGAAAACTATTGTATGCAAGATAAATTCGCATATTCAATAAACCTGTTTCTCAATTGGTTTTGATGATAAGAAATCTTAAGAAGAAAAAAAAAAGAAACATTTCAGTGCGCGTTGTTTTATGTCTTTACTGTTACTGTGAAGCAAACTGATAGAAAAGGCCAGGAAAATGACTTCAGGCCTTCAAAGTAAGTGAAGAAAGAACAGGAAATAATTCAAACAATTTGAAACAATTTTCGCATTCTTTTGTTAAGCTGCATCTCGTAAAAAATATCTAATTTGCTTTGGAATTTACGTATTCAGTTCTGAATCACGGTGGGGTAGATAAAAATGGGGTTTCCTCTGGTTGTCTTAGTATACGCACAGTATTTCTTAGCGAACATTATTTCTATGTATAAATGATAAAAACAACTCGGATCAAATCGGTCAGTTGACCTAGAAAGAATCACTTTGAAAACTGTGGAGGAGGGCGGGGGTGAAATAAAGGAATACAGAATGCAGTGTTGCCACACTATACTTTTTTTAAAAGTATATACTTTTTTTTTGAAAAATGGCCTTAAATACTTTTTTTTATACTTTTATACTTTTTTTATACTTTTTTTTGCCTTCATACTTTTTTATACTTTTTTTTGGAATCACGAGAAAAAAAAACTTTTTTTTTTTCTTAATTCCTATCAGGAAAAATGTTTCTCTCTCCGAAAATAAATACGTTTTACTATTTTCCTTGTTTAATTTTTTTTTAAATTTTTTTATGCTTATAAAAGTATCTGCTGTATGCTTATGTATTTTTATACTTTTTTGCCTTTATTCTTTTTTTATACTTTACTGTACTTTTTTTCAATTTCTGCATTCCTTTCAGGAAAATATTTCCCTCTCCGACACTAACTACGTTTTACCATTTTCCTTGTTTCCATTTTTGTTTCCTTATAAAAGTATATACTTTTTCCCACTTGCAAACATAGTTTGCAAATGGGTATGCTTTGCAAAGAATTCTGGCCGTTTATTCCTTCCTTTTTTTCTTTTTTTTTTTTTTTTTTTTTTTTTTTTTTTTTTTTTTTTTAGTTTTTTTTTTCCGTCACAGAGGTTTCCAGAAAACTCCTCCTACGCTATTTGACGTAGGACGATGAAATTTGGCACAGAGATAGAGGGTGATGAGATGTCGTGAAATCCGCAAAATTTCAAGGTCAAGGTCAAATTGAGGTCAAAATATTTTTTCAAAACCCTCTTCCATCACGAAAAATTGCTGGAAATAGCGCTCAAATCCTTGTTTCAACACGTGTACGGTGTCGGTAGGCAGTAACATCATGGATGGAATCTCGACATTCAGTGTTAAGGTCAAGGTCATGTGACTTTTGTATATTGAATTCCGTTAGAGAAAAATTTGCCCATTATCTCGAAAACGGTTAGAGATAGAGCGATTTTGAGCTTATTTTCGACCCTTTGGGCCTAAAAGACGGTATATAAGAGGTACCTCGGTGACCTTGACCTCCTCCATCATGGTCAAGGTCAAAAACCGGAAATGGTCCATTATCTGAAAAATGGTTAGAAGACTGAATTTGATTATTTGAGATTACATTATATTTACTTCGATGTCCTTGTTCCTGATAATAATTCGGAAGGTGACAATTATGTGGAAAGACTGAAAAATGTGTCTTCGACCAGATAGATTGTACCATTGCAAGTGGGTGTCATTTCGCTACGTGTAGCGAAATTCGGTCTAGTTTACTTATGTATTGGTATTGGTTATTAAAAGTAATATCAAAAGGTGACCTTTAGATCACGAGCAGATGCTCACTTGTTAACAATAATATGTTTATTTGCCAAAGAAAAAAAATCTTTTTTATTTTTTTTTACTTTATTTTTTTATCTTTTTTGCTTATTCGCACGAAACATATTTTTTGCGTATCAAAGTATAATCTGTTGTTTATTTCTACACTGTTATCGTTTTCTAGTCACGATATTTGAATGTATTAACCTGCTATATGATTTCAGATTACATACCGCAATGTAATGTTCAGAAATTAACATCTTGATTCACATGAAGTTAATGTTTGTTCTACATAGAAAACAGAGTTACAGAAATAGTCCTCCAGCAGTTACTGTCACTCGATTCTTGGATCTATTGGGTTTACTTGTGGGATGGGATAGGGAGGGATAAATCCAAGGTCGTAATGATAGTAGTCTGCTGGTAGGCTAATTTGCATTTTATTTCAAGACATTTTAAGTTATATCTATAGATTTCCAGAGAAATACCTCTAAAAATTGCCCTTTGAACATAGCTTTCCAATTTTTAAGCTCTTTTTATTAAGTATTATATTTTTTTAGGGTTGACCATGTAGGTATTGTTTATGACATACCAATAATCACCACTACATAAGTAATGATGGTAGAAATAAATGCGAGCGCCGAAGGCGCGAGCCGAAAAATTTTGCCCTAAAAAATACTTTTTTTTATACTTTTTTTTTTGAAATACTTTTAAAAATACTTTTTTTTATACTTTTTTTTTTGAAATACTTTTAAAAATACTTTTTTTTATACTTTTTTTCATGGCAAAGTGAGTGGCAACACTGAGAATGTCATAAACATTTTCGGAAATTAATACATAAATAAAGAATTACTTAGAAGGTATAATAAGCAACAGAATAAATCATGTTAAACCGATGTTAACCCTGCCCGAATAACAGCTAGATTGGTGGGTCCCTGATGACTCTGTGTTATCTGGACCAGGTGTTGTCACGCGTCTTGCGAAACAGGGTAAAGGAGGCGGGGGGGGGGCGGGGAGCGGGGGCGGTGAGAGGGGTGTGCATGTTTAGACGATGAGTCCCCAAACCTTTTCTTCCTTCTCCAGCTTCTCCATGGCTCCTTGGAATTTCTTCTTGAGCCACGCCATGGCGAAGGTCCCGCTGGTATTCTCTCTCTCTCGAGTCTGGATCACAGAAAATGTGCAGCCGTGTATTATTCAGATTAATTAATGCAAAGTAAAAGACCTTAAATAGGACATTTGGGTTAAAAAAGTTATGGATATTAAATCGTAGGAGAACTGGGCCGTAGGAGAAATGGGTAAAAGAATCGTAGGAGAATTGGGCCGTAGGACAACTGGGCCGTAGGACAAATGTGCAGTTACCGTTTCACTGATAACTTGTTTTCTCTTGCATTGGACGATATTTTTTTATTCGTCTTAAGATTTATTCCAACCTGGAGAACAGTATATATCCGGTGTTTGTGATGCTTTCACGAAGTATGATTTTTACGTTATTTCTTGGTTCAAAAGTCTTGAAGCTACATGCGTTTCCACGGTGCTAAATGCATGAAGCACCAAAAAATAATGAACCGCGTACCGTGCTTCGAGCTCTTTCCTATTCTGTAGCAGTTCTGAAGATAATATCGATTTGGTCTTCAGTCTATTTCTGTGTGTGTGTGTGGGGGGGGGGGGGGGGTGGGTTGTTATTATATTAATTTCTTTTGAAAATACACTGTACTGTTCTGTCAGTGGAGAGTTCAAACTATTTTGTCAAAATTTTATCTTTCTGTGCCAAATTCGCCTCAAATTTCTCAGGTTAACGCATTTCGGACATGTACATTTTTCCAACCTGTTGCCTATCAGGAAGTTTACAGTGCGTAATTACAAGTACACGACATGTGATTGATTTTAAAGTGGGTACTGCATGGAATGATCTATTTGGATCGATAGCTTTGTCATGTAGAAATTAAATGTGTTTTCTCAGTCAGTCATATTGAAAGTTCGCTGACGAATCGCGAAATCGAGTCTATATACATACATGTATATATTAATGTTATTTCTATGGTGTGTGTCATTTGGCTTTTGGATGAAGCTCAGAATATAGTTCTTGTCCCTTGAAATTGTGGTCATGTTCAATTTGAGTGCAAACAGGTGATTGAAACCACTGTGGTCGACATGCACCTCTCCTCATCTCCTCAGTTCGCATCACATACAGTTCACTTGTGTTTAAAATCTTTGCACCTCCCACCTCCCACCCCCCCCCCCACCCCCGAGTCCCCATTGCTTTTCAATTTTTCAGTCTTCAATTGAAACGAGCAAAACTGTTTACATGCAAACCATATATGCCTGTTTAGTTCATTTAGACCCGGAATAACGATTGAAAGCCTCTGAATTGATCGGTGCTTTATTCTGGATTTCCCATGTCTGCTGTTTACCCCCGCAGAATTGAGTACCATGCCTTCCAATGTTCCGGTTGAGTACAATGTCTTCTTAGGCTCGGCTTTAATGGGTCCGACTCGTATCGACCCAGCGGTATACGAGAATTTGCAGTATCCATATGCACTCGTTTTTGTTTTGCTGTGGTTCAGTCTGAACGTTTCTGTTGTATTATTATTCTTTGTGAACAGGCCATTTTGTCGCATTCTTGTCAGTCGTGGAGAGGAGAGTGTCTGCGCAGGCAGATAGGTACAGGTCACGTGGGCATGCATGTGAAGTATGAACAAATTCAGACGGAATTACTAAGGAAACACCCTTTTGTAGACACATATGGTGTGACCTGAGGGACCATAAAGTAAAGCACACACGTAAAATTGTTGTGGCACATATGGTGTGACCTAAGGGACCATAAAATAAGTATACTCATAAAACTGGAGATTTAAAAGAGTTTTTGACCACTACACCCCTCCCCCCTGTACACAAACTGTGTTATGTTATTCAAATACTATGTTACTTTTAAACCACACAAAGAATCCCCCCACACCCCTTCCGTGCATGCGTACTTATAAAGTGCACGTGGTGCCTCACAGATATTCGCCACAGTGGATTAATGAAGTTTTAATGCTTTGAGTTCTCACTCATTTGACAAACGTCTTATATATTTGGTCATCCTAACGACCGCTGGTGGACAGTATTTTAACCAAAAACAACATCTCGCATGTATAAGGGTACTGGAGTTACACCACAGCGCGTTTAGTTGTCCAGAAAATATTTATAGCTTCAAATTACGATATTAGTATATTACGTGGTTATGTAAGCAAAGAAATTAAAATGGGAATAAAATTTCTTACATTGAATTTGTTTTGGTCACCGTGCTGTAGAAATAAACAATAAATAACAGCGATAGTGTGTAAGACTATAAGAACACTTTGTATTACCTTTAGGTAAGCCTTTGGTCTGCAAATGTATCCAGATTCTATGTGATTATATTTTAATTGAACGCATTAAGCATTCTGTACGTTACACACATAACACTTCATACCCCTATCTGTTATTGTTTGCCGTGTTTGAATGACGTTGTGAACATGTACCTTTCAGAACGCACTTAATAAAAGCAGTGTACTGTCTGTCATATCATTATCGGCGTATAAGGCCCTTTCAGTGGCAGTCTCGTTACGGTCTAGGGGAGAGGGTTAGGGGGTTGGGCGAATAAAAAACGTAACAACATTACTAGCATTCGTTGACATGTTATTTGGCCCAAGCCCCCACCCCCACCCTTCCCCCTCCCCCGGGTGAAAGCAAATTACATCGTAAGGGTTTTTGTGAAGAGTTTTTTTTTCTATAAATAAATACAAAAATTGGTTGATCACCGTTAGAAACCACACAATAGAGTGGCTACGTTCGATAGTCCGTCACTCTATGCCACATTAATTAAAGCACTTCATGGATGGTTGTGGGGAGAGGGTTATACGTATACGCATCACAAGCGCTCTAGTTCATGCCAGGTCTTGGTGGCTTTATGTTGCGGTTGAATAAGGCGAGATTGTTAACACGAACACGGAAAGGCTGTTAACACGAATACGGAGAAGTTGTCAGCACGAATACGGAGAGATTGTTAGCATGAATACAGAGAGCTGGCTGCTGTGAATACAAATGAAGTCTGTGTCTGTGTTTTAGTCACAGATGTGGCGTTTTTGGACTGCTTAAGGAAGCGTATGGCAAAGACATTAGTTCGTGTATTGGTTAAGAAATGGTGTAACGATGCTCGGGATAGAGCAGCCGTGCTATGTGAGTTGTGCAATGGCGAGTCAAAGCTCGAAAGTTCGCTTCGAATGACCCCAACAAAATCGCTATCCAAACGGATAGTTGAACTTGCAAAAAAAAAAAGTCAAGAAGTATTCGATAAAACACTTATCCATTGTGATGCCCGTGAAACGTTTGACGGTGTCATCGCAAGCTTCCCTCGTCTTTGTATCCTCCAATCTAGCGATTGATCGTTGGGTTCCTCAGTCCTGTATGGCGTTGCCCTCTTCGTCCTCCAAACCAAAAGGTCTTTGGATAACGAGACAAGTTCCCCCTCTCCCCTCCCCTCCTCTCCCCTCCCCTACCTCCGAAAAAAGCAAATAAATTTAAAAAATCACATATCTCCTTCAAGTGATCGGCTGCGTACAGACCATGCCTTTCATGCTGTCAACAAAAAAATTAAATAAGACATTTATAAATTGCTATATAATATTGAGAGGCCTTCCTCTCGTTAAACCAGTTGAACCAGAATAGTACAATTTTTTTTTTCTTATTCAGTGCACACACAAAAACCTCACCCCAAACCATTGTTATTCAAGATCTTTGCTGCACCGTACATAGATACGGACATGTTTTGACTACGCCAATACTTGCTGCGTAAAAAACAAGAACACTTATATCTGTTGACTAACTGTTATTCACGGTTAGTCATTGATTTTTATCTTGTCACGAACTGTGACGTTTCTTAGGTTAGTAACACATGTTGTGCTTCGAAAGATTTATGCACGCGGACAGTGTGGTGCAGAGTTAGTAAAGGCATTTTAAAAAGTCACTCACCCCTTTTTAGTCAGCTGTTAAATTTATTTCATATCAGGTGTTTCATATCCGTCATGTCATACACACACACACACATAGAAACGCACGGAATCCACAGCAGTGCGATGCAGGTGGGGAGGTGATCTTCTAATAATTTTATGCATGGTTTAACTCCAGTTTTATCGTGTGGAAAATTTGCCAAAAGATACTGGAGTGTTCACTTTAGATATTATTCCCTGTAACCTTTCAGTGTTTTTAACTTAAGGGTCAGGAGTTTATAAAGTCGGTTATTCTTCAGTGAGTTGGTGCGGGTGGGATATTGTTTTTTGTGCTTTGTGCCCTTCTGTCTTAGGACTATGTTTCCGCAACTACCTCTCCCATAATCATGAAAATTTCAGTACAACTTATGTTACAACCAGCAGCTACCTATATGCTTTGTGGTGGTTGGTCGATTTGCCAAATTTTATCGTATTTTAGTCCCCCGTCGGGGGACTGTAGTTTTCGGGTTTCTCTGTCCGTCCGTCTGTCGACACCTTTTTTGTTAACACACTCAAGTCTACATTTTTCGACCCATTAGTAAGATATTGTATGTATGGGTAGTACTGGAACGAACAAGGATCGGTATTGTAAATGAGCCATGTCGGCTCAAGGACATTGGCCCAGCTGAACTTCACAAATTTTCCCAATCCTTACTCATTTGAATGAGTTTGTTAATACACTCAAGCCTACATTTCTGCATCGATTGTTGAAATCTTTTAGATATAGGAAGTATTGGAACCAACAAAGGTCGGTATTGTAAATCAGCTCTGTCGGCCTAAGGACATTGGCCTAGCTGAACTTCACAAATTTTCACAACCCTTACATACTGGAATGAGTTTGTTAACACACGCAAGCCTACATTTCTGCATCGATTGACAAGATATCTTAACCATAAGTAGTATTGGAATCGACAAGTGTTGGTATTTTAAATGAGCCATGTCGGCCCAAGGACATTGACCCAGCTGAACTTCACAAATTTTCCCTAATTCTTACTCAGTTGAATGAGTTTGTTAACACACTCAAGCCTACATTTCTGCATCGATTGTTGAAATCTTTCAGAATGAGTTTGTTAACACACTCAAGCCTTCATTTCTGCATCGATTGTTGAAATCTTTCAGATATAGGAAGTATTGGAATCAACAAAGGTCGGTATTGTAAATGAGCCCTGTCGGCCCAAGGACATTGGTCCAGCGGAACTTCAGAAATTTTCACAACCCTTACATACTGGAATGAGTTTGTTAACACACTCAAGCCTACATTTTTTATCAATTGGCAAAATGTTACACACATAGGTAGTATGGGTGGTAACAAGAATTGGTATTGTAAATGAGCCAGGTCGGCCCAAGGACATTGGCCCAGCTGGAATTTTAAAATTCACGAATATGATACGAATTGCTTAAGGGTTGTAGTTCAACCTAACAAAATTAAATACTGGGATTGTACGCCGGCGGGGGACGTAGTCAGTTTCACTGACCTACTTTTTTTTTTTTTTTTGGTGTGTTGTAGGACGTGAAGATACAGTGCGGCACTAAACACTGGCATGAGAACAATGGGCGGAATATCACAGTCGATGAGGACCACACGTGGCATCTGTAAGTGCTCACGCCTCTTCCAGCTGTTCCAGAAACAAAGAAACAAAAATACACAAATATACAAGAGGGCCAATGAGGTCCACACGTGGCATCTGCAAGTGCTCACTTCTCCTCCGAGTGTTCCACAAGCAAAAAAAACAAAAAAAAAAAAACAACAACAACAAAAAAACAAACAAACAAACAAAAAAACCAAAAACAAATAAATAAAACGGCCAGTGAGGACCATAAGCATCTGTAAGTGCTGACGCCTCCTCCAAGTGTCCCCCCCCCCCAAAAAAAAAATAATAATATAATAAAAATGAAAATAAAAAAAAAATTAAAAACAAACAAACAGGCAAAAAAAAAAAGGCTAGAAACCCAATTTCATTTTCGTAAGAGTAACCCTTTCCAACTTCGTCAGTTTCAGCTAATCAATTGGGTCTTCGGAGTTTCGATCATGTTTTAGACATGAAAATGATAAATAACAATAATAATAAATAAATAAGTAAACCATCCCCCCTCCCCCCCCCCCCCCTTGAAGGTTCACCCGAGACTTCAGACCGCTGGTGAAAATTAAGTGAGACTTGCAAATACCAGTGACTTGCGATTCTTACCATTTTTGTTGTTTATTTTGTTTAGCAAATTGTATTTTTCGGAGAAATAATACGACATTTTAAAAGACTTACATAGAGAGATAAACATCTGGACCCTAATTACTCAAAATTTGAGTACTGTTTGACAGAAATACATTTAATCAGTATTATGTGCTTAGGATAATATCAGCAACAACAATTGTAAAACAACAGCAATAATAATGTGTAGAAATATAATAAATAATGTATAATAATGTAATAGTAATATTGTAATTAATAATAATAATAATAATCAGCAACGACGCTGAGGAAGAGGGCAAGACGAAGAATAATAATAAGAAGGAAAACAAGAACAAAAAGACAACTTAGTTCATTAAAATCCTGAGATATTATAGTTGCTTGTAGAGCGGGTTGTTTTATTTTGACATTTATCAAAAGTATTATTCACTTGTTTGAATGTTATTATATATCGTATTAGATTATATTATGTATTATGTTTTGTTATATATTATATATCACATTGTGTTCTGTTATTGACTTGTGTGTCAGATTTTCAGACGACCGCTACGTTGTAAAGGCAGGCTGGCTGAAGCACAGGGTCCCAAGCTTCGGTTACGTCATAGAAGAAAAGCCCGGCCCTGGAAAGTAGGTACATTACTGTTTTTTTTTTTCGCCTTGTAACTTTCAACTTTAGCGATGTCGAAAAAGGAGAATCAGGGAAAAATTGATGCGAGTTTAATCTATCCATCAGTTGATTGGACGGAATCCGGAAATCAGTTAATACGTAAAGAATTACACAGATCAGGCGCATTGTGTTGAAAAAGACCTTTGGAAAACTTCGCCCAGAATGTCGCCTAAGGCTCCTCCGATCCTGCTCGCGTCTTAAGCTGGGGGATTCACGTTCGCTCTGATTGCCTTAGCCACGCCAATGCAGTGGGTTAAATCAACTAGCACAGAATTCAAAATTAACGCCTGCTGAGCATTTCGGCCCCCACCCCCTTCCCGATCATGATCGACACCAAAAGATTTATCTCGATTTGGTACCGAAATAAAAGAAAAATCACAAAAAAAACAACTTTAAGAAATGCTTCAAGAACACTTTACATATTAATATTTTTGGGGCCATCCCTAAAGAACTACGCAAAAGTTTGTCAATTTTTGACACCCCCCCCCCCCCCCTGTAAGCAGTGCGTATGCAGTGACTTAGACCCCCTCCCCCTGTACGTACGTGCGCAATATGTTGTGCTATATTGAAAAAATATCAATTTGTTTTAAATATTATAATGTCAGTTAATCAGTGACAAAATTGAAAGTATACAGGCCAGCATACATTAGAATGTTAATAAAATAGCCATTGCACTAAAAGAGTATAATATTTAGTTTGTAAATTGATGTATTAGGTTATTTAATTACATAAAATATGTTTGAGATACATATGTTTAAAAAAAATGCGTACGTACGCAGCAGCCCGGACCCCCTCCCCCCCCGTCTGTACGTAGTGTGTACGCACCGACTGTGACCCCCCCTCCTACCCCCTTGTGTACGTAGTGTGTACGCACCGACCGTGACCCCCCTCCTCCCCCCTGTGTACGTAGTGTGTACGCACCGACCGTGACCCCCCTCCTCCCCCCTGTGTACGTAGTGTGTACGCACCGACCGTGACCCCCCTCCTACCCCCTGTGTACGTAGTGTGTACGCACCGACCGTGACCCCCCTCCTACCCCCTGTGTACGTAGTGTGTACGCACCGACCGTGACCCCCCTCCTACCCCCTGTGTACGTAGTGTGTACGCACCGACCGTGACCCCCCTCCTACCCCCTGTGTACGTAGTGTGTACGCACCGACCGTGACCCCCCTCCTCCCCCCTGTATACGAAGTGTGTACGCACCGACCGTGACCCCCCTCCTACCCCCTCTGTGGCACTCTATGGATCGCCCTTTGTATTCTTGTTTCTTTGTTTCAGGTTGGATGCAAAAAAATTAATAGAGATGGGAATCCCCCCTGGACCAGATTATAATCGAATAAAAGGCGGGGAAACTATAACCGCCCCTTCTGGAGCAGTGGTAAAATTCTAATAATGACAACATAATAAGACCGTTCAGGCCATTAACACGCAAAAATAACATATAAGTGAAAAAAAAATGAATGACAAGAAATCACCAGCCGGCAGGGTTGTCTGAAGAAAGTTGAAGGAGAAATAATGATTGTACGCTTTACGAATCGCAGCTCTTATGTTTGATTTCGCTCTTGCCGTGTGTACAATGTGTGGTGATACTTATGTGGAAAGACAAAAAGGTAAATAAATAACAAATGTGTCTGTTGAATGACTTTAATTTTGTTGATTTTTTTAAGGTGCGGCCTGAAGATGTGTTGGGACCGCCAAAACCCGGCAGAAAGATCGCCATAATGGGGGATACGTGCGACAGCTCTGCCATGACGTCAATGTGTCAGCACTGTGACGTCATAGTGCATGAGACGACATTAGAGAACGGAACGACATGTGGGAGAACTGTTTGGAGAAGGGACATTCTACTCCGGGTGAATGGCCGCTTACTTTAGAGCACCTTTTAACACTTAAGTGTAGAATATACTCGTCATGTTGTAGCAGTAATATTGAAAAGAAAAGCAACTGAATAACAGAGAATGTTTGCAATGGAAGCCTACCAGTCAGTTGAATTGTGATGTAATTTCATTTAAAACGGCTTTTTGAAGTGACAAAATGGCTGCGGTTGTTTCCGTTTCGCCTGCGTTGTTCTGGCAGCTTAACGTAATGCTGTTCTCAGCATTAGATGGTGAGCACAGTTCAATTGACAAGACTGGATTGTGCGTGGTTCTTTTTTCATTTGCTTATTTTTTTATATTTCAGAAATGGCAGCAAATTTTGCGAAGTCGGCGAATGCGAAGCAACTGATCATTACCCATTTCAGTCAGCGCTATAAATCTGTAGAAAACAAAGAGGTCTGTACTTAAAATGTTCTGTATTAAATGCAGAGTTGGGGAAAACCAATCGTTTAATGGTCCTCCATAAATTGTCCTTCTTGAAGGAAGGGTATGAGTTGAGCGAGGAGGGGAGGGGGGGGGGGGGGGGGGGGAGTGTGTTAACTTGTAAAGTCATCTTTTTCTCTCACTCACACTCCTTGAATCGCAGGTGTAAATGACAAACAGGATTGTTTTTAAGAGGCAGTCTTATTCAACTAAAAAGAATATTTAAAAAATAAAATAATAATTAAACAAACGCCAAACAAAAACTAAAGCAGTGATTTAGCAAGTTACATTTTAAAAATAATAAAAATGTATTTAAGTGTGCTTCGCCATTTTCCTATTTTGTAGGAAGGTGAACCTTGTGTTGACAAACTTCTGGACCAATCACGCGCCGTGTTTGGCGATGACGTCACAGCGGCAGACGATTTTTTAGTTTTTCCAATTCCCGCAAAAAAATCCTGACAGCAGCCAAGTCACGGCACTGGCTGAATTACGATGAAAAAGATCGATACTCAGGATCAGTACTCAATACACCAGGAAAACATGTAATTCATATAAAATTAAATTGCCTTTTAGCCGAGCCGATTTTCTTCAGTAGGCCATACCCATCACTTCTCAAGTGTTTGTATTTGTGTTTGTAAACACTTTTTCAAAACGCTACTGTTTAACATTTCCTGTGCTGTGGTTTTGACATGTGGCAAGTATGTTCCCTGCCTAATCCTCCGCACAGGTTGTATTTTTTTTTTTTTTTTTTTTTTTTTTGGCGATTTGGCGAAAATTTGCCAAAATACAGGCCAAATTTAAGGAAACACAATGTACCCTTCCTACAAATTTTACAGGAATGTTTCCCTGGAGTTCCTGCATGAAGCTTGTAATTTGCTTGGTGTTTTGGCCAAAAACGGACAAATAGCAGAAAAATCGCCACGCTTCTTTACAAGTCGTAAGTTTGGAGGCCGTAAGATGTGCTCAAGCCGCTCCTAAGCGTACTTTTCAGTGTCTTCATGGGTTTGCATTTATAGTTCTGCCTCTCACACAAGCATAGATTGGTCGATACTACATTAATTCATTTTCGAGGTCTACAGACTACTACATCCTGAGTTTAAAATAATAATGTCTATATATGGGCACATTGTAAACCGGCTTAAACAAAACTATGTAAAAAAATAGTGCGTAAAAACTGTGTCGTGTTTTTTTTTCTTTCAGTCTTTCTTTCCTCCTTTCCTGTATTCCCTGTGTCCCTGCCCTGATCCCAGGTCAGTCTGCAGTCTTGTTGTAGTATTTTTGTAATCGGTTCGGTAAAATCTGGCGAAATAAACAGATCGCTTTAAGAGAAACACAAACAGTGCTGCTCTTCACACGAACTTTTTTCAACTTAACGCAAATTTCCACTTAACGCAATGAATTAGGGACCATCCATAAAGTACGTACCCAAAATTTTTTCAGTTTTTGACCACCCCCTCCTCCCCCCCC
Organism: Protula sp. h YS-2021; assembly: GCA_949752745.1. Lineage (NCBI taxonomy): Eukaryota > Metazoa > Annelida > Polychaeta > Sabellida > Serpulidae > Protula > Protula sp. h YS-2021. Next base: position 32,655,132 of record OX457031.1, on the reverse strand, counting down.
CCCCTTAGTTTGCAGTGCGTATACAGTGGCCTAGACCCCCTCCCGCTGTAGGTAAGTACGCAACATATTGATAAAATATCAAGTCGTTTTAGAAACTATAATGCCAATTAACACGGACAAAATATGAAAGTGTACATGCTAACATAGTTAAATGTGAATAAAATAGCCGTTCAACTAAAATGAGCATAATATTTAGTTTGCAAATCGATGCAGCTCGGACTCCCCCCCCCCCCCCCCCCTCTACGCCCTTGTACGCAGTGCGTAGGCACCGACCTTGACCCCCTCCGCCTCTATGCGTACGTTCTTCATGGATGACCCTTCATACGATCCTATGATTGCACCTCCCGCCCCCCCTCCCCCAACTCCAGACAGCCTGTGTACAGCATTAACATTCAATAAATCGCAGTTAAAATTGTTTAAGTTCTTCTCTTCCCCGCAATAAATGAAAATTTCCGTTGAAGTCGTACGATTATTTAGATACATAAAGTGGAAGAAGTGATGATGTCTTGTTGAATTGACTGAGAAAAACAAAAATGTGAAAGTTCTGTTTATTTTAACAAGGAAAGTAAAACGTATAGATTTACAATTTGTATAAAATGACAGTGTATCATAAAAAGAGATTAAAAATTTAGTTTGCAACTTCATTAATACACTACAATTGCACAAAGGCAAAGTGCTTAGTTGCCAGCCTTATCAAGTTCCGACACTTGAGGAACATCACAATGAATAACCAAACGTGGGAGGGTAATTCATTGACCTGAACCCAGATGGCTTCATCTCATTCGCAGTGAGTCGCACACCGAACGCCAAGTAATGATTCGATGACTTCACTTATATAAGCTGATAGTGTCGAAGGCTTTTTCCACATCGAGGCACACATTTATAGCTAGTTTCTTCTCTATAACACTTGTACTTAAAATGCAATAACCACGTATATAAGATCTCTAACCTTGAGTAAAGCAAGTGTTTTATGTTCGTATTTTCGAAAACTGCAGATTAATTGTAAATATCAACAAATTGTGACGAAACTTTTTTCATGCTTAATCCATTACAATTCACCGGTTAAAATTACCAGTTTCTAATAATACTTATTTTGCTTTGGTCACCTAGGAACTAGTATTAATATTTTGCATAAAAATATACACATGTATCGCTTTGGGTGGGAAGTCCCCGAGAATTGGAACATTTAAAATATAACTAAAAGGCTACATGTTCCATATACAGACGAAACCGGTTAATCGCATAGCCAATTTGCCAAGCCCTGTTATGCGTTTATCCGATATATGCGTTTATCCGGAGTACTCTTGCCGTGCCTATTTTTTCATTTGCGGTAGTTATTAAACGTGCACCCCCGCCCCTCCTCATCCCCGCATTTGAGAAACTTTGTTATCTAATTCTTTTATTAGTAGTATTTTATCCAAGAGACTTAGGTCTTCTATTTTGATTTACTTTCTGCCATTTTGACGAATTAAGCATAACCGACACAGTTTCGAACTATAAATGGTAAAATTTCTTCTTGGTAATGTACTTAAATGATGACCTTGCGCTCACGGTTATCTGAGGCAACGTGGGGATAAAGGGTTTCGGGCCATTATTTAGTGAGAGCACGGGAGGTGGGGATTAGAAGTTGCAGGCCATTATCTTATCTAGCGTCAGCTAAGGCAGTGCGGGGATTAAGGATAAAGGTCATTATCTAGTGAGAGCTGAGAGAGTGCGGTGATTAAGAGTTCGAGACTTACTGTTAACAACCGCAAATGGGGTTGGTACATATACACAATGGGTCAAGCAAACAGAAAACAATGCATTAGATAAATAAACGAGGAGCAGCTCACTCCCTTAGTTTGCTTTAAGTGTGGCACTGTTTCGATAGTCAACCAGAATTATGCAATTAACCGGTGTGCTTCCTATTTTAACGTGAAAAAGCTATGCGTTTATCCAGTTTATGCGATTAAGCGGTATGCAATTATCCGGTTAAATTTCCAAAAGATAGCGTTGGAAATGGTTTGGGATTTGCAAATAATATGCAGTTAACCGATTTATGCGTTTAACCGGTATGCGATTAAGTGATTTCATCTGTATTTAGTAACGTCTCAACAGCATGAAATCATTTCATCTGTAAAAAATGAAAAAAAGAGTTGTTTATAAACTATGGAATTTCACATTTTCTGTGCAACTTTCGTATTATCACGCTTTTGCGAGCGGTGTAAGATAATTAAATGTATAGTTTTCTTTTAAAAGATCTTTTAATTTCGAGATCTGTAGCTTAATAGATTAATTGTTGAATCTAATGACAAGAGTCATAAAACCGTTTTGCCAAATTTATCTAAGAACATGAAAGAAGTTCAACGGTGGACCAAATTTGTGTCCACAACTTCGGTTGTAAACCTCTGATCTTCCAGCAGTACAAAAAGGATGAAAAAACCAATGGTCTGTTTGCACAGCTACACCCAAAACACACAGTACTTCGCAGATATATTGAAAAATGTTATGTCAGTTTAACATTCAATTGAATCACTGGCATGGGCCTTTGGGCTGGTAGAAGCGCTCTCCAAACAGCTGGCACAGTCGCAGACGGCGCCAAAGTTTAAGCTGTGAGAGCAAGGCGAAGAGTGCTCATCGCTGTCTGACAACATAAAGCAGAATTATCAACACTTGGCAAGTCTTTGACTTGGTCAAGGCTTATATGAATTTGTGTGGGCAGCGGTTGGGCTATTGTTTTTCTGGACTAAAAATTCACTTTCTTGTCCCAGCTTCCTCTATGACACTACAGGCCCTAGGACCACAAAACTTTGTACTTAGAAGAACTTGATCCGAGGGTGCGTATCTCGCCTTTTTTTCGCCTACGATTTCGTTTTCATGCTTAAAACGCCATGCGAACACAGCTGATTTTAGAATAAATACAGCTTATGGGCGTTACGCGAGCTCTGACTGCATAGAGAAAAAGTTCTAGTCCGTTGAATCAATAAAGCCGTTGAGCCATCATAACCAAGCAGATGAACCTTATAAGTCGCATACGTGCTGCGCCACAAGCTCTCTACTTGGTTGTATTACAGACAATGCGGCTTGTAAAAAAACGTCACGTTCAAGAAATAATAAGCCGTTCAAAGAAATATTTTAAACTTTTAATGCTTGTCTAGTTTTGAAGATTTCGATTGCAAAATGCTGTTTTAGTTACAAGTGTACTTAAAAAGAAACATAGGACCAAAAGAAAATTTAACCAAGGAATCCTGAATTGTTTAGAGCATTATGTGGCTGCTTAAGCGAACCACATTTTAGAGGGAGATGTCACATTTGGTTCGCGGTACTGTGAATGCATTCACACAGATACATCTGAATGAATGGGTGTTGCAAAATATACATACCTTTTAATGCATAAATGAACACATTCAAGTATTAAAATGTGCATGATTGAATACGGTAATATATGTTATGTATGATGTATGCAGCCTATGCGAAAGAATGTCGCCATTTAGCCGAGCGATATTTAGCTGGGCAACATTCAGTGTACAACATTTCGTCGAATTTTGTATTAACGAGTTTCGTTAGTTTTTCTTTTTTTAATAACTTTCCTATTACTAATTTTGAAAGTACTGCAACGTATGCAAATATGAAGGCCTAAAACATTTTCAGTGAGATTTCGAAGACACTTTTAACACCCAGGTAGTATTTTATGCAAATAAAACATTCATACCGGCAAACCACCACTTACTTATTCGTGTAAACCAACAACTTAGCAAACTACCATCTTTAGTCGACTGTTTTATTTAAAAATGAAACCTTTATTTTTTGGCATCGTTAGTATCGCAACATGTGGTGATGGAAAATGGGATTTGAATAAAAAGCGATGGGTTAAATTTGGCGTTCTTGTTGACTGTCTTCTGGGTTTTAAATTTTTATGGTAGAATTTTGTTTGATGAATAAACGCATAACTGCATTTAAAAGATCCTTATATAACTTCAAAATATATTGTACAATATGTAATAAGATATAACAAAACTGAAATAACAAGGTGTAATTTAGGGAACCTTTTCTAGCCATGAAAGGTTTTATATACAGTGACAATTGAAGGGGTCCATGCATAAACTTGATAACTCCACTTATCAGGAAAATGCACTATTACCACCACGGTATTTCTTGGCTTCTGTTCTATCACATATGTAAGTCTTACACCTCAAAACCGATTAGAAGTGGGCATTTTTGAGAAAAATACGATGGGAAAAACCTATGTTTGTTACTAAAATTTCAAACTTTAAAGGCGTTTTTCTCCACTGCTGATAACTGCAGTTATCAAGTTTATGCATGGACCCCTTCAATGGAAAATATAAATAATATATTAACAATATATTTTAATAACATTGTAGACAAGTGTTGTTGAATACAGTTATAATAAACTAAATTATATCAAAGCAGCATTATTATTAATATGTAAGTGTATATTTTATAAAAAATTATTTGTAGCCATAAAATTTTTAGCGATATTGTTTAAGATTCCTAATATAAGTTCAATAAATTATTTCTTGAAGATTCCAAACATCTTTGTTGCCTGAAAATGTGTTATAAAAAAAAGCCAAATCAATATTATATATAAATATGATTTTGGCTCCCCGAAACTTCAGCTTTACCTATATCCCCTTGTTTAAATAAAGCACAAAATAACATGAAATGACTTTGCAGAAAAAATTTACCGTGTTTATGTTTTTGATAAGTAAGAGACAACCATGCATATGAACAGCGCATGGCTGATTGGTGCTGGTGTATTATTCCTCGGATTTTTCTATTATCATCCCCTTTGAACTACATTAATCAAATGAAATATTTTAATTTTTTAAACACCCACTGTGTATTTGTTCCTCTTCAGCCTTGTCTCTTTGTTCCTCTTCAGCCTTGTCTCCACTGTCGTCATTCAGACTTTCTCGTCCTAAACAACAAGAAGTATAAAAACGAGAAACGTGATATTGTAAAATAGGAATAACGTAAAGATCGTAACAAAACAGTGATTCAGCAGTAGCTTTGAGGATCCTGAACAAAAATACGGTTTCTTGATAAGTTATCTAAGATCTTTTGGGCTCCTACCTTGTGTAACCGTGCTGTAATTAATATATATATAAAACTGCTATATTTAAAAATGTGAAAATGTTAAACCTAATACACCAATGTGCAATATATACTCACTGTATCCTTTGTTGGAAACCATACGTCGCTTCACTACAACTGCAGTAACAACAGCCATTGTAACAGTGAGAAGGAGGCTGATCCCAGCTCCCACAAGGAGCACGAGATGCCCTCTTAGCCACTCCCTTGCTGATTTAGGTGGATCTTGTGCATTTGTGGAAACTATGGGAGGCTCAGTCGTAGCAGACGCTTCTGTCGTCTTTGTTTGATTATATCTTTCACAAAACAATCCTGTTGGATCTTAAACAATCAGTAATACTTAAAACACCTGGACTGAAACATTTCAAATAGCTAATGGCAATATTTTATACAATTAAATCAGTACAGCTATTTATGCAAATAAACATCAGAAGCTTCCTCAAGTGTAAACGTTTGAATACCATCACAGAATTTACTTTAAAAATGTAATTTAAGCATATTGTTAATGTTTTGTTGTTTCTTTCTTTTTTAACTGTTGCAAGTCAATTTTGTAAATAAGAAAGATTTCTCAACAGGTAACGATGGTGCTTTGTGTATAAAATATTACACTGAAATCAATATTGAAATTTTTGTATGGACATGTCAGATGGAGCAAGTTTCGGGAAATTAAGCTTCATCTTTGTAATAATATGATAATATCCAGCAAAAGATCAAACAAGGACCTGAAAAAATATATATTGGCTATATATTGAAAAATGCTTAGGGCAACTATTTTCAAGATAGTTTCTTTGAAACCTTTTAGGATGTCAGGCTGTGACATCATTGCAAAGGAAAAAAAACCCATCAAATTCCTGGATAAATATAATATTTGGCACCTGAATGCCAAGAGATTCCAAAATATTACGCTGGCAAAAAAAATTTCTTGTAATTGCAGGTAACGCCACAGGACAATATATATGTTATATATGTTACCTGGATGTAGCTTTGGTACCGTAAAGTGTGCTTCTTGGCCACTGTATGGCTGTGGTGGTTTAGGATACTGGTAAACCGATACTTTAAGCGGAAGTCCAGAGGACAGCTTTTGAAAACATGGCAGCGTAAACAACTACAAAAATAAAATTTCAAAAGGAAATCAGCACCGACAATTAGGCATATTATAATGTTTTAATTTACTTTAATTCGAGCTTCGGGAAAGGAGTTCAATTTGCCGGCACCAGTTGAATACTGAAAAATGAGATAGATAAAAAATAATGTGATAACAATGTTATTTTATCAATATTAAATGATTCCTATTTATTAGACCATACCTATGTTTCCCGCTTCTTTGAGAACTTGTATATACACTAACGGTGACATTTAGCAGGGCTTTCTGGATAAATCTTTTATAATACTGATCTAGTGATTGCTATTTCAAAGCGGACTAAATTGAAAATAAAAATCTCAGAAAGCAGCTACGGAAAAGAACGGTTATAGAAATAAAAAAAGGCAAGATATAAAGCATTGTTTATTTTATGGAAAATACACTAAAAATAAGTTACCGGTTCGTCTAAGTACGAACGATTTTTGAATGCAGCATCTCGGAGATCCAGCACCATGCATTCCGGTTTTAGGTCCAATGAATCGCCAAATTCCTCTACCTTAACTTGATAGCCTTGGACGAATGCTATTGTCGCTGTAAAGATTTTCATGTTTTAAACTTTTGTCAATGTTTATCTCCAAAGGATGTTCGTAATTTTTAATTATTTGTCATTACCAGGTTAATGGTTACAACTATTTTTAATGTTTTTTTTTTAAATGGTAGTCTACAGATAATTTAGGCTTAAAGCTGACAACGTGCCCAACATTCAGTGAAGCAATTGCAAACATAATTCATACGAACTCCACCATGTAGTGGACTATTTATTTCTCTGCAAAAATGTAGCTCATGAAGTGTGGAGACATGAAAACTGTGAAGGTGAAAATACTAGGGAATGTATTCTTCTACTGGTCCAGACGTAATTCTGGTTTAGCTTTTGTTTTATTTTCGTGGTCAAAACATTTATTGAGATTAGGGCACATATATTCAGCTGTAAGTTTTTATTTTTTCATTTAGTTACTCACGTTATCTTGTTGAAGGTTATGTATCTTAAAAAACCGTAATTGTTCATTTCAGAAGGTATCACTATTCAGTGCATGCTTTCATAATGGACACCACATAATTCGAAATGGAAAATCATGCATATTTTGTATCAATATAACAGTAAACTTGCTTAATGTTTGCTACCTCCTTATTAAAGTATAGGCCGAAATATTTAAAATAGCAAATTTCACCAACCGCCCATTAACATAATTATATTTATATACCATCGGTTGGAGGGGCTATAAATGCTGTAGGTTTCGTAAAGCATGTTCCTGACACCATCTCGTAAGAAAGTTCCAATTCAAAAGCAGGCTCAGTGTGTGGTACTGGTCCATCTGGGTTAAACGTATCACATTCTGAAAACATAGTTTAAGCATTATTACTATTATTATTATTTTTTATTATTATAATAAGTATCATAATAAGTAATATATAATTTAGCAGGAAACACGCCATCCTGACTTCTTGTGGCCATACAGTTAATTTGCTTAAAGAATACTTACCCTTTCGCAAAGCCAGGCATCTGTATCCCTGAAACATACAAGAGGAGATACTTAGTAAGATTGCTGTAGCGCACCCAGAACTTCAACCAATTTTAATGCCGAATGCATAGCCTTTTGTGATTTTTAAGTTATACTTGAGATTTCTCGTCATTTTCTTATCTTTTGAATAATATTTTAAAGCAAAGTGTACCATATGGTTTGAAATATCAACTTTTTTGAAGGTCCGAAGTATCGTTCCTGTTTGTGAAACAACAATCAGTCACCCCAGTAGTAGGCTGAAAATCACAATTCAAGCAGGACGAAAAATTCGCTATCACGCTACTGAAGCTGACGCACTTGGAAGATGTTGTATCAAGGAAAATAATGGGAAAAGATTAAAAATGGGCCCATCTATAATGTGCTTAAAATAAATAAACAGTGTATCTTTGTCTTTTAAATTATAGTCAATTGGCTACCATTTTTAAATTTCATTCAGTTACAACGAGTTCCCGTGTTTCCTATTAACCTTGATTAGTAACTTTTAATATGTGAAGAATATGTGGCTGTTGACCGTATTTCCAAGGTTATAATAAAATGGTCACCGTCATCAGTATATCTAATTCAAGACATATAAGCATCACGTCCATTGGTCTTAAACTGACAGTAAAGACGAAGATCATAATATGATAAAAAACCGTTGGATTTGAGAGTTAGGGTCAAGATTTTTGAGGTAGTGAAATTCAAAATTATTACTCAAGTTATTTAATACCTTACTTTGTACGTCAGTTTAAATAAAGACATCAGTCTAGCCTGCAACAATTTTCGGGATTTGAAAAGTGAAATTTTGATTAATATTGACTAGGATTAAACAAGACAGAATTCTAATATATAGCCAAAGGAACCGCTTGAAAAACCACAAGAGAAAATGTGTGTTTTACATCATGACCGAAAAGGTCAAAGTCACCACGGTGCCCCTTATATGATGTCTTTTAAACCCAAAGGGTTGAAAATAAGCTCAAAATTGATCTCTAACCGTTTCGAGACAATGGTTACTCGAAACTGGTCGAAAATGAGTTCAAAATAGTTCTATCTCTAACAGCTTCCGAGATAATGGTCAAATTCCTGTTTCTGATCTTGGCCATAACTAAAAAAGTCAAGATCACTAAGGCATCTGTTTTGTAACGTCTTCTAGGCCCAAAGAGTCTAAAATGAGCTTTTCCGAGATTTCGGGATACTGTTCAAATTTTGGTTTTCGATCTTGACCATAACCGAGAAGAGATAGGGATTTCAGCCCTATTTCTACCAATTTTTCGAGGAAAAAGAGGGGATTTACAAAATGTTTTGACCGCATTACCCTCTGTGCCTGTGTCAGATGTTGTCTTCCTAGTAAGTAAGTAAAATTGTATATTTCACAAGATGCCATCATTCTCTTTATGTGTGCCTAATTTTAATTTTTTTTATGTCAAGTAGCCTGGCAAAAAACGTAAAAATAAAAGCAAAAATTGGAATATACTTTCTAAAAGTCTGGTAAAGAGTACAAGTGGGAATTAGGAAATTAAAATGTTCGTGAAATTTCTAACTAGCTTTCAACCTTAAATCCCTATAAGAAGCATTTACGAAAACGATTTTGGGGTGAAAACTAGAAAAATATGAAGAATAAGGATTAGATAACCATATTTTGGGTATGTGTTTCCAAATGGAACGGAGCCTGTGCTACAAATTTAAATAACATTTTATATACGTCGCATGTGTTGTATTCTTGAGAGAAAGTAACCGTTACAGTGTGGTGTAAGCCCTGCTGCTTTGTTTGTTTATTCCATCGTAAATTATTCCAGACTAACGGAATACTTTTTTACTGTTTACTTTATTCAGAATGCTTTTGAAAGAAAGAATCGCACACACACACACACACACACACACACACATATATATATATATATATATATATATATATATATGCCACGCTCACCTGTGTTGTACAGTCCGGGCATGTTGCTGTGAAAAAGTTTGTTGTCAAATATTGTTTTTCTACATGAGCTCCAAATGCAGAAGACACGCTTAAGACCAATACCAAGTTCGTCAACGACATGTCTACAGTTATCTGTCAAGTAAAGGGCAGTTGTCGAAATATGGTAAACCTCTCATATCTTATTTATTGTGTATTATGACACAATAACAAAACAGACAATTCGCGACAGTATGTTGTTTAATATTTATTAACTGAAAAATTTAAACATGTAGTTCTAATATAAAATATAATATTTTAGCTAATTCGTTGAGGAAATAGTTAACAAAGTGGGCTTTATTACATCTTAAACATTTTGGCACAGATGCTATAAATTTAAAGCTATTTTATGCGTTTTAGAGAAAAACGCGAGAATTTATTTTGCAAGCTAATGGAATATCGAACATACATAGACCAGATAAAAAATAACATTTTAGCACATTTTCTGCAGAGCGGATGCAGTTTTCGCATAACTGTTTCAAATTATTATGTTTGATAGTTCAAAAGATCAGAGATAACAATGTCTATATTCTTTAGTATATCTTGCTACACAATCTTTCTCTGATATGAATCTTCATTTTGTCAGCAGAATCTCAACTTTAGTGCATGATTCTGTTTCTAAGATTACCAAATCTAAACATTATGTGAAATGTGAACTGAACGAGTATCAAAATTGTCTTTTAGCTATATCTACAACGCACATCCAGCTATATCTACAACGCACAAATGTAAATCAAAAACCCGTCTGGTAGCAATATTGAATATTAAAAACGAGCTTAAGACTACGCGTTACAACAAGTGGATAATTTTTCAAATATTCTATTATTTAGGAAACGGGATACACCGGAGGGAAGGGGGAGTAATTGTCAGCACATGTGTTCCTATAGGTTTCAACACGTGAACGGCATCCAGTGTTTTCCAACAAAAAGAGTTTGTTGTGGAGCTGAACTGAATGTCTTACGAACGGCTCGGATATATACATGCAAGCACACTACATCCAGTTAAATAAGTATGTCACTGTTAAAAGATGAAAAAACAGTGTAATATGTATTTCTGTTCTCCGAAAATCCCGTTTTGCACAGACACGAGGGTTTTCTGACATTATTTTGACTCTTTTAACTGACTTAGAACAGATTTTTATGGAAAAACTAGCACTTTTGCGCAAAGAATACACACGCAAAATATTTTACGAATTCTTTATAATATAACAATAGATTGGTCATAATTATATGAATAAACTGACAGGCTTCACATTGTGTGTCACAACAAATTACTTATGTAATGTCATTTAATTCACAGATAAGTCCTGTACTTTAGTAATCTCTGTGACACATATCCGAATATGTTACATTCTAAGGAAAAGGACAGTCCAAACCCCGGGCTACATTTTATACGAGCGTACAGATTAATTCTGCACTATCACTCAGGGCCATAAAACAACTCACACCTTTGATAAGAAATCACGCTAAGGACAATGAGAAAACCATCAGCTATGCTTTAATCTCAAATATATAGTTCAGGATACTTGAAGTCAAATTAGATACACAAGTGCACAATCCCTTCTGCCATAAAACGTCATCATCGTCGTAATCTTTGAAACCGATATATTATTGACTTAGCTTAATTACATAAAAACAATTGACAATCGGTGCAAATCTAGTGTTTCAACAAGAAAAGGCAGCAGGAAAGGAAAAGCTAATACCACGAAACTAAACATGTGATTTTCACATATGCTTTACATGAATGGCGGAGATTTATTCCGCCAGAGATAATATCGTCTTTGTTATGACACACGGGCAAGTGGATAAAAATCGGTAAAAATCCAATCATCTTAACAATGGTTCAAGTTGTCTAAAATCGTACTTACTAATAAGACGTGTAAACCTTTTAAAGTTTTGTCATGAATTAATCTGATCATAAATGTAAATAGAAGTGCAGCGCCCGAAAAAGAAAAAGGTATAAACCCAGTTATGAGTGAATACTTGCGCGGGACGATGAAAAGATTTATCACCGAGACAGGCTAATCTAACAGAATATGAAGTGTTTAAAGTTAGGTGGATTAGTGCACTTGATTATCGCCCCAACGTCGATTTGAAGTTGCGATCCGTACAGAACCTAAACTGTTTACCCAAGCATTTTCATAAAATAAGACAATCACGGCAAATAAAGTGTGCAGTGTACAGATGTCTAAAAATTAGTAGAGCATAGCTACTATAAAATCTTTGGTGTTATATTCAAAATGTTACCTCACCTCTCGTTTTAGATGTATGAACAATATTCCACCCTCTTGCAATCTATTTCTTCCCTGGCTGTTCCACTCGGTACTTGAAGTATTAAATCCGAGTATTCCAAGTCTTTTTGTATAACAGTGCAAAGAGGCGTTTTCATGAAATCCGCAAGCTGTATGCTGCTAGCGGTAGACTGCAAGGCTGGAATACTAGGCCGCCACACTTATAGAGACTCTATCTATAAATAGCCGCTGTTTAGGAGGAAATCTTAAAGACCTGTCATAATCAAAGTTAAGGGAATTTTCGGGTATTTTTATTTCTAGACACAGTTATGTAAATAAATACTTGTGAGGGGCAATGAAAAAATTTAATTTTTTTGCGTCACCCTGCCTATCCCTGCCTATAAATAGCCGCTGTTTAGGAGGAAATCTTAAAGACCTGTCACGATCAAAGTTAAGGGAATTTTCGGATATTTTTATTTCTAGACACAGGTATGTAAATAAATACTTGTGAGGGGCTATGAAAAGGTTTTTTTTTTTTTTGCGTCACCTTATTTTATCATCTGCCAAGATCACGTCGTTTGACAAAAGAAATACAGTTTTACACAAGTTGTCCAGTGACATGCTTTTATAGAATGCGGCATTTCATCGCAAATCCCTGTCAAAAAGGGCATAGAATAAATCTTTAACATTGGGCATTTTCAAGCTTTTAAGCAACAACTATAATCAATATCGCGTCGAAATTTTTTCAATACAATTATTTGTGTTTAAATGTTATCAAATTAAAAAAGGTACATTGGTTGTTTATAAGGCCTGCTCTGCTTTAAATACCTTTAAATACGTTTGTGATCCTGAAATCTATGAATGCTTGGAACTCAGGCGACTGTACCACACATTAGAGATTCTAAAATTTATATGCACAAAAATTCACTAACCTAAATGTCTTTGGCTCAAATGTCGGTGGGCAAATGTTCCTGGTTCAAATGTCCGGATATCTTATGTGCGTTTTCCTGTTAAGCGACATTGAGTTCAGCGACATTTCGGACATGTTGCATTTGAAGGAGCGATTATGGCAACGCTCTTAACTGTGACAATTTGGCTACGTCAAGATGCTGACAAAGGGTACATCATAATAATAATTTAAGATTTTAGGGCTGTAGTGAGATTAAGCTGTAAATGGATCACGTTTAATAAGTTTACTAATATTAGTAGTAGTAATGATAAATTACTTATACTTGTAATAACAATAATACTAATAAATACTGCTCCGGTTGAAGATTAATATAGTAACATCAGTGATGGTAACGTTTATGTGGTATTATACAAAACGCAGTAAAACATAAAAATCACAGAACTTGTTTTGTTGCAGTAATGTACAGATTAACCAGGAACTTGCTTAAATATCGCATTTAACAATGTATTTTGTGGATAGGCAGTGGGATTTCCCCTCAAGCTATTTTTGTGCAATGTATGTAAGTTTGTCATTTATTTTACTTCCTTAATTAAGTGGAATTTTGATCGATTACGGAAGTAAAAACAGCTTCTATCCCCAAAAGTCGATATCTTAATTGCAATCAACGTATGAGAAATGTTGCAAATGGATATCGACATCGGAAAAGCGACCTTGAGTTCTAGACCGTTATCATTTGCTTTTATGGTCACAGCTTTTTTACAACATTCCCACCCTTTCGTCATGCAGCAACACAGGATATGTATGAAGTAAATTTTTCAAATCAGGCAGGGAAAATGTCATGCGCTTTTGACATTCTCCCGCTTTGCCATTAAACGTCCACTGGCTGCACCATTGGCGCACGGACAGTCCAGACCCCAACTCAATATATGTACAGGTGTGTGAAATCGTAAAGCTTGCAAAACTTGTAACTATAGTTATGTAGTATCCAGTGCACTCACACAGAATTTAACTTTTAAGTATTAATAGAATCATTATCAAATGTTACGCTAATACAGGTGCAGAATCCTCTATCAGACATTAGGGTGTCGGTACTGAAATTATTTAATTATAAACTCTTTTACTAGTTTTCAGCTCTTTTACAACGATCGTTATTCCCAATATCCGCAATATGACCGTAAGCTTCTTTATACATTCTGAAGGACTTGCATTGTCGATCCCACCTTAATCAATAGACCTTTTTGATCAAAAAAATATATGACCGACATATGTATTCCCTAACGCAATACAAATCCCTGTGAATCCAAATCGTTGACGATATTTAATTTTTCTATCGGAAGCTGTTCACATTTCGAAAGTATGGACTGTTGTTTTCAGAGCTTCAAACTGATAATTTTCGCAGAATTCCACTGTTCTAGATTGTGAGGACATAATGCAAATAATTTTATTATCGGGTTTGATTAATTAATTGACCACCTGGTATTATTTGATAGGAATTGATAAAGATAGAAGTGTATTTAATGCAGTACCGATACACTTTTTATTAGTGGCAGTCAGAAATATAATTTGCAACGAGTAGTTTGTTCACTTTGCACCATATATTTATTCATTAATTTTGTTATTTTCTATATTTATTCATGTACCCATGGGTAGATCCCCTCTCACGGAGCAAGACCTGCTTCCTCCACCTTGTGGATCTGCCTCTTTCTCTCCACACATGCAAATATGCAAATGGTTAAAAAACTTCTCTGCCTTCATGAGAAGAGAATTGCAATTGCCACCGGCGATTCGATTCCTGAGCCACATCGCAACGGGAAGCCTTGGATTCCCATCAGGTCTTTCACAGTCTGGTCCACAAGTACATACTGGACAATGACTGAGGGATTCATGTGGGAGAGGGCAGGGGGACTGGGAGAGAGAGAGAGAGAGAGAGAGAGAGAGAGAGAGAGAGAGAGAGAGTGGGAGAGAGAGAAGCAGTGAGGCAGAGATACACTGACTACCGCACAGGAATTCCTTGTCTAAAACGTGAAAAAGTTAGGGTGAAACAGAAGATCTATTCATGGATCACAATAATGCATTGTCTGAGTGTAACCACTATTTTCACCGACTTAAAAATCTTTCATATTTATATTTTCCACAACATTATCTACTTAAATGTGTCAGTTTCTAGCTTCTTCTGTCACTGCAGGTCAGGGCGTGCCCACATTCGGCTTAGTGGTCATTATGCATTGCAGTGTGGGGCATATTCTCGATCTGTTTATGGTTTCTTTAGAGTGGAAAAAACGTGTAAAAACCAAAATAAAATATTTTTTCTTAAAATAATTATCTTCTCAAATTGTAATATTATCTCATCAATTCCCGAAAGAATTACTTTGGGTCCACTTTGCTTAATTTCTTACCCTTTGTACCCCTTGCGCTGCTTAGAAAAGGGAACACCAAAATTATAAGCTGCCCCTTTGAACGAGCTGTTAATCACTCTAGATTAAATCTAAATCGCACAATTTCCTTCCTTTGTTCGTTATATTTATTTCGATTTATCACCAAGACAGACTAGTGTAGCAGAATATGAAGAGTTTATAATTAGGTGGCCTAGTGAACACTTGATTATCGCTCCAACGTCGATTTGAGGTTACGACGCAGATCCGTACAAAACCTTAACTATTCTACCGAAGCATCTTTACATGAAATAAGACGAATAAAGTGTGCAGTGTACAAATGTATAAAAATCAGTAGAGCTTTGATGGGCTTTCCCTTAAGTAACTATAAAAATCTTTCGTCTTATATTTGAAATGTTACCTCACCTCTCGTTTCAGATGTATGAAAAATATTTCACGATCATGCAATGTATGTCTTCCCTGATTGCTCCAAGAAGCTGCTCATTCGTTACTTGTTTTTTATGAAACACTGTAAAGAGACTTTAGCGAGCTGTATGCTGCTAACGGTAGCCTTATGAATGGGATATTGGGCTGCCGCATTTATAAAGCCTATCAATAGCCGTTGCTTAGGAGGAAATCATAAAGTTTTGTCACGACCAAAGTTAAGGGAATTTTCGGGTATTTTATTTCCAGACACAGTTATGTAAATAAACGCTTGTGCGGGGCGATAAAAATATTGAATTTGTTGCATCACTTTATTTTATCATATGCAAAGGTCACATAGACTGAAGAAAAGAAATACAGTTTTACACAAGTTGCCCAGTGTCATGTTTTTATAGAATCTAACACGGTACTTCATCATAAATCACTGTCAAGAAGAGCATAGAATCATTCTTCAACATCGATCTTATTCGACAGAATATTTTTACTCTTTTCAGCAATAACTGAAATCAATAAATTTTACATAAAGAAAAGTAATGTCTCGTCAATTGTGCCGGACTGAAGACCGAAATCCTTTATATTCACACAGATATTGCATGTTTGCTGACCAGCGTAAAAAATTAACACTTGCAACGTGCGAGGCACTGTATATACGTGTAAAACGTCTGGTGTAAAAATCACCGACCGGAAAACTACAGGTGGATTATGTCAATGAAAATGAGGAACGCCACGTACAAAAAGCACCCGACCGGTAAACTGCCAAGTTGAATTCAATCACTATCGCTGAAAACAACAAGCCTCAATTGAAGTCAATACTGAAGAGCTATATAATAAAGACAAAACCGGGAAAAGGCTTACCGTCTTAAAATGTTAAGAACTTGTAGTCTGCAACATGGCTGCCTAAATTAAAATGCAATTTCAATCAAAATTTCCCATTGCAAAATAAAGATATTTCGACAAATATTAGACTTGCAACAAATATTTGGAGACATGATATAACACTCACATATCTCCAACGTAAAATAAGGTATGAGAATATATTCAAAGTTATTGCATATATGGTACCTACAGTGAATAAGCGGGAAAAAAACAACCCACTTATCAATCTCAACTTTGAGATATTTAAATATGCAACCAACACATGTGGCAAAAACAACAATTTATAGGGCATTCAAACCTCTATATAATTCGATACTGTTGACTTCCGCGTTATTTGAATACATATTTAAGACTTACGGTAAGAATAGCAACTCAACGGGGAATCAACCTCACATTACTCATCATTCTCAACTGGCAATATTAACTTTGTAACTTTGCCTTTCTAAGTATCTTAGCTTGCCTAACCTATGGCTTTAACGATCAAGATTTCTATCACCCCAACTCGCTTGACACTTTCAACACAATTATCCAGCGACTTGTTACATCACATTCACATACAGATTTTGCGGTGAAGAATCTTCTTTAATGATTACCACGTCACCAACAACCATATTACGTCGCTGACATGTCCACTTTGATCTACCCTGCAAAAAATGAACTTCCATCTTTACCATAACTGATCAATAAGGTACTGCACCCTTCTCCAACGCGTCTTAGAATTGACATCTGCTTGTTGAAATACTCCAGGAAGAGAAACAAAAATTTTGGCTTTGGATGTCAAGAGATGATTTTGCGTCAAAGACTCTTTAAAAGTTAGGATCTGAAAACGACTGCAAAGTAAGGCCACAACAGCAAAAGATATAAGCGTCTTCACCTCAGGGTCAACATCGCAAACAACTAACTCAGACTTGGAAGGTAGGCAAGATTGTCTGCCACAAGAAATCCGGGCCAAAAAGCCATTTCGAGCTGCGCGACTCTTCTGTCACACATCCACGTGATGCTATGTCAGCTAGAATTAACGCTCCTGATGCATGAAACCATTGGCCTACATTCGTCTAAGAAAGATAAAACCAACTCGATTAGACACAAATACGTGTAAGCTTTTGAAGAGTTTGATTTATACCCTAACACGACCTTACTGTCTATCCAGCAGCCTCATAAACCGCTGAGACTCAATCGTAAGATCTATTTTAACTGCCAAAACTGCCTCCGTCCGCTCTAACGATAGAGTAACGCTACAGTAATTGGTTTGATAGAAGCAATTTTTTAGATTTTCCCATAACAAAGGACACGTGCAGTATTCTCATGCGCAAATAACTGCAAGAACCATAACCTGCTTGCGATGCATCACAAAAGTGATGGAATTGTACCTAAAGAACAAGAAAGCCCTTTGACTTAAAATAGCAAAGAGCAAATATTCTCCAACTCCACAATGCTATCAACCGCTGTGTCCATTTAGACTTAGATATCCTCGGGAATATCCTCGTCCCAACCTGCAATGCAAAAGTTTTAAAGACGACGCTTACCAAACAAAGCAAAAGGGGTTATAAAACCAAATGGACTGTACAAGGCAGCTACCGTGGAAAGTTATCCTGTCCGTGTTATAGATCGGTGTTTCAGCGCAACAAGAGACTGAAATGTATCTTACTGGATATGCCATTCGACAAAGTTGCTACACAACGGAAATGACTGCGAACCAAAGGTATGGGCATTCACTGCATATACGCATAGCATCCAGGAAGTATCTCCATCCTTCCACCAAAGAAATGGCATATAATAATCGCATATGATATGCTTCTCAGGTACCTGAAAGTAATAATACATTATGGTGATGTCGCATCCAAAGGCGACAAAATCTTTGCAAAATTTGGCGCTACAATTTGGTGCTACAATCAAAAACGAGTATAAACGACCCTATGATGCGGCAAAAACTAAACAACTTTATTCAAATGAGAAAAGTGGACCTATTGTGCATTATATTTAGAGAGCACCTCTGATATCAACGCTATGTATTTTTCCTTGTCGTCGGGGTGACGATCAAGTTTCACTTTAAGATGCCGGAGACGCTTTTCGGCAGCACAACGATTGTTTATCAAAAGGGAAGAGGCATGACATAATGATTGTTCTAGTCCGTTTCGATGTTAGACTCCAATAGAGCCAAGAACTGCTTACCTTTAAAAAGACCAACGCCCTGAGATAAATCTTTAAAGTCAGATTCCAAGATATCCAAGATGCGTCACGGGGAGACATTATTTCTTTGGACCACGTCCAAAAAGCAACTTGACTAACCGACTTCATTTGCAATAATCCGATGACGCAGTCCTTGCGCAATGTATTCCTACTATGCCCCAGTCAAGATTTGTACGCTGCCAAAGGAAACACTGTGACCTGCAATAATCTCTCTAGGAATTAAAGCTCCACCACAGCTGTATCCTATGAGAAGACCAATATCGACGGAGTAGGACGCTGGCATAAGCTTAATTCTAACTTGTTTTAAATGTGGCCATTTTTTCTGTCATTGCTGGTGTGGGAATGTCCTATGAGAAGGCTAAGATTTGTACGCTGCCAAAGGAACCACTATGACCTGCAATAATCTCTCTAGGAATTAAAGCTCTACTACAGCTGCATCTTATGAGAAGATCAATCTCGATGGAGTAAGAAGCTGGAGTAAGCTTAGTTATAAGCTTGGTTCTAAATGCAGTCTTTTTTCTGTCATTGCTGGTGTGGGAATGTGGGAGCCATTTGCTGGCATGATAGGTCTAGATTACATCACCAGTGAGGCTACCCTGTTTTGGGATCAAAACCTGCGACTACTAAACCACGACACGCTTACAAGGGATTCGTCTGTACTCAGCACACATTGTGGATAAAAAGTCCACATCCGGTCCAGCAACACCTAAGGTCTTGTTGGTTTACCCTAGGATAAGGACATATCAGACTGAGTTTCTAAAAGAGTAGAGATTTGTCGCTTCTTTCAAGGCTGCGAACTGTGAGATGCATATACAAGCACTATCATTGCAGTAAGAAAATTGCTAACAGTAGAAATAGCCCTAGAATACGACTGGACAGATGCATCACTTTCAGAACCTACATGATCACTAATGATAAGCATTGGACCACGTCCAAAAAGCAACTTGACTAACCGACTTCATTTGCAATAATCCGATGACGCAGTCCTTGCGCAATGTATTCCTACTATGCCCCAGTCAAGATTTGTACGCTGCCAAAGGAAACACTGTGACCTGCAATAATCTCTCTAGGAATTAAAGCTCCACCACAGCTGTATCCTATGAGAAGACCAATATCGACGGAGTAGGACGCTGGCATAAGCTTAATTCTAACTTGTTTTAAATGTGGCCATTTTTTCTGTCATTGCTGGTGTGGGAATGTCCTATGAGAAGGCTAAGATTTGTACGCTGCCAAAGGAACCACTATGACCTGCAATAATCTCTCTAGGAATTAAAGCTCTACTACAGCTGCATCTTATGAGAAGATCAATCTCGATGGAGTAAGAAGCTGGAGTAAGCTTAGTTATAAGCTTGGTTCTAAATGCAGTCTTTTTTCTGTCATTGCTGGTGTGGGAATGTGGGAGCCATTTGCTGGCATGATAGGTCTAGATTACATCACCAGTGAGGCTACCCTGTTTTGGGATCAAAACCTGCGACTACTAAACCACGACACGCTTACAAGGGATTCGTCTGTACTCAGCACACATTGTGGATAAAAAGTCCACATCCGGTCCAGCAACACCTAAGGTCTTGTTGGTTTACCCTAGGATAAGGACATATCAGACTGAGTTTCTAAAAGAGTAGAGATTTGTCGCTTCTTTCAAGGCTGCGAACTGTGAGATGCATATACAAGCACTATCATTGCAGTAAGAAAATTGCTAACAGTAGAAATAGCCCTAGAATACGACTGGACAGATGCATCACTTTCAGAACCTACATGATCACTAATGATAAGCAGGAAAGTTTAGCGTCAACTTTCAAAGTAGATCTCGAAACAGACTTCCATTGACTGATTTTATAAGCTTTCACACAGCCATGCAAACAGGAAGGATGATTCTTTTTACAAGGTAACATTGCAAATTATTTCTACATCTCTTGTAGATGTAGAAACGAGACAATCTCGACTCAGTTTGAAGGCATTTTTTGTCAGCAACAGACAACTTGGCAAATTTAAAGCATTTAAACGAAGCATGACCAGTTCTCGAACAACAAAAGCAAGCCGGCTGTTTACCTGTTGATGAAGAGGGGATACCACTTTTAGAAACTTCATTCAAGTGTAAGTTCGTATAGAGCTCATTGACTATGTCAGCTTCTCTCAATATAAACTGCACAAGAAGTTTAAAGGGTGAGTTTTCTTGTTGATAATCAGCCACCTTTGGTCCTTGTACTAAACAATCGGGTAATTTCCTCAAAAGAGGTCGATTTTCCCTTGGGTCATCCAAAAACTTCCTGCCAGGAATTGAATTCATGCATGAATTATACTGATGCAAGTAATCAACAAACCGTCGTAATCCAAGATCGTCCTCATTCTGGATTTTAGAAAAGCTATCTTTTTATCCCAAATTTATTCGCCAATGATAAAAGTGTTTTCAAAACGACGATCTAGGTCGCGAAAAACAGCATCAAACGGTATTATACAGTCCATGAACATATAGCATTCAATGCATTCCTTTTCTTGACCATCAATATATCTAGTCATGTAAACTTTCATCTTCGGGTACTTCACGACTGGATACGAATGTCTGAAAAATCTTCTTCCAAACTGGATCGATTAAGACATCACTGGTAAACACTACAGGTTCAGGTGGAGGCAATCTTCACAAAGACAACTGAGTGTGCAGCGTACTCACTTACTGCTGAGCATCGGCTGAAGACGTGTTCAAGTGAGAAACATGTTCCCAATATGATAGAGAGGTTTTATTTGAAAATAGCATCAATTGTTTTTTAAAAGACGCTTTATCTCGTCGTTTATAGTTATCAACAATGTGTCCGTTTCTTTACCCAGATTACTAAACACTCAGAAGAGATAGAAGCAGCTCTCTCTCTCGTAATAAAATACAAGATATTGACAAGCATAGTCATCAAGTTGACTAAATAGCCTATCTCGAGCTAATTGTAACCTACAAACATTATAAACCTCTGGCAAATAGTTTGAATATGCCTCAAACGTTCTTTTAAGAGAACGAGTCAATGATTCAAACTTTCTTACTGACAAGGTGCTAGCAAGAGGAAATAAGAAACAATGATGTTTGCCAACTGTCCACCAGTTACTTGACAAAATAAAGAGAAAGAACAGGAAGGGATGGCCAAAGTGTACGTAGGAATCCAAATAAAAGGATCCGGCCACAAATAGGAGTCCATAAATTATCCTTTACTTAATGAAGTTGGTTGTAATTATTGTTGGAAACTTTTTTGGGCACATTTGTCAATATTTGAAATTGTACAGTAGGGCTGTGTAATTGGCTAAATTATATAACGGGGATAAAGGCACTGACTGTTCTAGTTTATCAAAACAGTGTTATAAAAGGTACGATAAAGGCTGAATAAATCAGTATTCGATACTGACCACCAATACTTATCATTCATATATAAACTGACCCAAAATATATAATAACCATTTAAATTTAATAGGAAAACAGCGCGTTATGACATTTGATATAGAAATATAAACGAAACGCGATGCTAATTCAGTTTAATTCAATGCTTCAAACCATATTAAAATGATCATAATTTATCTTTAGATTAAATTGTTAAGGATAAACACGAGATGGGGCTATTACTCTACACCTTGTAAACTTTATACATAAAATTTTGAAAAAAAAGAATGAATAAATTTTAAATACATATACATATTCTTATAATCAGGGGAATCGTATTAATATATGCATATTGAATATTCTAGAATATCTATATGTAGATATCTATATATTTAATATATAATATATAATACATATATAATAAAATATATAATAAAATATTATATATAAGTACAATGACTGTAGTTGGCAAGCTTCACAATCTGAAGATTTCACAAGACATACCCTTTTTTCATACTGCAACCTGCATCAGTTCCAGAAACGCCCCCGAAACACTAAGGTCCAAAGGTGCTACGTGCTTGTAATGTACTACCTTAGTTTCAAACATGACCGAGAATGCCAAACTGGAAAGCTCTGTCCAGATGCTTCGATGCAGGCTGGTCGAAACTGTCCCTAACGAGTGTGTGAAGGTGCGGGACGAGGAGGCATCACCGATGAGCGCATGTGAAGAAGGCTCATAAAACAGTTCAAGCGAGCGCGAAAAGGCGGCGTCGGCAACAAGCGCGTGTAAAAAAAAGACTCATGAAACGGTCTAAACGAGCGGGCAAGAAGGGGGCGTCATAACCGAACGCACGATGGGTGTTTAAATACCGTCATCCTATGGCTGAGTGGCTGGTCCGTGGTTGGTCGACTTCCGGGTGGATCTAAAACTCCATAAGAGAGCTGGTATTTTCCAATCCGCAATCGTCAACTTTGCGGGACGCTAAAAAGCGTTTTTTGCGTTACTTGATGTTATCATCTTCAAAAATTACATAGACTGGAGGAACAAAAGAAATACAGTTTTACACAAGTTGACCAGTGACATACTATTGTAGAATTTAACACGGGAATGCCATCACTGACAGGGGCATGCCGTCACAAATTACTGTAAAAATGATTATAGAATCTAACGCGGCATGTCATGTCATAGAATAACTCTTCAACATTAAACGCACTCTACAGAACATTTACAAGCTTTTTAGCAACAATTAAACTTAATAAATTTTACAGATAAAAGAAAAATAATGTTGTGCCGAACTAGAGACCGAAATCCTTTAAATCCACACAGAGTTTACATCCTTGCTGACCAGTGTAAAATGACCATTTACAAAGGTCACGAAAAAATAGGTAATTAGGCCAATCAAAACGTAGAACGTTAAAAAATCACCCTGGTGGTAAAATACCTCAGGGGGATTAGGGCAATGAAAATGTTAAACTCCACGTGCAATAATCACCCGTTCGGAAAACTACCCAGTTGAATTCAATCAGTCAAAAACAACGACCCTCAATTAAAGTCAATACTGAAGACCCATATGATAAACACAAAACCAGGGAAAGGTTCATCGTCTTAAACTACAAAGGACTTTCAGTCTACAAAAATACTCGTGGGAGTTAATCTGGTCTGGGAGCTTTTTGGTTAAAGCAAACAAAAACAACTGATTTTTTCCCATAAATATACACATATGTTAATCCAAATGTCTTCATATTTTGGATGCTCAGAAAAGAAGGCTGTGAGAGCTTTCTTGGCATGAGTTACGCACTGCGCGTAAGCCTATATCTCCACCACGTTGTTCTGAGTAACATGGTAAAAAAGTTTTTAGACTGAGTGTACAGAAAGTTTTGCTCACCGGTGGTGAGGAAACCCAATATGGCCATACAGGTTTAAAATACGACCCACAAGATTTGCCAAGACAGCGGCTGCAGTCATCGATTCAGCCAAGCTCAATGCGCGCGAACTTTAATTAATTGGCGTCATCATTGGAAAAATCACAAAACTTTAAGAGAATTCACATTTTGGTCAAGGTGGTGCACAGGGCAGATCGAACCATAAGTACGTATCAAGTTTGGTAACACAGTGAATTTCTAACCTATACAGCACCCAAACAAAAACTTCGACATTGCTACCCACTGTGAAGACAGACGTCACAATTGGTACATACGATAAAGGCTATAGCCTGGCATCCTAAAGCAAGGCTTCGAGTCCTATTGTGTATGGAATGCGTCGATCATACTTTGATACATGAAATCAGACATGGAACCATCTTGGTTTTGGTGCCGATAGCTTTGATGCTGAGCATTGATTCAGCTAATCACACATTAGACCACAAAATAACTCAACCACCACAGAAGAAGATGAAAGAAATATTTAACTGGGATCTGAAAGAGTTCAGTGTTCAGTGTTCAGAGAATTCTGTAACTTAACACCCCTTATACTAAAACATTGCTTTGTAAACTGACATAAGAAGTTACCATGCTGACATGTTATCGTTTCTCTTTCACAAGGATCAAAGTTAGCTTGTATAGTACTTTAGGGTGGGTGATTAATTGCTTTATACATAATAAATGAAGTTTTTAGTTCGGTGAAATCGTGGGGTTTTAACAGTCGTGCTTTATCAAATGCATACTGGGTATGGGCAAGCTTGTTTGACCCATTAATTATTCTTACTGTTCTTGATTTCATGGATATCATTTAATTATGTTCCCAAATAGTATGACGTAAAAAGTAAAGAATCACGTAAAATAAACTAAAATGGCACCTTTGACTCCAGTGAAAAAACTCGTTAATGCAACATTGAGATATATTTAGAAAATTTACTTTGCTCTACTGATTTAAATATGCTCCTTACAAGTTTACTTTTCATTGATTATTACACCATAGAATTTAGTTGAATTGCCTCGCAATACTTTTCTACATCAAATAAAGTACTTAACCTTGAATTAGATTTTGTGTGACCGAACTAATCAGTACTTATATTTTCCAAATTTCTTCCTCTGTGAAAAATGTTCTTTTATCCGAAAAAGGATAAACTTCAGAAATTACAAAACGTTCATATTTCACAATATCACTTATATACAAGAGAAACATTTTGCTTCCAGTATAGAGCTCAAAGGAAACAACATTTAATGCACTAGGGATAGAATTGTCAATTTCAACAAACTGCCGACAATATGATAAGTAACTTTTAACCCAATCACTATGCAATACTAAAAGTATGCACTTTCGTCATAGAAACGTAACTACAAGGCTCGTAATGCCAGTACTACAACCTGCAGGAACGTTGGTCCGATCAGTCAACCAGATCGTATGTGGTTTCCCTATTATATCTACGCATGACCGTTGTACACACGTATGGGTTCTGGTTGGCACCAGCCTAATATATTGGAGGAGCACCAACACACCAACAGTTGGTGGTTGTCAAAACTGATTCTAATCCAGTAATGGCCTTAATTTAAAGGGTAAAACAGTAAATATCGAAAATGCAACGGTGCCAAAGTTGTCATTTCGCTTTGAAATACATTCGGCATGTTGCTAACACCGAATTTGTCTGCGAGTTTTTTCTTTGATTTTAAGCTTTGCTTTCTTCATCAAGTTTATTCATCTGGGACTTACAATTCTTTGTGTCTTTTATTTTACTATTGGTTTTGTTATTATTATTAGTATTATTATGCATTATCAGTATTATTACTATTAATTTATCATTTCATTAAATTGATTTTATCTTTAAGTTATAATCCTTTTTCATTTTATTTTAGGTTTGCTATTATACTTTCCTTTTATTGCTATTTAAATGGATAATTAAGGGTGGCGAACTTTCACCAGAACTCCGGGATTGTTTTGTAGCAGTATTGGTATGTAACATAGAGAACTTGAAAATCCACTGGTGATCCGCAGTTCTGCTTATCCACACTTCTGTCATGACGATATTGCCGAAACCCCTCATCTCGTTTCGAAACACAAGCAGAAAGCTTGGATAATAATGAAGAGCACTGAGAAGATATCCACTTAAAAGCGCATTATTGTCAACCAAGTAGTGCTTTTAAAGTGTCTGTTAATGGAACGTTAAAATATAATAAATATTTCAATAAGACGTCTCTGTTGCTAGTGAAGTATTAGCATAAACAGAGCGAGCCATAATGCATTTGACATTTGCAGCAACGGCATATAAAGGTAATGCTGTGAAGGTACTAGTGACTAGATTAAATACAAAATACTTGCAATATAAACTTCGTTCGGATGCTTTTTTGACATATGAAAAAAAAACGATAAAGGCTAACAGCCAATTATTATATAGGATAAAATTGTTGTTTAAATTTTCCAGTATTTGATTGTACAATGAACTGGGCATCTGTGGTGTTAGTATTGTCGTCGTGTCACTGCACACATACTCGATTTTCTTCTCAGAGTTCGACTTTTACATACATCACTGCGTTAAATATATTCAGCGACAACTTAGCAGATCTCGAAACCCTGGTTAACAGCTGTCAATTTGGAGAAGTTATCCGTGTGTTTAATTATGGAATGTGTTTTAAAGAATGCACGGCGAATCAGCAATGCATTGGATTCCGAATTGGCCTTGACTATAAGAAATGCTGGCTTTATCTCTACGGGAACCACATGACTAACAATTATCAGTATATGGATTTACACAGGGCATTTATTATTATGGAAGAGCTAAATGGTCAGTTTTCCGGAAATTATTGTTATGCAAAACTAAGCGTTGTTTATATGTGGCCAAGGGGCAACACATATGTTAAATTACAGTTACATGCTATGTGTCTTACTCTTTTGTGAAAGCTACCAAAATTGCTTTATCTTGACAGAAATGTCAAAAAAATATTTGCTTGAGCATGTTCTCTTTTTCATGCCATTTCATTAACCTAATTTTAACCTTGCGGCATTTGACGTAAATGATTATGAAAGTAAAGTATGTAGTGAAATTGTTCATTCTTGTCTTTCTTCAGACAAAATTTAAGGTAGGACACGTTGTTGTTGCCCTCTAAAATATCTGCATTAAAATCCCATTAAATTAGATGTGAAATTAACTGAGATCTATAGATAAATAAATGCCAGCTTTTTCAGTGTACATGCTATAAATATGTAAATATTACTACATGTAGCAAAAGACTATAAATGCAATTCCAAACTCAATATATTGCCAGACACTATATAGCTGAAAAATATCACAAACCTGTAATTTTTTTCAGAAGTACGGAATATTTGCAGAGACAGATGTAGGAACGGAGGGACATGCATCATCCAAACCACCGTCACCCAACCTTACAGATGTCTTTGCTCCAACAGTTTTGGTGGGAATCGCTGTGAAAGTAAATTCCGTCTTTTTTTCTTTCTTTTTTTCACAGAGCAGCTATGTCTGATCTCAGTATTAGGTGGGAATTTAGATGTGAGGTATGTTATACAATTTCAATGGTCGAAAATTAAATATTTATGTTTAATAGCAAATGTACAGGCGGAATGACACTGATGTCTTCTTCCCAATTTACCCATTGAGCATCTTCTAAGTCAATAATATAACTAATTTTAGTCGGTGATAAAATTAGAAAAATCTGGTTGTACAACACTTCAATGTTTATTAAAATCACAATAGAAGAAACGTAAAAGATATCACTTAATTCCTATAATTGCATTCGTAGTCAATTGCCAAGCAAGATATCGTAACTCTTGCTACTGGATTGAAAGCCGAAAAACGTGGGAAAGCGCAAATACAAGCTGCCAAGAAACAGGTGGGCATTTCGCAGATATTGGAGATGCAGAAGAAGACAATGCTATCTGTGAGTTATTCAAAGGTATGCTTTTCTCCCTACATAACTACAGCATTCTTCTGCTGTGTCTTAAAAATTAAAAAAAATTCGTGTTGTCCTTTTGCGAAAAATATACGCCGGTTTTGAATTAGTATAAAATAAGGGGCACGCCTTCATGCTAGTATGCTTTGCTGCAGTACAAATTTAATAATATTCATTTTGCTTGTTATTTGCATTGATCTTTATATATATATATATATATATATATATATATATATATATATATATATATATATATATATATATATATATATATATATATATATATATACATATATATATATATATATATATATATATATATATATAGAGAGAGAGAGAGAGAGAGAGAGAGAGAGTGTGTGTGTGTGTGTGTGTGTGTTAATAATGTTGCAATTATTTTTATATACTAGGATATCTTTTGTTTCAAGGTAACATTCATAACTTGTCAATTTGATTTTGTTTAGTTTACTGCTTAGAAGTTTATAGATAAAAAACTAAGACAAAAAGATTTTTATGAAAAAGTAAATACCAGTAAATACTATAAAACAATAGTCAGAGCTGGATGTTGGTATATATATATATATATATATATATATATATATATATATATATATATATATATATATATATATATATATATATATATATATATATATTGAGGTATAAATTGAAGTATAAACAAGGGGAATATATGTTAGTCTGTAATATACCACAGCATTGTTATATAATCTAGTGGTTAGGGGTGTACAGCAGGGTTAATAATGATAAGGTGATAAAACTTAATAGCACAAATTTTAGACGAAATGACAAGGGCACAGCTTTGGCTTGGAGGCTTATACGACTCCCAAAGGCACAACTTTATTTGGATAACCACGGGAGCAAATATAACTTACACAAACTGGATGCCTGATAATCCTTCAAATGCCCTTGAAAAGCCTTGCCTGGTTTATACTATGTACAGCGAAGACAATGAGACTTGCAATTCATCTTGGAAAAACTATCAAGCATCTCGACGATTTCGTGCTTTGTGCGAATATGACATTGAATTCTAATGGGTGGAACAGGCAGTTTTGTAGACTGAAAATTGTTTATCGTTATAGAATGTAGGACAACTGGGCGATGTAAGGATAATATTTTTGTATTACTTCATTACTAGAAATATTAAAGAGCATGAACATTTATTGTTATCTTTAAGCTTGCTATGCCTTCGCTGCTTTCTTGACTTGAAGCGTTGCACGCTTTTTTCATGCTTAGTTTGCTTTCTTTGCTTGTTGTGTTTTGTTTGCAGTACTCTGCATGTGTATGCTTGAAGGCACACTAGCACCTATGGTTAATGTTGTTGATTGTATAATTAGTTTTTCTGAAACATTAAACCCGGTTATTGTGTGACACTTATAGGATTGTTTGTATCACTGAAAACAATTATCTCTTGACAAAAAGATTTCTTGTATCAAATAATTTTCAAAAATATTTATAATCATATAATTACTTATTATAAAAGATTTAATTACTGTATCCCGCTGTCTCCATTTTCTGGAGGGTATAAAAACGCGATGGTGTTCCTGGAAAAATAAATTGATTTCAACGGGTTTTGTTTGCTATGGTTGATACATCACAGACAGTTTGAATGTCATATGTTGTATCAGATTTATGTATTTTGAAAACAATTCAGATATTTAAATGCAACTGGTTTTAGTTAAATAAAGTAAATATTAAGAAACACGTTCAAACCTCGACAAATAAAGAAAAACAAATAAAATGGACAAAACACAAAAGCAGACACTTTTTCTTTTACAATAAAAGCTCTTACATCTGATTTGTTTGCACTGTATTGTTCTTGAAATGTTTGTTGCACCTTTCATGTGTATGTATGCAATAGCAACACAGGTATTGTGATGTCTCATATTGACATTCACATATTTTCAAGATTTTTTTTCTGTTAATTTTTACAGTTTTATAGCCTTTGAAAGTATAGAAACATTTCTAATAGTTAAAAGTTATTATTATATGCATATAATTTCAGATCAATGAATGATACATCATCCACAACATACGAACTGACTTAATGTGAACTATTCAAATTTGAAACAATGGGTTTTTCTACAACAATAACAAGCTATAATAAACTTTTTTTAGCTTTCCTAAATAAGCCCGTTACGAAAACACGGTGGTGCTGTTGATGATAATAATGATACTGATTAAGCTGAAAACTGAACTGAAAATGTATGATCTTCGACTTTAAATAAACATTTGAGTATTGCAAGTCAACTTATATAACGTTAACGTAACGCTTTTCTACATATGAGAAAGTAGTATAAATGACAACAACTTCTGTTCAAACAACTGGTGAACACTAATTTCATTTTATAGGATATTGATAAATAATGGTCTTGATGAAATGAACAAACATAAATTTGTGTGTTTAAGCAACCTTTGTTTGGCTTTGCATGCACCAAGGGTTGATTGAAATGACTGAAATAATTGCCTCTGTGTGTCAGCTATTACTCTGGCATTTCTATTAGGTGTTAGCCTCTATATAACTACCGTCTAAAATTTTGAATTTAGCAATAACAACTCTCCACAAAAATATTTTAGTTTGAAATACATAAGTGAAACACGAGGAATGACAGTCAGAACTGTTCATGGATTTCTTTTGTCATATTTTTGATATTAAAGTGGGAATATAACTGGGAATACATAAGCGGAATCATTGCCATATAGTTTTCTTAATTGAGTAATAAAAGTAAATAGTTTCAAATATGAACGAAACCCGATAATTCTATGTCTGGACTAACTAAATAAAAAAATCATAAAAAGTTTATTTGATTAGGAGTTTTTTATTTATTCTTTAGTTTTATATTGTTCCTAGGATACTGTAAATTAATGGAATTAGCATTAAACCTTGAACAGTAATATTGAGTGAAATAAGTATTAACGGTACCTTAAATAAATGTTTGGAATGAGCCAGTTTTTCTGTGCTTGTTGGCTTGTGCATGCTGAATAATAAATCAAACGAGTTATGACTCATAGTGTGAAATTACAACTTACAAACAGAATAACATACTGCAACAGTAATGGACTTAATTACAAAATCCGATTCCTGCGTTGTATTTGCCAGTTGCTTCTAAGCTATTTTTTTAAGCTCGCGCACTAACACAGAAGATTCTAAGGGCACTAGTCACTGGGGATTCATTTGTTTCTCAGTCTGTCCATTCTGTACTTCAGAACATTGGAGAACATGTGAGGGAACATTATATAACAGGCCAGTTGTATTTGCGTACATTTTATATCACAGGAGCGCATTATACCACCAAATTTCGCCAACATTTTAGTTCTTAACGACGGAAAGGCTGGTGGTTATCAAAAATAACTTAAGACAGCTTGTGTAGAAAGTAAAATTCCAGGCGTTACCGAATGATTTCTAAGCAACTAAAAAGTTCAAGATAGCGTGATCTACCAAAACTTTAAAGTTTTATGTGTGGGTGCCTTTCCAGTGTCTTGCCCATTGTCCTGTTTTTTATCCGTGCCCTATTGGTATTATTTTAACCTGTGATATTTTCCACGGAATATGCCACTAAGTCTTCTGTCCAACGATCTGACTGTCTGTCATAATTGTGTTATGAAGCGCATGAAGAACCTGATAACTGAATCAAGACAGCATTTTACGTCATTAATCATTTTATCATTTTTGCTATTTGTCACAGCAAGGATATGAGAATAAACAAACCTAGGCCAACCATAAGGAGAAAACTACACATCTAATTTTAAAAGCATTTTAATAGAGTCACCCTTTGTATTTAGAAACAAGTTTCTGTGTTGAAGTGGTCAACTAATTTGAAATAACTAATTTAAAGAGACCTTCTTTCAAGAAGCTTTTTCAAGTTTATAACGAAATTTGAATAATAAGGGTATTGTCATAGTTTTAAGATAGAAATTTGCTTTGCAACCAAAATGATCGTAATTTAATTCAGCTAGTTTTAGTCAGCTACTTAATTGAAATCTAAAGTGATATGTGTTGTTTTATTTGAAGATTTTGCAATACATCTTTCATTCGTACGAACTTTCAAACTTTTTTGTTGAGAGAAAGCTTTATAGATCATCCATTCACTAATATCAGCATACGAGAACCTCTAGAAACCAGGTCCCCAACCCAATCCTTCATTTTTATATCATGGGTAGTTCATACGCCGTGTTGGAAGTATTAGAAGCTTTCACTTCTTCTGCTATTTCTTCTATTATTGCTCATACGTTTCGTTCTATTTTACAACAACAGTAAGTACAACAACAGTACAGTAAATCCTGCCTCCGGGCAAAGCTGTATAATTTGACAACGCTCTAATTATGACAAAACATTTCAGTTCCTTTCAATTTTTCACAGGTTTCTATGCAATAAGAACTGCATAATTCAGGCACATCCCTATGTCGGACATCGCACACAATGTTTCAGACCCAAGTATAGGTTCTGCTGTATAAATAACCCTTGTAATTCTGATTAATTCTGACTGAAATTAAAAGAAAAGTATAAACATTGTTGTGTAAATCCTGCTGAAGGATATGTTGAGAAATTATTTGGTATTAGGTCCCTCACTTTATAGTTTGCATACCAGTTATCTGCCCACCTTTAATTTCATTACTTTTAGACGTGAAATGGTTAAATCGTATCATTTTAGGGGGAGCGGGTACTAAATCAAAAATAAGGTTTTCTTCTGTTTTGTTTTTCTTTCGGAGTCTGTTGAGCTTCAATTCAAATAATTTTTGATACTGGTATAATTTGTTGTTGTTTGTTGTTTTCAATTCAAGTTGAGCAGTTTCACTCACTGCAGCTTCATCATTCAGTTCAAGGAAACTTTAAACATTCTCTGATGGGATTTAAAGATGACCTCAGAGAATACTGGGAAACTAAGGAAATGGGGATTCCTTGCTACCTATGAATAATTGAGGAACGAAAAAACCGACTTTGTGAGGAGAGGGCAGATTGCTTATATCACCAACAACGAATTATTTAGTGACAATTAACCTCTTTATTGCATAACCTGGGTAATTCGGGCGCCTTGCTCATTCGGACAAATTTTGTCAGTACCAACGTTGTTAGTACCGGCGAGGTTTTACTGTAACTAAAACTTCTACTTTATCTACCAACACTACTGGTACTTGTTTCCATGTGCTCTTTCTACCTCTACTGATGTTACTTATGTTACTGCTATTACTATCCCCACTACATCATTAATACTTCAACCAAAAACGATACTGGTCCTAATACTGATTATCTTCCTACAACACTAAATGAAAAGCCTGTGTTACATTTTGTAAATCAAACAATCTAACAACCTTGTTCTTTGTTTAGCACAGAAAGTAGATTTTTGTATTTGCCATTGCTTTAAGCTCATAACCACCAGTTCCCATGCAAAATAAGGAACAGTATTTCCCTGCACATATGCAAGCAGATATGCACAACTATATGCTATTTTAGTAAGAAAGACGCACGTTGGGTATGTAGAAGAAAATAATGACGCACAATGTTTAGGCTGATTCAATAGTGTACTAGATATACAGCTAAGTATATTGTTTTATGATTTGTTTAGTCTTTTCGGCAGGTTCTAGTTTTTCAGGAATTGCAGCTGAACAATGAAATATTATCAATGATATTGTATTATAAATCATGGTTATTTCGTTGGCGAGAGTATGGCGCAGCAATTTGAGAATAGTCATTTGTAGTGCATCATTTTTTCCTGGCATGATGCTTGCGTCTTGGTTTATCACGCATGTGATTTATAAACTTTAATGATCTAATATTGATATAGGTGGTGAAATTGCTATTGATATTGACAAGATTTGGTACTACAGACATCTATATCTATCAAAAAATACACTTTTGAGCCATTTTAGGTGTTTGACTTCCCAGCAAAATCTCAGGACTGTTAGTACTGGCTATAAAGTGAAACAATGATTTTTATGGTTCAGACTTTTTCAATCTGAAGTTTTGTTGCTTTTATATTCCATATTTATACAATTACTTTTAGAGCCCAAGTTCATTATGGAGCTTGTGGCATGCAGATAAATTAGCATTGATATTGAGCACAGGTCTGTGGCTTTTAGAAGCTCAATTACCCACCTAGATATCAGCAATTTTCGAATTAATATTCATAACACTCAAATTGTTACCTTGTTTGCTGTTAAAATTCAATCGAAATGTGTTGCAATTAAATTGCAGTTCACTGTATGTAATTCAGTATAATCAATATAGTTTACCCACATAATGTTTCGCAGTTTGTTGCTGCAATTTTAAACCTTTTAAACTGTGTGGTAGTTTATCATAAGCAATCGCACTTAAGATATACAAAATTATTAGTTAATTAGTGGCAAATCTAAACATACAAAAACATGTTATATTAGTAAAATATTACTGGAAAGTGTTTTTTTCTTGTTTATACTGGGAGCTGCAGAGTCGTGGAATGACATACGTCTTAGTGCAGTATAACAGTAAATCTAACTTTGCGTTTATATCAAATCAAGCGAGTAACCTTGGAATACAACGTTGTTTTCCCAAAAAGAGACCTGATTACAGGTCTGTAAAAGTTACTTTTGATTTTAGGGGTTTGAAAATGAAGTCATTTGGTACTGTCTACCCTTTAAGTCAAACCGTTTGTTAATAACAACAAAAAGTAGGACAGTGGTAATTATAGAGTGAAAGCAAATTCTGGTTTAAGAAAGTCCTTTCTTTTGTCATAATAGTTCTTGTAACAAGGCGTGGCACGAAACGAAAATCACCAAATAACAAGTTTGTTTTTGTGTTTTTTTTTTTGTTTTTTGTTTGTTTGTTTGTTTTTGATTTTGTTTGTTTAATGCTCCCAAAGGTTTAATAATAACGATTAAAAGAAAATTTTAAAGATGGATGTTTTATAAAGGTGTAACAGATTTGGCTAAATTGCTGTTTTGAGATTTCTTCAAAGGCCCACGAATGAAGAAAACGGTATTTTATTGTTTCAGACCTAGCATTCATTGCACGATTTGTCTTCTAGCTTATTCTCTCCTTTTGTTATTTAACACCAGAAACAGCATTTACTATTATTTTTTTATTATTAATTGCTACATTTCTAAAGCCCATTCTCAACATTAGCTCAAGGGGCTACAAAAGTAAGCAGGAAAATAATAACAACAATACTGAAAAGAAATAAGAGATTTAACATAACAATACTGAATACAAATGCAGAATACTGTTCATTAAAATTAAAAATATAAGTAGATAAATCGGTGTAAACACTAACTATAATAGGCTCGCTTGAAGAGAAAAGTTTTAAGCGACTTTTTTTTTAAAGTCGAACTTTTTTAATCTCAAGTGGTAGTTGATTCCAGAGAATTTTTTTAAAACCCCTGAATGCCATATTTGGCGTGTGTGCTAGATTCCTTGGGTAAAAATTGGGAACACGATCTTAGAGTACGTTTAGGTTCATATTTAATAAGCATGTCAGAAATGTAAGTAGGAGCAGTGCCGTTGAGACCATTATAGACATTAACTAAAATTTTAAATATAATTATTAGGTCAACGGGTAGCCAGTGTAGCTCTATCAAGAAAGGCGTGACATGGTCATATTTAGACTTCAGGGCTATTAAAGTAATTGGAAATTGGAAAAATCTACATATGGTTTTGAGCCACCATATTTTCAACGCTCGGAGATTAGTACCGTAATTTCGTTTTGATAGTTGAAATCAGCTGATTGTTCTTCACTACAAGTATTTTGATCACAATCATTATTGACCCCATGGTCTATATTTATCCTTGTAAGTTATTCGAGTTTACGCCAGTACACAGTTTTGATTCATTATTATGCGATCTGTGCGTTCAAATGCGCCCTAACGTTTCTATGCAGGCCACCCCTGGGTTTATTGACTGATCGATACACTTTGAAATTTATCCATTATTCATGAGTTGAATAACAATGGGATACTTTGATACATTACACGGGTGAATTCTATACAATTTTCCACAAGATCTCTTCAAAAACTCTAGTAAAACCGAATAAGCTCTGTGTTTTTACAGATGTTTTATCCAATAAAATTCTGCGCGTTAATAGCCTTAAAACCACGTAAAATTGACTCTGTACGTCCAAGTTTTCCAAACAAATTTTTAATTTTATTGAATTAAATTTTAATTAAAGCCATTGTTATAAACTGATGTGAGCCTTTTGTGATAAATTCATTTTCTAACTAGAGCTGCGTTTTGCTATTCTAAGCAAAATGATACACTAGGAAACGTACAGCTAGAAGGTAAAAATTGTACTTAAAGGGCGTGGGAGACGGCATCCATTCTTGTGCTGTGTAAAATTTTGAGACAAACAATGAATTCTGTTTGGTGGTTTAACAACATAAAGTTTATACAGCACATGGACTGTTGCAAAGCACGTAAATAGCTGTAGAGTGACTCAGAAGGTGACTGTAACACTGTCTCTCCTGGTAACGTGTGTTCAAGTCTTTTGCTTTACTCAAAACACGAATTCGTTGAGGTACAGAAATAATCAACTGGTTAATACGATACTGAGAAGAGCGACGGCTCTCTTCAATTGAACACATAATCTAGCATCAAAATGGGTGTCATGGTGTTTTTGCACGTAGGTCATAACATGATATGGTATGTGTGTACTAATTTGCTGTTAAATTTCCATGGACAATGAGCAGTTGCGAACTTTATTCAAATTGGAATAGCACCCCAAACCATTACGGGTGCAATTTGGATATGATAAACTTCAATATTTCTAGTTGATCCTCCTGTATTTTTGAAAGTCACTTAATTTTTCTATTAAAAAGAACAAAACAAGAAGAGCAATAGTTTAAACTGGCATGATATCAGCCTCGGTGTATTGATCGCCCAACTCCATCACAGCATGCGTGTCCAAGTTTAGGTTTGCTGCAGCGTTTGGGTTTATCCCATATAAAGAGCGATGAAACTTGCCTCACTGATAGAGGGTAATTAGAGACCGTGAAAGCCACATTTTTAGCCATAACCTTAGAGAACGATTAACATCTTCGGCCATGGTCAAAGTAAAAACCGGAAGTGGGCCAATATCTCGGAAAGGTTAGAGATAGAGCGATTTGATGATTATTTTCGACCGTATGGGCCTAAAAGACGATAGATAAGAGGTACCTCAGTGACCTTAACCTCCTCAGACATGGTAAAAGTCAAAAACCGGAAGTTGACCATTATCTCGAAAACGGTTAGAGATTTGGAGCTTATTTTCGACCCTTCGAGCCTAAAAGACGATTTGTAAGGGGTCAAGAGTTTAGAATTGTATTTTTTGTGACCCCAAGTGTATTTTGCACTAGTCGGTAGCGAAAACGGTCAAGTTATCATCTATGTGTTGTTTAGCATGGTTTAGAATGGGTGGTTGGCGACATGCAACATCCCAGCCATTTAATTTATGTGCCGTATTATCCTCCTGATGTAGCACAAAATAGAGCGATTGGCGACACACAGTAATTCAGTAAGGACAAAGCTTCAGTTTTCTACTTTACTGTTTTTGCTATATGGTTTTGCATATATATTTTCATTAAATTATCAACATTTTTCCTCCAGTGCCGGATTTTTCCTTAACATTTGTCAAAAATTAACATACAGGAAATTGGCTCTAATTTAATTTAAATGTCAATATTCTTAAATGCATAGATCATCGTATTTTAATATTACGATAAATACGGCGTCCATTTCTAACTGATTTATTGTTTTGAAGATGAAAACACCATACTGTATTTTACTGAGGAACGCCGAGAGCTTCCACACCATCCAGGCTTTGAGGGTTTAATCAGATTTCTAGTTTTTATAGTTTCGTAGTTTTATTTTTATTATTCTACATTTGTTTTATATTTCAGCCTCTCGGTCTTGCTATGTAGAAAACATAGTCATAACTGTTAAAACTTTAACTATAAATGTAAAACATTTAAGGCATCTTTTGCTTAAACATTTGACACCACACAAGACTGGATACCTCCTTTGAAATTTCAGTTTTGTCGCTATTGTTCAACTGGTTTTGGAAAATCGATTTCGGATAAAAAAAGGAATAAGACAATGATTCCTGCACAACCTTGGTAAACTTTAAAGTGAAACATTCCAAGTGTAATGACAAAACTCGTCCTATTATGGTCTTAATGCTGTATTCTTATTTGATAACTCATCATTTCATAATAATTCCCCTTGCATATTGATTTTGCCGGTTCGTCTCTCCATCAGTTCGTCTGTCCGTCTATCTGACCGTGCGTAGTCCTTATATTGCTCGCAGCATAACCTCGACAGCTTGGTCACGCCACGATCACCAGACGCCAATAGGCTAACAACTGATACAACAATTGTTTACAGCATAACTATAACTGTTTCATTCCTGAATAAAATTTATAAGTTTCATACTTGAACGTTGGCTTGACCTTTCAGCTGTTATCCTAAAGATCATTTAAATGTAGAGTAGAGTTGTTTTTGTTCCCAAAATTAAATAATGGAATGTGTCAAATTTGAAAGTGTTCAGTATGTTACGGCTTCACTGATGTTTGTGTGCGTTGATGTTCTAGTTGTGCTTTATACCCCACATGTTTAGTTTATACGCTACGACTCAGTTCACATTGCCAAAGTTTGGTGGGAAGTAAATATTGCAAATAAACGTTTAAAAATTGGGCAGGATTCAAAACTTTAGCAATTGCTATATAAATTGCAAAATATGAGAGTGCAAGTTTGTTTTCTGATCGTATGAGTGAATAATTAACTTTTCCCCGATTTCCGGCTGTGAATGATAAGAAGTAAAGATAATTATTTACTATTCAACAGTTTTCGACTTACCCAAAATATTGTAACTGGTTGAAAGTAAACTTCATGAGCATCCAAAGTGCTAAACTTTCTTACCCCAAATACCCAAAAAAGCTTCGAAATGGCGGTCTTCTGAAACAGGGATATACCAGTATATCCAATTGTTATAAGTACCCTAACTAGCTGTAGTAGTTTTGCTGTGCTTCCTAACATACCATCTCAGTAACTGCAATTGACGATTTTGTAATATAAAGTTTCCCGTGATCTTTGATGCCTCATATTCACCCGATAAGACCATACAGGATTAAAACCAACCTGATGGGCTGATTTTCATTGGGAGTGTGAAGGTCCGAAACGGCTTTTAAAATCTGAGGTGCGAATTGTTGTAATAGCTCAAAAATGGCGGGGTAGTAAAGTGGCAATTGCCCTTAGTGTTTCCTTGCTGCCTTGTTGCAAAACACCCATTAAATGACTCACAAAGGAAGGCTAAAATCCTACACCTTGGTGGTAAAGTAACCCTCTATGCGTGGTGAATCACTTTGAGGATAAACGTTTTATTTCTATGCGAAATCAAACAGGGCTTGACATTGGCAGTCAATCGTTTATATTTTGGTTTGTAAAAAATCAATGATCACGTTTTAGATTACGTCGTGTAGACATTTTACAAAAACGTACATTTAGTTTTCGTGAATGAAAAATTATCAAAAAAAAAAATATTTAAAAAATTGTTGCAATTTGGCACAAGAATAATATATTTGAAACGAAAAAGAACGGTGATAGATCTTACTACAGTATGGAATTAGCCACTTCATGCCATTAAAACTACAGTAAACCTATTTTGGGATCGGGCAACGCGTTTATTATAGAGATGATGGGTAAACAGAGTTGAATTTAAAATAAAGGATAGAAAGGGGATATAAGTGATACTCTTCTATTAGGGGTTGATCAGTAATTACAGGTGGTCAGCAACGGAGGACCCTACATTATTCTTGACCACTTGGGTTCCTTTCTGACTACTGTGCGGCAAATGATTTCAAACAATGTCAGTCTGTTACATTTAATGCAGCGTGCAAATAATATTATCTGGTCTCAGATAAAAGGACTGAATTGAAGTTTAAAGTGGCTAGAATAACGACTATGGTGTGACGACAAGACTCTGTAGATTCGTTTGTGGATACACAGGGCATATTTAAGTAGATATTATTTGCAACAGCTTCAATGCATGTAAGTATTTTATGTCATTTTTTATCAATAAATATAACAGTCTTAATATAACTGTTGAAGAGAGATTTATGAACTTGCTAGAGCCAGGTGGGGGACCACCAGAGATTCGGTTATTTTTATTATTTTATTTTATTTTATTTGTTTATTGCTACAGGTTTTGAAAGATCAAAGTTTACACATATACCCTCCATAAGTACGGTGTGCAGCTTAGTGGTTGTTATCCTTTCTTTGCAGTCGATAGCACTAATTATAGAAATAAGCCATATATCAGCGAAACTGCGCTATTCTGGGTGCTCCTTGTATTACTAATACAATGGCAAATATCGATTGCTAAATTGTATTGCTAAATCGCGAAAAGTATAGAAAATTTATATTAGTAATAGTTGCTTATTTTCACAGGAGAGCATGTAAAACTTGTAAGATATTCTAGGCAGTTTCGTATGAACGAGTTAAAATCTTTCGTGGCATGCTTTTTTTACTTTCTAAAACAAATAAAAACTCAGTAGTTTTATCTAAAAATTGCTGGATTTATTGAACAAAGTACACAAAATTAAATTTTTTGGGGAAAATTTAATATCGGTTGTGAATTAATTTAAAAAGCTTTGAATGGTTAAGCTAGAGTCTGATC
Source organism: Protula sp. h YS-2021 (assembly GCA_949752745.1). Lineage (NCBI taxonomy): Eukaryota > Metazoa > Annelida > Polychaeta > Sabellida > Serpulidae > Protula > Protula sp. h YS-2021. The sequence continues at coordinate 32,614,582 of OX457031.1, read as the reverse complement.
GGACAGAATTCACTGGAGGCGTAATTCAAAACCACTTCAAGAGTGTCATAGAACAGCTGCTGAATAACTGAATAATTTCAAGTTTGTTTTTTTTTTATCTAGACACAATTTTCAAATAAAAAACTGACAACCGGTTGTTTAATAATTTAGTAGACATCAAGGAAGTGTTACTAAGTGTTTGCAGCCGCATGTCTTTTCTCATCACAATCAATCATTTACTTGAGCTTTTGTATTTTTTTTACAACGTAGTACATATATCATAATATTAATTAAGGATTTAGTATCATAAATGCAATCAAGTTTCAAGGTCATACAAATAAAGGATTCTTATAAGACGATGTTAAAATGAAATTTTCAGCGAAATCGAAATGTCATTATGTTACAGTTTCTTCAGAAGTAAAATTCAGAAATAAGTAATTATGATTAATTAATAAATGATAATAAACTAAAAATAAAAACAATAGTTATCACAATATTAATTGAAATAATTTAATAATAACAATAACAATAACAATAACAATAACAATAATAATAATAATAATAATAATAATAATAATAATAATAATAATAATAATAATAATAATAATAATAATAATAATAATAATAACAATAATAATAATAATAATAAGAAGAAGAAGAAGAAGAAGAAGAAGAAGAAGAAGAAGAGGAAGAAGAATGAATGAATCTAATGTGCTTTTTTGGGGATGTCCTTATCTTACTTGGCCTGAACTTTCCGCAGAAAAAACTATGTTCTTTACTTTACGTAAGATTTTCCTTTTTATATATTTAATGAACGTGCATTTTCTTACAGGAAGATAGACAGCTTGTTTGCTTAAATGACACACAAAGTCTCCTGTGACATGAATTTGCATAGCAGTACTAAGCGTTTTTACATTAAAATGACGTTGCGTTTGTCCTTTCTTTTACACTGAGCACGCATAAGGGTTATAGAAAACAGATGAAGACCATAGCATACATGTCATGTCAATCAGATTGGATATGGAAAACTGTACGGCTGCAACAAAACATCAAATCAGCAGAGAATAATATCAAATGGAAATGATAGTAAGATATATCCGGGTACCAGCCATTTTTCCATTTTAAATAAAAATGTATTTATATATATAAATATATTTATATTTATATATATTTGAAATGGCATTCCATAAAAAGGTACTGCACTCGAAACCGGAAAATCAATTTCTTTTTTATGGAATGCCATTATAACATTTAATGCTTATTTTTGATATCAAAATATGATTACATATATCAATAAATCAATGTAGATCTCAATAATTTAAATTTTGCTATCAATAATTGAATTTTAGATGGCAAAAATTTATTTTTGAGATAAAAAAAATCAATTTTACAGCTTAAACAATCTTAAAGAAGACACAGATTCACATAAAATATAGGAATCGTCAATTAAATTTGATGAAAACTTGAATTATTGAGATCAATAATAACAACACAATTTCTGATATCAAGAATTGGTTCTTTTTTGTTCAGTAAAAAATTTAAAGAAAGATTCTGCATGCGAGGACCAGTCATTACTTATTTACAGATGTGCATTTCTAATTATTTACTTTAAAAAATAGACTAATATTTTGATATCAAAAATTAATTTTTTGGGATCAAAAATCATTTACAGATTTCCAAATACAATTTAATAAAGTATTATTCTCAAATAATGATATCTGAAATAAATTCTTGATATCAATAAAAGGAAAATAAATTGTTGAGCTCAAAATTGATATTTTGCTCTCAAATATTTCATTTTGATCTCAAAAAATCAATTTTAGATATCATTAAATCATTTTTGATATCAATAAATATTTTTTGCTATCTCTTAACATTTACTGATATCAAAAATTATTTTTTTGAGATCAAGAACACATTTAGAGATATCAAAAATACAATTACAGATAGCAAAAATTAATTCTTGATATCAAAATATGGATTTTTGGAGATAAAACATTAATTCTTAGCATCAAAAAATCAATTTTTGAGATCACAAATTAATTCTTGAGATCAGCAATTCCCTAATAAATATGAAAATGGCATTCAATATATTTCATTAAGTAGAATAAAAAATGCCATTGCAAAATGTAAATCTCATCCATTACTTCTTAGTGGGCGTTTTGTGAATATTTTTATTTGTGGACGACTGTGGATTCCCTGTTTTATGACATTTTGTCTTGTGACGTTGTCTGGTTATTTTCTTTTTTATGACGCTGTTTCTGGTGACGTTTTCTCGCGTGACATCGTTGTTCTTGGTTATTCTGCGTTGTTATAAAACGGGTGACCTCTGAGTAGACCAATCTGTTATGTATAAGCACAGAACAGATGGATATTTTAAAAAGTAGTTCCTCTCTTTATGAGTACTAATTTCGAGGAATCTCCAGTGGGTCTGCGGAGTAACAAGGTGTGATACATAACAGACCGAACGGCCGTAGGGGTTGGCTGTTGGACAACAACGGCTTATACTGTTTCTCTTGACAAATTCGTCCACCGAGACTACAAAACCTGTAAAAAAATTCTACAGATACGAAAGACAATTACATACGCGTGACATTTTATATCTCATTAAAGCCAACGCCTGCAGTTCTTTTCTTCGCAAGTGTATTGGGGCAAGAATTAACACATATACACACAAAAATATCAAACGTAGCAGGATATGGACATATTTGAGACCCTTGGCAACGCCCCCTGCTGTCTCGTCTTGCAAACAATAAAGTCTGAGATATCTTTACATGGAATGCTGTGTTATCGCTTATCTCCTTTTAGATATAAATCATGTGCTGTATTGCAATTAGTAAGGCTGAAGCAAAGTTAAATTTTGTGAGATTGGGGTCAGCAATCTGCAAAATTAAGTTATGGATAAGTTATGAAATATACGCAAAACAAGTGTTTTTTATTTCAGTGCATATTAGCTCTAGCAAAAAAACAAAAAAAAAAACAAAAAAAAAAACAAACAAACAACAAACAAGCAAATAAAAAAGAAAAAGAAAACAAAGGTTTGGTTAGCCTTTAAACCCCTAAACGGTGGCAGACAAAAAAATACGCCGGGGGGGGGGGGGGGGGACAGATACGACTGGCACACTCAGTAAACTGAAAAATAAATAAATAATAAAGTTATATTGTTAAGAGTTAAAAAGCAATATCCGATGCCCTGCTCGGGGGACGGACACTTTCTTCTTGTGATACCAGCCTTTTGCAATCAAAATTCTCTGTTGTTCTGTCATTTTAGAGTTTATGGTACAAAACTGACCATCGTATGGGATGCTAAATCCCTTGAATCTTCCACCCCCCCCCCTCCCCCTCCCCCACCGCCAACTCCCACGCCACAACCAGGTGCCTGTTATACTACAGCTTGGCGTGCCACCCAAGACACCGTTAGGAAACGTGTTCAGTTATCGACCAGAAGACAAAAAAAAAACAAACAAACAAACAAGCAAAAAAAAAGCAGAAAAAAAAACAAAAAAAAAAACAAACAAAAAACAAACAAACACAATTTAAAACCGGCTCTGACTTATCTTGTGATTCTGAATATAACACACTTGTTTTAATGACCGTTTCAATGAGAAAAGAAGTTATTGAGGATCATTTAACAAAAAACAAACAAACAAACAAAAACAACATACAATTGGAGTGATAACGCTTAAATAAAAGAGTTTAAATAAAAAAAATAGACATAAATAACCCATACATCTATGACAAGAAAAGAAGAGACTGGTGTCTTCTATCTTTTCTAATCAGCATAAAACAAAAGCGCATTTATAGCAATTTTGACTATGTCAAAATGCACACCCTTCTCAACAATCGCTGTTGAATCGATGAGCTGGATTTTAACTCCTTCTCTCTCCTTTTTTTACGGTCTAAAACTCTCAATAAAGTATGAAATTCTGATAGGCATCTCTGAAGATATTCTTATCTATCAAACATACATCGAATATGTCAGTTTTATGAATCTTGAATAAGACCTCCGATTCTTTGTGAGGACTTTGCACTAACAGGCCTCCAGCACCCAGAGAACACTTAATATCCGTGAAATAGTGCGCACAACATCGCGGCAATGCTGGTTAGGAGGACGGAAGAGGAGGGGAGGGGGGCGGGGAGACTAAAATATACACTGTAAAATTGTGACTTCGGTTAGTCAAATATGAGTAAAGTCTCAAAATCAAACAGGGACGGAATCTCGATATCTTTTGAACAGGTTGAATCGTTAACACTAAATTCTATACTTTTTTGTCTTATAAATATCGCTGCGTTTCCTGCCCGCATCCCACAGCTAATGCTGACCGGCGGCACAACAGCCATTTTATGCGAACGTCTGGACAGTACATTTTTTGGTGACTCTTACATCCACAAATTGTTGTGTAATCTTAACCTCTGAAAGACGCATTATCTAAAGCATAAACTGAAGTAATTATATCAATATATCTCTCGCAGAAAGTGCAATATCTGTGTCGATATCCCATCTGTTGCAAAATGCTGTGCTGTTCATGAGATACAGAAAAGAGTGCGCATTTGCCTCACTGGCGTGTGTACAAACCGTGTGTTCCATTAAATAAGTAAGGTGTCTTAACAAACAACGAGGAAAAACATTGCATTTTATGCGTTGGATGTCTAAAATGCAAGATACGATTGAAAGGAGGGATTAATACACAGTGTAGGTGAATAGTTTAGGTAAGTCTCGAGGCTGGTTTAGGCCTAGTAACATGTGAGGATTTGTCTTGAAGGGAGTATGCCTGTCCGAATTTTGGTTGGCACATCATCTGATAATTGATGACGGCAATTGTAATAGGTTAAACCTTGCTATGACATTCGTGATACTGAAAGCCAGGAAGAACAACCTTTTTCCATCAATGGCAGAATCAGTAGACTCGCAGAAATAAAAAAAAGTAACAAGGCAGAGTTCAATCCTTTTTGAGAGAAAAAAAAAACAACAGCAAAAACAAAGAAAAAAATTGACCTATCGAATGGAGGTACAAAAAGTAAAGTAAATAAATAAATAAATAAAAACGTATTGAAAATGGCCTTTTGGGTGAGATTGTTCTCGAAATTTTTCCCTCGCACCTTCGGCACTCCTATTTCAATACAAGAAATACTCCAAAGCTTTAAATTAGCAACTTACAAATTGATCATGTAAGTGTTACGTCATAGAAACATTCTTAAAAACCTTTAAACTATATTCGCAAAAAATCTCCGGTCGGTCGGATTGGATGTCAAGCAAGATTATTTTTCTTGGCCTAAAATCATTGTGGTGAATTGTACGTATAAAGAGGAGAAATGGCATAATAATTAAGCTTCTAAATTTCAATGAAATCTATATGCTTGAGAAAGTTTGTTTTCTACGGTTTACCAGATTACAAAGTAGTCTTGTATTTGATAAAAGGGAGTGCATAAATATAGAGACAGGGAACAAATCTTAAAGGCTGACTGTGGAACACGCAAATCACAGCAAATTTACATTGTATTCAAAACCTTAAAGCAAACAGTTGTCTTTTTTTTCTTTTTTTGAGCGTCGGAAAAGCACGGGGTTTATCTGCGTATTTCATGTCTGTTTTTTGTGTCAATTTTAGACGGAAGACAAGTAACAACACTTTCAAAGGAAAATAGGAATAGCAGAAAATTCATACAGTAAGTAAAGTATGTTTTATTTATGTTTGTTCACGACTAAACATCAAAGTCAAACGGTTTTTTTCACGTTTTATTTGTTCCTTTTGAGACAAATTAATAACAAATAACCGCGCGGTTTCCGAAGTAAGGAAACCAGTTTTATGCTCGAAAGGCAGCGGATCCTATAAAGAGCACTGCTTCGCATCAGATTCTATTAGGGAACGGTGCGGACCTTTCATTCCTCAGAAAAACAACAGAATGAGACAAATTAGACCTTTTTTAGCTCTCACTCTATCGAGCTCTGTATGCATCAGTATCCTAACTGAAGCCGTACCTGAATTAACAGTACCCTAACCGGATCCGACCCATATCCAATGGGATCTGAACCGGTCCGTATCTTGTGTAACAGTGCCCTGACGGTATCTGTACTCGCGTGAAACAGTGCCCTAACCGAATTGGCACCGTATATAACAGTGCCCCGATAGGATATGTACTCGTATGAAACAGTACTCGAAAGGATTCGCTGCTGGCTGTAACCAGACCTTAACAGAATTTGAACTGGTGTGAAACCCTTATAAGATTTGCAGTCGTATGTAACAGTATCACAACCGGATCTGCACCAGTCTGTAACAATACCCTAACAGCATATCCCGGTACCACTGCCACTAACATTAACAAAGTAGAATTAATTTGAACATTAAGATGATTAATTTGAGATGAACAACTGTAGCACATAAACTGCAAACAAAGAGCTAAAAGACTTATTTCAAGTACAATAAAGTTCTCACTTGTTGGACAACAACATGTAATAATTATTGTTTTCAAGGCCCTCTGGCCTAAAATTACCAGTCGAACTATTTCAGACCCAGGGTTTTTAGCTTTTTTTTTGTCTGAGGTTCACAAGTAAATTTGAAAAGGTCACATGATCTTGAGAAGACAGAATTACACACAGTGTGTTTACCTATTTCCAAAGATCGAAACACACTTTTCGAAAATTTTCTTATCTCGTTTGTGGTGTGATTTTATTATTAATAATATCTATATATATATATACTGTAGTTTTAATCTTTTGTTGATGTTTTGTCAAACTCTATTTACTGACAACTTTAGTGAACTGTACTTATTTAAAAGAAAATGTCTGTAAAACACATGTTTGTATGACAGTACGTTATATTTTATACAACTCGATAATGTGATTTATATTTACACTTTTCGCATCTCTCATAAGAGTCAATATCTTTGAATTAAATCATACGAAGTACCTTGAAGAAAAACGGCGTAGTGTCGTTGTCGGAAACTCATGATCAACCACAACTACCGTGCTGATGACGGTTGTTTCTCATTGCCTGGGTTTTCACATCGCCCCTTCACACGCATTAACTAGGCAGCAGGATGTTTGAGGGCGATTTGTGATTGAAAAAAAAAAAACACTGATTCTTGTATGGTGTTTTCGTACACATTCGGATAACATCATTGCTTCAGTTTTTGAAAATGATTTTGAAAACTACAATTTGATGAATATTGAAATTTATCAATTCATTAATTCAATTCTTGCATCGCTAATTCTTTTGCTTAGCGTTATCAGCAAAACACTTGCCGTTAGATAATTGTGTTATAAAAATCAAATATTGATATCACTATTTTATGTGTGAATTCTTTTGATCGGCTAAAGAAAGGTTCACTCCATTATTTGTTGTCAAAATTAAATAACAATTAATTATCGATGACGTCACATATTCAGTCACTGATATTACGAACTATGCTTAATTTGTGAGGTCATAATTTTTAATAAATAAAAGAATATCAGTGCATAAAACGTGATTGCAAAATTCAATTTTCAATAATGTAGAAGGTCCCCGAATTAGGTCTTCAAGGAGTAAGTTAAGTAATTGTTGACAGCAACAAACCAATTAGTCAGGTTAGAAATTGATCGTTTATATAAAAATTAATTAATGGCATGAATAAGTAATTTGTTTTCTCTGAAATTAAAAACTGATCTTAAAAATGGATTTTTAAAGTTTGAAATTATTTATATCCCCACAAAAATTAAAAGACAAAATTTTTATTTGTGCAACGAAAGGAAAATAGTAGGCATTGCCATCAGTTGATAAAGAGTGTATACAGCGGGTCCTCGGAAATATAGGTTCTGTCTAAAGCTTGCCCTTTTCCCGAAATGGTTCCGTCTGCGAGGTGATCCGATCTCAAGGTTTCACTGCGCTGATCTGTCGTCTTTCAAATTTTGCTATGTGTGAAATGCTCCTCGTTTGTGACAGAGCGGTTACGTTTTCAGAAAATCTTAGCTACAGGGGTAAATAAGCCCTTGCTTGCCCTTGCACAGTGCGACCATTGTGGCCTGACTAGGCCTCACCTTACAGTGTAAATGGCTTGGAAAAAAATTGGCGGTGACACTGAACAAGTGAACATATACGTAACATGTAACAACAACTGTGAAAACGAGTAATGTTTGTTTATATTTAGTTCACTCTTCATGCTTTTTCTTAGACTTTGGAGAAAATCGACCATTATTCAAGTACACTCACTTGCTTTGCTTTTGTTTATTTAATTATAATTTGAACATTTATCTTGGCGCTTTCAATCATTTGTACCACAAAAACACAGCCATTTTTAAGTTATTTACAGTACTTTTTAATGTTTACAAGTACTGAACATGACAGAAACAAACCCTGTTTCTGCTCTGAACTTTCCAGAAATTTTATTTATTACAATTAAAGGAATGTTGTTCAGCAAAACTGAAAGCTTAAATTCTGCAAATATTTTCAAAGCGGGAAAGTTCTACAAGGAAGAAACATGTGTAAGTCCCGAATGTTCTCAGTGTATTTTAATTGTTTGGGGGGGGGGGGGGTGTTCGAAAATCGCTTATTTTTGCGTCATTACTGAAAACAGAGTAGGGGGGGGGCGGGCTTGTTAAACCGCTCTAGATCCAAAAGTGAGGAATAAACTAATGTTTGTTTCAAGAAATATGTCAGATGTTAGAATCTATCCCTTTTCATATTTAAATGAAGTATTTTATACAGCAAATGCACATCAAATTCTAGAGGAGCACTTACAATCACAACAAACGCTATTCTGACCCACTTTGTACAGATTTAATTGTGATTAATGCTGAATAAAATTCTATACACATACAAAACCGGTTGTTAGAAGTACACATGCACACAAAAACTATAATAGAACTTAAGTAAGTGGTGCTACACAGTGGTACATATTATCAGCAGTGAATATAGACCCAGTGCCCAATCGCTTATCAATAACTGAGATTATCAAGTGAATGGAACTCTGATAAATCAGTATACTGATCAACTAATTAAGAGAACATGTCTCCACGTGCGAACAATTTGAGGCGGGGTCACCGTCTGCTCGGGACCTCAGTACCACCAGTGGTAATGAGGTCCCGAAGTGGCACTGAGGACCCGGTGGCACTGAGGACCCAAAATATTTTTTACTTTTAAAATCCTAGATTAAGTTGTTTTAAGCTGAAAGAAACGTTCAAAACCAAAAATCAATGTTACTTTCCGAAAAAAGTGAAGATTTGGTACTGAGGGCCCGGTGGTGACACTGAGGACCCAAACTCCTTTTTGCTTCAAAATGCTAGATTAAGCTGTTTTAAGCTGAAAGAAACGTTCAAAACCAAAAATCAATGCTTACTTTCAGAAAAAAAATAAAGTGGTGGTACTGAGGACCCGGTGGTGGCACTGAGGACCGGTGGTGGCACTGAGGACCCAAACTTTTTTTTTTGCTTCAAAATGCTAGATTAAGCTGTTTTAAGCTGAAAGAAACGTTCAAAACCAAAAATCAATGCTTACTTTCAGAAAAAAGTAAAGTGGTGGTACTGAGGACCCGGTGGTGGCACTGAGGCCCGGTGGTGGCACTGAGGACCCAAACTTTTTTTTTTGCTTCAAAATGCTAGATTAAGTTGTTTTAAGCTGAAAGAAACGTTCAAAACCAAAAATCAATGCTTACTTTCAGAAAAAAGTAAAGTGGTGGTACTGAGGACCCGGTGGTGGGACTGAGGCCCGGTGGTGGCACTGAGGACCCAAACTTTTTTTTCGCTTCAAAATGCTATATTAGGTGGTTTTAAGCTGGAAGAAACGTAAAATACATAATCTAAAATTTAAAATAATCGGGTCCTCGGTATCACCACCTGGTCCTCAGGGCCACCACCGGGGCCTCAGGACCACAACCGGTTACTCACTACCACCGTCGAGTCCTCACTACCACCACCGGGTCCTCACTACCACCACAGGGCCCTCATTACCACTACCGAATCCTCAGTACCACCAACCGAGCCTCAGGGCCACCAACAGGTCATCGATGCCACCACTTAGATTTTTTTCGAAAGGTATGATTTTGTTATTGTTATAATGGTTTACTTTCACTCTCAAACATTACAAATCTAACATGAAAATAAAGCAAGAATGTCCAGGGACGTTGTGACCAATCTAGTAAATCACGTATCAGACGCCTTGTATGGTCGCCAGAAAGTGGTCATATTGCAAAACATGGCTGCGGAAAAATCTTACAAATTTATAAAGGAATCCGATCAAAATTGTAGGAGAAGAAGCATTTTGAAAATTCGACGCCAAAAATTAAAAAAGAAAAATGCCCCCACTTAGCCAATATTAGGCGGATCTCCAAATGAAGTAATTTTTCAAGAGAGGCCTACCTAAAAATATTCTTACAAATTTTAAGAAAATCTGACCAATACTGTGGGAGAAGAAGCATTTTGAAAACTAGACCGAATTTCGCTACACGTAGCGAAATAGCACCCACTTGCAAGGGCAGAGACACAACATATTTGGTCAAAGACACATTTTTCAGTGTTTCGACATAATTGTCAGCTTCCGGATTATTATCTTGAACGAGGCCATCGAAGTAAATATAATATAACCTCATTTCGGCACAAATAAATCAAATTCCGTTTTCTAACCGTTTTTGATATACTGGTCAACTTACAGTTTTTGACCTTGACCATGATGGAGGAGGTCAAGATCACCGAAGTACCTCTTATATAACGTCTTTTTGGCCCAAAGGGTCGAAATTGAGCTCAAAATCGCTCTATCTCCAACCTTTTTCTAGATTATAGTCAACTTCCGGTTTTGGACCTTGACCGTGACCCAGAAGGTCAAAATCACCGAGATACCTCTTATGTAACATTGTTTAGGTCCAAAGAGTCGAAAATGAGCTCAAAATCGCTCTATCTCTAACCGTTTCCGAGATGAGTCGGCCTGTCGTTAAGGACGCGTGAGGTCACGTGACCTTTGACCTTGACCCTCAAGGTTCAGTGTTTCGACCTCAAGGTCAAGGTTAGTGATGAATGTTTACCCTTTACTGAGTGCGTTTTATGCATTCACACTGGGATTTGAGCACCTTTATGGCTACTTTTCGTGATAAATAGGTGTTTCCAAAAATATTTTGGCCTCAATTTGACCTTGACCTCTGAGGTTCAAGGTAAAAAAATTTTACGGATTTGACGACAACTCATTACCCTCTATGTATATATATATATATGCCCTCCCTCTCACGCCAAAAAGATAAATTGCATTTTAGCCTCCCCCCTCCTCCCCGTTCTCTCCCCCCCCCCTCCGATGCCAAAAAGGCAAACTTCGCTTTTTTTAATTTTATGAATAGACATATGTATTTTTATATATTTAGTGGAAAACAATTAAAAAATGCACCCAATTTAGCCAATTTAGGCTAAATTGGCTAAAATGGCACATACTCGAAAAATGCACGTCTCAGTGCATCAACGCCGAAAGGCAGAATGCATAAAAAGATTGAACAAAAACTTGACGTGTGAAAACGTCAATGCTGCTCATACTGCTGCTTTGATGAAGCCGCTTCAAGGCTTAATAATTGCAAAGCCGATGGGAAAGGCAAAAAAAAACGCAGTTTGTCTTTGTTGGAGGGGTGGGGTGGGGGGGGGGGTGGTGGTGGAGGCTATATATATATATATATATATATATATATATATATATATATATATATATATATATATATATATATATATATATATATATATATATATATATATAATTTGTATATATTTTATGGAAAAAACTGTAAGATATTGAGATAAACATATTGGGTGATAGTGGGTGATGGTGGGGGATGGGGCTGGGGGTGGGGGGGCGGGGCAGTGGGAATACAAGAAGATAAAAGATCCCATGCCACCCCTGACGGCGTCGCCTAACGGGGTGGCAGGGAGGGAGGCGGAAGAAGCAGTGATTTTAAGATACAATTAAAGATGGGGTCGGGGCGGGGACGGGGACGGGGAGTTCATATGAAAAATTTGTCGGGACCTCAGTGCCACCGGGTCCTCAGTGCCACTTCGGGACCTCAGTACCACTAGTGGTACTGAGGTCCCGAGCAGACGACAACCCTTACTGAACAATTTTGCTCATTTTTTGCTAGATAGTAAATTAGCTGATTCCTCCCAATTGTATCTATCAGCTTATTGAACGTATTGCGAATGGAAACAGTTATTCTTTCTAGCCTTTATCGATGAATTCAGGACCAGCATGGAATAGTTTTCATGACTGTTAAAGATGAATTCCGAAACGAAATAGCAAGGCTTTGACATAAGACTTGAAGTTATGTTTTAGTGTTGACTCTTTCAATTGCGAAAAAAAATTCAATTAAAGCATTGATGAGGATTATTCAGTTGTCTTTAGCGTGCTTTCTCAGTTACAAATCAAACCTAATTTAAACTTTGAGATTTTCAGTCCCCATAGTTTATTGAATTCGTCCAATTCGGTAAAGTGTTTCCGTATGATTCTTTTTTTTCTCGCCATTACCTTGTCACGCAAACTGCTCCGAGACGGGTAGGGACGACCAAATTTAGCAGAGGCATTCTGTAGCATGTCTAGTTGGTCCACATTTTTTCAGAAATTCGTTAACATTTTATATGTGAAAATGGACATTGAGATTTTGCCAATGAAGCCCACTAATAAGGCAGGCGCATGCTATGCGTATACCCAACAGTAGAAGCAAACTATGGATCTTTGCACTGCTGACAAACAGTAAGCAAATATATGCTCTGTACTGTGTCTTTGCCGTTAGGCAAATATCTCAGTGGGGATACTTGTCTGCCACGTTTCGGGGATGTTCACTCCACACTTGCTAATGAGTTATTTGCTTTCACATTATAAATGCTATTTTGGGTTTCAATAACTTGCTAGAAATAAATGAAACTAAAATAACACATGAAGAATGATCCGTCTACTTGTTACAAGATTGTTACGATATGACTTAGCACTAATGTTTTTGACGCTATTACAATTTATTCATCCCAGTAAACATTTTAACGCTTCATCAACGCCGGATTTGCGATGATTATGCATAACCCGTCGATTTCCCCGAAATGTATGCAATATTACATCTGAGACGTTAAACGAGCATCGGGAAAAGTTCGATATTCGCAACGACAATCAAGGTCACGTCTGAAGAGCGTTTTTATCAAACATATGTTCAACGGATGTTAAAGACGTTCAATAGGCGTTGATCAACGGTCTCACATGTTATCACAACTAAATTGCGTCCAGATTTAATGTCACGGAAGTTGTGTTTGCGGGCAAACTCAACGTCTACATATCTTTGTTTCTCCAACGTTTGTTCAACTTTGAATCAAAGATGTTGATCTATTATCGCAACCAATCAAAACCAAAATACAACCGGATTCAGTGTTGCAGTTTGGCTTGGTACCGACGCAACCTCAAGTCTATTTTTTTCTTGATATCAAAATGTTTACTGGGATATGACACGTCAATAGCTGTATTGCGTTTAGTTTCATGCAACGGTAACTTGACATGAATTTTAACAAAGATTTTTTGAAGAATTCTAATATTTTAGTGTTTAGGACCTATTTTTGTGGTCCCATATACATTTTTCTGAAATTTACCTTAAAAAGTGGCGTTTTAGCCCCACAGCATCCAATCAAAAATCAGTTTAATTATAATTATATGTAATTCTTGTAAAGCGCAAACATTCAGATATCTGGCATTCTGACTCAGACATGTAGCTTGTTATTTGTTATCCATTTTTTGCTTATGCCATGTGTAAGAAATTAAATCAAACAATTCATTTCATATCACTCGATTGTGTCGATTTAATCTCGATGTCAAAAAATGTAGTAATTTTAATACCCTCCCTAATTACTGTTCTTTTATTTTAGAATAACACATATTTTCGCTTTGAGTTTGACTGTAATGTAAAATGGGTTGGCGCGAATATTTAAATATTCATCACTTGCAACTACTAGCTCCCTTAAAACTTTGATTTAAAAATTGCATATACTTCCAACCCTGGAGCAAGACGCCCGATTCTGCCCAGAAAAATTTCGGTTTCTGTAACAACACTGCAAGTACATAACAAAAGCAAACAATTGTACATGATAATGTTTCGTCCAGTAAAAGAACACACTATATATTTTGCACCGTCCTTTACTGTTTCTCATTGGTTAGTAATACCCTTTTTGAAATCTTTATAGCTTTTATACCTGACCATCTGATTGAATGTCATATTGTAGTACATGGTTATATAGCATTTACATAGCTCGTCACTTGTGAACTCATGAATAAAAGGGTCGTTCCAATGTTTCACAATACTTTGGAAGAGTTGGGAAGCACCCCGGGGTAGGCACCCACGCACGATTTTCATCACTTCCGTAACATAAGTACTTTTGCAACTACTTAAACCATGTGTAAATTTAAAGCAATCGTTATTCTGCACTCTATAAAACTAATAAAATCAATCCTTTTCATTAAATTACTACGGTTTTGTTTGCAATGTTTGGTGAAGTGAGTGTGTTCAGCAGCGCTTGAAGTTTTAAAATTTCACATGCATCCATGAAATATTCTTATGGGTTGTCTTGTTGTTTTTATAAAGATGTGACGTCATACTGCACTTACTATGACGCTCGAGGTATTTCAAGACTACTTGCAAGTCATCAAACCCCATCACAGGGTGCGGTGACTGACACAATAACGTGACACTTTTTCGCTTTTTTCAATCAAAAGCTTTTATAATTCTTGAAAGTTATACCTTGCAATAGCAGTGTTTAAAAAAACTTTAAACAACATTACTCATGTAATGCTTCGTGTGTAAAAAGTGGACCAAATACACTGGTAGTCATCTTTCTATTTGAATAACCCATCTTATATAGCATAACTAAAAGACCAGGAACTGCCTAGTGAGACCTAGCCAGACTACCATCAGAGGTGATAGCGAGCTTAGCATGTAACTCTAAGCACGGCAGATTAAACATCATCACATGCCATAATCAGATAATAGTTACAGCATCTTTCCACAGCCGAAATACTAAATTTATCTTTGCATTTGACGGATTTGGTTAAGTGATTGTAAGCATTACCAGCCACAACAATTTTATTCAACCCAATTTCTGATTAGATTTATAGATAGTCACATAATGATCAGTTATTTATTTAATTATTTATTAATGCTGTAATAGTAAATAAATTCATTATTATTTTAAAATATTACATAGCAGCCTTATAAGTTCACCAGAATTTCCCATTCTGTTAATAGAATGTGAGAAACATTGATATTTTAAAAAGTTTGTTAAATTTGCACACTAGATTCATGACTTTTTATAAACTTTTTAAATAGTTTCATAACTTTTATAAGATAAACCGAAATTATGAAACCTAGCTTCGAAATATACCTTTGCAACTTTAAACTAGAGCATGAAAATCCTGAAAAATAGTAACAAAAAATGTACTAGTTACCATGGCAACGTACTTGCACAAGTAATGTACTCTGATAATTCAATATGTCGGTTCTGTTTCTCCTATTCGTTCAGATGTATACGCTAGTTTCACAACGTCTGTCCATTGCTGATGCTTCTCTTTTTATTCTTATTTTCTAATTAAACTGATAAATGCGATTTCATCCAGAGTGTTAGTTGAAACATTTGTCATGAGGAATACACCAGTAGAAATTTTTCTATCTTCTTTTACAGTTTAATAAAGATGTGGTGTTAAATGACAATCAAGTCCTGTCTCTTTTGTGTTTTACACATTATGCTTGAAAATATCCGAATTAGCAAATTTATGTTAAGGGACTTTTGAAAGAAAACTGTTACACCATATATTGGATATCTGATGGCTACATCACAATTCATCGAAAACAAACGTCTTCTGTGCAGCCAAATATACTACGCTTCACCTTGTAATCGAATAACAATAAATAATGATGGTTAACAAAGATTTAAACTTCTGCCTAATTAGTGATACTATATTGTTTCTTCATAATACGTAACAGATATACATTATTAGCAACAGAGACATGAGGCAATGCGGAAAGCCATAAAAACACTCAAGACGACAAGCAGGCGGGGCAATATTATTAGATTTAGAGTGCATGGTGTATCCTGTGCCATTGGTTTCTGTAGTGAATGTGCTTGGGGTGTCTATTGAATAGATACCAAACAACACATGCTTCGAAACGCATTTTCCTTGTTTCTATGCAACATTTTTTCTCAGATCTTTGGGGTTAGTTTTATTGAGAGCTTTCTTTGCCTTATCATATGTCCAGCATATTTCAACATCTATTGTTGTACCATTCTATTGTTCTTTTCGCGCCGGAGTATTTCTTTGCAATTTTGTAATAGTTTTTTATGAATATGCTGTATTAAAACTCCGTCTATTTCTCCGTGCCGTCATTATAGTTGTCCAAGTACCTATACTATTTATGATTATACTGTAATTCAACGATACAACACACGTATGATTCAAGCTTTAGCAATGACCCTGCTTTGCGTGGGCTATGGTGGAAAATTGTTTTTCATTTATCCATTTTAAGAGGCTGCTGTACATCCACGTACATTATTGCTTGTTTTATGACCATTAAACCTAAGTTTATCGCTGAACAACAAAAAATAACTACTACATTGACCTTCTTTCTGCACTCGAAGGACATTTGGAGCAGCTTTGGGTGAGGGAAATTACAGGAATCGTTTTAATTTTAGAAACTTAAAAGTTTAAAATAATGAGAAGCTAGTAGCTTACTCGGTGGAGCGCAGATCTTTGGGCCCAACAACATCACAACTTTAAAAAATGAGGGGCTGTATCATGACATACTACAACATAAAATCTAGGCCAGTGTTTACAACAGATTGATTATGTATCTCTCAGAAATTTCTCAAAGATGTTACGCCGCCTGCTACTTTGCAAGCACAGAATGGCTACTAGTCATTTGATATCGTTAACATAAGTCACCTGAAAGGTTGCCGAACTTCTACTGTGGGTCAATACTTATTTATTTGACGTCTGCTGTGGTACAAGCCTCGGAAGTATTGTGAGACTGATAGTTCTCAAATCCGGATCGATCACGATTGATCCAGGCGACTTCTTGTGCACTACATGACAAACGAAAAACACGCCATATTAGCTAGACTAGTATTTTGTTTGGCTTCAATGAGCTGTTTTATCAAATCATGAAGAACTTTGCTTTGTCACATAGGCTTATGTGTCGAGGATTTTCTGTCTGTCTATAGCCCATGTGTAGAAACAGATAGAAATAGAATTGTGATAGACTCGATGTGTAAAATAGAAGCAAATAACCATGGCAATACGTGAATAAATAAACATTCTTAAATATATTACCATCAACATACGGGGGTATAACTAGAAAGAACGAAAACATCTTGGATATATCAGGTATGTTGCAACAGTTTCATGCACAAATCTTGAAATTGTGTTACAATATTTGTAGCCAGTAGAAGAATTTTTAAAGTAAAAATAGACAGGAATGGGAAACTTTCTTTTGCTTTTTGTAAATGAATGTCAGTCTTAGCCTCATAGTATCGGTAGGTATTTTTATCAGCTGCTTAGGATTCTGCACCAAAACATGCTGTTTACACTAAAAGTATTTGTCAGTTATTGCCCTTACCCCGTGTTATTTTTATTTCTTTTTTGTGCATTGTATGAGCTAGTTAAGGATGTTTTTATACTTTCCGCTTCGCTGAACTCAAATTACCTGATGCTGTAAACCAATTAAGTTTATATTTCTAGTTACCAGCAGGTAAAAACGTGATGACTAATATAAAGAAATAAATAGACGTAAAAACACAATACTAGTTTGCCAAAAGCGGGGCGGCGTCTTACGTAAAAGTGTAATTTTTGCTACAGTTCATAAAAAATCTAGTAATTATGCATTGTGAAATAAACACACTTACGTATGCATTGTGCGTTACTAGTGCATGTTTGTTTGTGTGTTCATTTATTCATACACATTTTAGAATAATGAAATTGACTCCCAACGAAAGACCTTCTGAAATACATATGCGTTTTAGTTCATCCAGCGTAAAGTTGATTTTTCTTGAGCCTCATTAAGGGAGAAACGCAGCTTCTATTAGTTGTTTTTGCGCTGTGGTATCTCAGACGCGTATAACACTAAATACAACAACGTTCAACTTGATTCTTCATGAGGTAAAATAACATTTAAAAACAAGGAGCAGCATTCTTACTTAATTAAGGATATTTATTACTTTCAACAAAAAGGTAATATTTTTATCAAATCATACAGTTTTTAATTCTCATGAAAACATGCCCTTTAATTTTAATCACGAAAGATGAATTTGTTGTGCTAATAAATAAAAAGGAACTGCTTTATGGAAACAGACCAGATAGGTTGCTACATATGCTGTGACTTTTTGCAGTTTCAGATGCTCCCCTTCACTGTCCATTACACGAACAAGTGTAGAATAACAACATTGAGTGGAAAATTATAATGTACTCTCGGATGGAGGGGGGGGGGTCTTTCACTTTACGTACGTTAGTAAAATGAATGAAAAATGTCATTAAAGGGAGAGGTAGTGGACTTCATTCGTTATGAATGGCTAAAAACATGGATTCCATTGACCAATATAGCCTTCCTTCCTGCAATATATATATAAACACACTAAAAAAATAATAAGTGTGCGATAAGCTGGATATCCTACTAACATAGAGACTGCATTGTGATTAACTTTGTGGTGGCCTAGTCAATATTTATTGACATTCAACTTACGTGAAAAGGTCATCATAGAATAAATACAATAATCGTAATCTCTACTGCTTTATGCCATGTCTGCAATTGTTTATCATCGATTATTTGAAGCGAAAAGTGTATGCTAAACCACTTGTAGGGTGTTAAAACAGCACATATGCTAGTCTTATGTTTTGATGTACACTCCTAGCTCCTGTTTATCGAAAATGGCGTATTTCTGCCGGCTGTGGATAGACGTCAATTATGCGACGTCTAATCGACGTCACGGACATGGAAGAAAAGTCTGTCTCCAAATATTGTACAAACGTCAGACAGCGTGGTCGGAAAAGTTATCCAGAATCACCTCCGCGAAGTGAGAACTATTACGTATCATAGTCCCACCTCCTTCAAAGTATCAACACCCTTGGATCAACGCTGACTTGTTAAATGGACATATTCCCAACTAACCACAAGCAAATTACCAAATTGCGTTTCTGTCAGGCCCGACGTCTGAAATCGAAGTTCGATCGGCGTCAGAATGTTTAATGGTCAGTAAGTTACTTCTAAACAGTCCAGTACAGAAAAGACAAGCTAGAACCCCATAAAACATAGCTGGCGAGGAGCAAACTAATCGCGGAGCTTAAGCACCAAATCAGTGAAGTCTCGCCAGAAAATCCCCCTGAAAATGGGGTATCCCCCCCCCCCCCAATTTTTTTTTTTTTTTTGCCCTTCAATGCAACCTCCTTTCTTAATATCGAAGAGACTCCTTCTGTGTTTCTTCTAAATAACTTTGACTTATCCTCTTTACTTATGCAATAAAAAGATCAGAGATTCTGGTTAACATATAAAGTCTTCCAAAGCAGATTAAACTGAAAATACCGAAAATATTTTATTTTAGCCAAATCCACGGCGTCTATAAATGACCTTCCTATAGGCACTTTTTTAAATTTCAGTCAAAATGTTTTAAATAAAAATTTAAATGCGACGCTCAAAATAATTTACAGTTCAGATATAACACAGTATATGAACAACATCAAGCTCCACAGCGCTTTGCTCCTCAGGACCAAAGTACTATCCAAAATGGGGTATTCAAAAGATGCTACCACAGTTTCTATTTTTAGTGGTGAAATCTAAATAAATAATGACCATATTGAATCAGATTTTCCTCACTTCTGGCGTTAATATTCTGTATCTAACAGCAGCTTCTGATTATGTAAAATGCATATGTTTATGTATGAAGAAATACAACAAATTATAAGGGTGATTTGAGTTTCAGCACAAACCATAACCACCATAGTCATTGATTTTTTATATAAAAAACAAATAATTAATTAATTCATTCATTAAAAGGCCCAGTGTGATGGTTTGTTGAATTTCTTATCAGTCATTGAATGTTCTACAGGGTAATACTTCACAACCCACGACGTCCCTAGATAAAAAAAAATACCGCGCATTTTTTACGACGTGCACTAAGCTGCAGGGTTTTAATTTTTTTTTTTTTGGTTTAGTTTTTCTTCTAGCGAATATGAACAACTCAATTGTGTAAGACAACAGTGAGTTGGACAGCATAAAAATAAATGGCTAAATACCTTTATTTATCTATTTGCATTCTGCGACATCACAGTTCTAACACTGAATACACCGAACAGGAAATTTACCGTACAACAGAAACTTGCTCTCGATGCGTTGACGTGATAGTTTTTTTTTTCTTCTTAATCTCACCCGTAAAGTTCACCGTTGTTGAAAAGCCTAAAGAATGGTGCATCGTTTAGTTTATTGTTGAGAAAGACCTTGAACGAGGTCTTGCCTAAATATCAAACAATAGCAAGGGGAAATGAAAATAGACAAAACATGATTTGTGATCTGTGCACGTCATAAAAGTTTTGTATTTCTAAAAGATGCATTCAAGTGAACAAAGGTGTATTTGGTTCGTTTCCCTCGTTTTTGTGTTTTGAAAGCTCGGTTTTCAATGTTGTTGTCAGGGGAAATATTTTAAGCTACTAAGGTAAAAAGTAAATAATTCTGCTAAGCATTAGAAAACAAAATACATTTTGGATGCATTATTAGTGCCATCTTGAAACTGCTCATTGTTAAGAATTCGCACACATCAACCAAATAGGACTAGGAAAGCTGGTACTAAAATATGTGATTTAAGGAAGAACGTAAATAATTAAAGTCATAATAAACAAGTATGGTCTTTACTGGGAATATCTTGCTATAAAGCTGAGGCCTCCTCTTGATGCATAGCAAGGTGGGTGGGGTGGGGATTGATTGTGAGTTGCGATGAACTGCAGAGATGACCCCAGGTTCTTTATTCTTATTGCAATCCCGAATTAGGGAATGGGTTCTGTATCAAAACAGACTTAAAAAAGGTATCAATATGGCGTATATAAAAACATTAATTGAAAGTGTTGATTGTGTCAAAGGCTTTATTACTAAAACTGTTGGACCGTAAGACAAATTTCTAATGTTCCGTTAAATATCTTTGAAGAGTAAGACATTTTCGTGCTGAGACTCAGTGTACATGCATTCTGGCGTCCTGTATATTAACTAATAGTGAGATAGGTAAAAAACAGGATTAACGAAGCATATGGCGACACGTCAGGTATTTATCATATCAAAGAATAGAGCCATTTTTTACTTTTTTGGGCCTCATGTCTGAAGTGTATTTGAATAACAAGGCTGGTGGAGTTTTAGGGGGGTGCCCACAGATTTGATGTGAGGAGAGGGGTGCATGTCAGAAATGTTCTGTTTTCACCGATATGCCCTAGAGTGTAAAAAAACAGCTCAGACGCTGTTGTCAGGGGAAATAAGTCAGTGAAGGAATAGTCCATGGACTATTGTTTGGAGACTTGGGTGGTTTGAGGGTTGTTTTTACCCCCCCCCCCCCCCGTTAACCGAATGAGATCCAAACTTATTATGAATTATAGACGTTTTGTGTGAGGTTTTTTTTTACAGGTTAAATTTACAAGGGAATATGTGCACGAAAGAGTGGTTAGGGCACGAATAGACGCTTTCGACACCAGTGTGGTAGAGTTATTGACAGATAAAAGTGCAAAGTAAAGTTTCTGTCTTTGAGAGGAGCCTTTTAGTGAAATCATGGTTTTAAATCGCAAGCGGCCAAGCTGTGAAGTGAATGAGTGTTTTTAGAATTCGTAAATGTTTAAAATATTGTAGAGTAAAGTTATTAAACCTTTATTAAACAATGCAAAGCCATTTAATGACTTTAATATTCATGAAAGATTAAAATAAACAGCTGGATTGTTGCATAAAAACATTATAGTGATCTAAAATAACTAGCATGCTGGCATATTATTCTACATTCGCAGGTAAATGATTTTACTTGGAGATCTTGCATATTTATCAATACGCCTACACATGTGGGTCATTGGGGGTAAATAACAACATTTTAGGACTATAACTAGTTCTCATCAATTCGATCGCACAAAAATATTTTTGTGAGTGATGATAACGATAGGTTTGGGTTTTGTCCCATTGGGCTTTTGTCCGGATTGGGGTTTTGTCCTCCTCTGTAAAATGATTGTGTTTTTGTCCTATTGGGTTTTTTTCCTATTGGGCTTTTGTCCGGGATTCTGCTGATAACGAGAGTAGAAAAAGTAGCATTTTTGCACTAAATTTGGGAAGTAAAACCTCTCCATACCGGTAACCGTTGAAATTTGACGAAATGTTTGTTGTATAGACACTTTCAGTACTTAAAACGCGAATTTTAATCTTGGGGTTTTCACTAACTGCAGATGTTCCTCAATGAAAGTGCCGCCAGAGTGTTAGGATTGGTGAGCATATGTCTACAACTTGATGTAATCAAAACATCAAAATAAAAAAAATCGATTATGGCAAAAAGCGAGTTCAGAAATGCCCGTCCCGAAAAGTATGCCAATGAATACCATGAATTATATCACTCAGAAAAGTCTGAATTTAGTGAAGTTATTATTCATACACGCTATCAAATGACAAATACATAATTAACTAGCAATTATTTGTGACAATACATGAAACCTTGTGCGAGATTTCCTTGACAATGAATAGAAATTTATTTTCTTTTGAAAACGAGGCTTTTGAAATATTTCCAATCACTGCAATACACTATAAGACCGAAAAAAATCATAGTTTTATAGGTGCTAGCGACGCTCTTTCATGGGAGCTAGAGAAGCTGTTTCATGTGTGCTGGGAAAGTTGTCATGTAAGCCCTAGTGGAGCTGTTGTATGTGCGGTAGTGGAGCTGTTGTATGGGGGAACAGGACAATTCCCCCCCCCCCAGACAATTCCCCCCAGTCAATTCCCCCCCCGGCAATTCCCCCCCGAACAATTCCCCCCGTAGGACAATTCCCCCCGAGGACTATCCCCCCCCCCCCCCCCCATTCATTTTTATTTTTCTTATTTTTTTCTCTTCTTTGTATCTCTCTCTCTCTCTCTCTCTCTCTCTCTTTTTTTTTTTTACAAATTGTTGCCCTTTTATCTTCTAACTGGAGATGGTAATTGTCCTTTCATTTCAACATTTCAACATTGTCGCATTGCAATTTACATGCCTTATCCAAACCAATGAACTTTAAGTTTGCCACCTCAGTGCCAGCAAAAAACGGGTTTTTTACATGTTACATCGGTCGGATCCGCCGTAATGTTCGCGGTGCATCTGGTCAAATTATGGGTGGCCGCTTGCCCGAGCCACCACGTCGCTGGTACGCGACTCTGCGCAACGCATTCGTCAAACAGTCCGCGACTTCGAAAACCGACATACTGTTGACTATCTGCGTGGAATTTCCCACAAATTTAGGTTTTAAATGGCAGAAAAAACTTTCGTTCCAGATAGAAAAATTTTGCATTTTTGATTTTAAGGTATTTTAAAAATAAAGACTTTGGCATTCAAAGTAAAATATAATATAAAAATTAAGTGGGGGGGGGGGGAATAGTCCTCGGGGGGAATTGTCCTACGGGGGGAATTGTTCGGGGGGGGGGGAATTGTCGGGGGGAGTTGTCTGGGGGGGAGTTGTCTGGGGGGGGGAATTGTCCTAGACCCGTTGTATGGGCGGTAGTGGAGCTGCTGTATGGGCGGTAGTGGAGCCGTTGTGGTATGGGCGGTAGCGGAGCTGCTGTATGGGCGGTAGTAGAGCTGCTGTATGGGCAGTAGTAGGGCTGTTGTATGGGCGGAATGGAGCTGCTGTATGGGCGGTAGTTGAGCTGTTGTATGGGAGGTAGTTGAGCTGTTGTGTGGGCGCTAGTGGAGCTGCTGTATGGGCGGTAGTGGAGCTGCTGTATGGGCGGTAGTTAAGCTGTTGTATGGGCGGTAGTGGAGCTGTTGTATGGGCGGTAGTTAAGCTGTTGTATGGGCGGTAGTGGATCTGTTGTATGGACGCTAGTGGACCTGCTTTACATGCGCTTGTGGCAGTGTTTCACCAGCGCCAGTGAAGCTGCTTCATGACGGTAGTGAAGCTGGATCATTATGCTAGTGAAGTTGTTTCATAGAAGCTAGTGCAGCCTTTTCGAAAAAAAAAATCCAACGAGGACTGATGTATAACAAAAGTATTGAGTAGCCAGACTTGCATTGCCCCAGAGTGCCGACGAGCCTTATTGAGAAAAAAAAAAACAACTTGCATGCAGTACTCGTAAAATGAATCCACTATCAACTCAGAACGTTGAGCCCATACTGAAAATGAATACACAACTAAAGGTTTCTGAAGTTTTTAGTTGTCGTTCGCTGTCACAGTATTTGGGACAGTGTACAGCAATGCTTCATTGATATGGTTTGATGTGCTTCAGTATTCAGGTAACAGGTGTCTTTGGTCGGACTCTTTCATGCTGTACTTGGTTTCCGGTAAATATTACTTTGGGGTCATAGAACTCATTGGGGTTTGACTATGCGTGACAGAGATGGGGGATGTGCCGGAAATGGATAAAAAAAGTATTAAGACCAATAATATGTTCTACATAGGGGCGGGGGGGGGGGGGGGATAGGCTCGACGAAAGGGGAAAAATAACGTTATCAGACCAAGATAATTAGGACTTTCCTCTCTCAGCAGGAGATTGAGACCCTTAACAATATAAAACCACTTCTTCAGCGCATGACAGGTTGATAAAATACATTAAGTGTTGAATAGTGCATAACAGAGTGCTACGAGGCATGACGTTTTCTTGAATTAATGACATTAGTTTATAAGAGATTGCTTCAATATTGGATAAAGATATTGTGTAAAATATCTATTATTGTATGGATATTATTGAGGTAGATTAATAAGCTTTACATTCCTGACAGTTGAGACGAAAAATCCACAGGTTAATTGGAAGTCTTCATTATTTTAATATCTGGAACTATTTTACACCTCTTTCGTTTTATATGGATTGATTAAAATGTTTTATATTTGTTTTATATTATTAAATTTATTGCATAAATAAATAAAAATATCTGTTACTAAGAGTTGTAATGTGAAAAGCTGTTAAGTTTAGCAAGTTTAGCAAACAAAGAAAACAACAACAAAAACAAAAACGCGTTGTAGCCATTATTCTGCTATTACCTATTGTTGCTGTTGCATTCAGTAGTGTATTCTGCTCTGTCCTTATTTTTAAGGATAAAAAAGCTATTCTACTCTATCCTCAAACTTAACAAAAGTCTTTTAAAAATAAGGATAAAAATTAAGGATGAACCATCTAATCTCAAGAATAAGGACGTCCTTAAATATAAGAACAGAGCAGAATACCACTCGAGGACGATACGAAAGAAAGGAAGAGCACACATTTGAAATACGGAACAGCTTGGGTAGAAATTTGAAGTCATAAACAACTTAGGTAGAAAGTCTACTTCCCATATTACTTATCGATTTCTAAGGTTTTTTGAAACACGATAAGTAAACTTTTCTCAGCTCTATGCAGCCATTGGCTGATATTCAGGGGTACCCGACTATTTTATATATTTCCTTAATGTGGCGCCTGGGATATTATATATATATGTTACAGGCAAACTGTCAAATCAGGCAGATTATAATCTGCCTGAAAAATTCAGGCAGATTGTAAAATCCCTGGTTCGACCAGGCACATTGTAATCTGCCTAAAATTTTTAGGCAGATTGTAATCTGCCTGATTTTGGAGCCTGAAAATTTGACAATTTGCCTGAAATGAAAGAAACGTTTGTAATCATGATCCATCCATGCGATTTGGTTGTTGTCTATTCAAATATGTGATCGTAAGAATAAAGGGCGATTGATGTGGTCAATTGCAATTAAATGGGAGTGAACAATGGGTCCGCTCGCTCGTTTCATGCGATTTGATTGCCGTGTATTTTCTATTGTTACTTTTATCGCATGTCTTCATTGACAACTGCATCAATGTATTGAAATGCAATTGTATCGATCTATGGGGTTTTTGAGGTTGCAATTGAACGCAAATATTTTTTTCTATTTATTGTACTAACTAAAAAATAAATATGTAACACTGTAAATGAATTTATCAGGTATCAATATTTATACTGTGCACAAAAAAATCCCATCAAATACCGGAGGAGTAAGAATTAGGAAGCTTCATTGCCATGTTGATCTCAAAATATATTACATCATAGAGGTTTGGGAGGGGGGTTGGATTGTGATTTATATCATTGCATTTATTTTATCAAGAAATTGCAATTTCCAATTGCATTCAATCACATCAATACTACTGTGAAAGTGTGATCAATCAAGACATAAAACAAAGCAATCAGCAAAAAAGAAATTGCAATTAGAAATTGCATTTAAACGTATCAATAGCATTATGCAAGTGTAATAACTCAAGGCATTAAAGAAAGCAAGTGGTAAACAAATCACATGAAACGAACGAGCAAACGGACCACTCAAATGTATTTAATTGTAATTAGACACATCAATCGATTTTTATCCCTACGATCACTTTATTTGAATAAATGAAAACCAAATCCCATAAAACGCGTGAGTAGATACTAAAAAACTGGTGTTATGCATGATCATAACCGAATATTTTCCTCTGTGTAATTGCAATTGATCACATCAATCGCCTTTTATTCTTGCGATCACACATTTGAATAGGTAACAGCCAAATCACATGAAACAGCCAGTTATGAATGGGGTGGACCATGATTACAAACGTTCCTTTCATTTCAGGCAAATTGTCAAATTTTCAGGCTCCAAAATCAGGCAGATTACAATCTGCCTAAAAATTTTAGGCAGATTACAATGTGCCTGGTCGAACCAGGAATTTTACAATCTGCCTGAAATTTTCAGGCAGATTATAATCTGCCTGATTTGACAGTTTGCCTGTAACATATATATATCTATCAGCATTCTCTAGTATCCATTTCATTTGAAATCGTGTTTAGTGCTTCATTTGTAAACAGTAAGTTAAACATTTTTCAACGCCATAGGCATTGCAATGGCCATGTCCTATCCAAAACGCCTTTGAAATCAAGGAGCAGATTTTTCTTAAAAGTTAGCACAGGTTGTTAAAAAAATCATAAATGTTAATGGCAGCTGTCAAATTTGGAGTATTTATTTTGCTCCAATTGCTTTGTTGAAGCGTAGTTTCTCAATGTTGACATTTCGCCTGTTGTTAAGCCAAAAATTTCTTCTGGCAATTCGCATTTATTTTTTTAAACGAGTAGAACTAAGAAGTTTAATAGTTTCCCATTATTTAAAAAAATCGTTTATTTTAGCACAAAGGATAAAAAGGATAACATCGAATAATATCAGTAAAAACATTTCGTTTTCGCTGTTAAAAGATTCCCTTTGATTGCCATTGCTCTTTCATAAGATAAAGAGTCTCTAGTATTGTATAATGGCTTAAAAAAATGTCAGCTTTTTACCCTTTCCGAACAAAATGTATGTCTCTTGGGTGCGCGTTTTTGTTTGGCGTGGAAAAGAAGGGCCGAAGTGCCAATTCAAAATAACAATGAAAGACGGCTCGAACTGTCCATTGGAAATAACAACAGAATAGAAGGGCTATTTTTCATTATCTCGCCTTGTTCTAATTTTATTCAGTGAATAAATTTAAAAAGCGGTCCCTGAAGCTGCAAAGATTTCCACACCATTTTCTCGCTGGACAACAACATTTCTAACGTTTAGACACAAAAATAGACAATCAACCAAAAGATCTAACGGCCTGTCCCCCATGCCATGTATGCAGGCGATGCATTAAAAAGAGCTTAAAGTTTTCGGTTACTTAGGACTCAGTGACACAAAAACATTAAATTTCCAAGGGTATGCCACACAATGAACAAAGGAGACTATAAAACCTCTTCACTAACAATGCAAAGTTTGGTTGTTGCAAGTAGTTTTTTTCAGCAATACGCTACCTCGTTTTGCAATAGCGCATGCGCTTTTCCAATACATGCGCAAGTTAGCATACGAGTACCCTATAACGTTCCGTGTGGAGTTTGTAGAAAGATGAGGATATTTGCCCGTCTCTCTCCGTAGGTGGTGGTCACTGTTACTGTTGGTTGGGAGTATGCGGATTATGAAGGGTAAGCAGGTGACGTTGTTTACCATCAAGTATCTTTTTTAGGCCTTTTGTGTTTATTTTTAATTGGTCAAATGATGCTAGCTTAAGCAGTGTGAGTGACTGTATATCGAAGGAAGCCGTAAGACATTTCAGAAAGTGATGTTAATGGTCACCAGTGTCTTCCTTTTTATTATCGTCTTAGCCCCTGCACCCCCCCCCCCCTCCCCCTGAGTTCACAATACAACATCTTCAATACGAACTCGGAACTGAAAGTAAACAGATATTTTTGTGTTATAGTACAGTGCAGTTCTTTGAACTGTCGGTTTCTCAGAAAATCCACAAATTTAACTATGATCCGTGTTTTTGAAATTTATTGCGGGGGCACTATTATTTTAAGATTTTGGGGGACGCCTTGTTCCGGTGTGTTGCGATCACTTATTTTCAATTAAACCACACAATCGATATGCAAAATGCATCAATAATTGCAGCTATGAGTCACAGAGCCTACAATGAAATCATGTTATTTGAATAGATAACATGCAAAACACATAATATGTTATCAGTCAGCAAATATAATGCATGCATGCTATAAAAAATGTAATTCAATACCTTGGTTAGAGGATTTTAAAAAGTCTACGGCCTTATAGACAAACTGTCTGTTTGCGCTTCACCTTTCTAGACTAACGTGCGTATTTCCTCTTAGGGTTCAGTTGGTGTATAATTTACACTTAATTTAGTATATATCTCTATAAATTAAAGCTGAAGTAAAGCTACGCAAAGAGAAACCGGTAAAAATATTACGGCCTCGGTTTGAAATTTAGTAAACACATGTGAGGTTACTGGCATTTGTTCCGCAGACTACTGAAGTTTAAATGGTGGATATCTTAATTTGTGACGCAGAACTACCAGATATTTGAGATTAAAAACCAACAAAAAGGAGTACTTAGAAGAATAGTTTTGCTTGTGTATTAAGGTGTAAAAAATTCGGAACCAACTTTATTTGATACACATTGAATGCTGCCAGCGAATGTTAAAATGTAAGGATTATAAGGAAGGTCACTCAGGAAAATGACTAAAAACATTTCTGATAAAAAATTGACGAACCTCTATTCTATATACAACAATATTGCATTTTGTAATTTTACACAGAAACATACAAGGTAGTGTTTGTTTACAGCGTTTAAATTACGAATGTTCAATTTCGTGCATTGTGAGTTTTTAAATTATGAGTGTTGTTGAATGACCATCTTTGGAGAGACAAACCAAAGGAAAACAGTAGCTAGCCTCACGCTACGGCAGTCGAGAAATTCCCAACATGAAGGTTGACAATGACCAGAGAAGTTTGAAAATAATGAAACCTTTTCTGGTCCAAAGAATGATTGAAAATATGAATCCTCAACTTTTAGAAACTGCTTTAAAATGAACTAATTCTTGAAGTGAAGATATGACTGTTACCTTTTTATTCAATTGGGAAAATTTTAAACTGCATTATTGAAATATTTTAATTTAAACACTGCATGTTTTTTATAATTTCTTCTCAATTAGCGCTGTGTCCAGCTTCCATTTGTGTGGCACTCTTGCTGTGGATGATCGGTTCTCCAATCATTGTGTGAATGTTTTCTATTTAAATAATTTAAATGATTTAACACAAAAAAAAAAGGTTTCGGTTACAGACTACGGACAAAAACATTTTAATATTTTATAAATAATAAATTTGATTTGTAAACACTGTGATATAAGCGTCATTATTGAGCAGAACTTAGCAAGGTTTTTATTATGATTTTGTCAGAATGACTGTGCTTATCTCCACAATCAAACACAAAGACATTGGCTACGAAGCATATAAACACTTGAAATCTTCTCGTATTCTTTTGCAAAAAAAAAAAAAAAAAGCCGTCTGGATCCTGTTTTGATTATTGTCATAAGGTGATCGCCCTCAGGCACGTATTGTTGTACCTTAGCAAATACACAGTTTGAATTACTTGAAATAAGGTCCCATGTTAAGGTGGGGGCGACGAAGGTAGCAGAAGTGGCTCTATTCAAGCAATAGTACACATTTCGTTTTGTTGTTTCCCCGGTCATATGTTAGAAAGCATATATGGAAGTAATATTCGAAACATGCACCTATGTTGATAAATCAAA
Organism: Protula sp. h YS-2021; assembly: GCA_949752745.1. Classification (NCBI taxonomy): domain Eukaryota; kingdom Metazoa; phylum Annelida; class Polychaeta; order Sabellida; family Serpulidae; genus Protula; species Protula sp. h YS-2021. The sequence goes on along the minus strand of OX457031.1, from coordinate 32,584,363 downwards.
ATACAGCGGCAAATTTTTTATTATTATTATTATTATTATTATTATTATTATTATTATTATTATTATTATTATTATTATTATTATTATTATTATTATTATTATTATTATTATTATTATTATTATTTGTAACAGAACCATAATGTTTTACATGAAACTTAGCATAGCACTAGTTCCTGACAGCCGTGGGATATCTGACACGTTTATTCCACAGGAAGTCTGAAAGAGTCGCAAAAAATATGCGGCAACGTGTGCGCTCGCAATTAACCATCGGAAATTATCTGGGGCATTGGTTGAATTTCACAAATACACAATCGAGCCCAGCTGGAAACCATCTCACGAGATGCCCTGGCCTAAATTATTTAGTTTCTGTTCTGGGTGGTGTAGGCCTTTGAAAAGCAGAACATATCTTAAATGCCCAGGTTCCTATCTTAAGACCAGATAGACAGGACAATTTGAAAAGTATAGTCAAACAGGCATAATAATACGTTTGTAGGTTATCTTATTATGTCCAAAGTAAAATCGCATCCACCCGTCATGCTAAAACAGGTAATTTTTCTAATGAGGGGTGGCTTGCTTGACATTATACCTAGAGCCAAGTGTCAACCAAAACTGAAGTGTAGCGTTAAAATTTAAGTGATAACTTTGTTCTTTGTGGGTTGCTGAATGCACCGTATTCAGTTTTGGAGTAACTAAGCAAGAGAAATACACCCCCCTCTACCCCACCCTCCGCTTGATGTCAATCCGAGGTCAAATGGACACAAATGTACGTATATAAAGGAGTGCTGGTGCTGGACATCTCATCCGAATCGCGCACCAACGAAAGGGTGTATTGTTCATTCGTTGGGATCGGGTGAAATCTGCCATGAAACGGCTCCTCTGTTTGACCAAAAAAAAAAAAAAAAAAAAAAAAACATCCGTGAAGTTTAAATATCGCATGAATAGAAAAACTACAATGTCATTCAAATCGATTTTCTATCACAAAATTTACAACCGGTGCTGAATATAAATTAGTGGTATTAATATCCTGCCTACTTCCTCATTTAGTATCTTAATGTGAAACAAATTATAGGATATCATGAACGTATCCAGAACCTATCGAAGATTACATATGAGTCTGACGCCCCAAGAAGTATAAGGGAAGATAATCAGGAAGGCAGGAAGGGCAGTTTCTTATCTGCTTCCCCATGGCATATCACAAACCAAACAGAATAAAGTATACTTAATGTGGTTGAATACAATCTGTTTACATGAATCTCTTTAAATGTGTTTATTTTTTCACAAGCCGTACACATAAAGGCAATGTTTAATCTTGAACTCGCATTCGCAAGGAATACCACCAACATATAAAGAAAACAGGCCAAAAGCTTAAATCAGAATTTTTGTTTCGGTAGCAGATCAGGTAGCTCTTTTTTCATTCCCCGTAATATTTGAGACTTCTCTGCGTATCTGGCAATCAAACACACTGGATAAGGGTTCGACGAGATAAACTTCTTCAATGGTGTCTTCGCAGTGTCATTTTGTTGCACATAAGTTGGTCTTTGTCACAGTAAAAATTCTCTCTTCAAGTGGCCCTGATAAACGCTGAAAGATAAGATTGTTTTTAAGTTCTGGATATAGCAGAAACTACATTATATGCGCGGATTATCTGTCTTTGAATAGAAATCAATGTATTTTTTTTTTTTTTGGTATTTTTTCTCAGTCTTCAAATAAAAAAAAAAACCTTGTGCGAAAATGTGGGACTGAAACGTAATTTTATTTATTTAGTTATTGATTTATTATATTCGGAATTTGGCAGGGGGTGCAGCAACGAGTGGGCTTCGGATTAGTCTAAGTTGCGCGAAATGAATGTAATTACAGATCTGAAGGGGAGTGGGACTAAGATTCCAAGGAAAAGGGAATGGAGTCTGTTTAAGCAAATCATGATACGGCAACATTTTCTTCAGTTTCTCTTTAGAAAGACTGAAAATATTCAATATTAAAAAGTTAAGTCGTACCAAAATTAAGTGGGTTTACATTTTATTTTATGTTAACTGCGTGTGGAAAAATACAGTAAAAATTCTGTTATTCTGTTTATGGAATTTTTGAGATTTAAAATCCCTATGCCTCAGAGAATCCCATTTTTAGCTCCAGGAGAGATTTTTGTCTGTTTCTCTGTCTCTCTATTTTATGTTCAAATGACTTGTAACGTTCGACGTGTCTTTTAAAACAGACAGTTACACGTTTGCAATTAATATAAATTGTACACGCCAGTGCAATCAGCCCATATTGTTCTTTTGACACGACTTGATACCACCATCAAAAAAAAAGAGACCAAATCAATCTATAGTACGCAATAGATAAGACAACTTACATAGCACGACTGATCTTGTTTCGTTAGATATTATTGCTGTGCGAGTTTCGCCAAACTGTGGTGAGGGTGTTTCAGCTCTGGTAAACTCGTTTTTAATCTTATATTCTCCAAGAATGAAACGTTTGTGTGCACTGAATATAAAAATTAAAAAAAAAAAAACGTTTACGGTAGTTGAATAAAAATTCATATGTATGAAATTAGAATTCTTCGTTCGCTCTCATTTGCCATAACGGGCATACACAGATAAAAAAAAAAAAGACGGGATAAAAGATTACACGATTCACGTGGTGTTAGATTGAAATAAGTTTTAACTATTTATTTTTTCGATGAGTTAAATTTCTTTTCCCGTGTGCCGCGATGTGTCTGTAAATGTCAGTATGAGTGACACCTAAAGAGGTGCACCTCGAAAGCTCGTGACAGAACGACAGTCTGTGAAGCCAAATAGCTTGAGTGAGCTAGTCCATGTGCTCTATCTTTATAAATACATTGATATCATAGTTAATAACTCTTGTTTTTTGTCTGTCTTTAGGCGTGTGCATTTGGTGAACTTCGACGAAAATCTCGACCTTAATCACTCGCAACAAAAACAGAATAGACCCAACACTTAGTCATCAAAAAAATCTACCCTGGTGGGATTAAATTAGTTCGACTATTCACTGACAAGGATTTGTAAAGAAAAGTTTGGACAATAAGTAAAGACAGAAATCTCCAAACTGTCTTATGATTAGTGAATGGATAAAGCCCACACGTTGTTTATTAACCGCAGACATTTTCTTTTATAGTGACAGCTTACAAAAATGACCATTTCATTGGTGTGCACATAAACCATATACTTTTTTCTGCACTTGAGACTTTCTGTAACTTATTTATCAGATACTTGAATAATAAACTGAAGCTGTTGTTTCCAGTTAAAAAATCAACAGTGCAGGATGTGCAAGAAACTACAAAGGGATATGTATAACCAGTTTTAGCCAAACCAATATTCAATAGAAAAGAGGATCTCTGGATATAAAAAATTTAGACTGATATTAATACAGATAACTTGCTTTGGATAGTTAATTGAAACTGTTGCATTTGCTAGAAAAAAAACAGCAGTAAAGATTCTACCTGCTGAGGATAACGCAACATCATAAATAGGCAGAAAAGATATTAGCAAGATGTCTTTGTTTAAAATATTTGGAGGGAAATCGTCTGCTTCTAAATCAAAAGGTGGGAAACAGAGCACAGCGGCCTCCAGTAAAGAGCAGCCAAACGAATATGGACTGACACAGGAAGAGATGGAAGAGGCTGAACGATCACTTCCGGTCATTTCAAGTCGTAAAGATCGATTATCAGTGTCTCGTTCCGGTCGTCATAAATTAAAAGGAAAACAGCGAATGAACTTACAGGATGATACTTACACTACGCATGGTTCGATGGGGGCGCCACGGAAATCGGCTAACACACCGTCCTATAATCCGGCCCCGACGGCCACGTCAAATTCCCGTGGACAAAATGCAAATGCACAAGGTGCTCGTGCAAGTGGACAGGGTTCGTTAGGACGCTCGAGCCAATCGGGTTCCTTGGGAAGGTCTGGAGGACATTGTGGCGTACAACAGTCAACAGAATCAAAAAGATACCCGACGGGACAGAAAAACATACCGAGACAGCAGACAGCTGTATGATGATAAATTTTGATAAAGATTAAAGTGATTATATAGTTAGATTGTTTCTTTATTTCTTAACACAATGTTGGCATAACGTGAGAAAATTTTGTATCTTTTGAGTCTTCATGAACAGGAATGAGTAAACAAGCCTCCCTTGTATAACGCTTCTGCCTAAATGCGTCATTCTTGAAGTGAATTCAAAATATAATTCTTTGCAGCTCGAAAACTCGTTTTACGCTTAAATGCAGCTAGATAAAAGCTACTGCTGGTCGATTAAGCTAATGTTATCCGAGTATCCAGCAGACTTGAACTGTGGTGTTTTGAAAATGCGTTGGTTAAATTTTATAAATTGATCAGTAATATTGGCCACTCTTCTACCTATTCATATCCAGGGTGGACGATAGCAAGCCTTTTGCGAAATCTTACCAGATTTCAGCAGTATATTGCTTAAATGTTTTTTTTATACAAGTTCTCCGCCAGTTACTTATTTCAAATAAATGGCAATTTATTTTAGACTAAAATTAACCACAAAATTCATCATAGAGCAGTCGGCAAGGATGAACGCAACGGAAATTGTTTCAGTTTAAACACCCAACGTGCATTTTCATGAAGTCCTCCTCGGGTTTTTCACCAGTACGCCTCCCACCGTATAAACCTATGAAAATTTTTTTGAAAGTGGTAAAGTAACTTATTTCTTTCTCTTTTTTGATACACTGAGCTGAACACCTAGGGGTGGAGAGGGGAGGGGGTACTTGGAATCATAAGCGTTACCATGCATATAAATAAATGGGAGAAAGGGAGTAATTTTGACGCCAGACGCCTCACTATTTCGAAAATTTCATAGCAACTTTACGCGCTCCTATATACCAATAGCTAAAATATCGTTTTCTGAAAAAAAAGATCACTTGGTCTGTGGCAAAAGCAAGAGGGATGCTATTGCATATTTTACTGCGGATTCCTTATACTTTTAAGCTATAAACTAATTTAGGGGATGTACAAATTAAAAGCAATGAATAATACGAATAGGCAGGAATCTATGGCAGCTTAGAGTTTACACATAAGTGGCAGTGTACTGCTGTTTTTCCACAGTTATCTCTTGTTGATTTAAGAAATATAGTGCACTTGTAAAGTGCACTGCAAACCAAAATTATAATTAGAAGAATAAAAATTATAATCATTTGTAATGACACGAGGGTTACAATTAAAACTGCATTTTTAGTTTTCAAGTCTTCCAGGGGTCCTGCGTTGAATTTTGTAGAAATCAGCCCCATTTTCAATCTAAAAATATGTTGCTATCTGTTTCTTTGATACAGAAACTGAAACCACTATATTGGAATACAAGTGTTCAAACAAAAGAAACACCTAATGAATTTCTTTAGAATTTCTCTATGTCTATGTTTCACTGAACAAAAATTGTTTTAAAGTAGATAGAATAAGCTTTCTGCAGGTCCTTCTTTCATATATATAGGATTTATATGTAAATTTTCTACTCCGTGCTATAGTTTTAATTATCCCTGACAAATATGTAGCGCGTCCCTTAAACGTACTACATGCTGCGTTCAAAACGTTGCGGCGGTTTCGTGTGGAAGCTCGGCACTTTTACGAGCAATTCAACAGGGGGGGGGGGGGGGGCTCTATTTAGTAATATTTGCTTCGACGTAAACAGCATTTTCAATAGCATAGCTTATTTTGTATATTACTGATGGTATCTAAAATAAAGGAATTTCAGAGATTTCAATGGATCTCAATAATTTTTAAAGCAGTTGGGAAATGACTGAAATCCATTAACTGCTATGGTAATGGATTGCACTACTTTGAATGGGTATCTCCCATCCCCACCCCATCCCAACAACATCCGTCCCAGTGTTCGGTACATCTGCTATATCATAATGTACCCGCAGTAATACTATTATTATATCGAAGCAGAGTTGCCATGGAAATCCATGGAATTCCTTAATTTTCAGATTGCCTTAAGATGCCAAGCTTCGTGTGTGATATCTGTAAAATATGTCGAAATGTGCATAAAATGTTATTTAATGTTGCATAATCGTATATTTTTCCATGGCAAATCTCCAAATATTCTGTATAAAATGTGCGATAGAGCACATTTCTTCCACTATTTTCACACTCGGACGACGAACTCCTTTTTTCACTAGCATTTTTTTATTTGTGGTTTAGTGGCTCTTTTGGGGTATGACAAACAAGGTTTAAATTTTTCCTGGCCTAATAACGTTTAGCTGATATATCTTTCGTGTTTAAGCTGAGTAGATCAAAAAGGCATTATGTAAAGTGTTTTCTTGGTATTACAAAAAAGTTCAAAACTGTTGAAGCCGTTTGGGTCTAAAGCCCTGGGTCGGTAACTGAACGTTTTTATTTCGTTGTTTTTTGTTAACAATTTAACCTATTAGTTTTTGATCCCCGAGCTTTTAAAGTGCAACTATGACGTTAAAACAATGTTAAAATAAAAAACAGGGACTGCTCAAAATAATCAACCTACCCCCCCCCCCCACCCCCTCCTTCCCCATTAAATAACAATCCAGATACGCAAATGAATTCTCAAGTTTCTGATCACTAATAGCAAACGGGGTAGAAAGTTCTTTTGTTATGCATTTCAGTTTTTGTGCGTCATGTATGTTGTCAGATTATTGCTTGAAGCTGAAGTGACTTTGTATAGCTTACAAAAAAAAAAAAAAAAAGCTGAGAAGTCGAATATAAGAAAGAACTGCTCCAGCTTTAATGCAGTTCAGTTTTCACGTTCATTTCTGTTTTATAACAAGCAAAATATGTGATAATTCATTGTTACAGTGTAAAATTTAGGAAACTATAGAGAATGTTTAATTGTTTGAAATGTTAGAGGAAAGTGCTGCCTTGTGATGTTAGTTTCCCATTGGCGTATCCAAGTTAATGACATACAGGGGCTACCCGGAATTTCCGGATTTTTTTTTAGTGAAAATTGTTTGGAGACATATCTTATTTAGTGGAGGAAAAAAAAGGAAATTTCTCTTCTGTAATGAGGTTAGTCTTCCTTTAGCTCTGAAGCAATTCGCTATGAATTGCGAGTAGTCTTTCGAAAAAAAAAGTGTAGACTTGTTAGAAAAATTAATACTTTTTGAATTAAATGTGACAAATTATTGTACATAAAATTTTGTCGCCTATGAAATAAAACTTGCTTTGCTGATACGATTTGTAAACACTGAAATAAAGCAAAGAGTTTGTGAAGTCGTGGTGTCTTTTTCTTTCAGCCCAGCCGACTTACGCCGGTAACTTGCATCGGCCACTTTTATCCGTTGTCCGTGTGTATATGTGTCTGTGTAAATTTTTTTTTTCAAATGCTACTCCTACAGTTCTTGTTCGAATACTTTGAAATTGTATTGACTTGTAGCCCAGGTGATCCGAATTTATGTTTATTTTGGGAGTGTGACTAATTTGCTAAATTGCGACCACTAACTGACTGACTTTGAAAATGTTATTCCCACTTGGCATTGAAAATGCCAAATGGGGATGGATTGCCTCGAATTCTTCACCTATTTTTCCTTTTTTTTCTCGCTTTTTTTTTATTTTTTTTCTTCTTCCGCCGAATCGGTTTCCAGACATCTCCTCCGAGACCGCTGAAGCTAGACCAACCAAACTTGGCACATGTATGGAGGGTCATCTGAAGTGGTGCACCTGATAAAAATTTTTGACCTTGACCTTACTGGTCAAGGTCAAATCGCGAAAAAGGTCAAACGGTTTTTTGACAATTACTGCAAGGCCGTTGAAGCTAGAAAAGCCAAACTTGGCATATATATAAAGGGCGATGTGATCTAAAGCAACCAATAAAAATTTTTGACCTTGACCCTGACCATGACCTTGAAATTGCGAAAAATGTTATTTAAGAAAAACAATGAGTTATCTCGAAAACGTCCGAGACCACTGAAGCTAAACCAACCAAACTTGGCACATATATGGAGGGTCATCGAAAGTGGTGCACCTAATAAAAATTTTTGACCTTGACTTTACTGGTCAAGGTCAAATCGCGAAAAAGGTCAAACGGTTTTCAGACAATTACTGCAAGGCCGTTGAAGCTAGAAAAACCAAACTTGGCACATATATAAAGAGCGATGCGATCTAAAGCAACCGATAAAAATTTTTGACCTTGACCTTGACCATGACCTTGAAATGGCGAAAAAACGTTATTTAAGAAAAACAATGAGTTATCTCGAAAACGGAAAGAGATAGAGCAATTCTGACCACATTTTCGACCTCCACCCCCTATACGACGATACTTAAGGTATAACTTCCGGTGTCCTTGACCTCCAGTTCACGTTCGAACCCCAAACCGGAAGTTGGCCTTTATCTGGAAAACGGTAAGAGATAGAGCAATTTTGACCTCATTTTCGACCTCTACCCCCTATACGACGATACGTAAGGTATAACTTCCGGTGTTTTTGACCTCCATGTCACTTTCGAGCCCCAAACCGGAAGTTGGCGGGGAATGGGCGTATGATTTTATTATCGCACTTCTCTATAATTCAGAGACGATTATATATATATCATATTGCTGTCATCGTAGGTAAGTCCTTTTCTATGCTGTACTGACTCGGAAATCCCTCCCTCCCTCCCTCCCTCCCTCCCTCCCTCCCTCCCTCCCTCTCGCTAACGTGATTATGCAGTTCCACAATGTTATCATATCGTTTACGATCCCAAGCATTGAGGGAAATCAAAAATACCTTTCCTCTCTTTATCTCAGTGTGACATTATTTATGGCGGCTTTTGGTACATTTCGTCGACATTAATTGCCCAAATGCAACAAATATTGGATGGTGATGGTGGTTGTTAAGAGGGGGTGTGGGAGGTTGGTGTGTTAGATTTCTTTTCCCTTATCGTCCTTCAAGTTTTACATATCCTGTGTGTGTTTTTTTTTCGTGTGTTTCTGCTGCATTTTTTGGAGTAGTCTTGCTTTTCCTATGCGCTATTTGATGTACAGTATCAATTCTACATCATCCAAGTTTGGATCTCTCTCTCTCTCCCTCTCCCTCTCTCTCTGTCTCTCTCTCTGTCTCTCTGTCTCTCTCTCTCTCTCTCTCTCTCTCTCTATATATATATATATATATATATATATATATATATATTAATCACAGGATGCACACACACACACACACACACGCACATATATATATATATATATATATATATATATATATATATATTATATATGTGTGTGTGGCTGCATCCTGTGATTAAGTGATTTATTCTACTATATGATAAACATTTTTGGTGTGCGTATGATTTTATTCCCACTTGGTATTTAAAATACCAAATGGGGAAGGATTGCCTTGAATTCTTCACCTATTTTTTTCTCCCTTTTTTTCTTTTTCCGCCGAATCGGTTTCCAGACATCTCCTCCGAGACCGCTGAAGCTAGACCAACCAAACTTTTCACATGTATGGAGGGTCATCTGAAGTGGTGCACCTGATAAAAATTTTTGACCTTGACCTTACTGGTCAAGGTCAAATCGTGAAAAAGGTCAATCGGTTTCCAGACATCTACAGCAAGGCCATTGAAGCTAGAAAAGCCAAACTTGGCACATATATAAAGGGCGATGTGATCTGAAGTAGCCGGTAAAAGTTTTTGACCTTGACCTTGACCTTGAAATCGCGAAAAACGCTTTTTAAGAAAAAAAATGATTTATCTCGAAAACGGTAAGAGATAGAGCAATTCTGACCACATTTTCGACCTCCACACCCTATACGACGATACTTAAGGTATAACTTCCGGTGTCCTTGACCTCCAGGTCATTTTCGAGCCCCAAACCGGAAGCTGGCCTTTATCTCGAAAACGGAAAGAGATAGAGCAATTCTGACCACATTTTCGACCTCTACCCCCTATACGACGATACGTAAGGTATAACTTCCGGTGTCCTTGACCTCCATGTCACTTTCGAGCCCCAAACCGGAAGTTGGCTTTATCTCGAAAACGGTAAGAGATAGAGCAAATTTTTGGCCTTGACCTTACCGGTATAGTTAGTAGCATTTAGGAGGATATTCTACATTCAGACATGAGAAAATTGTTAACAAACTGCAATATCATCTACCTTCCGTTTAAAGTTATCATTCCAAGTGGGGCTAATTCGCTGTGCGAATTTCGGTCTAGTTTTAAATGCGATTTATGTTTCACGTTCTATAATGTCTTAGAGCATAAACCTCCGCGCCGCGCGGTGTGGGGGACTATACTTTTCGGGTCTGCCGACACTTTTTTGCTAACACTCAAGCCTACATTTTTTGATCGATTGCTAAAACATTTTACACTTATGTAATACGGGTCCTAACAATAGTTCGTATTGTAAATGAACCAGGTTGGTCCAAGGACATTAGCCCAGCTGGACTTTAAAATTCACACAGTCCTTGAGCACTGGAATGAGTTTGTTAACACACTCAAGTAAACATTTTTTAATCGATTGTCACAATAGTTTACATATGGGTAGTATGGGTGCTAAGAAATGAGCCAGGTCGGCCCAAGCCGTTGGCTCAACTGGACTTTAAAATCTGCTTATACCTTGAGCACTTGATTGAGTTTGTTAACACACTCAAGCCTACATTTCTTTATCGATTGTCAAAATATTTTACACATAGGTAGTATGGGTGCTAACAAGGGTTGGTATTGTAAATGAGCTACGTCGGCCCAAGGACATTGACCCAACTGGGCTTTAAAAATTCACGAATGTGATACGAAATGCTTAATCCAAAATCAAATACTGGGATTGTACACCGACGGGGGACAGTCAGTTTTACTGACCTACTAATTTATACAATTTTCCTGCATACATCATGTCTGCTGCTCTAATCTATTTATCCCCCCCCCCCCCCCGCAACCCTTCGAGCCCGCCCCAAGCCAAAAAAGACAAGGTGGACAATTTGTTTTTTTTTTTAAATTTTTATTAAACTAGCACGCTACAGCAGTTGCAGGACGGAATGCACATAAAAGTTTAACGTTCGCCAACTGTTCTCTATATTGAATTTAGGGCTGAATCGACAACTGCAACGCTTTGAACTCCCGAAAGATAGTAGGAGCAGTGGCCGAAATGATTACATCATGCCGGAAGTGACGTCACAGCAAATAATTGCAAAGATAACACAATCACTGATGCATTAAAAAGACGCATTTATGTTGAGAGATAAATTAATTATTAATAATTATTGACCACAACCACTTCAGGCACCCTTTCCCCAGAGTCAACTATGCCTTCTTTATTGACAAAAAAAATCAGGTTTAGCATCTGAACATGAACTGATCCTGTTCTGAACACAATAGTGGTTTATAGTACCATTCCATACATTGAAACTCAACATCCAAACTAATTTAAGGAACACAATGAGTTAAAAAAAAATACCTGGCCTCCACATATTGTTCTGAAAGCCAAATACAACCGCTTACTGAAGTCCACACGGAATTACAGAGATTTTAACTTACAGAAAGACAATCACGATGAAAATAAATGCAATTTTTTCATCCCTTTTCAAGTTTCTAATTTCTATAAACAGTTGAAAGAGTACTAATGTATAGAGAAATCAACAAGAAGGAAACTAGAACTTGTAAAACTGTACATCAATCAATATAAATCAATCAAATGCATTATTTTACAATAAAAAATGCACACGGTGGACGAACGATACCGCTGTTGACCTCGAGTCTGCCAGACGCACTTTGTCAACGAGACTCCCGATAAATATGAGAATCTTAATAAAACTGAAAAGACGCGATCCTTCTCATACATTCTTCTCTAACAATTGAATCAATTCCCCCCCCCCCCCTCCTCCCTTCCTCCCCCGCCAACCCCCATCTGCTAACTTGAAACGGCAGGCATAAAATACTGGAGCGAAACGTCCTCGTGGAGGAGAGAAAAATGCACAACGTGCTCATCCACGATGTCTAAAACAGAAACCATAAATCCTGACATTATTGATTTTCTATGAGAAAAGTGCAGTGTTGCCACGGGGTCATCAAGAAAAAAATATTAAAAAAAGTATAAAAAAGGATAAAATTGGGAAAAAAGTATGAAAAAAAAGGATAATTCATATTTTGCTGAAAATCGAGAAAACATTAATGTTAATCATATTGCATCATTTTTTGTAATTATTACTCATTGAAATGCTCGTTTTCACAGCTATTAAAAATATTTGCATACGTGAGTGCACTTCTAAATTGTCCTGAATATTACCAAAAGGGCTGTCTCGCTTTTTTCCCCCATCATTTTGTTAATAAACCCTTGGAAAACAGCTTCGTTGCATTTCCTTTTTTTTTTTTTTATTTATCAGACAAATATAAAAAAAGTATCAAAATAAAAGAAAAAAAAGGCTGAAAAGTGAAAAACAAGTTTTCAAAAAAGGATGAAAATTTTTTTTAAAGTATAACAAAAATTATTTAAGGATAAAAAAAGGATAAAATTGGGCTTTTTCAAAAAAAAAAAAAAGGGTCATCTTTTAAAAAAGGACGATGTGGCAACACTGAAAGTGAGCTGTTCAGCGGACACCGGTTCCACTTTCTATTCTCTCACGTTTGACTGTGAAACAACTGAATGTTGAATATTACATTTAGAAATGAAGAACGCATTTCTTTATTATATAACTACCCGAAGGATGGAGAGTGGTCAGCATTTCCAGCGTTCACACGTTTTTTCCTCATGTCTAGCCGGCCCTTACATTTTTCGGATGGCACCGGCTTAAAATCTGCCACAAAACGACACCTTGCTGCTTAATTCAACTGACTTCAGAATTTTGTTTAATGCTTAGCTTTGGAAATAAAAAACCAAAAGAATGCAGGAGAACTCACTGCAGATCGCTTTAACAGGATTGACTTGCTGGCCAGTGAGAAACTGGGCGAATTTTCGGATGTCAATGCGAGCATCAAAGAATTGCTTTGGATCGACTCCTCTCTTTGGCCAATCGCCATCATCTGAAGCTTTACAAAGTAATAAATTAAGTGATTATGATCTATGGTTACAGGGATTTAACAAGGTGATTTCATTTTCTATTACGAATAATTGCTATTATTTTCAAATTCCCACACAATCACGAGCGAAACTCCATTTCAAAAACACAGGCATTGCAAAACTGAAACCGCAGAAGACAGGAAAACTTCGGTTAGTGTCAGTGGGGCATATTTCAGGCACTGCACGCAAAAAGAGATATGCAAGGAACACCTATCAAATTTCAAAATATCATTTTGCTAAATTTTTCGCAGATTTTTGGTTAGAGTTTTCAAAATGTTTTTTTTTTCTTCACAATCTATGGTCTGTGATGTGAATAATTTCGCCACCTCTCACCTTACAGTTTACCTCAATAATTTTTGACAAAACGGATCCGCACTCTCATAAACAATAAGAAATCAACGATCAAATGAATTAGATCTACCCACATGCAATACCTAAAAAATTGCACTTACTCCAGACTGGGTGTTCAAGGTCACGAAAATGCGTTGCTATGGTGACAAGGTCTGTTTCTATGCGCAGATTCATTTCTCCACTTTGATTGGCCGATATAGTCACGTGATTACTTAAATTTTTCATTCTGTCAACAACATTGCGGATGATTTTCAGCGATGGCATATAAATACTAACCTACAAAATGAAATAACATTAAACCGATTACACACAAAATGCAACTTCAGAAGGAGACATATATAGTTCTTTTCTTTAGAAAATAAATGGTAAAAGACGTTACCTCAAGCAGTTAATTCATTTAGGAGTTACTATTTATTTGTCAACAGGGGTTACTAAAATGACATGACTGGTGAGGGGAAATCCATCCTGTGCTATTTCACAGAGGACAGTAATTGAAGTACTTTACAAATAGTCCAAAATATAGACCTTTTTGCAAAGCTCTAAATTGGCATCGCGTTCAATAAACTTGTCTGCACGCTAACGACGCATGGGGGGAAACTTTTAGTTCAAGATGCCATCAGAGCAGCACAGTTTTTTTCTTTGGGTCTTTATAACCGGGGCCTTGACAGTAGTCTAATATTCCTAGCTGGTTTAGCCCACGTTTTTGTTGGACATATTGGAGGTCACCGGAACCAAAACTAAACTACAGGCCCCCGGGAAATCACTGCTGGGTGTTGTAAGTCAATGCAAATTTTTGTACTGGAAACTTACATCAAAATCTGGAACTTCCGGCTCATCGAATTCATTCCACTGCCTAGCTGGTATCACGTGCACTGGTACATCGTGCGTCACTAAGCGTGCGCTACTTGTCAGCGACGGCTAAACACACAAGAACATGTCACTCAACGTACACTACCCGTCACGGAACGTTAAATATACAAGTACATATCACTCCACCCGCACTAGCTGTCAGCAAGGGCTTAACAAACAGTACCATGTCACTCAGTGTGCACTACTCCCCACGGCCGGCTAAACACACACGAATGTACCACTATTCATTAGGTAGTTTAAACAAAAAGCTTTAAAGCACTCAAGTCCCTGCAAGAAAACTCGACAGAATGATATCACAAAAGAATATGTATGCATCGTACAGAAAGGCCTTAGAAAACTGTAGGCCGTTTATTTGCCAAAGCGTAGGCATTTCGTGAGCAGTAAGTTGATTGCACAATTCGCACGCATTTAGAACAAGAAACAACAAAACAATGGCAATTTCCTGCCCTTATTTTACCAACTTTCAACCAATCACACGACAACGTCATTGGGGAAACACCCTTTCAAAATTTCTCTTTTTTGATGTCGCATTCATCTGAAGCAGCTCCAATACAACTTAAATGCTAAATGCAAAAAAGCTTAGTGTTTAAACAGAAAATCTTAAAATAAATCTAGTCGAAACCGGTGAATGGTATAGCTCGTTTTCAAATTTGGTTATGAGGTTATCCAGTTTACACGATTATCTGGTATATTATAAACGTACAAAAACGGCGCGGGATATTAAAAATAGCATGCGATTAACCGGTTTACGCGATTAACCGATTTCATCTGCACCTACAATTAACTGACCAATTCAACTTCGAATGTGAGGCAAGGAGAGTGTTTCTTGGTGAGCTTAATCTTGACTGATTTCGCATTCTGAGCAGTTTTCAATGATTTCATCATATTATCTGGAGTCACTTCGAGGTAAATTTCATCCTTCTCAGTTGACAGGCCATCCATTGCATACTCGTTGAAGAAATGATCCTGCAGCACAAAGAAACGATAAATTACATCAACAAATCTTGCAGAAATAAATGTTACACAAATAAGTTCTCATAATACACACTCATCCCGAGACTTATAAATTTAGCAACAGTATATAAAGAAATGAGTTGGCCTTATGAGGGCTAATATTTAATGAATACATGTAAAACCTTTAAATTACACAGCTGTTAACAGCATATATCGGTTAACTGTATACTGCTGGAAAATCTTCGACGGTTCTGTTTTAATGAAAACATCGGATGTAAACCTGCTGCAGTTCACACCAAATGCTGACCCCGCCATTGACCACTCGCTCTGTCAGGATAAAGTACATCTTCTGCTTCGTAATCCTCAAGGCACAGGTTTTCGCCAATTTTGATATCGTTCCCACCACACCTGACAAATTCAACACGAAACATTTTATATCACTTTAGACCCAAATCCGTGCATTTGTTGTTTTTTTTTATTTTGTCAATAAATTCCGCTTTTGACCCTTTGGTAAGATCAGTAAGGGGTCTGTATTAGGGGTTTGTCGTGAAAGATGAAATTTTTCACAGTTCCGACAACAACTTATTAACAAACGAAGTTCGAGAGAAACTAAGCACAACTAGAGCAGTGTGAGTAGCCTACATATTCCCCACAGCCACCCCCCCCCCCCCCCCTCATCACTTAAACACGGCCATCAATAGTTAATCAAGAGCTGAAATTTTCTAAATCCAGCAGGTCCATTTTCCTTGGACGAACCTGGCCCATTTAGAATATCGATCTGTGTTTGTTTCCATAGAAGCTACATACTACATTAAAATCCTTGCAGCAGTTTTTAAGTTATCGTGTTAACAAACTCTTGATGACAGACCGACCGACACGCGGTCGATCCCATACATTCCCCCTGTGGGGAATAAACAAGCCATCGCACAGAACACAGCTGGTCCACCCCCCTCATCCCCCCCCCCCCCCCCCCCAGAATTGAAAATTCAAGACGGCGGCAACTGTGACCTCGAATTCGGGTCAAGGTCAAAATTTACATAACGTGAACCTGCCGAGTATGATGGATCATCTATATAGCAATTATCATAGGAAATGGTTTTGTGTGGTGGGAGTAACTGCTGGCCATCGACCGACGGGCCAGCGCCCAAACCTACAACCTCCCTCCCCCTCGTGACCAGTATGCATGCTCCGTTGAGGAAACTCGCAGGATTCCAGTGGGGAAGAAACATAAAGAAACAAATTAAAAATACACTAAAAGTTCATTTTCTCTGCCATGGCGTATCTGAAGGTGTCAAAAGTTTATTGGAATGTGGGAAAATTTATTATTTATTGGCATTTTTATAATGGGTTTCTAACGCAAATAGAGTGCTATATCTTTTTCAAAATGATTTTGACATATTTCTCCATTGGCTTCTTTGTTCCTAATACGTTTGTTGGCTCCCATGTTTATATCCAAAAAACTGAAGTCCTGTTTTTTTGGTTTGTTTGTTTGTTTTTTTTTTGTTTTTTTTTGTTTTTTTTTTTTTTGTTTTTTTTTTTTTTGCAAATCTCCAAGACGACACTGTGAATCGGTTTAGAAGCCAATTCGTATTTTCGGATCTTTCCGATGGAGGTCGTTTCGACTGCAAATTTTATAGGATAAATTATGAGGAAATGATAAGGAAAAACACCAAAATTATAATAATCTTTTAACATGCACATTTTCGAATTCAAAAAAGCCACCATATGATCATTTTAAAACTATTTAATTCAGCCCTTTTAATAACATATTATTCACCCCTTTAATAGTCAACATGTGAATATATTTATCACAAAATAGAAGTTTGTTGATTTGTAACAGTTTTTCAATCATTTCTTTATATCCTTATCCCACCTTTGTTCAGTCGAAATGCAAAAACATTTCGGCAAAAGTCTAAGTACAAATCCGCCTATTATAAAAACATGTGTGACAAAACAATACCAGTATAACGTTGAACGGTAAAATTCTTTGACGCCAGTTCCGTTAATATAGCTTTTTAATACCCGCCTCGATTGATCGTATGACAGCCCCTCGTGTACAGGGAAAGGAGATAGAATTGTTTGGGAAAGATCGTAAATAATGCTCAATCTAACTAAGACTGCTTTTTATTGGGTAAGGATAATGTCTCGAAAATGTTTCGAGACATTATTGAAAAAAAAAAAATACAAAAAACATATTCTGATTTTCGAAACATTTTCGGGTGTATCGAGGTTTACTTTCAGATAATTTTCCCATAATCCTTTTCTGCGCACCTGGTCAAAATTGCTGCCAAAAAAGTGTGGATATCTTTTGAAATAAACCATCGATTATTTTGATGTCGGACTAATACTTTTCATAAAAGTCTTTGCGTGAATAGCAGTATGAAGTTCAAAGTTAACAGAATAGCAAAAACGGAATATAAACAAATCTTTTTTTTTATAAAAAGTCATTTTCATTCTCGATACATTATCTGAAGTGTTTTATTGCGACATTTTCGAAACATTGTCTGGATTTATTATTTTTTCAGATACGTCCTATAAAACGCGGGCTAAACTTAGTAGTAAACCAAATTCAAATTTGCCAACCCTTTATCTCCTTATTTTGCGATACTTGACAAATAAAAATTGTCGTCAGCAACGGAAGATGTTCTTTTTTTTTTAATTTCACCAATTTTGATCCACTGTAACCATTCGTTCTCCTCCCCTCATAAGTAGGTGGTACCATCTTTTCCATATTTGGAGTTTATCGCACTGTTTTATACCAATACAAATTCTTCGATATTTAAGTTAAGAAATAAAAATTTTCTAAACGGTGAAAACTATTTAAAGAACTAACTTCCTGGCATGTGACAAGTAGGCCAAAATGTAGGCAATCGGCCCAGAACAAGAAACATACCCTGTTATATTTGGCATAAAACTGAGAAAATATGCGTTTTGCCCCGACGCAAGCACTGGCACGTTTTGATCACGTGATGAAAATGTTAATTCTCATTGGTGGATGTAAGGTTGTGACAAGCTCCAAGAAGCGGTGCACTAGAAAGTTTCCAGGCACCGCTTCAAAGCCTCGCTATATAACGATAAGCAAGTCAACTGCGCTCGCTTTGAGGCACCCCTGTGGCGTGAACTCGTCCTCAAGAATATACTACCAGTAACCTAGGATTGTTCGCCACTTTTCAATGGTTTTCGCGCAATAACTTTCGTGTTTTAGACGCGGTCCGGATGTGCTTTTGTATGTAGCAGATACAGGATTTTACACAAGTTTTCTGTTATGCGCGAAGTAAGATGTCATGATTTACGAAAATGCCCGGCCGATGTATATTTTTCGGGCAGGATTTTCGAGGTGTAACTCGCCACTTTATTCTATCATCCCGAAATATAAATTTTAAGTGCAAACTGTAAGACTATCAATTTGTTTTCAAAATGACTGCTAAGGGCTATAAGGATTGCACGTGAGCATAAACCTGACTTCAAATGTGTACAAGGCGGAGGTGAACGAATGGCTACAGTGGATCGAAATTGGTGAAATTGAAAAGACCATCTTCCGTGGCTGAAAACAATTTTTATTTGTCAAGTATCGCAAAATAAGGAATATTTTAGCATAACAGGTCGCCAAATTTGCATCTGGTTAATCAAGTTTAGTTAGAATTGAACATTTTGTTGTCACCAATTACGATCTACTCTAACCATTTCTATCTCCTCTCCCTCGTATACTAACAGTTTTCTTATAGCAGCTCAGTATTTTGCATTCGATAACAAGTGGCAGTTGTCGGGATGTTCGGCAAAAAAAGATCGTTTCCGGGATAATTGTTGTTTTCGGGAGGAAGCGATGCTACAAGCACAGGCGGATTCAATCTAGGCAGTCCGGGACGGCTCAATGAGCGATAATAGAAATTGTAATGTATATTTATTTCCACGAAAAAATACGCTTACGAGTGAAGTGTTGTATGCAACCTATGTCAACTAGTTTTCCTCTAAACCTCATAATTTACTTTTCTGTCGAAGCAACCGTCCAAATCTTGCAAAAAGTTTGTCGTGAAAGCGGGTAACTTCTACTCGCGGCGTAGGGTAAAATGATAAAACCACACGAGCGGATGGACCTATAAAAAAGCTCCCTCTGCTTCAAAGGCGTATGCGAACACTACGCTCATCTAAGGGATAGTTTTCGGAGAAGTCTAAACGGCAGTATAGTTCAGGTACAGATATATTCTATTACAAATTAAATGTTTTGCACACCTCTGTGGTGCTTTTTATACTGGAAAAGAGGTGAATATATCTGTGCGTACCTGGCGGGTGTATCTACTTGTCAAAATACTACTGCTTCTTTTGTACGCATACCGGCACCCATGAACTAAATATCTTGATTCCACGACTACCAGTGCGGATGCAAAGACAACAGGGGATTTGTGCAGTGCATATGGTGGTTGAATTCGCAAAGCCACAACCACATTCCCCCTCTCCCGGTACCAAAAACATGAAGCCACCCGCAACTAAAGGTGTGCTCTTGATCTCGACACAACGACGTGAATTTCAGACTTATGCTATCAGTGCCACATACTGCGGGAGGTGTTTGAAGCTCATTATTACAGTCCTTGTGGTTTCATCATAATATCTTGAAGAGAATGTAGGAATATCCTGTTCTGTGACAAGTGTCACGGAAAATAAGCGGAACGATCCCTATTATGCAACACTATAGAAAGGCCTGATTTGTTCTAAATATAATTAGATGGCAGTTTACCTGCCAGAGAGGCAAAGCAATCATGTTTTTAAAGACCTAGACAACAGAATGGAGTCACAAATAAATATATACTTTCAAGACTCAACGATTCGTTTTGTCTACACAAAAATATAAACCTGTCCTTGCAAAGGACTACATTTTTCTTTTCCTTGATATTGATAGTTCTATTTATTCTTTCGAACGATAAAAAGAAAACAGTAAATCTGTTTTCACAACCAATCTATAAGAACATGAAATTAAATTAGTAAGATACAACAAAGAAAAAGTCAATTACGAACACTGCCAAATAAATCTCAGTTAAATCTCACGTCTCTAGTTCGCTTTTAAATCTTTAAGACCCGTCAAAAATCATCTTAAATTATACTGAAATTAATTAAATTGTTTTTTTTTTAATTTAGCACAGTTTAACCAAACTAAAATTTATTCTATTTATGTAACTCAAGCTGGATCTAACTGACTTAAAGGAAATCAATTTCATTCAATGCTGACAAAAATAAGAGTTCAACAAGTAAACAGCAAAAAAAATCAATTCTGTTCAAACAATCATTTACCTTGCTACCCTACTAATTGAATAGATTTTTAATCCTTAAAGAAGCCTAAATTGAATATTAATAAATGAGCATGATTAAAGAGTGACAACGGGTACATTTTGTTTTCAATCAAAGGATCAAACAAAGCTATTAGTAGATTCTAAAATATCGAAAAAAACAAGTAATAGATTTATCAAGCAAAATCAAGACATGTTGTTTCTTTTAAGAAAGATGTAATAACCGATAACCGTATCAACGAAAGCTCTTTATTGATATATTTTAGTGCTACTTCGGGGCTAAAATACTCAAAAGGCAGAAGTCAAGAATATTACTGTGGAATTTAAGACGAAACTTGTGTTTCAATTTTGAACAAAAAGTTACAACATTTGTCAAATAATACATTTAACCACCAACAATTACAACAAAATGACTACGTCTCATCCGTCAAAACGTAATTAAAAGATCGCATTTCATGTCTAGTTCCTCATTCTTGCTGTAAAATAACAGTTTTTCAAGCTGCCTCTACAATAAAAGAACATATCACCTAAAATGACTCCTTAAATGTTTCAAAACATTTACTGCGAAAGTTTTACTCAAATCTTCTCCTGGTAAAGTCTGGCCATCGCAGATTTCATCTCTTTTCACAAAATAGACCACGTTATGATCTTTTTCATCTTATCTAAATATCCCTTAGTCTTCTAACTCAAGTTTTATTAACACAACATTCGTTTTGTCTCAAAAATGTTCACGAAGAACCCATACTGTCAACAGTTTCTTCAATAAATTAAACGAAATTGTCGTATTTTTGTCACGAAGTATTTACATAAACCAACATAGTGACCAAAAGCCTTAACTCAAATTCAGTCTCACATGAAGCCCAACAATCTTCATAAAAACCAAGTCATCTAATTTTTATATATAAATTATCAGATTTCCAACCACAATATGACCCAAAATGTAAGGACTAACTCTTTATAACAAACCTTATGGGCGATAACCTACAGAAATAAGTTTTCCAGGAAGACCGAAGTTGAAAACAGCTAGATAAAAAAATTTGATCATTAACCAAAGGCAAAGATCGAACACCACATACACATTATACCTATGTAGGCATTGAAGGTCTATAAGATGTGGATCTCGCTTATATGACCAATATATCGATACAATGACAACAAAAATTTCCACTCATTGCAATTAATGAGGGTTAAAGTACCTCTATTTTCTGCAGTATCAACGAATGTCAACGTCTAGCGTAGGCATATTTGCAATATATATACATATAAAGTCTACGCGATAAGAAAGTTATCAGTGTCATCATCGCCATCTCTGCCATAATAATCTCTTAAAAGAGACAAAAAAAACTTGAATTCATTATTGTTGTTGTATAAAAGATAGAATAACATTTCATAGAGTGTATGCACAAGTTTTGTTCAAGACACTCCCTTAGTTGTAAAGTCGATGAGTTTTTGGCTTCGTGACAAAAGACAATATTTGCTAAGATGAAAATATTTTTCACTGTACATACGCTACGTATTTACAATACACCTTATAAAATCTTTAAACATTTTTGCTTGTGTCTATCACTTTCTTTAAAACTTTCTTTTAAAAAAACTGGTGAAGAGTGCTGTCATCTACGTATTTCAAAATGGGTAAGAGCGATTCCTGGTCCTTTATCAAAATCACTCTATACCTTCAAAATGCTGCTTGAGGCAGTCCATCTATACCCTCTTGTTTTGACCTCTTGTGTTCTGTTGGTGAGAAAACAAGATCAGACTTCAACAGACTTTCATAGCCAAAGGTTTTCAACTGACTCCATATTTTGGAACCACCGATTGACTAATATACATGTCGAAATTCCTGCAAAGAAATCAATTCAATTTCCCAGACTGGTACAAAATAAAACACAAAATTAGAGAAAAAGTAGAGCAAATTTGGTGTTATATATCACGCCGTATATTATTCCTACCTTATATTTTTAGCAATAACACTCTTTTGTTTATTTAAATGCTCAGTCTGCTTAGAATATTTCTATCTGACCGCTGGCTAATAGCTTATCCTAATTTATTTTTTTCAGAGGCAACATAGTCCTTCACATGTGAAAATGGGACTGACTTATTGCTACTAAAATAAATAGCTACGTGCGATATTTATTTTGCTAAATACCTCAAAATAACAAATATTGCCATCAAACAGTGGGGGGGGGGGGGGGGGGGTTGGTTTAGGGAAAACACAGAATTCACATTGGTAGTGCATAAAAACAGAGAACGAGTAGAGTTCCACGTCAGAAGTTTGTGTTACAATGGATTTTTCTTTGCCAGTAAGTTTTTTCAGTCTTTTCTTCTGCTGAATGTATTCGATGTTTTATGTCCAGTCTATCGTTAAAGCGTGTAGTTATGTGAGATGTCATACTTTCCCGGCCGATGCCTGTGTGCCGGCTTTTCAGGACTAGCGGCAATCTTCAGTAAGCCAAATCATACATTGAGTGTTTCGAATAAAATGCGCAAGAAGTCTGAATTTCGACTGCGTGGGAACGGGGTGAAAAATGAAATAAATGATAGAAAAATGTAGTAGAAATATACATTGGGGCAAAAACAGCTCATACTCGGAACATAAAAGAAATTGAAACTTAAAACTATTTGTTAGAACCTGTAATGAATGTTTGAAATAGCATACAAAAAATACTATTGCTCTTTTGTGCAAGAAAAATTAAACATTTAGGTGAAATCTCTCGATGTCATTTTTATTTGGTTAGTTTGTATTCGAAACGCAGAATTTTTGCGCATTTTATTCGGAACGCCCAAAGTGTGATTTGGCTTATAAGCCGAATCATACTCATAATAGGCTCATTCAGACATTTGGTATTTCGAATAAATTTCAGCGTTTCAGATTTCTGCGTTTCAGCTGCAAACTGACCGGGCAAAATGATCGATGTGATATTAAAAAAGCGCTCAAGTAACATATACGATATAAAAAATAGCATATGGGGTGTTAAAAACACGATTGCTTTATACTGTAAAGATAGCTGAAACTTTGGCGACATTTCGGTAGTTTTTCTT
Source organism: Protula sp. h YS-2021 (assembly GCA_949752745.1). Taxonomy (NCBI): domain Eukaryota; kingdom Metazoa; phylum Annelida; class Polychaeta; order Sabellida; family Serpulidae; genus Protula; species Protula sp. h YS-2021. The sequence goes on along the minus strand of OX457031.1, from coordinate 32,560,906 downwards.
TCATTTTTTTTTTACCCTGGTACGTTGCAGCCACAGTACAGAATATCTGCGCATTCCATTCGAACACAGTGTGATTTGGTTTGTTTGCATGTCACTTGCCGATTAACTTGGTTGAATATCGTTATCGTTTTGCATATAACGTATACAAAAAATAACCTAGTTACACAAGTAATTTTATTGGACAGTTCATGGCACGACCGACTTTGATTCTTTATTTGATTGGTTGACTTTTTTGTTGTGCTATTTTACGATCCCTTGGTCGCTGGTGATACCAGTCCCAGGTGGCATGCGTTGTGATACATTCGTCATCTGCCAGTCCCTACATCACCGACTGCAAGCCTGATTATCCATTTCCTATTATGTTTTGTATACAGATAACTAATTATATTGAGTAGGTGCACGTCACTTTTATTTTAATCTTACTCAATTTCAAGGTCACAACTTCTTGTCACGATAAAACAGAAACTTGACTGATCATCGCCAAAATTTAGATACGGCTCAATCACTTGTGTTTACAAGCCCTTGTGGCCCTCAGTAATCAGAATCCTGCCCGGTTGTGGTGTGCTCTTGACGATGACTTGTGAATTGCCTGTTCGAACACGTCAGTTACGCTACAGCGTTGTAGCTACGAACCAACACATCTGACACCACTGTTGTGAAAACATTAGCCCCAGCTGGGATCGAACCAGAGAATTCAGGTGACAAGCGAACGTGTTATCAGTATCCCAAACCTGTAGCCAGGAGCCAAGTCTTGTATATGTTACAGTAAATCTGTGTAATCAGTAATTTCACGTAATTCCTAAAACTTTTAGGAATTACGTGAAATTACTGTCGGGGCCAGGAATTACGCGAAATTCCTAAATTCTGCAGGAATTTCATGTAATAACTGAAACAGGAGGTCAGTAATTACACGAAATTACTAAACTGTGAATTAAACAACAACAATTGTTAGCATTTATTTAATAAACCTCAAGACTTGAATCAACACTGCAGTGATCAAATACATCGCTTCTACCATGGTTTCAAATACAGAATGCATGTCTTTACTCAAGTCAAGTACAGAATGCATGTCTTCACTCAAATCGAATACAAAATACATGTCTTTACTCAAGTCAAAACAACCGCATCATAGTCAAATAGAGTTCTAACAATGTTTCAAATACGGAAACACATGTCTTTACTGAAAGCAAATGCTGATGTGAGCTCAATTAACCCAGGGGACTTTGTCGGACTGATTAGTCGTATCACTATAGGGGGCTTGAATGTTTGTGCGTATGTTAAACCTTTTCTTTAAAATGCTACTCCTCCTACAGTTTTGTTCCAATCGTTTTAATATTAAGCAGGAATGTTCCCTGGGTGGTCCCTCGCCTGGCTATTACTTTTTTTGACGACTGACGAAAAACTGACAAAAAGGCGGTACTTTTTGAGCCCGTTTTGATCCATTTTTAAAATGCTACTCCTACAGTTTTACTCCAATCGTTTAGATATTACGCAGGCATGTTCCTCAGGGGTTCGCCTACCGGGCTATTACTTTTTTCGCGGTTCGCCAAAAACTGACGAAATGGCTGAACTTTGAAGTTTGGCAAAAACTGGAATAAATGGTAGTAAATAACTGAATTGTCAAACCATTCATTTCTCTCGGTCTTTTTCAAATAGTTCTAAAATTTTAATCGAAAGTTTCTTAGGTGCTTCTCCACCTGGACTTTGGTTTTTTCGCAAATGATAAAAAAATGCCGAAATGGTGGAATTTTCAAATTTTGTAAAATTGTGTAAATGTCGGTAAATATGTGAATCGTCAAAACCCAACCTCTCCAACATCCCTTTTCGGGTAGCTTCCAAAAACCTGTGTATTAAAATTATGAAAAAGTTACGTTCAGAAACAGAGTTCTTTATTTTTTGGCCTAATAGTATTCGTTTCAGAGTTTTTCTCTCTTTCCTTGTTTGGTAACTCGGCTGGGTCATGTCCTTGTGCTTTTACATTTTACTTTATTTTTGAAACATTTACACCTGTTCGCTTCACATCGTTTGCTGCCCACGCAGTTGCATTTCCCCTTTCAAGTTTTAAATCACAATACTAACAATAACTGGAGATGAAAGCAAAGGTCTCAATATGTAATTCCATCTCCGACAAATGACACCAAATCTCACCTCAGGTGAATGAGTGCACAAATTGCAATTCAAGGTCAAAAGGGAGTCGAGAGTGATCTTAGCTTTGTAACATTTGCAATTCGAGATGAAAACAAAGGTCTCACTATGTAATTCATCTCCGGCCAATGACACCAAAATGACACCAAATGTCACCTTATGTGAGTGAGTTCACGAATTGCAATTCAAGATAAAAAGGACTCACAATGGTCGAAATAATCTATGACAAGCTAAGTTCATGTAAGCGTGTTCCTCCAGTTTTTGCCATCGTTTAACTTTGTTCGTCTTTAATTACGCATATTTACTAACTGAGGTTTAGGAAATTTGTGAAATAAAACACCCTTGAAAACAGTAAATACATGAAATTCCTGAAGATTTTAGTAATTTCGCGTAATTCCTGGCCCCGACAGTAATTTCACGTAATTCCTAAAAGTTTTAGGAATTACGTGAAATTACTGATTACACAGATTTACTGTAACATATATATATATAAAAGTATATATATAAGTGTGGTGTATAAGGAGATCAAAGTCCGAAACATCTGGTACCGAATTCACTTTGTAAAAGCATGCGCTATGTTTTCATGGTGTACGATTGGTCGTGTAAACTTTGGTGGACTAAAAAATCTCGTGGATGCAACTCTCACAAGAAGGAACTACTGCTGTTTAGACTGAACACTTATTGAAACCAGTAGTGTTATGTTGTGTGTCAGTAAGAATTAGGGGCTGTGCGGTTAAACCGGTTCACCTGAAAACCGCGGTTTTTTATTTTCGCGGTTCAGTTAATCGGTTCGAAAATGGAAAACCGGTTTTTTCAGGTTTTTTTTAATCTTGTGCTGTGTTCGCTTTTTATTTATTTATATTTCGTTTACTTTTGGCAATTTGTCTGCAAAACACAACACAAAGCCAAAAATAGGGTTTGTTGCTTCCTGTTTTATTTTACACACCATCTTTCGTGCGGCATGTTAACAAAAGATGTGCAGCGTCTAGGTTTCAGTTTTATCGAACTAAAAATGTCGAAGTTATAAACCTCTGTTGCGGCTTGTTGGCGCGGGCTGAGGGCTTTGCATCTCTGATGCCTATGTTTTTAACCCAGCCGACTTTGTCGGACCGGGTTAGTCGTATCACTATAGAGGCCTTGAATGTATGTTAAATGTATGTTAAACTTTTTCTTTAAAATGCTACTCCTCTTAGTTTTGTTCCAATCGTTTTGACATTACGCAGCAATGTTCCCTTGGTGGTCCCCCACCTGGCTATTGCTTTTTTTTTTTGACGATTGACGGAAAAATGACAAAATGGCGGCACTTTTGTGCCCGTTTTGACCCATCCTACAGTTTTACTCCAATCGTTTAGATGTTACGCAGGGATGTTCTCCTGGGGTTCGCCTACCAGGCTATTATTTTTTTCGCGGTTCGCCAAAAACTGCCGAAATGGTGGAACTTTGAAGTTTGGCAAAAACTGGAATAAATGGCAATAAATAACTGAATTGTCAAACCATTCATTTCTCTCAGTCTTTTTCAAATAGTTATAAAATTTTAATCGAAAGTTTCTTAGGTACTTCTCCAACTGGACTTTGCTTTTTTTCGCAAGTGACAAAAAATGCCGAAATGGTGGAATTTTAAAAATTGTGTTAAATTGTGTAAATGTCGGTAAATACGTGAATTGTCAAAACCCAGCCTCTCCAACATCAATTTTCGCGTAGCTTCCAAATTTGAATTATTTTAGTTGAAAATTGAAGCAGAAACTCAGTGCAACTGCTGATTTGTACGAAAAATATCGATTTGTATACATAGCAAAACAGAAGTCCTGGTTAGAAATGCTCACGTTTTTGATGTAATAAGTAAAATCACTTTATTTTTGGCCAATAACGTGTCTCATAAAAAAACCGGTTAAAACCGGTTTTTTGTGTTAGAAAACCGGTTCGAACCGCGGTTCAGTTTTCCGAACCGGTTCACAGCTCTAGTAAGAATACTTGGTAACTTTGAGGAGAAATGTTTCTATTTATTGGATTGGATTTCTTGTTCAATTCATTTATTTTCCCTCGTAGAACAAATTTATTTTGAAGGTCATCCAAATTGTATATCATACAGTATATGCAGTACATTTAACAAGATTTGTCTTTACAGGAACCGTCACTTTATACCGTCAAGGCTATCCTCATCGTAGATAATGATGGGAACAGAATAATCTCGAAAGTAAGAAACATAATATTCAAGAAACTGAAATTAATTTTCAGCCGAATTAGCCGCATGTCCTAGTATTTTTTATTGGCACTCCGGTCATGCCGGCGGTGGATGTTTGTCTACTTCAGATGTCAATGTTACAGATCTCGCAAGTTAAAAGTTGTTACAACCTTTCTAAACATTTCTTTTGGAATACTTCATGAGGCACGTGCCACGAATAAACTGTACATTAACTCATACTTTAGAATGAGATTAGACTAGGCCTTGCTTTTAACGTTTGTCGTTGAAAACTCCTTCATGTAATGAACTTCTCTTGGCTTGGATTAAAAAATATATAAATTCTCATATTTGTTTCAAAATAGGACTGAAAATTGATAAGGATACTTCCCGAAATAGTTTTCTGGAGGGCCATAAAATGTCAGTTATTCCATGGTGATTTGTTTCTTTCAGTACTATGATGATACCTTTCCTACAGTCAAAGAACAAAAAGCATTTGAGAAAAACCTATTTAGCAAAACACACAGAGCTAATGGTGAGTTTAACTAATAACGACAGTTTTTTTATTGTGTGAATTCGCAAGTCTTGTTTAAAATTAGACGCGTAGCAGAGACAAAGTTGTGCCGTACTGTAAGATTGTGATGTAATAAAGTAGTTTTTAAAAAGTATTTTTCTCTGCTATTCACTGTATTTTTGTGTTTATGATTTCGGTTCCATTTAACGTAAATTCAATCTTTTGTGTTGTGAAAACATACGGATCTCAGTCCTTAAATGTAGAAATTGTCAAAAGGAAAGTGAAACCTGCAGAATTGACACTGCACGGTACTTGATGTATTGTTTCTCTGACTATTTGAAACCGTTTTGGGTGTTGAGTTGAAGTGATATATCGCTGAAATGGGTGGCTTTCTTTGCAGCGGAGATAATAATGCTGGAAGGCTTGACATGCGTGTACCGAAGTAATGTGGACCTTTTCTTTTATGTTGTGGGCAGCGCCAGCGAAAACGAAGTGAGACTTAAAGAACGTAACATGCTTTAAATTTATTGTTGTGAACACAAATAAGACTCACACATAGTTTAATATTTGACATTAATATTGTAAAAAAAATCGCTATGAAAGAAGCATGAAGTGATGAAGAAAACCGTGTGAACGAAATGTTGATCTCTTGATGATGTTTGTAGGTTAGTTCGTTGTCACAAGACCTGCAACTAGCAATGTCAAGTTTGCTTTTTCACGCAAGATTCCTCCCGTGCGGGAATCAACATTTGTATGCGTATTTGAGTAACTGAATTCGTTTCAGCTCATCCTAGTCAGCGTGTTGAATTGTCTGTACGACACCGTATCGCACATGCTGCGGAAAAACGTCGAGAAGAAGGCGATGCTTGAAAACCTCGACGGAGTTTTCTTAGCCATAGATGAAATCTGCGACAACGGGTACAGATAAAATCTACTGCTTCCTTGTTTTTAAGAAATTATACTTTTACAAAATTAGAATTGTTTAAGATTGGGTTGATTTTAGGTAGAAATGTGAAAAAATACTAGAAAAATTATGGGAACACTCAACTGACAGGAATTGAGTGCTGAAGACCATATCAGTGAAAACTGTGTAATATTTGAAAACTAACAGACAGATATGATAACAGTAGAGATGAACCACACTGTAGCGGGCATGTTTATTTCTCTGCAGTATCATCCTAGAATCGGACCCTCTAGCAGTAACACAAAGGGTCAACTTCCGGTCAGATGACATTCCTTTAGGCGAACAAACTGTTGCACAGGCAAGTTATTCTATTTCATAGCTTTAGCTTGGTCCTCAGTTCTGTGCTTTTAGACGCGCCCTCCAGCCCAGTCGCCATTGTCATCTAAGCCCAAGTAAACCATCCCCCCCACCACCAAAACCAGTTGTTTTACAGTTGATAATTCGGCCTTGACCTTAGGGTAACAGTTTCTATTTCTGCTGTCAACTATTCACACAAGAGCGGGGAATATGCAAGTGATAAAAAAATAGCGGCATGTAGGGTCAGAGTTGGTGAGGTTATTTCTGCGCATGATCAGGTCCTGTAACGGAACGATGAAGAACTGATACAGTCATGTTTTTCAATCGATGGGGGTTGTTGTTGCTGTAGCAGGTCACTTATGATGTACAAACATAGCGGAGCTTTTATCAGATGAAAGACACATTCAGGTTTACTTCAGTTTATTTAGGCAGTGGGGGTTGGGAGTGGGGGGGGGGGGTGGGGTGGGGGGGGGAGCGAAAGCTGTTACATTAGCAATACGATTCGAACTAAAGACCTTCGTCATTGTGAAGCCTGCACGAAAATGTGGCTTTCTAATTATGCCCGGCTTTTGACACGTCCCTGAGTGGACTTGAGAATACGTTAAGTTTACCAAGAATAGAAACTTAAAATAATTGCATCACGGATTTCATATATTGCTATGGATTTTGAACAAATTATCTAGTATATGTTGCCCAATCGTATGCTGTAGAACTCTTTACTAAAATCTGTGTGTGAAATTTAGGTGCTTAATCGAAAGTTAGAGGTAATGTTGGAGTCTATATCCTTTCAAATCACTTCAGTTATTTGTTTTAATTTCCGTTAGGGTGTGGGCTGTTTTGATAGCTATAAGTAGCGGGGATACATGTTTTTGAAGGGGACATCAATTTGTACCTTCCGGCTGTGGTGATACAGTTGTGTTGATGTGTTTATTTCAATTTAAATCAGAATTTATTGCCGATGTAGTGGGGGAATCTGCCCAGCGCACATGTACTTTCCTCCTTGTCGACTCCATGGAACAATGGCCGATTCTATCGCAAAAATGTCACCCTGAAAAATGAGTGGCTGGATATAAGCCACGTGTTTCCAAAACGCGTGGATCTTGTAGACTGGCATGCACTCCTAGCATTACAGCATTACACAATGAAATGTAACGTTTTATCTCCTCCCTTACGTGAAAATATAACTATCTTTTGGGGCGTCTTTAATGGAGTTGGGGGGGGGGGGGCTAGATTTTAACTTCTTTTATACCTAAGGATAGTTGGGGCGAACACATGAACACAATATGCCGCTGAAAAGGACCCGTTTATTAATTTCTCCCTTGTGCTGTGCTTCAATAAATGTGATTTAATTCTGCCTAAAAAGTTATGATATACTTTCGTTCTCTTTACTGAACCCTGTAGCTGACGAGGGTAAGCGGAAAATTATTCAAATCAGCTTCATCAGTGAAAGTAGAAAGTTAAATTTGAGCTATTATGGTGCGTGTATCTTTTAAAAACAAATTGTTTAAACCTGACTTTCTATTGGGAACGATTGGTTGGAATTATATGATTATATTGCTATGTTTTGTTCATTACACGGGTATCTTGGTAAAGAGTTCTTTTATTATTATATTACAGCGGTTATGGTTTGATTTAGTGTTTAATTCAGTATCGCTTTTTTTTTTTTTTTGCATTTCCACACAGAAATTGTTGAGAACAAGTAGTTAATTGGAGGGCCAGTTTTATTTGGGATAAACGAATACTTCTGTTTGCTTGTTTTAATTTTTTTACGTTTTCTGAGGAGTTTGATACGGTTTTGTTTCCATGAAAGTCATTTTGAGTCGATGTTGTTTGGCCTGAATACGCGTTACTGCAGCACTGGTAGACTCTGTTTCAAAACGTGCACCACTGGGTATTTCACTCATCGTAGTAACCATCCAGGGCTCTTATGAATCGTGTCTGACGCCAAAATGGAGTCCGGGAATATTTTATGTTGAGACTTTTCTGCACTTATTCAAAAATCTATGGCAGATGTCTAATATCCATGATTTCACATCAATATTGTTTGAAAGATGCTGTGGCGATTGTTGCCTGTGTAAGATTATGACAAACAAATTATAGGTCTGTGGAATAGATTTACTTTCACAGTCGTGGTGGCAGTTCGTAAAAAAAATGTTATGGGCACGTCTCGTCAAATTGCCCCTTTGATTTTACCTCAACCACTTTTCATGCAACTTATGAGGAATTTCTTCTTTTTTCTACACCACATGTTTTTTCACGGGTTGTGTGTTGGACGTAACAGTTTAAATGTGTCACCAAAAGTATTTTATTGTTGTAGTCTGTAATTTTAAATTACGAATTTTAAACATGATTAAATGTTGAATGTTTCTGATGGTTATTTTAAAACTTGCTAATGTTATTTATTATTTGCAGGTTTTGCAGTCGGCAAAAGAGCAGCTCAAGTGGTCATTACTCAAGTGATCGCAGCACGGACTTGTATAGATTATGGTTATTTAGAGAATGGTAGGAGTTCTATCCAGGTGCACCTTGTATGTGGCACTCTCGCACAACAACGTGCTGGTTCAAAAATGGCGTCGTGAATATTGTCAAGAAAAGGGCACTGCATGCCGTATTTCATTATGCAGTCAAAAAAAAAAAAAAAAAAAAAAAGAAGACGTTGCGATAAGAAATTTTTAAGGAAAAGAAGAATGTGTATTTCACGGTCTTTGCCCGCAGCACAGCCGGATGTGATGGAAAATGAAAAAGAATATTCAACGAGTTGGTGTTTACCCCTAATTATAATGCAGGTCATTTTTAAGCAGATTTTGTGAAGTGACCGACGTCATCTCATCTGTACATACTTCCATATATCAATAGATGTAGAAAATAAAATGGGATAAAAGTTGAAACTTTGTGCCTTTTAATTATTGCTAACTTATAAATACATAGGCTCTCTTCAACTTGGTGTGTGACTGTTTTGGTTGGATGAAAGACGCGCAGAATCCAAGCCACAATTGACGCGACATGACGCAACGAGAGTATTTGGAAGAATTTCAATGGAATTGGACATGTCACTCCTACATATGTTCAGGTGTTGTGCGTGTCTTTCTTGGGCTAAGCGCTGGAACTTTTTAACGCTCTGAATTTCTCAATGGAAACATGGTTTTGGTTTGGCTCTATATGCCTTGACATTCGTGTTGTTCAATCCTTTCTCTTAGACTGATATTTGCAGTCTGTAAAGCTTTTACGGACTAAACAAAAGAACTCGAGATTTTATCTACATTTATTTGTTTTTACCACGTAGGAGTATCACAGTGGAGAAAACTAGAACCACATTTCGCTAGCGAAATGATAAACACTTGACAAAAATTAAAACGCAAAAATAGTTCCTTCAATGGGTTATTTCTTGAATAATATAAAGTATTTTACAACATGCATACAGTGTGTTATACAACTATGTGCAGAGCTTATGGCACAGCATGTATGCGGCTTATAATATTCTGAAAAATCGGACCACGGTCAAGAAAAAACTCCATGGGTTGATAACTTAATACCAGCTAAATATATTAGCAAACAACAAACCAGCTAAATATATTAGCAAACAACACAGCTTGAATACGTCTTATAAGCCGAGTAGTGTTTTTTTTTTGTTGACTTAAGAGTTGAGTAATTGATCAGGCATACGCTGTGTTATCTGTTTACGCAGTGAGAGCTCGCACTAAGCTGAACAACTGTTGTGGTGTTCTGTGCATTGACTTGCAAAAAATACACTTGTCACATTGCGTTGTAACAAAGAAAACGAAATCGAAGACGAAAATAAAAAGTGTCATGCACACGTTCAGATCAAACTCTTCATAAGTCCCAAGTTTCATGGTCCTAGGGCCCATAGTGTCAGAGAAGAAGTCACAAAAATCGGAAAACTGTCAAAAAGAAGAAAAAAAGCGACGAACGGCTGCTCGCACAAATTCATATAACCCTTTTAAGCTAAAAGCTTGTCAAGTGTTAACTAGAGACACAATGGACATCGGAAAAACCGAATTAAACGGAACGGAGCAAAATACTTTAGAAAAAGCGATTGTTTTCCCACTCAATATTTTAAAGCAGAGCGGCCAGTGTACACTTGCATCATAATATACGGATCGATTCAACATTTTAATTGCCACACGTATATTACTTGAAGAAGATAGGCTAGTTCGATTGCAGTTCTAAAATTACACAGAGAGATATCAATCTGGAAACTAAATACATGTTTTGTCGAGCCTGAAAGGCGGATAACCGTAAAATTTCATTACTTCGCTAATAAAAAAAAAACAAAAACAAAAAACTTTCAACCATGTATACCAGAGTGCGAATGGTCTTAAGTGTGTAAACCGCAGAATGTCTGCAATGATGGTAAGGATGCGAGTGGTACAACAGACACGTTTTGCCTTTCACGCTAAGCGATTTCACCAGTGCAGCCACTTAGCGATGTAGTACTATTTTTATGTTGAACTGAATTCACCAGTATTTAAATTACATAGAAACCGTAAATTAACACTGTTCAAAGCCCCCCGCCCCCCCCCCCCCCCCCCCCCCGTCGCCAAGATAACATACTAAAATCTTTCGATCTGATACAAAACGAATGCAAATCCAAACGAACAGAAAGCAAAAGCCTGAGTAGCCTTTTGTATGTTTTACCCGGAGGAGGGACAAAGAAAATTAGCTGGACACATCTTTATTAATCATTCTTGGATGGTATATTAATAACTAGACACTTGGTAGCAATGGATTAAGGTTACATGAGAGCTCTTTACTCGCGTTCATATTTAAAGGGCTCGACTTCATTGAAACTGATCCATAGCTGCCTCGAATAAAAACAGACAAGAAAGTACACAATTCTACTACTCAAAACATGCGGGCATATCATCCACTTTTACAGCTCCAGGGTAACACGATTACTCGCTCCCACCCAACCTAACACAGTGCCTGATGTGAAAAGGATCGTGAAAATCTTTCCTACTGATTAAGAAAACCTCGTTCACTTTAAACTCAAAGTCATTCCATTCTTCTCGGAACTTTGAAGCGTACTCGTCAATTTCATTTCGCTTAAATTGTCCGAGCGATAAGTGTGGCTGGAAACCATTTCCGGAAATGTTATTGACATCGTCACACATCGGAAAAGCCGAATGGAGACAGGATTGTAAATTCACGACCTCTGGATGATGTGACACATCAGCCTGTATAAAGCTTGCTTTTTGTGGTGCAAATTTTCCTTTGTTTTTCTTAGATTTCTTTCCCTTTTGCCCTCCTTTGCCATGAGCACCCAAATCACCTGTTTCATGACCAGAATTATTTTGAACATTTCCATCTCTGGATTCTGCCGTTTCCAGATCATTCATTGACTTCGTAACCGTATCCACTACATCAGTCGTTGAGACTGTGTCCACCGTTAACGGTTTTAACCACAACGTGCAACTTTTGCTGTGGCTGAAGTAGCCAAAGGAATCTTTGCTGAATTTTACCGTGAATGGTTTGAAGTTTTTCAAAGCTTCGGTAAGTTTTGTAGCCGCGTCTGAAAAAAAACATCAAAGCCAAGTTAGCCTGAGAGAGCTGACAAAATTTTAGCGAATGAAATTTGATGCAGGGTCGTCGATGATACGCACATTAGTGTCTCCCGCACTTAAAAGTGGTCGTTTTGACTCACACATTGCCTTAAAAATTGAGAGGTGCTGTTAGCATATCACTAGTTTTCATCTGCAAAGTTCGGGACCGATACTGGCAGACTGATCGAGAAAAAGCACCCAAGCCGACCCATTTTTACCCCTTTTTCCATCCACAATTTTCAGACACAACCAGGACACAGCCAGATAGAAAATAAATCTTGACTGTCTACCAGCCTTTAGCAAGATGGTATGGTGCTGATTATAGATGTTTCTGTACCCCTGTTCTCACCCCGTTCGAGGACACACTGAAAAAAAAAATATTATTTTGTATCATACCTTGAAAATTCTGTCCGTCGTTGGCGTCTTCTAAAAACGGGTAGAGCATGTTAATATGCGGCATCCACCTGACATAGCTTTTATCGTGTTTCCTACAATATGGCAGTTACATAAATTAAACATAGCACAACAAGTGTAATGAAATAACTAAAATCTGTAAAGTAGTATCAAATTAGAAGCGTTTTAAAAATCCATAAGTTGGTATTATTATTTTTTCTGTTTTATTTTGTATGTGTGGGTGATGACATGTCCCTTTAAAACTGGAAACGAAATAAATGCTTGGCATTTGAAGATAAACATATGTACATGGAAAACAACTCGCAAGTTGCTAAAAATTCTGCTTTTGCAAAAATAAATAAATAAAAATCATAGATATTACAAGTCTCCACCGGCGGCAGAAATTACTATGAAGTGGCTGACGCTTCAATGCACATACTCACCCATGATTTGTCCTGTTGGCACACGTTTGTGTAAACAAGGGACATATACGCCTAAATATTGTTAAAAGTTTAAAGCTCTGCTCATCACTTGATACACAACTGGGATGCAAAGTCGTGCTTGCACAGAATTCCATGTTTTCCAGTTAAATAAGTGAAAAGGCGTGTTAGGGTTGTCAGTTAAATTATAAAAAGATACTTAACCAGTTCAAGTCGTGTATGTCCGTTATCAGTCAAAGAAAAAAGAGACCGAGTACAAACCGGTGCACAACCACAATATATAGTCTTTCACAGTGTAAGTTTGCAAAAGATTTCCCCCAACAGTGTTGGAGATCTAGCTTTATACCTAGGGTCACAACTACAGTATATATTCTTTCACTTTGTAAGGTTTCAAAAGATTCCGCTGAATATCTTTGAGGTCTAGTTCGGAATGGACAAATCAGATCATAACAAAATTTCTTCATTTTTGTTCAAGTTCTGTCAAGGCGAACAAGTAAAGTGGTACACAGGTGCACAACTAATATATATATATATATTCTGTCACTGTGTAAGCTTGCGACAAGATCCCCTTCCCCAACAGTGTTGGAGATCTAGCTCGGAATAGGCACACACTTAAAATTGAGATGGACCGACAGAAAGATTTTGTTTCCAACAGGCACCCCTCGGAGATGTCATCTTAATAAAACAGTTACCCCATGGAATTAGTAAATGTGTTTTACAAAGTTCCTGATGTTCAAAAGTCATTTTCGCATTACAAGCTGAAATGAAAATTACTTACTCTCTTATGGCTTGGATTTGATCCCAACCCTGACATCCTTCTTGAGGCATTATGATCACCGAACTCTTCGGGGTCTTATTTACTGCACTTGATTCTGCCATTGTCATCAATTTTCTAAAATGCAAACCAATGTTTGGCTTCAATTTAATCTGTTTTATGATCACATTTCATTAAAACAATCAATTATTGAAAATAAGAATATATTAAGCAAACAAGAATCTACATATTTTCATTCAAGGTAATATGAGACACTATCAACAAAGCGAGTGTATTCCAGAACAGACTCGTGAGGCTTGATCTAATTGAACTACAGTGCATTGCATAAGTCTGGAATATTTTGGGGGAGGGGGATTTAGGTGGGTAGAAATTTTCGCACATTTTTTGTTTTCGTCATAGTGGGTGAAGTTTCCCCTGCAAGTTGAAACCATAAACAATGAATTAGGCTGTGCAACAAATTTTTCACACCTCGGGGGGGGGGGGGGGGGTGGGGAGAGGATTTAGGTGGATAGAAATTTTCACACATTTTTACAAGCAACAGATCAAAGGATGTATCACGACTTTATACTGATAAACTAGAACCGTATTTCGCAAGTGAAATCTTCAACACTTGACAAACATAGGAGGTTCAAAATATTTCTTTGAACGGCTTATTATTTCTTGAACAACATGAAGTTTTTTCACAAGTCGCACAGGTTGTAATACAACTAAGGAGAGAGCATATGGCGCAGCACATGCGGCTTATAAGGTTCATCTCCTTGGCTATGTTGGCTCAACGGCTTTATTGATTGAACGGACTAGCACTTTTTCTCCATGCAAGCAGAGCTCGCGTAACGCCCATAAGCTGCGCCGTTTTGCTCAACAGTTACTTTGCTCTTAAATACGCTGTACTTATTCCCACTTGGTATTGAAAATACCAAATGGGGATCGATTGCCTCGAATTCTTCACCTATTTTTTTCCTCCCTTTTTTTTAAATTTTTTTTTCTTCTTCCGCCGAATCGGTTTCTAGACATCTCCCCCAAGACCGCTGAAGCTAGACCAGCCAAACTTGGCACATGTACGGAGGGTCATCTGAAGTGGTGCACCTGATAAAAATTTTTGACCTTGACCTAACTGGTCAAAGTCAAATCGCGAAAAAGGTCAATCGCTTTCCAGACATCTACTGCAAGGCCGATGAAGCTAGAAAAGCAAAACTTGGCACATATGTAAAGGACGACGTGAACTGAGGCACCCGTTAAAATTTTTTTACCTTGACCTTCATGGTCAAGATCAAATCTCGAAAAACGTTATTTAAGAAAAACAATGATTTATCTCGGTAAGAGATAGAGCAATTTTGACCTCATTTTCGACCTTCACCCCCTATACAACGATGCGTAAGGTATACCTCCCGGTGTCCTTGACCTCCAGGTCACTTTCGAGCCCCAAACCGGAAGTTGGCCTTTATCTCGAAAACGGTAGGAGATAGAGCAATCGGTTTCCAGACCAAGACCGCTGAACCTAGACCAACCAAACTTGGCACATGTATGGAGGGTCATCTGAAGTGGTGCACTTGATAAAAATTTTTGACCTTGACCTTACCGGTATAGTTGGTAGTATTTAGGAGGATGTTCTGCATTCAGACATGTGAAAATTGTTAACAAATAGCAATAGCATCTACCTTCCGTTTTAAGTTATCATTCCAAGTGGGGTCTAATTTCGGTCTAGTTTATTCTAAAATCAGCTGTGTTCACATGACCTTTTAAACATGAAAACGAAATCGTAGACGAAAAAAGGCGGGATGCACAGCCTCAGATCAAATTCTACGTAAGTACAAAGTTTTGTAGTCCTAGGGCCTGCAGTGTCAGAGAAGCTGAGACAAGAAGATGAATTTTTACTGTCAAGGGAAAAAAAGCACCAATGGATAACCACACAAATTCATACAAGCCTTGACCAAGTCAAAGACATGTCAAGTTTTTTTTGTAAGTTCTAGAAGCGGCTAGCTGCTGACGGTTCGGCTTACCACTTCAGTTCTCCGCTATGAAATGCTCATATCAGTCAACTGAGGCACCGCTATGGCGGTATTGTGCGACATTAGCCTTTTTTAGCGTCGGCAAAATTCCCTCAAAGTACTGAAGCTTTCTTTAAAAAAGAACATGAAATTAACCACAAACCTCCCACAGTCATTGACAGTTGTTTATATGCATGGGTCATGCTTCGTTACATATAAAAAGGGAAATACATTTTGCAGCTCTACACTAAAAACTACTGAACTAATATTTCAAACTGCATGGAGAAATTGTAAGTTAAATATTACAGGTATATATAATAAATTTATGCCTAATTCTGCACCTGGCAGTTAATTAAGAAAAGGTTTTACAGATAAAAAATAACCCATTCTTTTTTATCGAAGCCGACTATCGTATGTACTCGTCACTTGTGGGGTATCCGTCGACCTTTATGTGTTTCTGTTTGTAAACAATTTTTCAAAATGCTAAACTTCCTATATTTCTTGTCCGCCGTTTTTGAAATTTAGCAGGAATGTTTCCTGGGCAGTCCTCCAAACAGTTCTATTTTTTGGCGATTTTGCCCAGATATTGGCCAAATTTAAGAAAACACAAACTAGACCTCGAGAATTGTAATTCAATAACAGTTGTTTTTATGTCTTCAGATTGTAATCAGCCACTGTTTTTCAACGGGACTGTGTTGCAGAGAGGAAATGTATCCTAAAAATTTTTAGCTTTCGGCGCTCAGGCGTTCGTATTTCCAACCAGGAACAGTTCCAACGCTGTAAAGGTAGTACTGTCCGATTTTTATCCGGGGTCGTCCGGAAGGTGGCCACCGCAACCAGATTTAGTAGTCAGAACACACAGGCTTTAAGTAATTCTTTTTATTCGGGCCTGGAAAGTGGTCACTATGAACAGTCTTGACTGTACGTCACTACAAGGTTATCACCACAAACTGCTTTTATTGTAGGTCTTTTTATCCCCTCCTCCATTAGTTTTTCATGTCGTTTTTTTTTTTTTTTTTTTTTTGCTGGTTTTTAACATTGAGGTATCACTTTTCATGAAGTCTTTCACAACACTTCCTATTAACCTGTATTGTCTCGAAAATAAGAGCTTCATTCTGTTTCTTTTCTGTCTATAGAGCTTTATTATGCATCTGGATTCAAACCATTGGTTGTCTGAATGAGCCAACCTCGTTTCTAAATCGTCCGTCCAATCGCATCATTAAATTGCACAGGCTTTACATCATCCGCATATGTATTACATCATGCTAAATCAAAGACATAGATCAAAATGGAAAATGATCTCATTGATCCATTGCTCGTTCTAAAATTATTTTTACATACAGATATATAGCAAGATATTCACCAAGGAATGAGGGGAACTCTTTCAATAAATGCGCGTATTTGTTTTCATATAAAATGCTACTCGGGTCCGATTAGGTTGAAATTTGACAGCAATGTTCAACTCAAGTTGACGCGTCATGCTTGTATTTTGTTTGGCGATTTCACCAAAATTGGTCATCAACGGTCAAATTGAACAAAAATCACCATGTACTCATACTTGATGAGTCTTCAACTTCAACAGTCGCCTAACGGAGCAGCTCAGGTGGTTTCGGGGTGAAATCACAAGGTCTTGATTTCAAGTCCCCCTCAAAGCTATTTTTTTTCACTGTGTCTCTTTATCGGTTTTGCAGACAATATTTATACTTCTGCCTCCCACAGAAGCAGTGGTTTGCGTTGACGCCTGCGAAACAAAGAGGTTTCTCCCTTCAGAGGATTTTACAGGCCATATTTATATTTCAGCCTCTCACAGAAGCATATAAAGGCCCACAATACATTAATTTCTTTTTTGTTTCCTTTCCTTTTTTCTTTCTTTTCTTCCCTTCCTCCATCCACTAATAACTGCTCTAGACGCGTTTGATTGACTCCAGTATATGCTAACTCCAAAAACCCACTTTGAAAATGTTTAAAAATTCACCATTTTGTCAATTTCTATTTTAAAAATTCCTAATCACTACACTGCACAAGGGTTGGAACCCCCTCTGGGTAAAATTTCAAACGAATCCATTGACTAATAAATGCTCAGTCGGTGAGACTGACTCCAGTATATGCTAACTCCACAAACACACTTTGTAAATGATTAAAAATTTACCATTTTGTTAAATTCTCTAATATTTCAAAAATTCCTAGTCACTGCACTGCTTAATCGTTTGAACCACCCCTTGGAAAATTTTGAAACGAATCCATCCACTATAAATGCTCTAGGCGAATGAGAATGAAAGTGCACAGACAGACGGGGTGAAAACTATATCCGTTCCTCGGTGGATAATACATAGATAGCTTAAAGAGAAATACAAAAAATGGTGTTTGTCCCACAGATTCTGTCCCAATGCTTTTGACAGCAATGTTGCCCACGAGACCTTCTACCAAATTTAAATTTTGTTAAAACTGATTGGTTCCTCCTGTCAGCTTTGTAATGTCTTCACTTTTACGTTGTGAATATTTCCACGGACATTCTTGTTTAAATGGTAAGTCATATAATTTGAAAATCCGGAACGTCAACAAACATTTGACAGTTGAGTGTGGAAGCTATTTTTTCATCCTAACTGAGAAATAAAAATAATAATAGGTAAAACAGTTTTTAAAAGATCGTATGACGGCTTTTTAAATTCGAAAATTTTCATGTTGGAAGAAAATTAAAAGCTTGATTTTTTTTCTGTTATCGTTTTTTTTATAGTGTTACAACAAAAAATTACAATCGAAATGACGACTCCACCGGAAAGTCTCCGAAAGTACGAAACGACTTACCTGCTGAAACGTACCTTAAGAACTGATAAGCGCGCATACACTGTTTCAGTCTAGTGTGTTTCTCGCTTTCGGCTTCAAGTATTTCTTCTCCAATTGCAAAGCAACGTCTCAGCACATTTTCTGGGATATTTCACAACAACGCGAAATAAAACTTGTTTACATCGCAACTTCTGTACTTCCTGGTGGAGCTAACTGCAACACTTGATAGGTCACGTTCTGATTCAGTATAACAGTCAGATTTTTGCAATGAAATATTCTCTATATAATTTGGTGGTTCAATCTATGAAGTATTTTAATGTTTTAAATAACAAATTCTACAGTAAATTCGCTGTCAAATATATCAGGTAAGAAAAGGTTATTTACTGTACCTCTTCCCTCATTCCAGTAATTATGGTTAGATAAATAAACCGTTTTAAAGGAGTAAGGAATAAACCAGTATTTTATTTATACATTTAATTGTAAAACAATTTGACTTTTTCTCAACCACTGTAATTTATATCATCTGCCTTCAAAAATAAAGGGTTGCCATGGCCTGGGTCCAATAACGTGGTTCAAATTTATGCTAAAACTCAACATTGTGACAAAGTTTGAGTTCAGGAAAGGAAATCTGAGCTCACAATGAGTCTAGATTCAAGCTCATTTTGAGTTAGGATGAAGGTGGATTAAGAACTAAGTGACGGTTAGCTCAGCTGGTTAGAGCGCTGTCCTGGTAATCCCAAGGTCCCGAGTTCGATTCCAGCTCGAAGTGGTAAGCACGGGATCGACGTTCGTTTGCCTTAGCTAAGCGAATCCAGTGAGTTAGATCAGCTATGACGGAATACAAATTTGACGCCCATTGAGGCCTTCTGCCATCCCTTCAAAAAAAGTAGACTGTGTTGCGAGAGCTAGCATGTATTTTTCTCAACAAAACTTCTTCAAACTATTTTATTTCCCTTATTTCAAATCATATAAGCACATATTTGCCCATTACAAAGTGGGACCTTCAAAAGCAATAAAATACAAAATTCCCTTCAAAGCAAAAATTTTCCTATTCTTGCGCCTTTACAAAAAAGGACCAACGAACAATTGTTGAAACCCAGTTTCTCTAACCACTTTGGGTGAGAACAAAAATCCAAAAAGAGGAAAAAACTACTTTTTAGTTTTTACTGAGGGGAGAAGTAGCCGGTCAACAGTGGTAAAACCACCTAGAATTTTTTTACTTCATTTATCGGATATCTGACATCTTTCAACAAAGGTAGACAGTAGATTCACTGATGTATATATGTTTGTTTTTTTTTAAGAAAAAGCACCAAGTGATCACATCCACTATATTTCTACAAATGTATAGGAAACGAAAATTTTAAAATTACCAAGGAAAGGGGTGTCTGCTTTGTTTTGGGCCTTTATTAATTTTTTTTTTAATCGGCACTCATCTTCGTTCTCCTATTTGCCTGATGGGTTTTGCTGCGATTTCTGTTGTCCTAGGAGGTGTAGCAATTTAGATTGCAGACTAAAAAGTGGGCTAAAACAACCTTGTATTATAGTTATGAACCGAAAGATTTGCACCTGTGATCAATTTTTGCATAAATTCGTATTATATTTAAAAATCTATAAAAAGGTATCAAACCACAGAAAATAACAAAATGCCGTTTGATATGTAGCAATATTCTTCGGGATTAGTCATCTTAAATTGTTATCTCGAACCCAAATCCTATGATCAACTGAGTCTGGAATGTTCAAACACCTGAACTCAAATTTTGTATTATACGTAAGTGAGTTTGATAATCTGATATCGGACTTGTTCTATGTTTGGGGCTAAATTACTGCGCGCATACAACTGATGCATGGTGGTCATTTCAGGGCGGAAAATTTAAAAAATAATGTTATTTTCATGAATTTTGACATTGCTGCAGGTGATTTTGTTCCGCTTAATTAGATACATCAATCAAATTTATTCCAGTTGATATTCCGAGGGGGCAGTGCATAAAATATGGTTTTTTTGTATTGAAAACTTTTGGGGTGTTATGTTATCGCCCATTTAATCACTTACGAGAGCCCCGCCAGAATCCACATTTCATCCGAAAATAAGTGACAAAGTACGACATTTCATCCCAATTTGTTTACAGATAAATTTTAACGCAAACTGCATAGCAACGCTACTGCGAAGTATAAATACATCTAATCACTACAAAGTAGCTAGCTCCAAGTCAGCTCTTCATTATTTATACTTGATATATTTCTTTATCAGAGCTACAACGCGTTACATTGTATTGCTCATAGGGGTCAACTTTAGTTGCTCTGAAGCACTTCGTCGGCACAGTAATCCATATTATGTTGGCATATATGTATAGTTCATGCATTATGTACCCTTTGTGCACCCAAGGCCACATTTTTGCCCAAGGCCACATTTATGCCTTGTGTTTCTTAAAATTATACATTAAAGGTAAAAAAAAAACAGGCATCGGCCAGCTGTCAAATGTTTTGTTTATCTTCCGGGTTTGTTCTACCCAGCATGCCATTCGACCGTAGTTATAAAATAGCTGACCTCTGTAGGGATCTGTCGATTCTGTATATACCCGTTTACACTGCAGGCCCATTGGAGATTACGTGAGAATAATATCAGTAAGAGGGAGCTACTTTTTGTAATATATATTTGCTCTGTATTTATACATAACACGTAGATCTCCTCAGAGGTCATTTGTTTTGTAACAACTCCTTATTGTTTCCGCATAAATTTACACATGCGCATGAGAGGAAAACAAAAGATGTCTGCCTGTGGTTATTGCTAGAATTTGTTCTTTTATGAAAATATCAAGATATGTACAGTCTTCAACAACACATTTTCTTTGAGGGCACTCCACAACACTTCATAAATCTGGGTATGTATCTTAATATACTGCAATGTCGCCACAGAGGTGCCTCAAAGCGAGCGTAGTTGACTTGCATATAGTTATATAACGAGGATTTGATGGCTTCTTGGAGCTACAAAGTAGCATCAAAGCGACACTTCTATTCGTTTAATAAGCCAAATCACACTTTGGGTGTTTCGAATAAAGTGGATAGTAATTTTGAATTTGGACTGCGAGGGAACTGGGTAAAAAATAGAAGAAATGATAGAAAAATATGGAAGAATTATCACAAAAACAGCTTATAAGCCAAATCACACTTTCGGTGTTTCAATTAAAATGCGCAAGAATTTTGACTGCGTGGGAACCGGGTAAAGAAATGAAAGAAATGATAGAAAAATATGGAAGAAATATAGCAAAAACAGCTCATACTCGGAACATAAAAGAAAATGAAACTGGAAACCATTAGTTAAAACTTTTAATAAGTTTTTAAAATATCAAACGGGTTGTTAAAAACCCGATTGCTCTTTGGTGCAAGAGAAATTTGACATTTAGGTGAAATCTCTCTATCATTTCTTTCATTTTTTTACCCGGTTATTTTATTCGAAACGCAAGAATTTTTGCGCATTTTTATTGGGAACGCCCAAAGTGTGATTTGGCTTATACTCAAAGCGTGATTTGGCTATTTAGCTTCGAGTCACCTCTTCCTTACACTTACTCGGTACAGCTCTCTGTCAGAGCAGCGACAATTGTCCCGCTTTGATCTGAGCATGAATCCTGCATATCAGTTCCTATAATCCGAATCACACTGGGTGTTTCGTATAAAATGCGCAAGAATTCCGATTGCAAGGTAAACTTCAGACTATTTGTTAAAACTTCAAAAACTTCAAAACTTTTAAATAGCAAAAACACGATTGCTCTTTGGTGCAAGAGAAATTTGACATTTAGGCGAAATCTCTCTCATTTTATCCATTTTTACCCGGTTAGTTTGTACTTGAAACACAGAATTTTTGCGCATTTTATTCGGAACACCAAAAATGTGATTAGCATTCATCCAGTTTTGTTCGGGAAACATCCTGTCCGGGCTATATCTCCGAACCTTTCGGTCGGGTGTTTTGGTATTTCACGCACGGATAGAGCACATTGAAGGTGTGCAGCATCGTATTTTTGTTTGGAATCATAAAAGGTACTCAAAATGACAGTATTTTGAAATTTGGTAAAACTTAGCGTTTATGTAATTTTGTCGGCAAATCGCTCGTATTATTTTGAAATTTTACACACGGATAAACACATGGAATGTTTGTCACGTCTGATTTTTTATTCTGATTTACGAGATAGTGACAAAATGAATGATTTTTTTTTGATTATTGAAAAATCGGATATAGCACATGTTGCAGGTGTGCCACGTCGCATTTTTCTTTTCAGGTTTATGTAAAATTTAAAAAAAATGTCAGTATTTTGAAATTGAAACGCGTTTTGATATAATTGTGTCTGCGAAATTGAACGTGTCTTCCAAGCTGTGTCTCCAAAACTAATTTTCCTATTTCTTCAAAATTTACACACGGATAAAACAGATATTGAAAATTGCCAAAATATATTTTTTAATATGTAAACTAAGCTTTGTCAAAATTTAAAAATGTAAAACTGTTAGAATTATGAAAACGTAATGAAAGTGGCAGTAGTATGGCACTTTGCGGACCGGATTTAGCACCGAGTTCATAGTTCATTAGCGTTATCCGGATGAACGTGTCTGATGCTCTAGTTCATATTTTTCTCATTTCTTTGCAGGTTAAAATATAATCTTGTTGGTTATTCATGTTTTTTATCATTTCTTTACAAGTTTATTCCAAACCAATACAATCGAAACGCCAAATGATTTCGGCATATTTCTAAGCAAGAATCCGCTTGTTAGTCCAGCCGACCATGTCTTATTCTGCACCTGGCAGTTAATTGAGACTAGGTAATATGGTTTAACACACACCCCCATTTTTAGCACAGCTGACTATCGTCGTTGGTTTATACTCATATCTTGTGCGGTATCCGTCGTCAGTTATGTATGTGTGTGTGCAAGCAATTTTCCCAAATGCTACTGTTCTACGGTTCTGGTCCGATTGCTTTGAAATTTGGCAATAATCTTTCCTCGACTCAGTTTTTTTTGTTCCCCTCAAGTTACATCGTTAGGCTTGTATTGGCCAAAAACGGCCAGAGGGCTCAAGTAGTTGGGCGTCGGACTAATAACCACTAGTTTGTGAGTTCATGCCGCGCTCAAGGCGAATTTTTTAACAGTCTTCCTTTATCAGTTTAATAGGTAATATGCATAATTATGCCTCCTATAGAAAAAGTGGCTTGCTTTGTCGCCTGCGAAGCAAGAGGTTATGAAGTTCAAGTCCCGCTCTAGGCGTACTTCTTCATTGTCTCCCTTCATTGGATTTACAGACCATATTTATAGTTCTGCCTCTCACAGAAGCATATAAAGAACATACTACATTAATGACTTTCTTTTCTTCTTTCTTTCCTTCCCTTCCTCCCTTCCTTGATCCGAGGTAAATAATTAGTAGAGTTGTAGTATTTTTGTTATCGGTTCGACAAAAACTGGTCACATATACGGATAGCTTTTAGAGAAACATAAAAAATACTGTTCGCCCCACAGATCTCCTACGATTAGTTTTTGATAGCAAATTTGCCCATGAGGCCTTCTACCAAATTTTAATTTTGTCTGAATAAAGTCTTTATTAATCCCTTCAAACTAACCATTGAGGAGGAAAAATATTTGGGGATTGGCCAATTGAATTTTTGTAATTTAGCATGAAACGGAACAAACTACGTATGACTTTGTAATTTTTGCCATTTAGCATGAAGTAGAACAGAACCATGCCATGCATTTATTAATAACTGGCCGGAACATTCAAAATCTTATCGGGAAATGCACTGCTGTCTTACTGTTATTGGGCAATGAGTGCGGAAGTTATTGTTGTCTTCTTCCAGTGACAGAATATAGCCCATCACCATTTGACAGTAAAATATGTGAAAAGTATGAAAGCTGGTTGGAATCATGCCCTGAACATTTTGGTATACTTGAAACCTGTATCTGAGAACTTTTTTATCTTATATTTTTTCCTAGTACCTGCTGTACATTCCGCTTTTTCGGATTACAGGCTGTCATGATCAGTGACAGAGTGTTAATAAGCCCTACAGACTTGGACAAGATGATGAATTGGTACGATTCCTTCCCCCCCCCCCCAAAAAAAAAACAAAATCAAAAGCACATTTCTCTGCGTTTTTGTAACAAGGTCGTGGCTGCTGGTAGCCTGTAGAGAACACACAGTCACCTGGAACAAGGCTACTGGAATTATTCAAATCACACTGGATAGTAACCAGGGAAACGATATGGAATAAATCAAACATTACTAGCTTTAACCAAAAAAAAAAAAACTTAAATGTATCCAAAGTTTCTTCATTAAAATATAATTATGGTCCATTAAAATGTGTTGTAAAAGTTTTGTCATTGAACAGATAGGGTTTTACGTACAAAATCAGCGTTTAAAAAGTGTCCTGATGGCCGGGATCCATAAATCGCTCTCCTAGTACAATAACCGGAATTAAGCTGTGAAAGTTGCTGAAAAGTTTTGGCGTTTCGATCGTATTAGGATGGTCTGAAGGATTAGAAAAATAATGTGAAAAACATAACAAATGAGTAAAATTCTGTTGTTAGTGTAAACATAGATAGGCTATGAAGAAGGAAAAATAACGTGTAAAATACGAAACCAAGACATGGTTTTGTGACACGTGCGTTATTTTAATATTACAGATATGGCGGAAACAGCGAATGAAATTGAATACCAGATAAAAATCTTGGAGGAACTAAATACCATTTTATCGTCCGAAGATGACGAATTTATCAAATTTGATGGTAAAGCTTATTAAATTAATTTATTAATGTTGATCCAAGTAATGGTTAGCGAGAAAGTGTTTAGTTTCCAGCATCTCCAGAGCTCCCCCCTCACCCCCAACATCAGAAAACACCTCTTTGACAATAAGCAATAAAAAAAAAACAGTTGGATGCTCGGCTGAGAAGTTAGTGGTCAGCCAAGAGACGTGTCCGAAGCAAAGCAAGGAGTTAAACATAACGCATTGAGAAGAAAATTAAATAATATTTCCATTGACAGAAACGAAAAAAATTGTGAAGGAAGTGAGTGACACATGGGCCAAGCAACAAGAAACTATAAAAGACTGTATAATAGGTATGTGTGGAATAAAAGGGGACGTTGATTTCTTTGTGTTCGTAGTGAAATAGTATAGATGAAAAGAGCTTTTCATTTGGTAGGATTCCTCAAATATATTTCATTTGCAGTTAATGTTATTTTTTATCTGTTTATATACACTTCTAAACCCTACAAAAAAAATTATAGCTGTACTAAAACAGCCCCTAATTAGACGCCGTCTTTTAGACATTGTATCATTTATTTATTTTTCTCTTAGAGCCCATGATGGATAGAACAGGCGATTGACTGTCTGTGGGTCTGTCTTTAGTTTTGGTGTTAACATTAGTCTCCGCATACGTTCTAACTCCTTGAGCGACGATCCCCAAAGATGTTAGTTGATTGTGTAGTTTATGACACTTCAATGTATTTTCTCTCTCTCTCTCATAGGGATGACTTCGCTCTGCGACAACGAAGAAGAAAAATTAAGAGAGTACTCAAGTGGCGAACAGTCTGATGAACTGCGAGAAAATAAAAATCTTTTGGTTGAGCAACAGAAACATCAAGAAACCATCAAGCACCAGGTTGTAGACATTTCCCGTTCAGACTACATTCTCAGCATGTTTTACAAGCTTGTAAGGATGTTGACGGTGTGGTATTCTGTAAATGATAGCTATGTGAAGCCAGTGGACTTGTCACTTGCTTTGTTTTGCAGACGGTTGCTCTTATGCTAAGATATATCCTTTTCAGGTCAAAGATTTGTTGAGTGAAAAAGAGCAGGGCGAGAATGAAAAGGAAAACTTGGAAAAGGAAAGAGAACGTGTTGAAAACAGCACCACAAGAATTCTCCCTACCAAAAGGTCTCTGCTTAATTATCTTTTGTAGAAATTTTACCTCTAAAGTAAAAAACCAGTAAGTTTCTTCTATTAAATTTGCACCATGGCGGTTCATTCTAACATCTATATAACGTAGGCTTAAACGAATAAACGATAACTTAAGCTTTTCTCGGATCTAAATTTTGCACTGCAGGAAACATGCTGTCTGACTACGTGTAATAGTTTTCCCTGAAGCAACATTTTCTAGACCTTGAAACAATCTCCGTTTTAAGCAGGCGGGCTAATCTGATCAGCTTTTTGATGGACCTTTAAAAGTTGGCCTTGGGCTATTTTCAAAGTGCTCAGATATTGTTGCTTTCAAAGTTTATGCGATCTTTTCCAGGTCCACCAAAAGATTTTAGTTGTCCGTTAAAACTGTCTAAATATTGTGACCTGACAATTTTCCGAACTCGCTTCTTGAAACTATAAGCACAGAAAAATGGTCGAATGAGAGAGCTTTGAGAACTATATTTCCGCTTAGATCTCGTTTTCTGCATTCCTCCCATTACGGCATTTTACCTGGTTAGTGGTGCTGACATTTACAATGCCAAAGGTTTTAGAAATCTCCAGGAACAATTCCATTCGAAGACTTTATTAAATTTCAAAGCAAATAAATTATTATTACTATACTCGATTTTTGTAACGCGCTTATTTGGAATATCCTCAAAGCGCTAACAATGATATAAAAACATTAAGCATAAATACCAATCGTTTAACTAAAAAGCAATGTAAAATCTAAATTTAGTAATACTTTATGACAACACATGGCGGTAGGTCTTAACAAACAGATGAGTTTTGAGTTTGCATTTGAAGATACTGAAATTAAAGAAGA
Source organism: Protula sp. h YS-2021 (assembly GCA_949752745.1). NCBI lineage: Eukaryota > Metazoa > Annelida > Polychaeta > Sabellida > Serpulidae > Protula > Protula sp. h YS-2021. The sequence goes on along the minus strand of OX457031.1, from coordinate 32,534,114 downwards.
TAGAACTGTTATTGCTGCTTTAGGTATGACGTGAGTTTGTACCACAATATTACGGGGATACGCTGGCAGTACGATTGTCCACCGGAGGAGGTCAAGGGGCGTATCCTTTCAGTCGCATTGTGTCTAATAATAAAAAAAAGAGTGATCTGTAGCCGGTTCGCTCTACCCGGTGTTCTGGATTAGTAGTTCACTACTACTTTTTGCAAAACTTGTTAGAGACAATTTCTTTATTTTTACGCTGTTTGGAGCCGGAGTTGCATAGTAACAAGTAACATAGAGTTATTTGCGCACTAAACATGAAACCATGATGTGCGAATTACAAAGGGAACACTGCTGGGACGAACCGTGTTCGTATTGGATTTGGGGGGCGGGGAGCGGGAATTTTACCCCTAGAAGAACAATTCACCGCAACAGCGCACCGAAATGTAATGCAGTGTTAATTTCAGTTCAATTCTCCTTTAAGAACGCTATATTCACAGTATTGAAATATTTTTAACTGTTGAAATGAGACTCATTGAAATATTTGCAACATACTTTAACTCATCTGTCAGTCATTTCCAGCAAGAGGAAGGTCGAAACTTTTGAACTGAACAAGCAACAGAATTCCCAATTTTTTATTGCTAATCATCTCTGGGACTTGATTGAAAGGACACACCAAAAATAACTGTAGAAAGACTGTGAAAATTAAGTGTGAGCTGACACCGTTTGTTTTCAAAAAGAAGCAAACAGAAGTTTAAAACCCATTCCGCAACTGAAAGCCATGTCCTGTTGCGAAATTCACGCCCAGTGTTCACACTGTTCATTTTAACCCGTTTAGTACTTTTATTATACGTTATATGTTGATGTTGAAGCCTTATTTGTTTGCAGACGAAATGCACATTATTTATGAAAGCAAATGCAAACAGCTAGAAAATAAAAGACGTGGCACTGATTGTATTTATTTGATGCATTGTTAAAAAAATAATAAGGGCATGATCTATTGCTGATGCTCTGCAACTCCAAAACAGCTGGCATCTGAGATTTCGCCGCAAATTCAACAAGAAGGATATTATTTCAATTCACTAGCAACCATTGTGAAATGTCTAGAATTCCAGTTCATGTATCTGGCAATGATAAACAGAGTACGAAAAAAACACCTGCACAACGGGGCAGTTTCTGCTGATTAGGAATGTTTGAACTGTGAATGTCTGCGCTTCAGTTCGATAACAATGTGATGTTCAATTTCAATGCTGTCTTCGATTTCTTCACTCGTGAGTTTAATTGGATGATTCTCCTCGCGTGTGACAACTATCACTTCTCGTTTCCGCGTTTCTAAAACGTTTGCTACTACAACCTGAAATCACAAATATCAGGATTTTATGCAGAAATGAATAACCATTGCTTCTGGTATGATATTTATATGTTACAGGGAATCTGTGTAATTAGGGATTTCATGAAATCCCTAGGGAATTCGCGTAATGAATAAGCTCATTGATCATAAAACTATTTTGAAAAATTATCCATTCAGGAAGGCTGTTTAGTGGCTCTTCAAAACTGTGTATCCCTTTTCACATCGAAAGGAATTGGAATTTATAACGTTACCATCCAAAATAACAGAATTTAGGATGAAATGTGACACAAGTTACATAGGATGAAAAGTATCGCTAAATTCAGGTACTGTAGTATCTCATGAATGATAGTTTAGCAATCGAGTGCTCTGAGTATATTAATTCAAAATCTACTATTAATTTCGGTAAAATACTACATTGCAAATATGAAAATTTTCAATAAAAACATCGAAATTGATTGAGCACGTTATTACACGAATCCACTAGGGATTTCATGAAATCCCTAATTTTACAGATTTCCTGTAACATTCCGTTCTTCCCCCAGTCTCTTCACTGTCCGTTTGGCACTGACATTTTTTTTATTTTCGTGTCTTTTCTGATGTATTTGAATATAACGTGGTAGTTAATTTTCGCGGAAACAATGCCAACCCATTCTTGTATTCAGCTCAACCTTACTTAAAATAAGAATTCTGAAGCAAATAAGAAACCACGTATTTTTGGTTGGCCATTCCAGAATAGATTGCCGACAAATCGAACGTCGCAGAAATCGAAAACCTTTTACCTTTCTTATACCAAAGAGTGATAAATAGTTTAGCACTTTAAAATTTCAAGTTTTTACCTTCCCGCTTGTAAAATAAATGATATACGGTTATTTTTTAAAATATAAGTGTTAGTTCAGTGTCAACTGCATTTTCAAAAGTGATCCATTTTTTCTTTTATTTTTTCACTAGTTTTTATTTCTGAGGCAAGAAAATGAATGGTTTATATAGTTTACATCATGAAATACGAAAACCTGCGATTTCTACGAGATTCGAATGTCGGTAGTCTGTTCCGGAATAGCCCAGCAAAAAATATTTGGCTTGCTATTCTTACTTTTGAATAATACGTTGTTTTGTATAAAACGTCTAAACTTTTTGTGAAAATATGCAAACACGTGTGAGGCTGCTGTGTTAAATGAGAATTTATGTTTTTTGGAGAAAGCTGCTATGCTGCTTGTTCACTTACTGCCTCCACTGCCTTGGATGATAGAGCCAATTTCAGTACTTTTCTGCATTCCGTGTAAATCTCTTTTATTTTTAAGTTTTGTACACCCGGCCACAAGCTTTGTTTTTTTTTTATACTAGGAATTTGTCAGACCATGGTAACCTCTTTTATGTGCGATTTTTTAAGCCTGGCCAAGCTGTAAGAAACAAGGACAATTTTTTCTTCATCTTACCTGGTGTTTGTATTTCTCCAGAGCCGCTCTTGCTTTTGGGACGAGAATGGAACTATCGGTTTCTAGCTGTAAGCAAAATATATTAGTTTAAACCATCCACTCATCATGTTCAATTCTATCAGAAGTTAACTCACGATTTCTGCAACAATCATTACCTTATAAAACTCTAAAAGACCTGCCCATCCTTCAAGACATAAACGACCCCTGTCTGCGAAACGATGTCTTTTTTTTTCCGCGAGTACTTTGTCTACTAATCCATACCATGTGCAGGTTAGTGTGTACTGCGTATACTGGGAGACAAAGCAAGTATACCTTGAATGATACTGTAAAGGCATCGGGCGCCCACTCGGCAACTAGAGGTTGCAGTACTTTCGGCACGAGGTGTAAAGTCAAATTCAATGGTCCATCCGACGACTGGATTTTATGTTCTGGCTGGATACGAAAAAGATTTGTTTAAAGTTGTAGTTTTCGCAAAGTATGCTCGACTGGTTTGAGAAAGTTTTGTTTAACACAAAACTTACCTTTCTTTGCTATTTAATACCCGACCGGTCGATTTCTTTTCAATTATATTTTTAGATTCAGCCAAGTCACCTTTTTTTTATGAATGAATCGTGACCCAGCTTGGGTCTGAGAAATAAGTTCATTATGGACAATTACGAAAACTGCTAATTCGACTTTGCCTATAATGAAAACTGTGGATCTTGTGTATAATTTTTGGAAGATTTTATTCAGAGATGTTGAAATCTATCTTGTTTCCGGTCACATTTATTTTTACCATGTCGTTATTAGGAATGAAGAAGTCGGAGACTGCGGCTGCGAGGTAGAAAATAACGTTTTTCTGACATACACTGAGCTCCTGTGTTATACCTGCAAAAACAAACATGAAATTGTAGTTATTTTCAAAACCGTCCGGATGCGAAAGGCATAGTTTAGCTCTTCTTTTCTTTCTAAATTTACGGCGGGGAACCACGCCCACCTCGAATGGGCCCTTACCTCTGCTTTTATATATTTTAAAAAATAAAACCTCTCACTGACGCAACAGAGTGGGAAAAATACACATTGTGTGTATTTAGAGGAAGTTCAACAGGTGAGATTTTAAACTGTGCAGTGGTGCACAATTAGCTTTCAATGGCTGTCGTGTTTCTGATGAGAGTGAAATGCAGTGAGGACAGTTTTAAGATTTCAGGGTGCGAAATCAAATCCTTATTTTACTTCGAAATTTGACCAGGCAATATTCTATTGTTCTTTTGTTTTCCTTTTTATTTACCCCTTAACAAATGCAGGTAGTCGTGTAATGTAGTGAATTCTATTTGTAGTAATATGCCTTGTGACTTCACGCTTTGGTATTCTTTGTATATCTTCTTCACGTTCTGCAGATCACTAGATTTAACTGAAAGAATCACTGAAGTTTAACACTATTCAAAGCCTTTTTGGGGAACATTCTGGGAAGAAATTGGAAGATACTTCAATAGAAACAATTATTAATCTGCACATGTCAATATCAAAGGTCATGCATTATCCAAATAATCGACAAAAAATTATATCAGCAGGGAAAAATAACAGAAGTGTCAAAGTAAAAAAAAAATCTGCGTGATGCGGTCTTGCAAACAACCGAATGTACAAGAGTACTTCAGCTGCTTTTCGCCTCTTACACAAAGATTTAAAGAATGATACTTTAATGATTTAAAGAATGTGGAGAAAAACTGACCTTTTAATGATTCCGAATCATCAGCTATTTCCAGTAAATCTAAGAAATTGATATTAGTGAAATGTCGTTTAAAGGGCTCTAGTGAACCCTTCCGATGCAGAAACAAAACTGCGTAGTCATTCCGCAAAAAGTGCCTAAAAAGTAATATCTTGTGTTGCGGCATACCTATACCTGATGAACAAGTAATACTTTTTTGTTCGACATCTTTTTTTCTTTTCGTTCTCAATATGAGGGAAAAAAATCACAGGAAAGTAACAGATTTGCCTATTATTATTTTATTTTTCATTTATACAGTTTTTTTTTTTTTTTTTTTTTTTGGAACACAAAACACCACTTACTCCGCTGATGAAGCGCCCCTGGTCCCTAAACTGAAATTGTCGATGTATCGCACCGTTTTGCTTTCCAGTGGGACTGTTGTGCCACCACTCTGTTATATAGATTGAGAGACAGGTTTTAGATATTGTTCGAATAAACATAAGCTGTGGAAAAAGCGAACTCTACGCGAAGAATAAAAAATAAGTAATTATGCAATGTTGGCGGACGGAGGCCCCCAGCCAAAAAACAAAAAAACTAGGGGCCATTTTCAGAATTTGGGGGCCATGGCTGCCATGGCCCGGCCAAAATAATCCCTTCTCAAAATCAACACTGTTTTTAATGCAAAAAGGAGGCAAGTCGACTTGTCCCCTTTATGCTCCAAAAATTTTACTCGTAGATTTTTAATGCACAAAGAGGCAAGTGGACTTGTCTCCTTTTTGCACTGAAAATGTTACTCATATTGGTTAAGATTTTAATGCAAAAGGAGACAAATCGCCTTGTCCCCTTCTTGCACTAAAAATGTTACTCATAATAGGTTTTTAATGCAAAAAGAGGCAAGTTGAGTTGTCCCCTTTAGGCACTAAAAATGCTATTCATATTGTTCAGATTGTTAATGCTAAAAGGAGACAAGTCGATTTGTCCCCTTTTTAGAATTAACAATGTTGGTCATTATGACTAGTCTTAAACATTTTATTGCAAAAAGGGCACAAGTTGATTTGCCTCCTTTTCGTTATATTTTGGACACGATATTATTCAGTCTCTTTAATAGCCAACATGTGAATATCTTTCTGGGAATAGAGAATCTTGTTGATTTTTTTCAGTTTTTTTTCTATCATTTCTTCATCGTAATTGAATTCAGTCGAAACACAAAAACTTTTGGGCAAAAGTTTAAGTACGAATCCGCTTATTGCAGCGATAGGCCTCAGACCACAATTACAAGGAGTAAAACAAAAAGCAGTGCCGTGGTAATTGTATTATTATGTAACACATGCGTAATCAATAATAGTTACTGATGTAAAGTAATCATAATAGACCGGATTGTTCGAAGAAACAACTGCTGTGAAATATATGGTTTATGGGTAACAATTTTTTAAAATTCGGCTAAATTCAAGTGTAAATCGGCCAAAACTTGGGACTCCCACGATTGCTATTTCCAATCAGCATAGCAAAAAATTCGATCGAAAGACCCATTTTTCTAATTATTTCTGTTCTTTTAAAGGTCCAGTATATATTGTGGTTGTTTTTTGATCGTACAAGATTGTGAGGAGGGCCAGATTTCAAAATGTTATACAGAAAGTCTATGTAAAATTAACTACGGTCCATGGCCCGAGTGTCTGGGCGATAATGGAAGATCAAAAAAATTCGGATATCGTCCTTCAAATACATACACTGATGAAGGCTATATCATGATTCCGTTCCTTGCAAAATAAAATAAACTGTTTAACGGAATGAATACATTGTGAATAATTGAGCGGGCTTGATGTACTGGCGTAAAAATCATCAACCGAGTTCGCCATGACTAAGTTTGCCACGGTCTGATTGCGGTGGATCACTGTTATAAAAAAGCTGATCTCTGAACAGTTCTATCTGGTATGTATAAACACAGAGCGGATGGATATTTCTATCTATCTAGCCGTACTGTGCATCCCTCAGTGTTTAGTATTCTCGCACATTGGTGAACAAGGTGAATCTGAGTGCCCAAGTCACTATAATCTATATTTTAGTGGCTTTTTAAAAGTTATTCCTTTATGAGTACTATTTGGCGCGGAATTCCCAGTGGGATTGCGGAATAAAAAGGTGTTTTACACAACAGACCGACATTCTGAGACCATTGTTTAGGTTTTTTTTTATTCTGAATGTCTTGAGACATTCTGAAACGTCTTAGGAACTCTTAGAACTTTTTTAAAGTTTACACATAGTTTGGTACGATTTTATACCAATTGAAACATTACTAATTTGAATAGGATTTTCGCCGAAGGAGATCCTCTCCGCAATGTAAAAGATATGTTTTCTACTTGTGTCAAAACAATGGGGATAGAACCTGAAGGGACGAATATCTCTGAAGGGAGAGTCTCCGGGGTCCGCTTCTGATAATTGACTGCCTGAGCTAACAGTTGTATGTTGCAGTTTATGGAAATGTTGGCTAAAAACTATTTTCTTATTAAGATCTTAATTAAGTGAGGTATATGATCTTCCTGCCTTGACATTGTTATTGAAGCTATTGGACTTTAGTACCCAGGTGGCTGATTTGGCGATTCGCTATAAATTGGCCAAAATATTGGCGATTTGAAATCTTGGTTATCGGTTATAATTATATGTCATAAATCCTAACATCAGTATTCGCGAGATGGGATGTTGTTCTTGTTAATGATAAAACCTTCAGAATATCAGTATCGCAAATCTACCATCAAAGCTCTGATGTGAGCACACTGTGGGTTCAGTGATTACAGTGATAGATTTTTCTGTGACGCCATATACATGGAGATTTTATTTTTTGACGATTTTGTTGTATGAGACTGCCTGTTGTTAAAAACTGATACTGTTTTGAATGAGACAGTAACACGAATTCTACAATTACTAGAATGTTAGGGATGTGCATACTTTCTTTATCATGTAATTCCTCCAAAATCTGAAAAAGAAAGTTGGAGTGTTCTGCTCCTTTGCCAATAATATCGAGCATCATGACGAATTTTATCACAATCATAATCACTCTTTTGTTTAGGAATGTTTTTAATATTTTTCAAAAAGTTGCAGGTGCATTTTATCAAATTATGTAAGCTCTTGCAAGACTTGTTATATCAGATCAAATAAAATTGAACTTGCCTTGGTTAAGAAACAAACTCCATCGTGGGAAGAAAATTCGGTTAATCTCTTTATGCTTTTGGGATTCAGCACAAAAATCTACTTCTATGGTGCCTCTTCAAAACTCTCTGTATATAAGGCAGGGATTTTGCAGATTTATAGCTTTAAAACAATTGCTTCGGTTATTTGGCGATATAGAGATAAACATTATTTCATGCAGTGACCAACCAAGCCCTGTGTACCACCCCGCAGTATAAAATCTATGCACACAGCCAGTCTTACACTTAGCTATTAAAAAGTTTGACAAGGTCAAGGCTAGATCGTAACGAGTTTTTTGCGAGTTCATTTCTTTTACGGTAGTTTTATACGTTATCATTGACATTTGCCTGTTGTAAATTTATTTGGTGTGGGTTCTATGGAATTACTTATTTCTTTTGATTCCGTTGTCAATACCACGTAACAAGAGAAACGCTGTCTTTCGTACTTGTAAGCGGATTTAGCTCCGAGTCTGCTCTTCTTTACACTTACAAGGCCCAAACCGTAGAATGAAACGGAGGGTAGAATGAGACATTTGACACAGATAGGCTGAAACCTGCTTTACACATTTTACTATTGGATATCCTTAGATCCACATACTTGGGAAAGTGCATCTCATAATATTGTAACATAAAATTGAAAGTATTATTTGTTGTAGTCCTAGATGACTCTTGCGGTCTTCCTATGACAGCAAGAGTCATAGTTCCTATAATAGGAAATGCCATTGATGTCAATTTTCAAATTTCGGCGCAGGACTTGGGTCTACGGCGTTATCTTAGAAAGGTGCAACACATATATGGCCCTATTATAAATTATGGCGCACTAGTTTAATGGTCAGATAAGAATTTTTTACTGAGAAAAATGTGTGTTTTCTTGAGATCAGGATATCGAATCCCTCAATATCGCCCACAACAACAGTGATTCCACAGTTGCAAAACCACGCTTTACTCTAGTTTGGGAGTTTCGTTGAGGTCGAAGATAATGCGCCAGGGTACTTCTCAGTGTGCTTTTAAAGGAAAAGCCTGCCATTTCGAACCTCGGTGTCCTTGAACGTGTGCCGAAAGATCCAGACCCTCGAAAATTGAGATCAATGGCCATTTCCATTGAAGGAACTGTGACCCTTTCTGTCCTAGGAAGATAGAAAGGGTTCGCTGGGACTATATTTGTTGTTCAAGAGAGAAGTTAATAAAACCAGCTACATTGATCAGCTGTTTATGACCGCGTTTTATTAGACGTATCTGAAAAATAATAAATCCAAATAATTTTTCGAAATTGTCCCTATAAAGCACTTCAGATAATGTTTCGAGAATAAAAATGGCTGCCGGGAGCTTTGGTGCTTTTCTCTCTAGTAGATAGTAATCCACATTGCGAATTGCTATTTTGTCAATAGTTGTATTTCTATTAGCTTTAATGTAAGTTGTCGTATGTCAGTTCCGAATCGACGTAAGTTAAGCGAAACTGTCACTTTTGGGCGATAATGGCGCATTGGTGCGCCGAAAAGGATTATGGGAAGATTATCTGAATGTAAAGCACGATACACTCGAAAATATTTCGGGACATTATCGAAAAACCAAGAAACATTTTCTGATTTCCGAAACATTTTCAAGACATTATCCTTGCCCAATAAAACGCAGGCTATTTGTTGATGTCGCCATCTTGGTTCTGGGATATCTGTTGTAACGCTGTTTGTGATTGGTTCATGTTGAGGCCGGCATTTTATGTCCCAAACTTGCCTATTGTTTACATTAGAAACACAATTTATACTTTTGTGTATTTTAATGTCCGTATCCTGGGAAGTTGCTGTGTTTTGTATTAGCAATGTTTGGTTAGATCTCTTCTGTCGGTGGTATATATTTGTTCACGTGTAAGTTGAGGGCTATTTCCCTAAAATCATTCAAAACCCATAATTTTGTCCCAATTACTGTCTCGTCCTTGTACTCAGCCTTGTCCTGTCTTGTTTCGGTAAAGTGAACATCCGAGGACATTGGCCCATCGCGCAGCGCAATCTATATATCTAAAAAATTTCTAATAAGAGAGATGACGTTCTCAACCGGCTGGGATGCACCTAGGGCACGATTTATGAGGTCCGTACGTGGTACCAGTAACTAGGACCGTTCGCCACTTTTCAATGGTTTTTGGGTAATAACTTTAGTGTTTTAGACGCGATCCGGATATGCTTTTGCATGTAGCAAATACATGTTATGCGCGAAGTAAAATGTCATGATTAACGAAAATGCCAGGCCGATGTATTTTTTTCGGGCAGGATTTTCGAGCTGTAACTTGCCACTTTATTCTATCATCCCGAAATATAACTTTTAAGTGAAAACTGTAAGACTATCAATTCTCTTTGTTGTTGTTTTCGGGAGGTGGCGACGCTACAGGCACAGGCGGGTTCAGTCTAGGTTACTGGTAGCTCCGGGTTAGTCCCAGCGGACCCTTTCTGTCTTCACAGGACAGAAAGGATTACAGCCATTGATCACAACTTTCGAGGCTCTGCATCTTTCGGACTATCGTGGCTCAGCGGACCTTTTCTATCTTCCTAGGAGAGAAAGGCTAACAGTACCTCTATTGGAAATGACCATTGATCTGTTTTTCTTAGTACAATATTGTTATTTGACCATAAAAATTGTGCGCCGTAATTTATAATTGGGCCATTTATGTGATGCACTCTTTCTAAAATAACGCCAGTGCCATAAACGTGCGCCGAGATTAACAAAATTGACATCAGGGACAAATTCTATTATAGGAACTATACGAACTATGTGCTGTCATGCGAAAACCGCAAGAGTCATCTAGGATTGCGGACTAACAGGCCTTTACTTAAAAAGCACACCGATAAGTATCCTGGCGCATGATTTTCGACCACAGCGAAAGTACCCAACTTGATTTAAGAGCGCTTTCGCAATTGTAGAATCATTGTTGTTGTGGATGATAATGGGGGATCCTATATCCTGATCTCAAGAACATCTATTTTTTCTCAGTGCAAAATTGTTATTTGACCGTGAACATTGTGCGCCGTAATTTATAATCGGGCCATTTGTGTGATGCACTCTTAGTAAAATAACGCCATTGGCCCGGCTTGTGCGCCGAGATCAGCAAAACTGACATCAATGACAAATTCTGTTATAGGAACTATGACTCTCGCTGTCAGAGGAAGAGGATGAGTCCTGTAAGACTAGCTCCGGGTCAGCTGTGCCTTAAGTAATATGGTATATCTCTCTGTCAGAGCATCGAAGCTTTCATTGTTGAATAGGAGTCAACTTCATATGTTCTGAGCACGAATCTTGCATACCAGTCCCAATTATTCAAATATTTACAGAAAGTTCATGCAAACTATACCCTTTTTGTAAAACAGGCGCAGTTTTCATGGGCTGTGCATCTTTTATTTCTTCATTAAAATGCAGAAAAGTTAACTTCCGCACTCACTTGTCAAATGTTTGTTTACATTACGGCCTTGTCATCTGAACAAAGTCAGGTGACAAGAAATTTAAATAAAAGATTATAGATTTTCTGTAAAATGTATAGTCAGATAGTTGATAGGTGCAGAATAAGATATAATTTTTTTTTGTACACCCACGATATTAAACTTTTAATCTCTTCGTATTTATTTTGAAATATAAATTTAAAAGTTTTGTTTGGATGTTAATTGCAGAAATTATTATTGCTTTTATACGCAATAAACTATTCTTGCTATATACAAACAGGAGTCAATTATTGCAAGAGATTTATGATTATTTCCGTGTTATTTTCTTTCAAAGAAAGTGTTACACAGAAGTTGTATATCATTACCACTGTGCTTTGAGGGCCTTTAGCAAATGCCAATAAAGACTTGTGGGTCGTAGAGTCTCACACAAATTCACCACAGAGATGCCTTTAAACGAGTACAGTTGACTTACATATCGTTGTATAGCGAGAAATTCAAGTGTTACATTGAAACCCTGCAGCGTACCGCTTCTTGGAGCTGGAGCCGATCCAGAGTTTGTTTTGTAATGCTTTTCGGTTGTTTGATCTATTTGAACTGCATTTTGATTATGCTGTAGCCCTTTCCCTACAAGTGCACTCCCGTTGGAGGAAGCAGGGCAAGTTGGGCACAGGGGAAGTTGATTCACCCTTCTAGCAACGCATCTGTTATTATTAGGATGCAATGTCACCATATGGCGGGTGAAGTTTAATGTGGTCATCTTTTTGTTAAAAACTTTGAACGACATGTTTTCTGTAGTAGTACGAGTCAACTTCATTTTTCATCTCCAAAATTAAACTGCCGGAAACTGCAATCCTACCACCTTCTAGTACACTTTATTGTAATCACCGATGGTATGAGGTTTCATGTATGAGGGTTAATGTTTTTGGTACAAATGAATAGTATTTATTTCTTCCTTTTGCTTCTCTGTTTTTCACCAATTTCTCTAATGCCGATGCCTATGTGGTTAGTTGATCGTCCTCCTACAGTCTAAGCTAGGACACCAATCAAATAATCCGAACATGTGAGACTAGTGGTACATCTCGAGTTTGCCAATTTACCACCTGAAATTAAAGAGCTACCCCCAACCCCTACTATGTAAATTGCGGGCACCAAATAACAGTACACAAATGTGACGAATGTAATTTGGTTTGCCGCGATATAAAACGCATCTTTTATGCACTCCTTGTTTTTGCGCAATCTTGAGCAAAATAAAAAGTATATCAACACGGCCCTGCTTCCTATGAATTGGCATTTGAACTGGGCATTTTTGTCGGCATGCTCAGTTGTGCCTATACAACACACTTAAGGAACAAAACTTTCAATCAATCGTGCGTGAAATGCTTTACTGTATTTCCATTTCCATTGTCCAGTCCGTTGTAGTCAACTTTTTTGTGTTCCGACTCTTGAATTCGACGTCCGTGCAAAAGCGATTTTTGGGTTACAAGGTCTTATTGGGAGAGAAGGGTGGATGCGTCGGTAAATATTTGCACAAGATTGTGGGGCAAACTGGTTCCGTAAAATGAGTGATGGACAGAGGAATGAGCGAGGTTGGGTGGTTTGTGTTGTAATAATCAAATCTGGAGACCATCAAACTGCTGAGGCAGTTTGGGGGGAGGGGGGTTGGGTATGTCCCACATACCAAAGTATTCCCCAACCGTTAGGAACTCATCAAGGGTGGCTGTGGACAGTCAACACAAAAGGGTGTTGGCCAGCGATGTGGATGGAGTTGACGAGATAATCTGGTGTGATGCTGATTTCGTCCTAGCTGTCAACGAGCTGGGGTTTATCAAGTGTTGTCATGTTGTGGTGCCAACCCCTGGCGGGATCATCGACCCGGCTGAGAGGTTCGAGAAACTGAAAGTCGCTGTACAATATGCGCTTTTTTTTTGCAAAACAGGCACAATATTTTATGGACAGTATATTAACATGTCAGTTGCCAGCATTCTGGCAACGGGCATGTTAATATTCTGGCATCTGGCTTGTTGTCTTAGACGAAAGCAAATCTATAAGAATAGTTGTTTTAGACTTTTCCAAAGACTTTTCGATCGATCCGATCACAACGTACTAATGCAAAATCTTGTGGCGTTTGCTGAATCTCAGTCGACAACAAACTGGTAAGATCACTCCTAACCAACACGTACACAATCGGTCAGAATAAAACGAACTCTTTTATCGGAAACCACTCTAAATGGTGCAGCATCTCAAGGAATATGACGGAGAATGGATGCGTTTCTAGCTTTGATAGATAATTAAAAAACAAGACGCATAAAATAACTATTTCAACAGCAAAAAAAAACTCTACCAAGCCTTCAGCCTGTAAAAAGTTACAGTCAAAGCTACTAGGGCTACACATACAGAGCATTTTGAAATGGTTATCCCATGTCATCCCATGTTTAAAAAATATATTTTTAAAAACAACTAAATAAAGCAAAGGCCAATTACAACGACATGATAGTATTCTATAAAGGTACTGTCCGACAACATATGCAGTACTGATGCCACGTTTGGGCTAAAAGCATCGACCAATCGCAAAATGATTTCATACAAAAAATGCGAAAACGAACCATTCGGATTTTCAAATTACAGCTACGATCAATCTGTCCAGACGTCAAAGCTAATGAAACTGGTGGAGAGGAGAGAACATGTACAAATCCTATTTTAAAACCACTCAAATTCTTTGCAAAATGTTGGGTCGTGTTTATACTGATAAAGTCTATGATTTTTGTGTGATTTCACGAGTTAAAATGCTACTTCAATAAGGTAGATAAATTATTCTGGTTACATTACAAAGGTCTACTTGAAATCCAACAATCGTCTGCCTCTTTGTTCAGCATTTGGCTTGCGACATATATTTGCAGGTTATGATATAAAGTTTGTTGCTTTGATATCTTGCGTTAGTATTCGTTGTGATTTTTGTCTTGGACACGGTACTTAGAATTATACCTGATTTGCAAGTTTTGGGACAACATCAGTATTTGTTTATATTGTGACAAATCCTACTTTGGCTGGACCTGAGATTCGGCAGTGCGGCCCCAGCCAGCAAGTTCTTTAGGTTTTTCGGGTTGCGGAATGCTCTAGGAATATTGATGGATTCGAAATTTCGCATTCCGGGGTTTGGTTAAATAGGGCATATATTTTCATCTAGATTCTCTAAAATATTGAATCCCGGGTTGTACGGAGTTATAAGAAAGATACTTTATTATTTGCTTTCTGTGTTTCAGTTCTTTGCGTTGAAGAAAGAAATTTTTCCATTTTCTTGGAATCGAACGAGATGGGAGGATAAAAATGTTATAAGCTGTGACAGAGTTTTTAATTTCTTGTCATTTCTGACCTATCAGTTAAATAGGACTGTTTGTTTTTGTTGCAGACAACCGGTGACCTGGGCTGTCTTGTAATCCCATAAGGATCAAGAATGTTGAGAACTAATGTACGGTCGTTCTTTAGGTAAGAAAGTTGCATTTACCGACGAGAACAAAAATGAAACCGGTGCTTGAAGACGACAAATGCATTAAACTAATATTACGATAGTAATTTCAATTCTGGAGCTCTGAGTAAAATGTAAACGGTTTACAGATAAAAGTTCACACTGGCTCTCAGCCCAAATAAATGCCAGAGTCTATAATTTGAGCAACAAGATTTATTCTTCAAGCACAGCGAAAAATGTTGTTAAAATGTCATTAATCTAGTAGATTTTACTTGAAATTCCATGGGTATATTTAGCACCTGTATGACTAAATAATGCTCCTTGTGATGGTCACAAAAAGAAACGACCTAGCCAACCGGAATAACATACACTACTATATTTTAGGCTTTCTTTCAACCTACTTTCAATATTTGCAATTTGGTGGATGGACATAAAAGTATACAAAGTCATTTTTCCCGCATTTGTTGCAATAACAAGTTTAAGCTGTATAAACATTATTACACGTATTTTTCAATTGCTTAAATTGCAGAAATAAATGCATATCAAGTATAAACTGTGGCAAAATGTACATTTTAATGCACCTCAGCTACAACATAGCGACATGGTTTTGGTGATAATATTTAAACCGTGTATTGCATTTTTTTTCTGATCTTGAAATATCTTTTCCCAGTTTTTAATATATGTATATATATATATATATATATCCCATGAACACATTCAAATAAAACTAATACATTTGTTTCGGTATAAGCTGTACCTTTGTAACACAGTTATACGTAACTGTAGTTTATTGAATTTGAATTACGAAGTACTGCGATGTCGAGTGCAAATGTTATCAACATTGCTCAACCAAAAGAATAAAAGTATTTTTCTCAACTAATAGTTATTTTTAAAAGGGTAAAATAAACCTGATTTCCAGTTGTTGGTTGCTCGAGCTGGTTATTTTCTTCTCAAGTCGGAGCAGGTTGGGATCAAGATTATGGGGAATCATCGAGTGTATTATTTGTTTTATGCTGTTAAACTTTGATTTCAGCCCGAGACAGGAATTTTAAGACGGTAACTCCCTCTCTGCCTTGTTGCTTGATTTATGTCTTCCCTACCAGGGGAGATATATTGTGTCTGTATGTTCTGTGTGCGTGTGTATGTATGTACGTGTAAAATGTTAGTGTGCAAGATATATCGAGAACGAAAAGTCGGATCGACTTCAAACTTGATCTGCTTATTTCTTTGGTAGATCGGACGGGTCTGTCAACTTTTGATACGTATTACGTTTATTAGGGAAGGCGTATGACGTCATCTTGTGTGCGAGATTTCTTAGCCGCTGAACATGGGAAAAGGTTCAAACTTGGTGGCATTGTCGCTTGGTAGGTCCGAAAGATCCTTTCAAGCTTTGGTCTGCGTCCAACGAACGGCGTATGACGTCACCACGTAAAATATATCTATTATGTGAACAAGATCTTGTGTGCAAAATATCTCGCTAAGAGAAAGTCGTATTGAGGTAAAATTTTATGTGGGTATCCGTTGGGTCAGTCGGACGGTTCTGTCAACTTTTGACTGATGTTTCGAAATTAAGTAAGGCGTATCACGTCAGTACCTTAAAATCTTGCATGCAGAATTTTGCCAGCCGCTGAACATGGGAAAAATTGAAACTTGGCGGGTTATTTTTGCTTGCATGGTCCAAGATTCTATTAAATTTTGTCGCCAGTACAACGATTGAGTGCGACGTATGACGTCATCACGTAAAATGTGCATATAATTTGGACAAGATATTTTTTTTACAAAATATCTCGCTGAGGAAAAGTCGTATCGACTTGAGTTTTATGTAGGTATTCATTGCTTCAGTCAGAGGACTGTTTCCACTTTTGACACGTGCGGTGAAATTAATAAAAGGCATCATTACGCAAAAAATTATTTAATGTTAGGCAGAATATCTCGATAGCGGAAAGTCGGATCGACTTCAAACTTTGTAGTTATTCCTCAGATAAATCGCACGGTTTTGGTTAAACATTAAACTCGTACAGAAAATTAAGAAAGGTGCATGACGTCAACACCCTTCTTCCTATCTCCCCATTGTTCCTTTGTTAACTAAGCATAGTTGTTAACCACGCTGGGGATTTCAGCGTTTTCCAGAAGATTCCCTAGTGTTCCTGCATTCTTGCATTCTTTAGAATGCTTCAAAACAACAACAGCATTGCTATCGGTCTATTGCTATTTCTTATTGCCTGGAGTTGAGCTTTTTGTGCATTTCTCATCTACGGCTATTACGTAACATGCCGACCAGCCTCTGTGGCCTAGTGGTTAGAGTGTCCGCCTCTAGACTGGAAGATCGTGGGTTCAAACCCCGGTCGGGTCATACCTAAGACTTTAAAATTGGGATTCCTCCTTGCTACCCTGTGAGGCACTCCACATGTAAGGGTTAGAAGGAGGGCTGGAATGCCCCATTTCAGTATAATGTGGCAGGGGAATCCAGATATGACCATAGCAGTTGAAAGGGATCTAAAGAACAATACAATACGTCACATGCCACTCAGTCAGAGGTCAGTGTCAGTTGTGGTGCATGATGAAGTCGTTATCCACGAGGTCATGGAGTGTTATTGTCGTATTTATAGGTTTCAGCTAGTCTAGCTGTTGTTTTTTACGCCGCATACTTACCGGGGTAATTTGGTTGCCAAGCTGTTCCATATATGGTAGCTATTGTGTATCAATTAGCATCTTTTGCGGTACCTGAAAGCATTTTTCGCTTTTAAAGTGGATCATCTGATATCTTGTGTTATGAAAAGCAGCTCACCACTTTGGCACCGAAATACCTCCCCCCTTCTCCCACCCGGGTGCGTCATCTGATGCGTTATGAAGAATGCCTGTCTAGTGCTTTTTGGGAATGTACGAAGGCAAGATAGTATATTTTGGCTATAGCTACACATAAGGTACGGACTGTTACCGTTAGCTTGGGTTAAAGGGTTATGGTTGCGTTTACAGTCATACCTACATTAGACAGCTGTGGGGGGGGGGGGGGGGGCTGACGGTTAGCAAAAACAAAATGCAGATCACTTTCAAGACCAGATATAAAGATTAGAGGTGTGACGGTTCACCTCCGGCTCGGTTCGATTCGGTTCGGTTCGGTTAAAAAAAAAATCTTCGGTTCGGTTCGGTTTTTTTCGGTTCGGTTCAGCAAACCCAACCGGTAGTTTTCTTTTCAAATATATATATATATATGTATCCCATCGGACAAATCAACAAATATTTCACACACTGTTTTTTGGAACTTATCACGAATTCCATGGGTTTATTATGGCTACATGTGAGTCGGTCAGTCAATAACAATGTAAATTCTTGTGTGCGTAAACTTTGAGGTAATAAATATAAAACATTACCGTTATATGTTAGGTTTTGTATCTGTTCTAAGGTAAAAAGAAATATCGGATTAAGTGCAGGCATTTATAAATAAAGTAAACATGCATATATATATATATATATATATATATATATATATATATATATATATATATATATATATATATATATATAGACCAGGCAAAAAAAGTTTCTAGCCTCCTAATATTTTTGAAAAAAGAAAGGGTTTAAATTTTAAAATGATGTGTAATTTTTATACATTTCCAAATACCCCTGTATATGTGTGACATAATACTGTGTTTAGCAATATTTTTCAGCCATGCTCCAGTGAAGACAATTCGTTTTTGCAGAGCAGGGGTTTCTCTCGAAAATTGCACTATGGAAGGTTCAATGCTAAAGTATCTATTATTTCATGTGTACGTTTTGTGTGCTTGTGTGCTAAGATTGACCAATATGTTTAATCCGATTCGCCCTGTTGTGTTGAAAATCAGTGATAATGGGAGATTATCAAATCTTGATCGGGCCGGCGCCATCGGGCTACTGGAGGCGGGCTGAAGGAGTACACCAAATGGACTGGCCGTTTTGCTCACCCAACTTGAATCCCATGGAGCACGTGTGAGATTACTTAGGAAGAACGCTACATCGCCGAGTAACGGCGGAGAAAATCTCAGCGACATTAGGAAGTATCTTTTGGAAGAATGGGACAGAATGCCAGAACAGTACGTTAGAAAACTCATGCATAGCACTGTGCAGACTGCATAGCAAATAGAGGTGGCCACACCCATTACTGAACAGAGATTTCCAAAGTGCAATTTTTGAAAATGACCCCTGCTGTAGAAAGTAAGAGTGACGGAATTTTTGTGAGAACATATCAGTTATAAGTTTCAACTCAGCTTAGGATAAGTGATGCTGGAAGCAGACAAGAGCAGTCATTACCTCGTAACTAGACTACATTTTGAAATATTCACAAATCTGTAAGTGGCTAGAAACTTTTTTTGCCGGGTTTATATACTAAAACTAAACTATACCAAAAGAACTAAAATAACATTACCAAATTAATGCATTATCACGTTATAAATAGTAAAAAACAAAAAACCGAACCGAAACCGTGATTGGGCTTTTCGGTTTTCGGTTCGAACCGAACCGAAGCCTTTTCTCGGTTCTCGGTTTTCGGTACGAACCGTCACACCTCTAATAAAGATGTAAAGTAAGACCTATTTGTCCCAGGCTCGGGTAAAAAGACGTACGGTAAAACTTGCCTGTCCTTACCAACTTCCAGATCCGGCTGAAAATGTAACTAACAGTTAAACTACGTAGTTTACTGACCAACTTTAGACGTGGATAAAAAGGACCTACAGTAAACCCGTTTCAGCGACCACCTTCCAGACTCCAGACCAGGAAAATGTTTTTTTTTTTTTTTTTTTTTTTTTTTTTTTTTTAATTATGAATTTAGTCGGGGAAACATTTGTTTTTGTTTACAAAAACAAGACATTAAGTAGGTATCGATTGAAAGTGTGTAATATAAACCTGTACTGTTATGTTTTGTGTGCAGAGGCCCCTCAGGTTTCGAATTACGAGTGCAATATGTAAAAAAAATCATGGCACATTTATCAGATCATTTAAGAGTCATGATACAACTAGACTAACAAAAGCTACCACTTTCTTAGCCTTACGTAAACGATAAACATTTCACCGGAAACGACCTAAACTATAAACGCTCCCATGCAAAGTCCCAGGGCTTTCAAGTTTCTTCCCGGTTGTGGTTGGGTGGGTAGGGGGGTTGAGCGTGGCTTTTACAATTTTTTTTTGATAAGAGGACATACTTTTTTCTTTCCATTTAGGGAAGAAATGAGAGAAACTCACAAGGTTATAAAAAAACAATTTGGTGAAATATCTTGTTCCTTGAAGTGTTGAAAAGTTTTATACAAGACGAAAACGATTTGTTCTCTCGTACTCACGAATCCCGAACACTATAAATTGCTCGTAAAGGGTCTCATTGCACAAATCTGAGACTTAAATAACGGGATGTCAGTTTTATGCAGTTAATCATCCGCGAATGGACACTGGTTGTCATTCTACATCAAATTATGTTATACGACTCGCTTGTGAAAAATGCACTTTTGACGCCAAACATTGTTCGTGAACATTTGAGACTGGGTAAATTTCTAAACTTGTCGAGAAGAGGCGAACAAGTTTTATGAATTGTACAATAAAATTTCTTTTTAAAATTTTAAAATGGCGAAATTCATTAATTTTATTTGAAGTAGACCGACAATAAATCCGGATTTTGAGCATTCGTATTGTTAAAATCAAGTTAAAATCAGGATTTGAAGAAAAAACACTGAGGCAGCAAAAAGTTCTATTCATCAAACCTTTACATAAGTGTTATGGACTTCTTAAGTAACAGCCTGAAAACGATTGAACTCCTCTGCGATAAACTGATTTAAAAAAAGTAATTTAAAAAAAAATAGAAATTTACATATGGAAAATTGTGCTGTGTGCAAAATGCATCAAAAACATAACGGTGGCTTAAAATTACGCAATAAAAATCAACGACAAAAAGAATGAATGACTAATCAACGAACCAACAGCAACATAAATGTTTGTAAACCAAAGACATAAACACAAGATTTTTACTTTATTTATTTATTTTACTTTAAGCTTTTAATTGTTGATTTTTGACATTTAAAAGTAACCAATATAGAGCTCGGAAATATCCCCAGTTCCATTTGCGGTGAACATGTAATCTGGAAAAAAATTATAGCATCTGTAATATATCACAGCAGCGATTCGTCTAGGCTTGGAAATATATATTCTTCTGTACATAAATCGTGTCTGTTTTCGTTTTCGAATCCATAATCTTCTATATCTAAGCTTCTCAAGTCTGTGCCATAACTGTCAGGGATTTCTCCATATCTTGGTCTACTCACGTGATCTTTACACAACTCGTCACTATGGTTACCTTTTCTTTGATTGCAGTTTTCACTGTGTTGGAACCTGTTGTGTTGGTGACAGTTTTCATTTTCGCAGTGACTGCGCGCGCTGTGGTTCGCTGTAAGGGCACGATCATTGTATTGGTTTCCTCTTTGTGATTTCTTATCTCCATGGCAACGGTTGCTTAACTCTTTATAGCTGTTTTCTATGGCACATCGTCGTAGCGAATCTTCGTCATAATCTTCTCCTCGCTCAAGAAAGTGTAATCGGTTTAGCTAGAAATGAAATAAAGGGTACCTATATAAATTTATATTATGTGGTGTTGACGGTTACACATGGTCTGCACTTTCCCAAGACCATAATTATTTCCCTGGTAGATCTGTTATTTAAGGTTTTTGTTGTCGCATAAAGGGAAATGCATGTTTACTTAAAGCCCGTAGAACGGTTGGACCATTCATTGAATGAATACAAAAGAATTGCATTTATAAAATTGAAGACTTCGTTTATAAAATTCAATGATGTGCTTCACGAGTTCATCGTGAACATTTCACAGAGATGAGAACAGCCTTGTCAGTTAGGTTTGCACAAAAAAAGTCATTCTAAACAGAAGGCGTGAGGGTTAGAGTGTATTATGATACGAGCACTTGCAGTGCAGATGCTAATTACCTTATGATGACATAGTTATTTCTTTTGTGAAAACAGTTTACATGATATTCTTGTCAATTTACCGACCCTCTGACCCCAGTATATCCGTCTGAAAAAAAAAAATGCCTGCTATGATCATGGGCCAGGAAAAGCGGACATTTCAGCCGGTGGGGGTAGGGGTTAGCGATTCTAATTTTAATTTTATTTATTTATAAATGCGATACAAATAAACCTGTGTGTTTGCATCCATTTCTTCCGGCAAACGGCTTCGCACCGTTGGGCTCGAATATTCGTATGTTCCTATGGCAGCTGTGTTTATTTCATCGCTTAAATTGTCCTCGTATTGTGCGTGCTCAGGTGGTAACAGCTCGCCTGGAAAGAAAATGAACCCATATCATTTCAAATGAAAATTCAGGGGTGAAACTTAGGATTTTTTTGCCGTGGCCCGCCGGGCCACGAGCCTAAAAAACTTGGTGAACGAGCCAAAATCTGGTGGCCCGGATTATTTTTGCAAATAAAACGGTAAAACAAAATAAAATAGAATAAAAACTCTCAAAATACATTTCTGACACTAATATTCACTCATGTGACAATCTTAAAGTTTTCATTCAATGTTTTCCGCCAATCCAAGCGTAAGCCATGCTGCCGTCTCTTCACATTCGATGAATTCTGTGTCGACCGTTTTCGTGATTTCAAAGTCTCGAGCGCAGGGTTTTCTAGGGCGCATCCCACCCATGCTCCATAGGTTGATGGCGATAGTTGGATCAAATGTTGCTATCTCGCTCGATTCTATCTGAACCATTAGCAAATCGCTCAAATGCGAGTCAGTGAGGGTTGAACGCCAGTTGGTTTTCACTCGCTTCATTGTGCTAAATTATCCCTCTCTTTCAAATGTTTCGGGCCACGAGCCCCCAAATTCTGGTGGCCCGAGTCAAAATCTGGTGGCCACGGGCCACCAGGCCACCGTAATTTTCAACCCTGAAGATTTATTTTTTGTTAGACTTTCCAGATCGTTGTTTGCCCGCGGGAACGCGATTCCGCTCTCTTTCGATGCCGCATTTTAGAATGAAAATAATTTACAATAATTAAAAATAATCTTAGTAATTTATCAATGATTTTTAATGTGATTATTTTATATCCCCAGTAAAACTTTGTCAGTGTGTATGGCTTGTGGTTTGCTGGGGTATAGCTGTGACCTTTGCAGTAAGACTGAGGTTGGCAGTTGCAATGTGCCAGTTACGTAATGCTCCACATCAATTTTCTAATGCATAGCAAACAATGGAAGGGCATTTTTTTGGTTTTTCGAGAAAAGGATTTTACAAAAGGCAGATAACGCTGAAAGGAAATTGTTTTCTATATCGGCATCTTATTCCTTTGAATGGCAACGATAATTCGAAGCCAAAGCGGCCTAGAAACAACTATGCTGACAACAATACTTAATCAAACATTTATGATAAAAAGGGGACATTTTTTATATAAGAGGGGAAAATGCTTCTTCTCGTTTGTGCCAATTTTATAACCGAAAACACTGGGCAAATTTATCAGCAAATATATCGACAGAAGGGTTAAGGGATGAGAAAGGGTTTTCATTTTATAAAAAAAACTGTCAAAGTAACATACCGTCATTGGAGTGGCGCTCCATGGTGAGAACCAGTCTGGATCCAACCTCCTCGTGTTCGTCCATGCTTGACAATTCCTGATCAACGTCATCAGGCTCATCCAGGGTATCCTGGAATTGGTCTTACCCATTTTTAATCAGTTCGAGAAAATCATCGCGGAAAAGGGGGTTAGGGGGAGGGGCGCGGGGGTTAGTCACTTGATTTGTTGAAAATAAGGCAGAAATTACGAAGGTCTCCAGGCGTTTGTGTGTGGGGAGGGAAGGAAGGACTTCTGGGTGCTGGGAGTGTTGAGGTTAGGTAGTTTGCCACGGAGTTGTTATGTTTTTTGGAGGGGGTGGGGCGGCTGTTATTCCCGATTTGAGGGTATAAGCATAAATAGCTTCATAATAGAATTAAACTGAGATAGAAGGAACACCTGTGGGGTCGGCTAAAGTGTCCATTATTGACAGGTGCACCCCAATTAGAGATGATATGTGATATAACATACCGAGAAAAGGGTGCCGTTATTAGAGGTTGTTCCCTAACGAGAGATGTTGCTGATGGAGGTGTGTCAGAATACTGCTGACAGCGCCTGGGGTAGGGGGACGGGGGGTGGGGGGCGGGGGGGGGGCGGCAGACAGTTACCTGCATACTGTCGTTGTCTGGCACACAGCCGTTGCACCACTCATGTTTCATACATAGCCTCACGACGACGACGACGATGACAAGGGCGACGACGAAGGCGATGACGACAACGACGACGACGTTCATGGGCATCGGCTTCTCGGGACGGTAGTAGTCGTACGTGTCGTAAGCGTCCTCTTTGCTGTGATAACTGTGCAGGTTGTACAGTCCTTGGGACATTTGTCTTGGTTGTAATTATCCGTTTTGCAGGTGTGTGTTTTATTGTGGAATCCTTGTGACCCTAATGCTATTAAGTAATTCTAATGATACGTGTACTCGGTGCCAAGTCTGTTGTGTGGTTTGAGTTCATTTAATCCTTGTGGCGTTTATTTTGATAACACTCATATTGTTCAGATTGCATATGATTTTTTCCTGAGAAAATTCTTGCACTTTCTGCATATCTCTATGTAAGTTTTTATCCTCGAGACGCCTTTGACTCACATATATTCCTTATGTCACTTGTGTATTTGATGTGTTATTTATCCTCATCATAAGTCTGAGACATGTGACATATCCCATGGATTCACGCCACTGTCGTATACATGCCACTATGTAACTGTTTTTATCCTGCGCATTATGTGTATTTTGTGTATTTGGTTATTGCTGTTGCACCACAGCAGCGAGCCAGCAAGACAAGAAACGGATATCATTTTCCCGCTTAATGCGAAGGAAAAAATCTATAAACAGGTTCGTGTAGTTGTGCAAATTAACGGTTTCCAAATCCCACTCTCATAGGCGAAGGGTTGATGTTAACTGATAGTGAGGTAAGTGAAAAATCAACTGTGTCCATGGGCGTGCCTCGACTCAATCGAACAACCGACTTTGTGCATTGCAAAAAGTTCAAGTCGTTTTATCTTCCCGTTCTTTGTACTAATAAAACAGTTAATGTTACTAGAATCCGGTAATAAACGGATCCAAAACCATGCGGATTTCATGTGTGATGTGTTACGTAAGGGTTATATGCAAGCCACCATTGTTCATCTTCAAAAGGGCAGTTAATTGCAATTAGTCCACGGTCTACAGATATCCGTATACATACAGTTTTCATTTACAGCGATTCTAGTTGCAACACGCTTGAATGCTCTGCTCTCTTACAGTGATCTGTGAATCAGGTATAAACGTCTCGGTCTGTTCGATCAGAGATACGGCTTCCAAATACCACCAAAGAAAGCGGTGGGCGGACTGGCCCGCACCTCTGCTCAAGTTAATTTTATTTTAGCTCTTTTCCTTCTTTCGCATTAACCGCATGCTTTAGTGAATTTTATATATTATAATAATTGTCTTAATTTACCTGCCCAACTGAAAATAACCATTACTCAATGTAAGGACAAAAAAGCAGCGGCAATATATGTTCATTTGCAATTGTCCTTTGTATTATCTTAAATTACAGCACATTCTCGTACTCGATAAATGTAGGACATGTTGAATTAGGCTGGGCCTACTTCAAGTAATATTTTAAGAACTTTGCCTTGAACGCTCATCTCATTAACCGCACGAGACCTGGTGATTTATACAAATAAGGTAATAAACGCTACAAATAGGCTTAAATTTAATTATTTGCCGACACTCGTCTCAAATGCGCAAGACTCAGAACGTCATAGTAGCATAGTGTTGAGGTAAAGCTTTACGGGCAACCCACACTTTCTCTTCCTTTCTCATGTCGGCTGTCGACATATATCACTTTTTCTAAGGCAGACAGCCACATCAACAGTGTCTATGTAAGTCCCAAATGATAATGCAGTTATTTGTGATTCATTACTTGCTCGCACTTGTAAAGCATTTCTGTTGGCTGTATTATTGACATGTCATAATTTCTAGTTCTTGTTAACACTTGACAAGCCTTTGGCTTGCAAGAGTTATATGAATTTGTGCGAGCAAAATTCGTCCTTTTTTTTTTTCTTCTTGACACTTTTTCCGATTTTTTGTGTCTTCTTCTCCTCTGACACTATGGGCCCTACGACCATGAAACTTGGGACTTATGAAGAGCTTGATCTGAACATGTGCATGTCACTTTTTATTTTCGTCTTTGATTTCGTTTTCTTTGTTAAAACGCAATGTGAAAAGAGTGCATTTTTGGCAAGTAAATGCGTAGCATTTAACCCACATCACACACAGTTGCACAGTGAGCTTTGTGCGAGCTCTCACTGCGTAAATAGCTAACACGGCGTATGCTAGATCAGTCAATAAAACCTTAAGTCAACAGAAACCAAACACTACTCGGCTTATAAGACATATTCAAGCTGTGTTGTTTGCAATATATTATTCAAGAAATAACCCATTGAAGGAAGTATTTTTGCGTTTTAATTTTTGTCAAGTGTTTAACATTTCGCTAGCGAAGTGAGGTTCTAGTTTCAAATTGTCTCGTTCGTAGTGCACCAGACACCTGCTTATTGCTCCCCTTATCACCGTCCTAAACGTTGCCTGTTTCGTGGCGGACCTGGATTTTGTTGTGCCTCTATAACGGATGGGACTCACATGTTCAGCTGCTTGTATATTTATTTCGAGATGTTTTAAAATCTTTTCCTCTCAACGGCTGTTGTTCTGTAAAATAAAAAAAGTACAGCGTCCTAAATGGGTGGGTATACACATATTCTCGTGGTGAAAAGAAAGCTAAATGTGAAGTTCAAGTTGCTGTGCTATATCTACACAATAAGGCAGTCCTGCAGAATGCAGGTACATCTCTGGAAAATGCCTCTCTGATCAAGACCCACCCGGGTCATAGTGATCATAAGATATATACATATATAACTGTGAACATACACATCACCCTGTTCTAACCGGATGAGAATTATGTGGGATTTGCCGACCCCCCCCCCCCCCCCACCTCCCAACCCCGCCAAAAATACTAACATTAAATGAATAAAATATATGAATAAATAAAAGATGTGGGGCAAAATTTAAAAACCCCCTTTGTGTCGACTAATGGCTATAACCGTCATTGTATGAGCCGCAGCCAGTTTTACTTTCTCGCTTCGCTCCGGGATAGTTATGGCACTTGTTATTTTTATATCTGGATATCCAGTTTCTGTCGCATGGGAGGAGAAATCAAGCCGTGTCTAAGGAGTGAACTTTTTTCTCAACTCATAACGTGTTTGATTTCCCACGATGGTTTTGGATTTCACTGATTACTCTTGCGGAGAGTTAGTTTGACTAGTTGAAAGCCGATGATTTTAATGGCGCGGTGCTTGCACTGCAGTTCCTGCAGTGGCAGCATGATGTACCGTACTTACATATAGGATTATTCAATAAGAGCTTGCAATTTCGGGGCAAACAAGACACACCGACGCTATGCGATCACGTAGTGCTGTTATGAACGAAAGACTAGCCGCCAAGCAGTGTCTTCATAAAGTGGATGTTCAAAGCCCCGCTAATAGAGGTAGTCACGGCTGACTGGAGTGAGGCACAGCTGCTTTGAAGTAAGCACAGCTAACTTGAAGTGACCGATTAATTATCTGTTCTGTTCTCATACGAGCGTCGTAGCACTCCGGCTTCCTTCTACTCTGATTTCGAAGGTACAGAAAATTTAAGAAAAAAGTTCCGAGTGAATTGTCGATGGAATTTTGAGCCATTCTTGACACAAATAAAATGTAATAATAATAGACAAGAGCTTGCGTGACTTAAAGATACAGGTGCGTTATAACCATAAAACCCCAGGCTATTATTCTTTTGCACTGGCAACGAACCGCTGGCCAAAAGAGTCATATTTTACAAGCAGAATAAATGCGCATAAATCTACTATCAAGTCCACCTAATTGATATCAGCCCAAATGTATCATTTTATAAATTAGATGATGATGATGATGATGATGATGATGATGATGATGATGATGATGATGATGATGATGAGGATTCGCGTTGGCGGGGTTTTTGTCCATTTTTTGGGCATTTTTTTAGGAAATGACTCACTGTTTCGGAACTCGCCGAGTTTTTCTGGAACCAACTGAGTCACACTTTCCTTTTTTGACTCACTTTCCTGAGAACCCAGCGGGAACCCTGATGATGATAATGATGATAATGATGATGATGATGATCATGATCATGGCGTCTCTCGTCGATCACAACGAATGAGCGTCTCGTAAGCTCTCTGCATGAAGAGAACCCGATGCGTGACTTTCACTGCATTTGTGGAGTTGTTTTTCAATTCATGTCTAATTTCCATAGATTTGCGTTGTCCTGTTCGTTTATTTGATACACGAAGTACACATGCAGCGTATCCACACATCACATCTGTATTTTCATTAAAAAGGGCCGTAGAACAGCACTGGACTGATTTCATGGACTAATTACTTTTGGTGAACTTGACGTTGTTAAAAAGTCAGAGCACTGAAATCAAGGATAAACACCACTAAATTGAAAAAGCGAAAAATCTCAGAAATGCAACTGTTGGTGTGCACAGCTCACTGGCCGTTCTAGTTGTATCGATAATAAAGTTTTGCACGCTAAGTTAAAATTAAAATATATGTGGCAAATATTAATCTGTAAACTTTACACATTAATTATTTATTTAAATCTGCCACTGGGATTATTATATTTTAATTACTTTGTATGCTAAAGGGTGAAAACAGGCATATGGCTTTAAGGCTGTGCGGGGAAAAGCGGGGTCAAGCTATTCGAAAATAATTAATTTAGTAACTACGTCTTATCCACAATCCCTCTCCTGTCCAGATGCTCATGGCTCCAGAAATTGCTTAATAAAACAGTACGCTTCCTAAAAAAAAATTCAATAAAATCGCAATGATCTTGTCGTCATTCAAACAGGACAGCGACTAAATCGTGTTATATGACAATGACGTGAGCACATCCCGTGGGACGAATACATTGTCAAAATGAATCACCAAAAAAAAAAAAAAAACACACACACACACACACAAACACACAAACAAACAAAAAAACTTGCAAACATAAAAATATCTGTAACTGTATTTTGGCATATTTTTACAGCAATTTATATGCAAGAATCTGCTGCTTTAACGCTTTGACTTTGCATCACATTAAAATTACGAGCAACGGGGGATTTTCGTCAGTGTGACAGAAATGGCAGCTACACCCCCGCCCCCATCTCCCCGTGGTTATTAAACAAAAGTGGCTGTTTGTTTACTCACTCGTCGCAGATCCAGCTCGTTTCCCATCTATCTGCTGCTGATGTTAGCGCTTCTTAAATCTCCATTCGGCGATTTAATTTGTAATAAGTAACTTTAGAATGAAACAAAATCAAAACATAATGAAGACCATGTGCTACCTCTATCCAAAAAAATTAAAAGCAATTTCAAGCTCGCCAGAGAGCAATCATTCCTCGTCCATAAAGCAGAGCAGAATGCACCATAATTGAGAACGATTGATTTACTTTTCCAGACACTTTTTGGAGAGCTTTGGATGTTTCCTTAGCACTTTTTTTTTTTTTTGCATATGAATTTTAGAGCTAAATGCAGTTGCTCAATTGGCGGAATTTCCTTTTACGTATTAGCCCCCTCAGGCAGGACAGGGCTCATGTACTCTGACTGCATAGCCCACGACCTGATCTTCTGTTGCTGTGAATATTATGGATAAATCGAGCCACACCTTATGTTTTAGTGTTTTATTTTTGTGTGAATGGGTGAGTCGGGTTATCGGAATATGAGCCGTTTCGCATTGACTGGCTTCCACAAAATCGAGCATCTACTGAGTCATTGCGAGCGTCGGTTATTTTCGGCAGGTTTTTATCTTCTCTGGCTCGTAGTTTTGCAGACGATTTTTAGCACTGTGTATACTGCAACCTAATCTAGAGTATTTCCTGTTGACCGGAGTAGCAAAAATATATTGTCATTGCAATCAAAACGATCGTTTTGTCACATCTTTTCTAATTAATAATTAAGAACTCATGAAGGAGCAAGGCTGTGTTGTCAAAGTTGCCTCAAATTCTCATTACCCAGAAAGAGGAGTCACTGCTGAGTTTCTTGTAGTTTGTGCCTTTAATTCTTTGTCTTTTGCTGATTTAGTATGATGTTTCTTCCTGTCATTGCCAATTTACTCTCACATTTCTTCCATTATCTGTTGTCAGTGGCGACCTGATGACTGTTAAGCAGTTCCCGTTTTTTTCCTGTAATTGAGTGGGAGAGGGAGGAGGGGGGGGGAGGAGGGGGAGTAATTTAAATGTCAGTGAATAGAGGGCTGACGCTTCTTGTGTGTTAATCACCGAGGAACAACGAACCCCTCCCCCCCCCCCCCCCACCCTCCACCGGGGGCTACATGTTTCTATGTGCTGTAGGACCAACGTAATGTATATCGCAGTATGACTGGAAGTGCCAGCGAGACTTGTCACAGCCAGCCCAGTGACGTCAGATGGGGGGCGGGTGGAGGGGGAATTTCAGTAATGTAAAGTTACTTTATAAAAAAAAAATTAGAATTAAAACTGGCAATTTTAGTCTCTATTAGATGTTTAGATCTTCTTTTAGAAAAGGGGAGGGGGGGGGGGGGTGTTGTAAAACCAAGTAAATACGAATGCCAAGGAATATTTTTACGGGCCAGGAAAAATTGCTAAGTCAAGTGTCACATCAAATTTGTGGGCCTGATGGTTTTAAAACTTGGATTCTTCAGGTTTCGCTGTTCATACAATTACTGAACCATTTGAATAATTTATCCAGTGTTACATTGTGCAGTGTATGATGTTGGTTCTCTGAGGACTGAGCTATCGAATATCCGCTGTGCTTCAAAGAGCAGCCAGGCTCATAGCGGATCTCAAGGAGGAAGTCTGAAGGAATCTTTTCTCGACCCAAGGTGATTTAATGTCCACTTCTAGGTTTGCCGTCACAAGCTGTAATGGATTTTTTTTGTTTGTTCGTTCTTGTTGTTTTTTTTTTGTGTGTGTGTTTTTTTTTTTTTTGGGGGGGGGGAAGAGATGCTGGGTGAGTAATGGCAGTTTTTTTATTTCTTTCCGTGGGGAAAGGATGGTTTATTTTCGATCGAATGAGCCGTTATCCGTACTCGAAATCCTCTTTGTGTTAGTTTATGAAATTTGAAAATGTGTATCGTTTTCGCAGGTATCCAAATCGCTATACCTATATACATCTTATCTTATATAATACTATTCTAGGGGACATTGCTGTCTTGTCTTGGGCATTTGCAAATACAGTATAACCACCGTCAGACAACGCCACTCGTTAAGGTACTAAGTCGGATAGCGAACACACTTTCTGGTCCATTATTTCCATTCTGTGTTCTACAATTCAGCCCCGTTTAGGGGATACCTCTGTATATTGAGCATTTTTGCCGGTGCTAAAGGCGTAACTTCTATTGGGGTTTTACGATATTTGGGGCCACGAATCAGTCACAGAACATGGCTATATACTTTTCCAGCCATTTGCTCAAGTTCGATAAAGCCATAAAGTTTTAATGCATTGGAATGAGTTCTGCGTTTATGCGTCATTTTTTTTTTAATTTTTTTTTTTTTTTTTTTTGGGGGGGGGGGTCACTGTTATTCTCATCATTTCTGTTGCTACCATGGACATTTGTGTGAGCTTTGTAAAATATTCATGCGATCTTGAATCTGTTTTTATGATAAAAATTCGCGAATGTCCTTACTTCTGCGGGAGTAAACGGACAAATTAATAGCTACTGAGCTGACAGACCCGCTGAAGAAGAAGCAACTGGGTGCATCTGAGTGTATGCGTCGAATTCTCGCCATCTCTGTGCCTAAAAGGCTTACTAATCTGCCTTTAGCGTGAGTGGCACCGAAAAAGTCTTTACTTATCACGAGGAAAACTGCAAACCAAGAGAGCTGTGGGAGGCAGGTGGGATCACATTACTAACGATTAGAAGCCCCTGAACATCTCCTGGCTGCAGAATAAATAGCCAAGTAACTCTAGCATAAAGGCTTCGTAATCGGTGAAAGTTACCAGTGTGAGTCGGGAGAAGGACGTTTGATGCCGTACTGCTTCTTAGGTGCCAAGTCCAGACGCATATTACGTTAATTATGTAACGTGAAACCATGAAGATTATTCCCATTTGGACACAAAAGTTATGTATCTGTGGATCTCGCCTTGAACGAGACTATGCGCGGGAGGTGACGTGATGCAAGACAGGGCGCAGCCCCTGTTTGAGGATAATGGAGGGTTGGTGGTGCAAGGCACGAAGCCTTGTGCCTGTGTCTCTATGGGGTCAACAGCATGAAAATGCTTTTAGTGACGTGCTCTTTTTCTGTGTGTGTTTAAGAACTTGTGAATTATTAAGTGCAAGAAAAACTGTCGTCTGCTTTAGCATGTCTCATTTGTATCCTGACAAAAAGGTGATTTTAAACTTGCGACCCCACCCCCCACCGCCCAAAAAAAAACAAACAAAAAGTTCATCTGCCCGGGGTCCGCCCGGGGAAGCAGGTGGCTCGTCACCGCAGATCAGGAAGTTGCTTGTAGTGTAGTAACTGGCCTGAGTAAGGAAAAACACCATACTGGCCCGTGGGGAAATGCTGCAGATGAAACATTTACATACCGGTACTTATTTCACGTGACACAGTACCGTGCATACACTTTCTCTTTCAGTTCCGTTTTTATGTGTTTGCATGTTCGATGGTCTCGTTGCGGCACAAAAGACATTTTTCGATTCCGCTAAACGAATACGCTTATATTTTTATTACAACAGTATATGTCCGCTGCGATGGAATATATTTCGCGAGTCTGTTCACAATGATTATCCCCCCGTGTGAATGAGGGATATAGCTATGAGCTGTCCGTTGGATACACATGGTTTTGTCCGCGCAAGTTCTCAAAAACTGTTCAAGGTACGGTTCTGATTTGTTTATACAGTGAATATATATATATATATATATATATATATATATATATATATATATATATATATATATATATATATATATATATATATATATTGTAAATGTGCACCGTCGTATTAGTTTTCAAATCGGTGAAAATTGACAAAATGACAAATTGTCAAAAATGCCAAAAATTACGTTCCACTTAGCAATTGTGCGATGTTTTGTCCGCATCACTGCGCATATAACCATTTGTCGTAGTGACCTGCAACCTTGCGCAGTGAAAATATATATAATGTCAATGTGGAGCTTCGTATTATTTTTGTTGAAATTCGTGAAAAGTTGACAAAATCAAAACTTTTCTCTCTTGGTGTTAGCTGGAAAGTGATCATGCAAGATCAGCAGAGAACAATGGTGACTCTGTACAGGTATTAGCTGACTATAGATTCAGTTCAAATGTCTAGGTTAAAGTGAATGGAGCAACTTGGGACCGAGACAGCTCGGTCCATTACAGAAGGTGTTTACTGTTGGGAGGTGTTCAGTATAATTTAGCTTACATGGGGGATCCTGTCTCACTGAGACTCTAGTTAACATTTCTATTTTATATACAAGGTATAGAATGAAACTGCGCCATACATACGAAGTAGGGGAGACCGGGACGCATTGGTACAAAAAAAGTATATTTATAAACAAATGAAACATTTTGAGCCCCTGAATGGCAGCTAAAATGTTTGAATATAGTTTGAGTACTACCTATATTCATGTAGAAATATAACGTTACTTGGAAAACATTTCAAGACTGAAAAATGCATTACAAAGTTGCTTTTCCAACCCGTGATATTTTCCACGGGACACTTTGGGAGAGCACAAATTAAGAAACTTCATTTAAGTCCTCTCTTGCAAAAGAAAAGGCGGTTAGAAAAACACAAGACTTAATAGAGGCCAATGCGTCTTCTGGCCCAGTGGATTTTTCTTGTCGTAGTTGAATTCGGACTTTCTTCTCCCATACTAATAGTCCCTTATCAGTGTAGGTAGACATAATTATCCCCCGTGGAACGGAGGGATATAGTTTTGAACTTTTCGGTCTGTCCGTCTGTCTGTCCGTCTGTCACGCTTCAGTCTCAGGCGCCTACAGGCCACATCAATATATAGATTCGTTTCAAATTTTGTACACTGCTTCTCTGGACGCTTCCGCAGTGCAGTGACCAAGAATTTTCCGGATCGGGCAAAAATTTACAAAATGGCGGACTTTTGAAAATCGGCACTGGGCTTAGCGTATATACGGCAGTCTCACGCGCCTACAGGCCACATTAGTACATGGATTCGTTTCAAATTTTGTACACGGCTTCTCTGGACCCTTCCGCAGTGCAGTGACCAAGAATTTTCCGGATCGGGCAGAAATTGACAAAATGGCGGACTTTTGAAAATCGGCACTGGGCTTAGCGTATATACGGCAGTCTCACGCGCCTACAGGCCACATTAGTACATGGATTCGTTTCAAATTTTGGAAACGGCTTCTCTGGACCCTTCCGCAGTGCAGTGACCAAGAATTTTCCGGATCGGAAAAAATTGACAAAATGGCGGACTTTTGAAAATTGGCACTGGGCTTGGCGTATATACGGCAGTCTCACGCGTCTACAGGCCATATTAATAAATAGATTCGTTTCATATTTTGTACACGGCTTCTCTGGACCCTTCCGCAGTGCAATGACCAAGAATTTTCCGGATTGGGCAAAAATTGACAAAATGGCGGACTTTTGAAAATTGGCACTGGACTTAGCGTATATACGGAAGTCTCACGCGTCTACAGGCCACAAAGATGGATGGATTCGTTTCAAATTCTGCACACGGGCTCCCTTGGACCTTCCGCAGTGTAGTAACCAAGAATTTTTCGGATGGGACTTGACAAAATGGCGGATTTTTAAAATCGGCGCTGTACTTAGCGTACCTACGACAGTCTCACGCGCCTACTGCTTAATGGATTGATTCGTTTAAATGTTAGACACTACGTCTACCTATCCTTCCACTTTTAAATTTTGCGTTGTCAACATGCAACAGCCTTAGACACACCATATCCCCCACGGGGGATAGACGTACTCCTCGAGACGTAGTCAAGTTTTTAT
Source organism: Protula sp. h YS-2021 (assembly GCA_949752745.1). Taxonomy (NCBI): domain Eukaryota; kingdom Metazoa; phylum Annelida; class Polychaeta; order Sabellida; family Serpulidae; genus Protula; species Protula sp. h YS-2021. The sequence continues at coordinate 32,499,528 of OX457031.1, read as the reverse complement.
AGAGGCTGCTCTTGTATTTTCTGCTATACCATTCTATATAGAAATTCAAATCCCATGCGTGCCCATGCACCCCATGCCCCCATGCACCTCGGTTTTCCCTGCACGTATACAGCACCAATGTGCTTACCATCATTTTCGAAGCATGAATACAACTTGTTACTGGCTATATTGGGCTTGTTGCTGCTTGTAAATAATTCATCCAAGTATACTGAATCTTTCTATTTTTATTTTCCTACATCTGCATCTGTTTTTGACCATATCTAAAGCAAACACTGGTGTATCTGTGTGCTGCAGTACCAGAAAGTGTATACGTGCTTGTCGTCCGATAACAGCTCAGTAACAGCAGGATTGTTCAGAATTTTAGCTACGATATTAAGACTAGTTCTGCGTCACCAGTAGTGTTGATTTTCAACAACTACAGTTGAGAGAGAAAAAAGTGCACAATATTTGTTTGCACACGAAGAAGCACACCTGCAGCTATACGGAATCCATCTTACCAGTGTGATTATAGAATATTATCAGGCACTGTTTTCCTATTCTCTGAATCTCATGTCGCTGTCTCTTTCAATTCTTACACGGAGCTAAAAGCTGTTGCTGTTGAGAAACTAGCCTTGTAATGTTTACTTCACTCCTTACAGTGCTTGGTTGTAATAATAAAGCTCACGGTGACACATGAAAAAGCACTTTGGCTCAAATAAGGTGACGTAGCTTTTCCATGACAAGTGTCTCCTTTAGAAATAGATTTATTGTTGTTTTATGTAGAATGCACTTATTTCTCCTGTGAATGGAAAGTTTTAAGTAGACACCCACCCTTTGGCAAATGTCACTGCCAGTGATGCTAAAGTGTTTATAAGTTTATAGTCGCGAATGACGTAGGAAGTATCCGTGCATTTAAAGGATGTGAATAGATATTTTATGGCAAACAAATGAGTACAAAACAAACCCCAGTAAATGCTCGAGAAATATGACGTTTGACTTTTTCATAAATTAAAAAAAAATGAAAATATGCTGTGGCAATCTGTTGTAACCATCTCAAAAATCGATTCGAGTCTAAGTATGACCAGTATTCTCGTTCAATTCGGGGAAATTTTAAATAACTTCCTAGTACTAAATAGCCCAAGTGATCCCACCTATCGTATAATTTTCGAAGAAAAATGTTTTATAAGTATTAAGATGTAGATATAATCTGATACAATTTCTGTTTAGCTAGACACAATTAATTTGATTTTTTATTGGCCAAAAATATAATGAAATGAATATCAAACATTTGGTGTACTTGCCGCCTGAACTGAGATCCATCCGTGTCAGCTGACGCCCAGGGTTAGGAGTCAACCAGCTGTCAGACTTTAGTGTGGGCTCACTTCTGGCTTGTTTCGCAGTAGCCGATTTACGGAGAGCGCACGTTTTTAGCCCTCAGCCATGAAATGGGTAAGGGCTATTGCTATGGCCGTGTCCGTCGGTCCGTCTGTCCGCGTGTCCGTCCGTTAACATTTACCTTGTGAACACGCTCTAGCGTACAATTTTTTGCCAATCGCTTAGATATTTTAAATATAGCTTGTATATGGACCAATGAAGATCCCTATGGTTTATGAGCCATATCCGACTGAGGAAAGTGGCTCAGCAGGACTTTGAAATTTGTTTATTTGTACCATTATCAAGTTTGGTAACATGTGGCTTGTGAACACTCTCTAGCCCACAATTCTTTACCAATTACTAAGATATTCCAGATATAGCTAGTATATGGACTAATGAAGATCCATATTGCTTATCAGCCATATTCGACCAAGGACTGTGGCTCAGCTGGACTTTCTCATGGTAAATGTTTTTGTTTTGTTTTTTTTTTTGTTCATCTTAAAGCACTGCCACCCTTTTTTCTTTTCGGTGTTAAGGATTGAAATGAGCCTGTGACCAGCCTCAAACCTATTATTTTCCTTGTTTCGAATGTTCCGGCTGGCTGAGGGCTTTGTATCTCTGATACCTATGTTTAAAACTGTAGCGTGTGCACAGTAGCCGCCTGTTCATTTGTAGTTGCAGAAAGGTTTACAGCTAAAACCATCCTTCTCTTGGCCATTTGTCAACCTACACATTGTGACTGTATACAGTCATCCTCAACTCACCTCAGTGTTAATACTTGCACATGTGTACTTTCTCAATGGGTTTCCAAACCTTAAGTCGATTGATGAAGTCTCAGTCTCAAGCGATTTGTTTTAATTTGGTGCACCGGTGCCCGGGTATTTAGCATCAGCTAGTCCAATGTTCAAACAGATATTTTGTGGTCAAGCTGTCCACCCTCCTGGACAGTTTACTCAGTAGCCGTTACCCAACTCGTGCAGTGTTATCATAATTAAAAAAAAAAAAGAAGGAATGTACATTTACCTGAAGAAGAGCTGCGGACCGCCCAATAAATCCACCGAAACTATAACACTTTATAGTGCATCAACAACAAGCAACCGGACGTATTCCGCTGAGAGCACTTTTCTATCCAAGTCAGCGCGTAAATAAGAAGTAAAGTTCATCTGTTTTCACCTGCTACCTGTCACGATCCATAAACGTCCTCAATACTATTTGCCTAGAAACGACTGATTCCCGAGTGGTCTCTCATTCTTTATACGCATGTCATAGAGCACTTATCGAATATTAACTGCGAGCCCTACTTTCTTTTAATTGTGTGCCATCTGTAAAAATGGCCGCAACGAGCACACCTCAGCAGCAGGAGACACTGGTAGGCTGCTAATTAGATCCGTCCGCCTGCTGTTTTTCGTAACCGGAAGTTTCGTAATTATCGCTTCGTGACCAGAATCTTATCCATCACTATAATTTCCTTTTTTTTTTGGCAGGGGGGGGGGGGGGTAGTATTAAATGCTTTTTGCTTAAGGATTCTTTTAAACAATTACATGCTCTTTTCTAAGAGTGGTCATTTTTTGTCTGTTTAAACTTTCTCACATAAAAATAGGGCTTTCTGCTTGAATTAGAGCGCAGATTGATGGTGGCTTCTACGAGGTACGCACTTTCAGTATCGAAACTGCTTCTTTTCACTTAATAGTTTTTGTCATGCAAACTTCCCTCTCTACTATCATGATAATTATTCATGTGGAGTAAAAGAGAAGGGCTTTTCGCCGTGTGTGCGTGGAGGAGGGTGAGGGGATGGGGTCCGTCTGGTCTGTAAAACGAAGGGGCTTTTCACTAGCGGGGGAGGGGAGTTTAGTCCGTTTACAATTCATTGGTATATACTTTTCAACAATAAATTTTAGAGAATTAAGAGTGCCCTAAAGGAACCTTGCCTTGAATCACTTAATCGCACACCAGTTAAATCGGTTAATTACATAAAAATCAGAAATCAGAAAAAATTGCCTATTGTAACTCACCCAGTTTCAACCGGATAATTGCATATCGCTTGGTTTCATAAACCACGTAGTTGCATATCTTTTCTCTGGGCTAAAAGACTCACTTGCGAATATTCGTATATGTGGGACAGACGTATACAGTATATCATCCTTTTGAAAATGTTCTAGGGGATTGATCCGTTTCTTTTTTGCTGACGTATCACTTAAATACAGCAGACTCGTGGCGCGAAAAAGGAATGACGTCAAAGATGGTTAGTTTTGTTGGTATGTATCTGATCGCGACGCACCTTCACCATGTACAGTAACATACGCAACTGCAGTGCGTCGAAGACAACTAGTCTTGTGCCCGTGTTAATGTTTTTGTTTTTGTGTTAATGGTAGTCGTGTGACCAGTGATCAGTTAATCATTGGTTGGCCTACACTCTCCAAAATGATATAGGTCATATAAGCCATATGATTTTTGGCAACATTGTACAATTATACTTGGTCCTTAGACATATCGCCCCTACCTCCTCTCCCCTGCCCACCCCTCCCCTCCAAGATTGGGTGTTTAGCGACAAATTCTGACATATCAAATAATAATAAGAATTACATTTAAAAGCTGTTTGAACGACTGACATTTGAGTAGAAATGAATAAATTCATTTAAATGTTCGATTAAAGTATCAGCTAATCTTACCGCGAGAGAACTATACTTGGAGTCAGCAGTAATCTATTAAGTAAAATGGAGTGAAGCACTAAAATATTACACAAGCACAAACCAGTAAGGAAAACATAGACGTATACATGCGAACCCAAAGGAATATGTGATCCGCTTTTGTCTGTCTGTTGCAGGAAACAGCACAAATTTATTATGCTTTCATCCAATTAACAGCCTCAGGGAGCCGAGACCATAACAACAACATGATGCTTTTACTTGCAGTGCGACACCCAACGAGGAGCTGCCGCAGATTTTATTGTTTCACAAGCAAATACAATACATTTTGGGGCTGGGACTACTCAGTTTTTTTTCACATTTGAGCCCTTCAATTAAAACTCCTACATTTGGACCAAAATAGGAAATATAAAAATATAAAAGAAGTATATCAGTAGTTTGAATCCACGACAATTCATCTAGCGACAATTCATCTATTGTCGCTAGATGAATTGTCGCTAGATGAATTGTCGGGATACCCAGTAGTTTATTTAGGGCGTGGTCCGGTTTTTTGTCATAACATCTCCCATGAACATACGGATCCGATTTGCCACCAAATTTTACATACACTGTACACACAGTGTGGTATAGAGACGAGAGGACCTCCTCGCAATGTAACGCCTCAGAACGTAAAATGTGTATAGTTTTGTAAACACATTTAATAAAAAAAACTCATTTCCCTCTTTTTTTTCAAGAAAAATACTTCTGCACAAAGTTACAGTATTGTGCTCACTGACGAAAATACTGAAACAAAATTACAAATTCAATAACTGTTTGAAATCACGCAACTGCTGAGCCGAATCATTGTTTCCAGCCACCGTCCAGAACACCCTGTGTGGTGACGAGGTCGTTTGTGCATGACCTTGGTGTTCATGCTTGATGTGGCTTCCAACAAATAATGTAGGCAGTCCCAAGCAGAAAAAAAAACAGCGATTTCTTCTCCCAAGAAGAAAAAAAAACAGCGATTTCTTCTCCCAAGAAGAAAAAAAAACAGCGATGTCTTTTCTGCTACAAGCAGTATAAAAGCACATAGTGAGGAGGTTCCTGTCTGACTGTTTGCCATTCTGTACTATAAATGTGTGTGGGCGCAGTCCGCTTTCTTCAGGGCATCGATGAATATCTGCGTAACACACCTGGTGGGAAAACCTGCTGTTCCAGCCCTCCATTACGTTGTTGCTGAGCTGTTTCTCTTTTCAGCGTGCCGTCGTGCATATTCCAGAGAAAATCTGGAAACCGAGGCGGGAAACGACGCAACCGGACGCCGTTCTTGTTGACATTTTGTTCTTGCTGTCTGATCGTATTCCCGTCAAGCTTCATCATCTGTTCATAGTATTTGAGTCCATCGAAAATTCAGCAAAAATATTGACATGTATGCATCAAACGGAAGTCTTGAACCTTACACCAGACTAGATGGGCCCGCTTCTTGTCCAAGAAGCTCAAAATCCACTGGGGCTGTAGCTCGATCTGCAGACATACCCACATGTTGGTACAGATCATTGGTTACACAGAGTATCTGAATACCGGACCAAATGCCCTCTGGAATAAATGCCACACCAAGTAGGATCAGTTGCTAAACTCTCGGAGCAATCACAAATTACCATCCATAAACAACATATTGACAGTGAAAAGAAAACGATGCCCAGCTGGGCTATCCAAACACCAGGATCCTGTAACCAGCGTCCTGGTCATTGGCGTCAATCCGAAACTGTTCACATCGTCCGTCTGCGCCCACTATTAGATCTTCAGTTCTGCTAGGTACAACAAGAAAGGTAATGCTTCGGAACTGATGCACTACCAAACATAGAACGCGCAGCGTGGCGACGTTCGGCAACTCCAGTATCGAAAAAAATACCCTTTGGCCTTATTGTCTGTTTGGCTAACCCCATTCAGAGAAACTTGCCTTTACTGTTTCCACCACATCTGGGCTAGAGTCATGATTTTGTGGTTTGAGAAGCTCTTTACTGGTCTTTTTACGGGCGTCTTGAAAATGGCCTGTGCAAGACGCTGCTTGCCAAACGCATGACTGGATATTAATTTTTCTTTCGCTTCTGTTATACATATATCATTGCAGTAACCATTTAATTTCTCGTGATTATCTTTGTTACTTAGTACGTTCGACTCTCACCTTAGAACCGAGCGCTTTTATACTATTTTGGCTTTAACCGGATTAAGAGTTATCCACGGCAGCAGACTTACAGCTGTTTGAAAATGCTGATTTTAACACATGTACAACAAATAATCTCCTTTGAATAGCCCGGAAATTGTCACACCGGGTAAAAAGTTGATGACTTACCCTTTTTCAGTAAACATCGGGGAGATTATGCTTCTTAAATGTACTGCAGTTTTAATCGAAGAAACGACATGTAATCAAGCTGAATTGTTACTTTATCACGCAATTAGGCGATTTGTCTCTGAGAAACAAGGAGCCATGCAATCAAATAAAAAAAAATACTGACATGACTTTATTTGTTAAGTAAATATTCGCTAAAATGAATTGAGTTCTATGCGGGGATTTTTTTCCGGGTGTGACAAAAATGCAAGGGATTTTTTCAGGGGCATTTTTTTTTTCAGCGGAGGATTTTCCCGGGATCCCATTTTGTCGCGAGGAGCTATGTAGTAAGAGTCTGTCCCAGATTCCTGTACGGTTGATCACGTTTAATCTGAAGTGCTCGAGACGCAGAAAAAGGTTAAATAAGCCGCAGTTAAGATTAACTAAATTGACTAAAAATTCATTTTCAATAGCAGATTACAAAAACCCATACAATCTTTTATGCGTGAAACACAAGTGTGATTTGATACAGCTTCAACAAATCACATTATACTTTGTACTGTTATTAGAAATGATTTTTTCTCAACTATCCGGACTACAACTATCAAAGTATCAATTTTGTATCGCAGGTATATCCGATTTTCATCATGAGTTTCACAACGTACCTAAAAATTGAAGTGATCAATAGCTCTCCGTATGTCTTGCGTAGATCATCGTATTTCATTATAATCTTGTCAATAAAAGCACATCACCAGTCAGGAATGTGGTGGCCGAACTCGTCTCGAGGAAAGGATTCCAAAGTATTCCAGTCTCAGCGAGGAGCACACTAGTTCGACCTATTCCCCAACAGCCTTGAAGCTGTCTCTCCACGATATTGCCTCCCCTGTCCAGACGACCGGGCTCTGGCCTTTTTCCTGGCGACCATCTGACGATGGCAGGTTCTATCAAGAACAAATGAGCATCTGCTGCTGTCCAACCAGGTGATTACTCCTAATTCAGCAACTTCCTCGTCAGGCTAGATTCTCCTTCCAATGCAGCTGGACTGGTTCAGGCTAGCCCCACTGGAACTTCATCCTGATCCACACCTATTGCATATTCAACCGTGTGTGAACGACGGCTTGGATCCAGACTTAATGGTGTAGCTGTTCCAGGAAAGGAAGGCCTCTTTTCTTCCGCGAGGATGGGGATAATGTGTTACTCCCTGCCTGCGTGGTGGACGGTCCTTAGCTATAGTCTAGAATTATTATTGACTCTTTACTTGGTCATTGATTTATAGACAGTTAATTTTATGGGTACTTACGTACTCCTGGGTGTTTAGGTTTTCCTTGCTAAGTTGACCAGGTGTTTTGAATGTACGACCATGCGATATGGGCACCATCTTTGCGTACTCCCACCGATTTACATACTTGATAGAAAAAAGAAAAATTCTTCCTTTGTTCTTGGATAGCCTTCCCCTTTCACAAAGGAAAACTGTGGTGGGGTAGAACGTTCAAGAGTTTTAATGCCACCTTCTGAGCATTGTTTTTGTATCATCTCGTGCATGGGCCACTTCATTATTATGTCTCCCCGACCAAGGGGAGACATATAGTGTTTGTACGTTCTGTGTGTGTGTATGTGTGTACGTGTGTGTGTGTGTCTGTGTGTGTGTGTGTGTGTGTGTGTGTCAGTCTGTTGTGAACAAAGTGTTGTGTGCAAGATATCTCGAGAACGAAACGTCGGATCAACTTCAAACTTGATCGAATTATTCCTTGGTAAGGTCTGACGGTTCTATCAACTTTTGACGCATGTCACGTGATTAGGGCAAGCGTATGACGTCATTACGTAAAAATATTGTGTGCGAAATTTCTCAGCCGCTGAACATCGGAGAAAGTTAAAACTTGGTGGGATTGTTGCTTGATTGGTCCGAAAGACGCTGTAGATTTTTTTCGCGAGTAGAACGAACGAATACGGCGTATGACGTCATCACGTAAAATATGTATATATTTTGAACAAGATCTTGTGTGCAAAATATCTCGATAACGGAAAGTTCTATCGACTTCAAATTTTATACCAGTATTCCTTGGGTCAGTCGGCGGGTTCTATCGATTTTTGGCGCATGTCAGGTGATTAAGGGAGGCGTATGACGTCATTACGTAAAAATCTTGTGTGCGAAATTTCTCAGCCGCTGAACATCAGAGAAAGTTGAAACTTGGTGGGATTGTTGCTTGGTTGGTCCGAAAGACCCTGTGTATTTTTTTCGCGAGTAGAACGAACGAGTACGGCGTATGACGTCATCACGTAAAATATGTATATATTATAAACAAGGTCTTGTATGCAAAATATCTCGATAACGGAAAGTCCTATCGACTTCAAATTTTATATGAATATTCCTTTGGTCAGCCGGATTGTTCTATCAATTTTTGGCGTGTCACGTGATTAGGGCAGGTGTATGACGTCATTGCGTAAAAATCTTGTGTGCGAAATTTCTCAGCTGCTGGACGCCGGAGAAAGCTGAAATTGATGGGATTATTGCTTGGTAGTTCCGAAAGAAACTTTAAATATTTTTCGGGGAGACATATAGTGTTTGTACGTTCTGTGTGTGTGTATGTGTGTACGTGTGTGTGTGTGTCTGTGTGTGTGTGTGTGTGTGTGTGTGTCAGTCTGTTGTGAACAAAGTGTTGTGTGCAAGATATCTCGAGAACGAAACGTCGGATCAACTTCAAACTTGATCGAATTATTCCTTGGTAAGGTCTGACGGTTCTATCAACTTTTGACGCATGTCACGTGATTAGGGCAAGCGTATGACGTCATTACGTAAAAATATTGTGTGCGAAATTTCTCAGCCGCTGAACATCGGAGAAAGTTAAAACTTGGTGGGATTGTTGCTTGATTGGTCCGAAAGACGCTGTAGATTTTTTTCGCGAGTAGAACGTACGAATACGGCGTATGACGTCATCACGTAAAATATGTATATATTTTGAACAAGATCTTGTGTGCAAAATATCTCGATAACGGAAAGTTCTATCGACTTCAAATTTTATACCAGTATTCCTTGGGTCAGTCGGCGGGTTCTATCGATTTTTGGCGCATGTCAGGTGATTAAGGGAGGCGTATGACGTCATTACGTAAAAATCTTGTGTGCGAAATTTCTCAGCCGCTGAACATCAGAGAAAGTTGAAACTTGGTGGGATTGTTGCTTGGTTGGTCCGAAAGACCCTGTGTATTTTTTTCGCGAGTAGAACGAACGAGTACGGCGTATGACGTCATCACGTAAAATATGTATATATTATAAACAAGGTCTTGTATGCAAAATATCTCGATAACGGAAAGTCCTATCGACTTCAAATTTTATATGAATATTCCTTTGGTCATCCGGATTGTTCTATCAATTTTTGGCGTGTCACGTGATTAGGGCAGGTGTATGACGTCATTGCGTAAAAATCTTGTGTGCGAAATTTCTCAGCTGCTGGACGCCGGAGAAAGCTGAAATTGATGGGATTATTGCTTGGTAGTTCCGAAAGAAACTTTAAATATTTTTCGCAAGTAGAACGAACGAAAGCGGCGTATGACGTCATCGCGTAAAACATGTATATTTTGAACCAGATCTTTTATGCGTAATATCTCGATAACGGAAAGTCATATCGACTTAAAATTTTATATGGATATTCCTTGGTTCAGTCAGACGACTGTTTCAACTTTTGACGGGTAAAAAGTTATCTATTCTTAAAAAAATATCTCGACATCGGAAAGTCGGATCGACTTTAAATTTGGTGTAGTTATTCCTCGGATAAATCAAACGATTTTGTTAAAGATTATTAAACTCGTATAGAAAATCAAGAAAGGTGCATAACGTCAACACCCCCCCCCCCCCACCCTAGCCTCCCCATTTTTGGCTGCTATGTTATCTATGCATGGGTGTTAACTGCGCTGGGGATTTCGGAAGATTTTCCGGAAGATTCTCTAGTGTTCCTGCATTCTTTAGAAAGCTTCAAAACAGTAACAGCATTATTGTCGGTCCATTGCTATTTGTTATTGCCTGAAATTGAGCTTTTTGTGCATTTCTCATCTATGGCTGTTACGTAACGTGCCACTCAGTCAGGGGTCAGTGTCAGTTGCGGTGCATGATGGAGTCGTTATCTACGAGGTCATGGAATGCTATTGTCGTATTATAGCTCTAAGCAGCTCTAGCTATTGATTTTTTTTCGCCGCATACTTGATTAGGTTGCCAAGATGTGCTATATATAGGAGCCATGTTGTATCGATTAGCATTGTTTGCTGAAGCATTTTTCGCTATTAAATTGGGTCGTCCGATATCTTGTGTTATGAGGAGCAGCTCACCATTTTGCCAACGAAATGCCTCCCCCTTCTCCCACCGAGATGCGTCATCTGATGCGCAGTTATGAAGAATGCCTTCCTAGTGCTATTTGGCCGATGGGAATGTGCGAAGACAAGGTAGTCTATCATGGCTATAGCTACACTTTGGGTACAGACTGTTACCGGTGCCTTGGGTAAAAGGGTTGGAGTTGTGTTTATAGTCGGACGTACAGTAAATAGCTGGGGGGGGGGGGCGTGTGGAGGTTGTTGGTTAGCAAAAAAAATCCCGACCGCCTTCAAGACCTGGATAAAAAGATGTAAAGTAAGAACCGTTTGTTGTGACCCCTTCCACATTCAGGTAAAAAGACGTACGGTAAAACCTGCCTGTCTTGACCACCTTCCAGACCCGGATAAAAATGTAACGTACAGTAAAACTGCTTTAGTGACCAACTTCAGATCTGGATAAGAGGGGCCTACAGTAAAACCCGTTTTAGCGACCACCTTCCAGATTCCGATGAAAAAAGATGCTCATTTATATCTGTTTCAGTGACCACCGTCTCTGTGGTTTATTTTGAGTTTTTTTTACAATGAATGAAGGTTATGTTTGCAGAAATGAATATTTTTTTTTTTCAGTTTAGGGGGGGGGGGGGGTCATGGGTTTAGTCGGGGAGACATTTGTTTTTGTTCACAAAAACAAGAAACTAAGTAGGTATCAATTGAAAGTATGTAATATAAGCCTGCACTCTTGTGTTTTGTGTGCACTGGCCGCTCTAGTTTAGATTTCTGGCTGTTTCATTTATTCCCACAGGGAGAATCTGTGGGGAATACATGCGAGCGACCGCGTGTCGGTCGGTCGGTCGGCTGTCATCAACAGCTTGTTAACACGATAACTTAAAAATTACTGCAAATGCCCTTTGAAATTTTCCAAATCCTGGAAATTATTCGGCATCGGAATGAGTTTGTTAACAATATATCTCAAGAACAACTGCAGGGATTTTAATGAAACTTGGTATGTAGCTTCCATAGGAACAAACACAGATCGGTATTGTAAATGGGCCAGGTTCGTCCAAGGAAAATGCACCAACTGGACTTGGAAAATTTCAGCTTTTGATTGACTACTGATGGCCGTGTTTAACTGATGGAGGGCCTGTGGGGAATATGTGGACTGTGCACACTGCTCTAGTTTTTTTCAGGAAAGGTTTCAAACTGGCAAAAAAAAAATCTCAAAAAGGTTTCGAAATATACTACTACTCTATAAAGGAAAAGCAAATCAAAATCAGTCTGAAAAGTTTTTAAAATTCTACTCATAGTTAGAAAGTGATTTTTAAAATACTATTGTTTTGGCCAAGTGTTTAATATTTGACTTTGGGAAATACGTTCTCACTGTAATTGACAAATAGTAGGACATTGTTCCATACATGGGAGTAGTAACCTTATGTAGCATTCTTTGTTGTACATGGAAGAATTTTTCTCTGAAGTTGTTCTGCTGCAATCTTGACCTACGACAAGAAGCTCACCATTTTGGCACCAAACTGTCCCCTACCCTCTCCCGCTTTCACCACTGTAGTGCCTCATCTATTGTGCCGTTATGAAGCTTTTTTCGCTGAGGAGAATGTACAAAGATAAGGTGTATATCATGGATGCAAGTACACTTTGGGTGGAGACCCAGGTGGATAATACGTTGAACAATGTAAATTCTTTTGGTGAAAGGAAATGAAATATATTGGAAAAGTTTTGTTCTTCTCATGCAATTCATAAGAATTTCATGGGAAAAGTGCATAAAATTCCATGGAAATTCATGGGAAATATGCATGAAATTCCATGGAGATTCATATGAAGAAATGTTTTTCTTCTTCCCAATTTCATTTTTGGAAGAGAAATGAAATGATCCTTGTGGGCTTCGGTAGCAGACTGTTTTTGATTTGATCATCTTGCAGCGGCGTCTGTGCCCAGCATTGACGCGCATTGTGGAGGTGGTGACTCGGAGATGCCCTGTCTGCACTATATGTTTGGGACAAAATTTGGAACTAAAAACTGAAAGTCTTTTTCCCTCACGACTTGACTTTCGGTGACAAAGTGATCATTCCTGTGTGGTATCCACCCAAAATGTTCCCTGTAAAGCATGAGACAAGCTTGCGGTATATTGTAAGTGTGACCACTTTGCTGTTTCTTGTCAGTCAGAAATTGGGACACTTCGAAATTTTCTTCAAAATTTAACATTGGATATTTGCTGGTGTTATATTCCGGATCCTAATGTGTATTAGGAAGACTAAATTTGTTTCATGATAGTTACAACTACGTGATTTCTTAGCTGTTCGCCTCATTGATTACAGTTGAAGTTTGTAGACATTTCTTTTACCCAATTTCTGACGTCTGTTACGTGACGTTAATTAGTGAATATCGAAGGACTTGCGAGGGACTTAGATGTTGTGTAATGACAGGTGATTGCAGGAAATGCTTAGCAGCCAGCATGTCGTTACTCACAAAACATAATAAAACAATCTCAGAGCAAACTGGCAAAGACTGGAACATCAACAACATCACATTAAATTGAGAAGAGGCAACAGATGAAAGAAACCCAGGCGACAAAAGTCAAAGCCAATGTGGTGTTGTGGAATAATCATCTGCTGTGAAGCTAAATGACATCAAAAATTTGTTCTGGAAAATATCTGTTTTAACCTGAGTGTGACAGGTTGCTGGGTTCGATGTCCCGTGTATTCTTATTACGAGATATGACCAAGTTCCCGTTTCTTGTTAGAACAGGTGGCCTTTGGCCACATGTGCTATACCCATCGTGTCGGGCCTCTACCGTCTGTGCGTACGTGTGTAAACTGTTGTTTTTGACTACTCATCTTTCAGTTTTCATATAATCGCAGTAAAATTTCGCGAAAATATGGCCCACACAGGGGGATAAATGACCATTATTTTATTTTGGGAAATCCCCAATTTTCGCAAATTTGGCGAACCGATCACGCCCTTTGCCACATTCCGAAGGTCGCCAAATTTTCGCCATAAAGAAATTTTCTGCATATTTTTTATATTCTGTTTGAAATTTTTAACACTGGTTCGTCCAGTGCACATGAGTCGAATTCTTTTTTTTTTTTTTTTGTTTGTTTGTTTTTTTGTTTTTTTGTTTTTTTTTTAGTTCGCCAAATTTTGGGGGACCAAGTTTTGCACATTTTTACACCTTTTTTAATTTCGCTTTCGATGTAATTGATATATGTGAATTGCGACGAAAGTTGCAGGCGAAAACATGCAAATCAGATGGTAACAAGGTAAGCAATCGGTTTAAAACAGTCACGTGTTATATATATATATATATATATATATAATATATATATATTGTTTTCTTTAAGATATATAACGCAAAAAAATACGAAAACAAGAGAAAATGTTTCTTTTACCTTACGACCGCTTCGCGTCGTCGTTTATGTGCAGAGTGTTTAAAATGGACTCAAAAATATCTAACCGTTTTCGAGATAATGTCAACTGTCTGCTGTTCACCGTGACCGAGAAGTTCAAGGTCACTGAGGGACATCTCGAAAATGAGATCAAAATCACCGTTTTCGAGATAGTACAGTTAACTTTCAGTCTTTTTTTTCATGACCTTGACCGAAAAAGCCCGGTTCACCAAGGTACCTCTTATGTAACGTTGTTTAGGCCAAACACGGGATATAGTTTTGAACTTTTTGGCCTGTCCGTCCGTCCGTCTGTGCGTCTGTCACGCTTCAATCTCACAGCTTACAGGCCACAATAATAGATGGATTCGTTTAAAATTTTGTACACGTCTTCTCTGGACCCTTCTGCAGTGCAGTGGCCAAGAATTTTCCGAATCCGAAAAGAAATGACAAAATGGCGTACTTTTTAAAATCGGCACTGAACTTAACGTATATACGGCAGTCTCACGCGCCTACGGGCCGTATTGATAGATAAATTCGTTTCAAATTTTGTACACGGCTTCTCTGGACACTTTCACAGTGCAGTGACCAAGAATTTTTGCGAATCCGAAAAAACTGACAAAATGACGTATTTTTAAAAATCGGCACTGGACTTCGCGAATATACGGCAGACTTAATCGTTGTTGCTTAGATCCTTGGACGAATGTTGTGCCTATACCAAGTCCACCGTGAACTTGTGAATTGGTTGAGTCGATTAAAAAAAGAGACATGAGCTGATGCGGTGATCAATGTGGCGGCAAGTTTTTGGTGTATAAATCGTTAGATAATCATAGTTTTTGGCTTGCCACCATGTCTCTGGACGTTTCCTGTTTACTTTAACCATGCTTTAATGAGAACTTCAACTCAAATTGGCAAATAAAATACAGGAAATTTTCACTTTTTTAAAAGCAAACTATAAAATGAATGCGCTTGGTAAGAATTTAACACACAGGATATTATGGTACTCCGGTTTATTCCGCGATGTTCGAACATTATGAGAACTTGTAAATTGAAATTTCCATTCCGTTGGGTTTTTCTCTGTCTGTCCGTAAAGAAACAGTCACTCCACGTCCACTTTGTTACTGTGAGTTGCGGCTGTAAAAGTTCCATTAACTGACTCATTTCCCGCAAGAGTGTTTCGTTTAGTATCAGCTAGTTTTAGCTAAGTGGCAAGTTTTCTTAGCTAAAAGATAGACATTTTCCTGGGTATATATATTCTTTGGTTTGAAGCAAATCGACACGTCGATTCTTCGTCTGGTGCTGTATGTTGCTTTGGTTCTACACGTCTTTCGAATTTGAAAACTTGCACTAGGCGTCATGTAGGCATTGCCCAGCTATCCGTGAAACTATTTTCCTGTGATTCTGGTCGTACAGACAAACATTTTTCCGCTACACATTTGTTACATTTTCGGGTGGAGTAATATAATTTGCTCTTTATTTCCTGCCATTGTTACGCCAGTCTTGAAAATCATGCAATTTCGCTTTGCATCTGGTCTTTAGAAAGAGATCTAAAACGGGAGCCGAGGCCAAGACTCAAAATCGGAAGCTGATAAATTTAGAGTGATTTTGAAATATTAAAATGCTTTCACAGTTTTGATCGGATTGCTTTCAACTTTCGTGTGTGAATCTTTCTTGTAAAAATTCCTTTCTTTGGCGACTCGCCGCAATTTGGTTAAGTGGTAAATTTTCCTTCCAAAATTAGAGATAAAGTGGTTATGGGCTTTTTTTTACTCTTTGTACCTAAAAGACGTCATATAAGCTATACCTGGGTAACCTCAGCCAGTACCTCCACACTTCATTATGCGGACGAACCGAGTGCTGTCTGGCAGCAGGCTATTTTATCGTTATGTTCCGCGTAAATTTTAACTTGAATACATGATAGGCAACGGGCTGACGAATTCAAATGACCACAACACAATAATTATGCTGGAAACAAATGAAATAAATAAAAAAAATTAGGTTATATAGGTCTCGTCGGCTATACTAGATATTAATTCAAACACTAAACCACAAACCTGCAAAAAGGCCAACCATGAATTTATTTATGTCAGAGATGACGGAAAGTGAAAATTTTTTGATATGCTGCACCCCCCTCCCCACCCACCTCCCACATTACTATTCAAAACGTTTCTGGCCTTCTGCACCTTCCGCTTCAGCAGTGCAAGCATATTTCTTGGAAAAAAAACAAATATCTGGTCATGAAGTAATTCTGAGGAAATAAAAACAACATATGAAGCTCCGTTTTATTGCACATTATAAGAAAATCTACCCTTTGGAATACAGTTACTTTTATTTATTTATTTTTTTTTTTTTTTTGTTTAATTGAAACTGGACACTATTCTTTGTGCCAATGCAATGAATTTATTCCGCTATGGTAAAATTGCTCGCGATAGCCAGGCCTACACGAGATAACTATAGATTCAATTACTAACGACGGTAAGACCTTATAAGTGCTCTTTAATTTTTTGTGGTAGTGTCCGAGTGGATATTTGTATGCACGACTTGTGGTGACGTCGGGGCTTAACAGCCGCGGATAAACGAAAACTAACCTGCATATTTCTTGTGCTTTAAAGGAGAATTTTGCAAGCACATTTCCATGGATATTTAGATGCTTAATATTTCCTCCGGCCGGTTTTATGCTAGCTGTCAACAGTTTAAAACAGCCAGATGGTAATATGATGAAACATAAATAAATATATGAAAAGAAAATAAACTGTTTGAATGTGCCGAGTAAACATTCCAACTTCGATCCAACATCGATTTCAGGTTGCAACGTCGACTTGACCAAACCACAACATTAATTCTGATTGTAATGTGTGATTGGTCTCGACCATCGATCAACGTTCTACCAACGTCTGGGCGTCGGATAAGCCATGTTGTTTAGACGTTGCTTTTGGTCGCATCCAAAATGCTATTTTCTCCGACGCCTAATCAACGTCTTTGATGTAACGTTAAGAGACGCCGAAAAATCAACGTTGCCTAAACGTCGAAAAGTCGGCGTTGTATAGATGTCGGACTCGCAACCAAAAAAACCTCGTGTTATTGCTTACCAGAACTGGTGGTCATTATAAGTCGCTTCGAAAGTAGACCAAAACAAGGCCGAAAAATATGAGAACTTCAAGAGCGCGCAAGTTTTTTTCTTCTTGCTTTTGAAAAGTATTCATGGGAATCGCCTTCATACAATCTTGCGTGACCGGATAACCCAATGAGGGGGGGGGGGGGCGGTACTGTGGCGGAGATGTGACCACACTATGATTATTGACGTCTACCCGGCCTCAGAAGGTAGGCGTTGTTTCGAATTCCATAAACAACCAAACCTCGACGTTAATCCGACGCCGGGTGCGAGGTCTTTCAAACGTTGAGCCAATGTTGCAATGTGTACTGGGTAATTAACATACAAATTATTCATTTTCTTCCAAACAGATAGCGCGTGTGTATTTAAATTAAACCTGTTTAGCTGACGCTTATCTACTTTGCATCTTGTTGCACTTTGCGGACTTTTTACCGGTGTACTTAGAGATTTTACGGTGTGTCATATGAATGCGATTTGGACAGTATAAACAGGTGGACAAAATATAAGCAGCACAGTTCACATGTTAGTTTACTTGTCACAGTAATCGCACATTTATCTTGTACTTCGGAATATTGTGTATTGGCAGCTAATGTAGTTACAACACTAAGTACTGCAGTAAATACGTTTGAAAAAGTCCAGTCTTTGAATTTTGAACGATTTTTTTTTTGTCGTTAGTAAAGGCTCGCCTGAAAAGGGAAAATGTTGGATTGTTTTAATTGCCGATAATCTATGGAAATTATCTTATGTGAATAGTGATCTCAGTTTGAAATTTCTTTAAAATGTAACGTTCTTTCAACCTGGAGGACGTGAGCGGCCATTTTTCTTCAAGCCGTGAGATATATTTCATTAAAAACTAAGTCGTCTCCGTGACAATACACGTCAGGAGTATTTTGAGATCCGTCTTGATTTTCTAATTTTAGAAGCATGGCTTCTTTTCTGGCAGACAGGCAAGTTACGTACGATTTAATGCTTTTAGCAATGTGAGTGTTTAATGCTAAAAACCAAGTTTTAGCTATATAATTTCGATTCTTGAAATATTAATTACGAGAATGTTATGATTTTAAACCAATATTATTTCGCTGGCCGCCTGTAGCATTTTTTGCCTGGTACTGGAGAAATGACATTTGCAGGACAAATGCTAGACGCTTGACGGCATTAGCTTCCTTATATGACAAGCGAATTAAGGTACTGCACACTTTGGTATTTCTTTCACGTTATGGGCCAATCATCCAAGTGGCACGTATTTCGTCAAATAAGGCTAGATTTGACTGAATGCAGTTTTTCACACTGTAAGAATTGGGAAACACTGATGTTTTCTTTCCCTTTAGGTACGCCCATAAAGTCGGCAGAAACCAAAAAAAAAAAAATTATGTCGTTATGCATTCAGTATAACTAGAGCGTCGGCTCAGTGGCAGAACACCTGCAGAATTGTGCGCCATTGTTCTTTCAAACCAACGATATCACATTGTAAATTTCAGTGTATTTGAGAAACGTCAGGGCTGCTGTTGAAGGTGCTTAGTCTGTTGCCTAAACCAAAGTTATTGCGAGTGTGAGATTCTGACCATACCGTGCGATTATACATAATCGCGGGTCGGTTGAAATAGCTTTCAATGTTTCCAGCACTTCGATGACTACCTGCAAGAATGGCGTTCGTGGGGTTACGAGTCTGCTGAGTGCGTCGATCTGAGCCGGTGTCCAGGGGTGCGTTATTATGAAGCGCTTGTAAATGAGCACTCAGTGCGCTTCTAAGACTCTGCAAGGGTACACTATGACCGGCATTTTGTGAAACACCTGTGTTTGCAGAATTCTCCAAGCTTTGTTCATTGCGCAGGCAACTTGATATTGAGGAAATTCCATGTCGATTGGTTGGGCTGGTTTGACCAGATCTTTGGACAGACTGGGTGCTGTTGGTAATGTTTTCACTTAGGTCATCACACAAACTCTGTGACTGCTGCGTGGCGCAGCTTGTCAAAGTATCACCAGGACTTTGGAGCGGGCTGTTGGAATTCAAATTAAGCACGTGTTCTAGCTGTTGCAAGACTACTTCGCATGGTAAAGCAGAAGGGGAATGGAAGTTTCCACCACTCAAGCTAGGACTGCTGTCCGATATCGTTGGTGGTGGCGATGGGTCGACATAAACGGGATTATCTAAGCCTAAGAAATCGTCATCAGCGAAAAGCGAATCGAAAATGGCTTCGTCGTATGTTGGCGGAGGGATACTCCCCGCCATATATGGCGGAGGCGGCCCTGACGGTCGAGTGGCGTCCCCATTTTCACTCTGCAAGGTGGACAGATCATCGTAGTCTGGCGGTCCTACGATAGCCGGTACGGACCAGAGCTGCTGTATGCCGCGATAGTGCATCTCTAAGTTCAGTCTGGGCAATTCGCGATTCCCCGGTACTAATCTGGGATCGTACACGTACCAGTTTTGAAGCTGTGTCTGCGAACTTGCGCCGCTTGAATTAGAACGTACCGTGTGGGAATTGTAGCGGGAGCTTTGAGAATTTGTCAGATTTGATCGAATTATCCTTGTAGCCCAGCGGTCCTGGTTACTTGGGTTTAGTGCATTGTGGTCCAGACGGGGAAAGTGACGAGGAGGACAGGTGCCATCTGCCGGGGCTATGTTGCGTGAGTTAGAATCATGATACATGCTTCCATTTCTACCCTGGTTTTCAGTTTGCGTATTAGAAGATGACGTCACAGATCGCGAATCACTGCTTGACATGGGGTTTTCAAATAATGATATTAAATGCACTGGTAAGTTGCGCTCTGAAGAACTGTCTGCGTTGTTTTGCGATTCAGAATGGTCGCTGTCACTTTCATTCTCCCTGTTTGCATTTTCTTGCTGTTCTGAAACGCTTTCATTTGCCACTTCAGCTGTTGTGTGAGCATCATTCTGACTAGACATGGGGTTGAACGTGAAGTTTTCACTATAATCTAAAAGTACGGTTTCTTCTGCGGACTCCTGTGAAGTGCCAATGGTTGTTTCATCAGTTGCGTTACTTACGTCATGCGTGAGGTCACAGTCATCACATGAGGTGTCCTCGCTCCAGATGTTTCGGCTGAAATTTCCTGCATTGCTTCTATCTGGGTTGCTTGTTTCGTCTACGTTTTCACTTAGATTGATGTCCGGACTTTGCCAGACTGGGTTTTGGAAAACGGTTTCGCTGATGTCATTGCATGCCGTTAATCGTTGTGGAGCTTCTTGCGGGGATGCAGTTTGCTCTTCAATTTCATGATTTAGCGAAAGATTATTCTCTGATAAGTTGAGGGCAATGCTTTCATTTGAAGACTGATGACTGTGGGCAGAACCGGTGTATATGTTATTCCTCTCATCAAGATTAAACATTGTGTTTCCATTCTGCAAACTGTAGACGTCGACTATTGTTGACTGAAGAAGCGATTGGTCGGTTTCATCGGAACTAGGATCCGTTAGCAGATGTTGAGTGATGGACACTCGAGTTTGTTCTGTAGAAAAATTACTGCCTGGACTCTGAGGTGGCGAAACTTGAGGTTCTGGCGAAGTACTTTCTGGTGAATGACTAGTTGTGCCGTTGCTGGTCTCTTGCTCTGGTGCGTCGCTGTAGCCCTGCAGAAAGGTGGCGTCCCGTAGGGAGGGAGGGGTGTTAATGTTATTTTTAGACAGCGCCTGCATCCATGACAGCTGTTGCCTTGACAACTGGGCACGGCGCCGCGGACTGAAAACGACGCCGAGATGGTTGTTTGAGCGGCTGGGCGGGAGATCAGAATCAGTTATGACAGATTCATGACGGAACCCTTGGTTAAGTCTTGAAATGTCAGTCCTCTGAAATAGAGAAAACATTTGCGTGACACAGAATGTATAGACAGGACATATCATTTCTGTTAGATCGATACCGGTGTAAGGAAACGTTTTGACCCCCAAAATAAGTCGACCCCCCTGTCGATTTGTTTTAAATCAAACAGACCCCCCCCCCCCCCCCCTGAAATGTTTTAACCCTCTTAATTTTTGTTGATTTCTTTCTTTCTATCCATATATGGCCACCTTATTAGTTTCTTTAATTGAAATAAAAACTATATCCACGAATAACAATTTATCTAGCAACTAGCATCTACATTTTCAAACACGAAAACACTTCAAACACCACTAACATACAGTCACCAAAAAATCTGTCAAAGCTCAGTAATGGCATTTCAAAGGCTCAAAATAATAATTTTCTACATCAAGAGGTAGAAAATGCTTAAAATAGTATTCAAAAACCACATGCACCTTTTTCACTTCCATTTTATATTTAAACATGATTTTTGGAGGGGGTCATTTTATTATGGGGGAGGTCTGTTTGTTATGGCGGGTTTTCCCAAAACAAATGGACCTGGGGGTCGATTTGTTTGGGGGTCAAAACGTTTCATTACACC
This sequence comes from Protula sp. h YS-2021, assembly GCA_949752745.1. Lineage (NCBI taxonomy): Eukaryota > Metazoa > Annelida > Polychaeta > Sabellida > Serpulidae > Protula > Protula sp. h YS-2021. Next base: position 32,478,024 of record OX457031.1, on the reverse strand, counting down.
GGGACATTTCCAGTTCTAGCTGATGCTCTAAATGTGGTAGCGGGGAACGTCTGGGTTTTAATTTGTTTAAAGAAGAGTGTGCATAACTGTTAGATGAAATCTGCATAATTGCATGACTAAACCATGACACCTTTGCATGCAAAGCTTGTAGCAATGTTAAATTATAAGTGGCACGCTGATATATTGCAAAAAGATTTATGAAAAAACATGTTTCGTGCCTGTTACAGCTATAGAAATTGTGTCTGACTAAATACATCAAAGTTTTTTTTCTATCCTTTTTCTAAATGATCATCGCATATAAAAAGACGTCTGGGACTTTGGTATAAATATTTGAATATAATGTTGTTTCTTATGGTTTCAACCGCCCCCCCCCCCCCTTAGCCCACCGCCAAAAAAGAAGATATCTCACTGATTCTAAACCACAAAAATTCTTGTTCAGTTAGATAGCCTGAAAAATTAACGATAGCTTAATTTCTATAATAAAATGACAAGTATATGTGAACCATATAAAAAATCAGTGCTTACTCTTTCTTCACTGCTGGAGCTGAGATTGCTGACGTCAGCCTGATAACCGCGACTAGTGTGCGGTGTGCTTGAACCATTGACTAGTCCGTCGTATTGGACCTCTGACGTCATCGATATCGTGTCCGTACTGCACTTGGTGCACGGGAAATGACACCGCGCCATTAGGTTTTGAAATGGCGTCCAGCGTCCCGGAAGTGGACGGGTGTGGGGGTTGAGCTTGTTTCCGAGTAGTTCCATTGTACTGGTGAATGATACGGTGGGGGAGGGGGGGGGGGCGGGGGTGAATTACAGCAACGGTACCGTCACCCACTTGCCGTCAAAACTCTGGTTGGCTGAAGACGGGATTTCATTTTCTAAAACAAACGAATAATGTTGATGTTATTAAGAGTTAAAGATTAAAACTGTGTCGTTCAGAGCTTATTTTTCTGGGGTATAAATTTTCTTGCCGAATATCTTTAAGTGGTATGTATCACATATTGCAACTTTTAGCTTGTGAATTTATTTTTATACCAAACAGAATCAAACTTAAAACCAAGAATAAATGGTTCAATTTATTTTTAAGTCACGGAATAATAAGACGTCTGTTTACCAGTACAGCCTATCCTTGTGCTATTCTTGAGGGCAGTAGTTTATTTAGCTACAGGAAAACCTCCGTTAGGGAACACCTCTCCTTAAGGAACAACCTTTACAAGCCGAATAAGTTTTCGGTCTCATTTCTTATCATTTCTTCATCATTCTCTTGTATTTGGGGAAGCTGTGTGTATACTGAACAGTTTTCTCGGTCCCAAGGATGTTCCCTGTGTGGATGTTTTACTGTATATCCGCTTGAATATACCGTATATTCGGTTTAAATAAACATGGGCGGTAACCTCTTTTCCATCTTATATAAACTATCGTTCTTTCAAAAAACTGTTTTCACTGCATCTACCTGTTTAAAATTTGACTTAAAATACATTTAATACAAGGGGTAAACCAAGGCAGCTGGTCGTCCGCACGAGCAAACCTTGTAATTTTAGTCATGTGTTTGTTGATGGGGTTATTCTAATAACCCATACACCTTGTTATTTATGTCGAAAATGTCACCAAACTGCAGGATGTTTCATTATAATGGGTTTAACCTAGTCTGCGAGGACATGAGCTTTGGATGTGGGTGGGCTACAACCTGGGATGAGACCGAACAGAACTGACCTGAACCCCCCTCTCCCCCCCCCCGCAAGTCCAAATTTATATTGACAAACACACTGTTCTTTCTTTCTGAAAGCCTTCCGAACCTGAAAAGGTAACGAGGAAAGAATTTTACAATATTCTGCTGTTATTTTGCAGGAATTGAAATTTCCTTGTTTGACTCACGAGAACGTTAGCACGGGGATGTTTATCCAGTTTGAATGTGACACTGGATGATCTTAAATAACTGTGTGCAGAACAATACCAGCTAATATGTCCACGTGATCAGTTGACATGTGCCATTTTAAGGACTAGTAGGTTATGATCAGCATTAGAAATTAAAGGACAAGATTTATTTGAAGTAAGAGGTCTTAAAATACGTATGAATGTCTTACAATATTAGCAGAGACATTTCAGACCATTGAGCTGCGTATTGTTACTGCAGACCATTAGGCTGCGTATTGTTACTGTAGACCATTAGGCTGCGTACTGTTACTGTAGACCATTAGGCTGCGTACTGTTACTGTAGACCATTAGGCTGCGTACTGTTACTGTAGACCATTAGGCTGCGTACTGGTACTGTAGACCATTAGGCTGCGTACTGTTATTGTGAGGGATGCATCAATCAAGAGGAAAACCCTTAACACTCTGCAGTCATACGATCTTAAATTTACGAGCTTTCGCTATTTAGTTTTATGGGTTTAGACGAAGGCTGTTAAGCTCGTAACTAAACAAGTTTGGTTGTTTAATGTATAGTTTTAACGTAAAAATATCACATTTCCTGCAATCTGTATACAAAAAAACGAATTTATTGAGAACATCCTTGCCAAATGGCTGTTAAAATTTATTTTTCAAATACAGCCCAGTAGTTAGGTAGATTTGTCTATTCTGACATTGTGTAAGTTGTAGAAGTTAAATTGAAACTGAAATACTTTTAAGCATTTCATCACTCGGTGTCCATCTTAAAACCCACATTCCTGAATTTGTTGGAGCTACGACGGTGATTGAACATGTACTATGAGTCGACCTTTCAACTCTGCCTTCAAGTCCTTTCTAACTGATAAATGGTATCGATCTCAAAACCGTGTAACGGAGAGATGTAGTTATGAGCTTGTCTGTCTGCCCGCCTGTCCGCATGTGATTTGGGCTATGTCTATGAAAACTGTAGGTTCTTTTGAATTTAATACATGGATAGAGCACATATTGAAGGTGTGCAGCGTCGTACTTTTGTTCGGATTCATAAAAAATTGTGAAAATGGCAGTTTTTTTCCATTTTGGAAACTTGGCCTATTTTTGACGTGGTGTCCAGGCTAGATCTCAAAAATTATAAATAGGCTTGTTTGGAAAGTCACATACTGATATAGCACATACCGAATGTGAACAACGTTGTATTTTTTTGGGATTCATGGATAATTGTCAAAATGACAGTATTTTAAATTTGGTAAAACTTTTCATTTTGATTTAATTTTGTTCGCGTAATGTAAAACGCTGTATTTCGAAATGTAAAACTGAAACTGTTAGAACTATGTGAAAAAGGAAAACGTGATGAAAGTGGCAGTAATATAGCACTTTGTAAACCGACGTTAGCACCGATTTCATGAGTCATCCGCCCTACACGGGGGACCATGTCTCTGTGATACTCTAGTTTTTTTTTTTTTTTTTTTTTGGGGGGGGGGGGTGGGGTTTGCTAATATAAGTACAAAACCTCTATCCAGCAATTTTTTAGTTTTAATCGGCTGTTTTGAAGTTGCACTTGCAAATGTGAATTATACCTCACGTCAAAAAACGGCATTTTCATGAGAGCGAAACGTTATAACATGCTCGATCTGCATTTCTTTATAGCAATGACAAGAAGTATTTATACACATAAGATGTATCGGGCAATGTTACAGTGATATTTCATTGATAGAGAGAACGCAAAGGACAATTGTTGTAACTCGAGAGCGTCGTGCAACTGTTTATTATATTATGGGTCGTGACGTCATCCACGAAACTTGATAGTAGATTTTTCTGCCAAAGCAAAAGAAAAAAAAAACTGTCATAAAAAAAGACAAGAAGGAAGTAGGACGTCTGTCTGTGTGTTTGTCTGCCTCTTGACTTGTTTGTCAAAATTGGTCAACAAGCTTAACGTTGTAACGCCCGCTCCGTGGGTGTACCGAACACACGAAGCCAAGGTAGCGGCACTCGTTCGTGTCTGTGGACACTAAAAGTTCAGCACGATTGTTTGAAGTGCCATGAATGCAAAACATATTAATATAAACCATTAAATCAAACCAAATGCCAAAACGCTTGTTAAGAGCGTTAGCAGTTGCAAAAAATCAATGCGCTGAAGTAAAAATTGTTGTTATTCAAAGCAGTATACATCCCATAATGCCGATACTTTAACCATTTGCGTGTGCGAGGGTGTGTGTATGTGTGTACGAGAGGGTGTGTGTGCGAGGGGGTGTGAGGGTGTGTGTATGTGTTTTCTGATGAGCTGTCGGTTTGATTTCTGTGCGCACCTTTGAATTTCATGTGTCATAACATAGTTGACATTACCATTTGCCAGCATGACGTCTCCCCACCATATATATATATATATATATATATATAAAGATTTTCTAGCACGAGTAGCCAAGTCGTGTGCACGCAGACGACTTGGCAGGATCGGACGGATCCTCTATATTTTCCCATAGTCTTTGTTTCAAAATTATGAGTACTAGTGAGGAAATTGGTTCGAGTATCTTGTTTACTGGCCCAGCTATTTGACACATACCTCTGCTGTAGTTAATACGGTACTGTTTCGCTCAGTTCCTTGCACGTGGTCAAAAGCGAACATAAACACTGGCATAAATGGCGACTTGTTTCAGTTATCCATCACGTTTTATACACTGTCGCAGTAATTGTGTTCCAAAATTGGTAGCATTGTCCGGACCGAGCTTATTTAAAAGACCTGTAATAAACAGTTTCGCCATAAATCAGTCACAGTTATGCATATCGCTTTTTATACTGACAGTTCAGAGCGACTTAATATTATTTCCTGCTTTGTGTTTTGCACAAAGCAATGTGTGCCGTCGCCTCGGCGGGAGGTCACTGTCCCCTACACGACATGTATCGGTAAAACGTGACAAACCACTGTTTCACACTGATCAGAACAGAATATTTCTGAACTGATTGTGTATATATTGTAACATCATGTCTGTAATTTTTTTTAATGCCGCTTAAATGTAGAATATATGTATAATATAATCTAGATGTTTTGCGGATAGTGATGTACTATACTAAAATAATGAAGACGCGTCAATGGTTGCTAACCACATGTACCTACTGTGACTGGAAACTCACCCAAGTTGTTGAAAGTGTATGACTCTGTATCTGAAATAACCGAATATTTTAAGCGAAGTGCCCCCCCCCCCCCCCCCACCCCACTAAGAGGTGTTGAGAAAATAACTGCGGTGCCTTTTGCGTAACAGCGTGTCACCGGCGGGGCTGCTTTGTGCATGCGGCACATTTAAAAGGAGACTGTGACTAAGTCTTTTCAGAGATAATTTCGTGGTCTACATTTTAAGGACGGTGGCTATATTATTCAAAAGTACTTAAAACCGTCCTCTTTTTTTTCCTTTGCTTGGGACGTGTATACAAAATGTGGGGTATTAGCTATACTTCTTTTAGTGAGTGTTAAGTGTGGATAGAGTGGGATATGGGGGGCGGATCCACGCATGCTTTGTAACTGTTGCAATACAACATATTTATTGGTCTCTGCCCGGGCCTTGGGCCCCGAAAGGGGGTGGGGGTGGGGGACTAAATTAAGGTTTAGTTGTTGTCTGTCTTTAAATCCGTCTTCTATGATAATGGGTATATGGATGATCTATTATAGTAGATAGGCGCACGTCATTCCCACCTGCAAACTTCGTTTGCAAATGGGAATAAGTTTGTAGTTTTTCTGGAAATTTCTGCCCTTTTTTTTTTCCTTTTTTTTTCTCTTTTTTTTTCCGTCACGGAGGTTTCCAGAAAACTCCTCCTACACTATTTGACGTAGGACGATGAAATTTGGCACAGTGATAGAGGGTGACGAGATGTCGTCAAATCCGCAAAATTTTTTGACCTTGACCTTGAAGGTAAAGGTCAAATTGAGGTCAAAGTTTTTCTGACCTCAAAGTGGTTTCCAGAAAACTCCTCCTACAGAGTTTGTCGTAAAAAGACAGCATGTGGCAGAGACATAGAGGGTAATGAGTTGTCGTCAAATCCGTAAAATTTTTTGACCTTGCACCTCAGAGGTCAAGGTCAAATTGAGGTCAAAATATTTTTGGAAACACCTATTAATCACGAAAAGTAGCCATAAAGGTGCTCAAATCCCACTGTAAATGCATAAAACGTACCCAGTAAAGGGTAAACTTTCATCACTAACCTTGACCTTGAGGGTCAAGGTCAAAGGTCACGTGATTTCACGCGTCCTTAACGACAGGCCGACTCATCTCGAAAACGGTGAGAGATAGAGCGATTTTGAGCTCATTTTCGACCCTTTGGGCCTAAACAACGCTACATAAAAGGTACCTCGGTGATCTTGACCTTCTGGGTCACGGTCAAGGTCAAAAACCGGAAGTTGACTATTATCTCGAAAACGGTTAGAGATAGAGCGATTTTGAGCTCATTTTCGACCCTTTGGGCCTAAACAACGTTACATAAGAGGTACCTCGGTGACCTTGACCTTCTGGGTCACGGTCAAGGTCAAAAACCGGAAGTTGACTATTATCTCGAAAACGGTTAGAAATAGAGCGATTTTGAGCTCATTTTCGACCCTTTGGGCCTAAACACGTTACATAAAAGGTACCTCGGTGATCTTGACCTTCTGGGTCACGGTCAAGGTCAAAAACCGGAAGTTGACTATTATCTCGAAAACGGTTAGAGATAGAGCAATTTTGAGCTCATTTTCGACCCTTTGGGCCTAAACAACGTTACATAAGAGGTACCTCGGTGACCTTGACCTTCTGGGTCACGGTCAAGGTCAAAAACCGGAAGTTGACTATTATCTCGAAAACGGTTAGAAATAGAGCGATTTTGAGCTCATTTTCGACCCTTTGGGCCTAAACACGTTACATAAAAGGTACCTCGGTGATCTTGACCTTCTGGGTCACGGTCAAGGTCAAAAACCGGAAGTTGACTATTATCTCGAAAACGGTTAGAGATAGAGCAATTTTGAGCTCATTTTCGACCCTTTGGGCCTAAACAACGTTACATAAGAGGTACCTCGGTGACCTTGACCTTCTGGGTCACGGTCTAAGTCAAAAACCGGAAGTTGACTATTATCTCGAAAACGGTTAGAGATAGAGCGATTTTGAGCTCATTTTCGACCCTTTGGGCCTAAACAACGTCACATTAGAGGTAACTGGGTGACCTTGAGCTTCTGGGTTACGTTCAAGGTCAAAAACCGGAAGTTGACTATTATCTCGAAAACGGTTAGAGATAGAGCGCTTTTGAGTTAATTTTCGACCCTTTGGGCCTAAACAACGTTACATAAGAGGTACCTCGGTGACCTTGACCTTCTGGGTCACGGTCAAGGTCAAAAACCGGAAGTTGACTATTATCTCGAAAACGGTTAGAGATAGAGCGATTTCGAGCTCATTTTCGACCCTTTGGGCCTAAACAACGTTACATAAGAGGTACCTCGGTGACCTTGACCTTCTGGGTCACGGTCAAGGTCAAAAACCGGAAGTTGACTATTATCTCGAAAAGGGTTAGAGATAGAGCGATTTTGAGCTCATTTTCGACCCTTTGGGCCTGACCAACGTTATATAAGAGGTAACTGGGTGACCTTGACCTTCTGGGTCACGGTCAAGGTCAAAAACCGGAAGTTGACTATTATCTCGAAAACGGTTAGCGATAGAGCGATTTTGAGCTCATTTTCGACCCTTTGCGCCTAAACGACGTTACATAAGAGGTACCTCGGTGATCTTGACCTTCTGGGTCACGGTCAAGGTCAAAAACCGGAAGTTGACTATTATCTCGAAAACGGTTAGAGATAGAGCGATTTTGAGCTCATTTTCGACCCTTTGGGCCTAAACAACGTTACATAAGAGGTACCTCGGTGACCTTGACCTTCTGGGTCACGGTCAAGGTCAAAAACCGGAAGTTGACTATTATCTCGAAAAGGGTTAGAGATAGAGCGATTTTGAGCTCATTTTCGACCCTTTGGGCCTAAACAACGTTACATAAGAGGTACCTCGGTGACCTTGACCTTCTGGGTCACGGTCAAAGTCAAAAACCGGAAGTTGACTATTATCTCGAAAAGGGTTAGAGATAGAGCGATTTTGAGCTCATTTTCGACCCTTTGGGCCTTAACAACGTTACATAAGAGGTACCTCGGTGACCTTGACCTTCTGGGTCACGGTCAAGGTCAAAAACCGGAAGTTGACTATTATCTCGAAAACGGTTAGAGATAGAGCGATTTTGAGCTCATTTTCGACCCTTTGGGCCTAAACAACGCTACATAAGAGGTACCTTGGTGAACTTGACCTTCTGGGTCACGGTCAAGGTCAAAAACCGGAAGTTGACGATTATCTCGAAACGGTTAGAGATAGAGCGATTTTGAGCTCATTTTCGACCCTTTGGTGCTAAACAACGTTACATAAGAGGTACCTCGGTGACCTTGACCTTCTGGGTCACGGTCAAGGTCAAAAACTGCAAGTTGACCAGTATCCCAAAAACGGTTAGAAAACTGAATTTGATTTTTTTGTGCCCAAATGAAGTTACATTATATTCACTTCGATGGCCTCGTTCAAGATAATAATCCGGAAGCTGACAATTATGTTGAAACACTGAAAAATGTGTCTTTGACCAAATATGTTGTGTCTCTGCCCTTGCAAGTGGGTACTATTTCGCTACGTGTAGCGAAATTCGGTCTAGTTAAAAATGAATCGCATTTCTTGTAAACATTATAACAACAACTGCTGGGTAATTTGAAGCCACAGTTGTAAATTTATCCATTGAAACAACACTTAATATCCAAGTCATGCAAAGCTCAACCTTCCGTTCACTAGGTCTCGTGGCCGTCTGTGACGGGAAACCGGTTCGGTTATTTTCTTGCATTCTGTACATTACAGCAAAATTATAATTATTTTCCGAAGCGTCCGTCCGTGCGTCTGTTTGGCGAATAAGCTTTGCTTTGCTCATCATCCAATATGAGTGAAATATGCTTGTCAAATCTACTACAGCAAATATAAAGGTTATACGTTCAACTCAATGTTATTTCTTAAATGGTAAGATGGCGTCTGAAAAATTTACTAAATTAGCCTACTTGCAATAGAAACTCTCTAAAATTCCGAAGCACCAGGTTTTGATAGTTTGTCGAAAAAAGTTGTTATAGAATCTATTTTTTGCACTTTTCAATTTAAGGTGTGGTGATACTGTGAAGAATTCAAACCTTTGTTCACTTGATACTGGTTCTTCAAAAGACTCTCCTCATTTATTTGACCCAACAAATGTGATAAAGCTGTGAATAACTGTAAACAGCTCCACTAGTTAATCTGCTCAGATATTCTATTATTTATTTCATTGCGGGATATAAGTAAAATATGAAAGTACATAGCCTCAGTACGGCTCCTAGTGTAAGCAGTAACCGTAAATTCAGACCCCGGAGGACTCCACGATTATAATGACGCCCGCCCAGCTGTGTGGTCATTGGATGCTGAAGTCATAGGTGGAATTCGTCCTGTCAGAACTGTTAATTTCATTTTTTTTTTTTTTTTTTCGAAAAAAAATGTGTAAGCCTGAATTTGTTACATACTTATTTCATGAAAAAGAAACGGATGGATTAGCATGATATTTGTGTTTTTGTTCTGTGTGTTTCAGATTCAGCAAAAGGGCAGAGATTATTTTACAACATTTGGTAAGTCATTCTATAGTAAAAAGAGGTTATTTATTTTAAGAGAGGTAAAGGGAATTATGGGTAGAAGCAATTCGAGATGAGAGTTTATGAGATTTTGGCCTATGTATTTTTGTCTCAAGTACTCCGGTTTCCTCGTCTCAGAAAAATTAAAATTATCTAATAATTTAAAGCCATCACATTTACTTTGTAAGTCAGTGATGTATGCCGAACAGTAAAAAAGCTTCTGTATACGTGGGTGTGTAATTGATTTAAACCCATAAACTGCGTCAACATGTCATCTTTGATCGATGAGGCATCAAGCAGTAATGAAATTCCTTGGCACTTACATTCAAAGAATAAAAATGGCGAACGTCTGGTTTTGATTATGCAACCGAAGCCCAGACACTTTTCTTTATTTTGTTGTAAGTTTACAAAATCAGGCTACGGTTCGCGAAAGGGTTTGGTTGATTTGCTTTATTGCTAACTTACACGGGGAACACCCTTTTGTTTAAAGTAAAAATGTATGAAGTAAAAAAAATGTGAACGTTTTTTTTTTTAATTAGTTAAGTAAAACATTGTAGACTGAGTAGACTAAAGAAATATATTGAGTATTTATTAGAGTTTGTCTAAGTAAGCCCATTCCTGAACAGACCAGCTCGGAATATAATGCCTTACTTCACAAATAACAAAAAATCTCGAGTTTTATTTATTTGATATGTTCTTATTTTAAATCATAGAGTGGTTTTAACTAATAAATTCAACGTCGAACCCGATTTGAGACAACAAAGATTTTATTTAACCAAGTTCCCCCCTTCCCCTCCCCTCCCCTCCCCTCCCGTCCCCTCGCTCCCTCGACCAAACACTGAGTTGCTACACCGTTGAACGAACCAGCCACTGATTCCTGCCGGCCACTTCTGGTGGCTGCCTGATATCTGAGCAGGAGCAAAAACAGTCACGCCGTAAAAATTTTATATCGGCTCTGATCAGGGTTATTTTTTCTTTTAATATCCGTCTGCGTGGTTGTTGCGAGTGCATTTGGTTATCCTCCGCGAAACGGAGGGATATAGTTATGAGCTGGTCCGTCTGTCCGTCCTTCTGTCTGTCCACTAAAAGTACTAAGTTTTGTCCGGCCGACTTTTCATAGAAGGAATTGTCGCGGGAACCTGAAACCTTGCGTGGTGAAAATATATATATTGAAGATGTGCAACGTGGCATTATTGTCAAAATCGGCCAAAAATTGACGTCGTGGGAAACTGTGAAATATGGTGAATGTTTGGCTTGAACTTAGCCGTGAGACGATGTTTTGTCCGGCCGACTTCTCATAGAAGGAATTGTCGTAGAAACCTGACATCTTGCATGGTGAAAATTGTCGTAGGAACCTGAAACATTGCACCGTGACTTTACCTCATTTTTCTTTTATTGCTTCACGGAGGATCCTGCCTTACTGAGGCTCTAGTTTAGAAAATCTCTCACAAACAAACAAAAAATGCTCAATTTTCTGGTTTGTAAGAAAGGAGGAGGGGGGGGGGGGGTTGGAGGGGGAAGGGCGTTGGCGAGATCAGACTTCTGTTGCATCCAGCATTTTCTCTACCATTGGTGTCAATAACGCTTCTGTTTACAGCGAATGAACTCGACTGCGGGAGACGAGGTGTTATTTGAACGGATAGGGAACAAAGGCCTAATTACACTAAATAGACCAAAAGCCCTGAATGCCTTGAATCTGAAAATGGTTAGGCAAATTACGCCACAGTTGAAGGTAAACATGTTTTAATTTTATAGCGGCATTGCATTTACTGAAAAAGTACAACCAATTAAAATTTAATTTGAAAGTAAGTTTCATTTATACTAAACAAATATTCCTTGTACAAATTGTTCTTTTGAACCAAAGAAAGGATGAAGGATTTTCATAAATGCCCTGTTTGAACAGGCGTGGGAAGAGGATCCGACCACAGCCATGGTGATAATCAAAGGTGCTGGCGAGAAGGCCTTCTGTGCGGGTGGCGATATCAGAGGTGGCTGCGGCTGAAATGTTTGCATTTCTAACAACTATCTTAATTACTTCGCAAAAAGCAGTGTAATAGTTGTTAATGCACCAGTATACTTGGAATGGACATTGTTAGTTTTAGAGCAAAAATAAGGGAACTGAACAGATGTGTGAATATCATTTTTATGCCCCGCCTGACATATGTCAGAGGGGCAGATAGCGTTTGACTTGTGCGTCCGTCCGTCTGTCTGTGTGTACGTTACGCTTTAGGTACCAAGTTTTGTGGATCGCACTGTAGCGTAGCTATTTGGCCGGCAACTTTTTTGTTTTTGGGATATTGTTCCTAATATATTGAAGTTGTGCAGGACGTCGTCCTTTTGTCCGACGAGGCGTTTATTCGGTCGGAATTGGGGTTTGAACTTAGGCAATTTTGCTGTAGTTAGATGTTTTATGTACTAAGTTTTGTGGATCGCACCTCACTCTACATATTTGTTTGGTGGTTTATTTCTTTATAGATTATTGTTTCTAATATATTGAAGTTGTGCAGGACATCGTCCGTTCGTCCGACGAGGCAATTTAGGTGCTCGTTTCTAAGTCCGTGCTTATTCATTCTTTCTTCAAGAAGAATCACATCCCTCAAACTAAGATTATGTCACTGACTATCCGATATGCGGGGCATTCGTGCTCCGATCGGACACACCTCTAGTTATAAATATTGTGATCCAAAATAAACGGACAAAAAGAAAAAAATCATTAAAATCGTTGCCGTTCTTCACTAACCTTGCAGAAATCACAGATGCCTGGCAGAACGGGGACAGGATTGCTGAGAATTTCTTCAAAGAAGAATACATATTAAACAATGCGATAGGTATGTGGATGAATTACGGCCCACACGGTGGGAAGACTACACTGGGTGTATTCTAACGTTGCTGATGTTACTATACAGTTCTCACTGGTTCCTATGTTCCTGACTGGAAAACACAATTATGCTGTGGGCCAGGGTCGATTTTTAAGGTTATGTTTGTGTGATTTTCTGTGAATCACGTTCTTTCAACTTCACTTCCTGCGCGCTCCATCGTACAAGGACCTTCACTCAGTGGCCTTAATTGGTTTTATCAAAACCAGTTTATATTTTGCGTATTTGATGATGACACTGGTAAAATTATATGTATGTGTTTTATGTCCAAGGTGGCTTAGACGCGTTTTACCTAGACCTCTCATAGAAACCGAACTATTGTGTTTTTCTTCGGGATTTCGTGAAGCAGGTTCGCATAAATAGTGAAGGCACAGAGAGAAGACACCCAGGTGCTTCCAGATTTTATTTCCAGATTTCCAACCAGTAAAAACATGCATTATTTATGTTTTAGGTACACTAGCGGTGCCGTGGGTGGCTTTAATTGACGGAATCACGATGGGAGGGGTAAGCACATTTTTTTTCCAACGCGGAGATTTGGAAGAAAAAAATTTAAAGAGTGAAAAAAAACTGATGTCTTATAAATCTTCATTCAACCAAACTTCTGAAAATACATAACTTGCAGGCAGACTAGACGAAAACAAAGAGCATGAACAATATTCATGCTCTTTGACGAAAAGCGGCTGGACTGGCTGTAATTCTTATTTGTCCATAACTTCTTTTTTATTTCAAATGCGGATATTTGATTTTTTTTTAAATTTTAAATCCTTCGAGTATTTAACGTTTTTTTTTTTTAAAATGATAATTTTTTAAAAAGGTGGTAAAACTGGATTACACGAGACCTTATATACCGCTATTGCTACCAAATCTTACTAATGCTTCAAATTTCAATGAAGATTTTCTAAGCTGGCTACGAAAGTGACCGAATTTTATTTTTCCCCACGAGTATCAATTTTCGAGTACTTATCCTGGAACTGACTAGACTCAAAGTACTTGAATGGCGCTGTTGCGTGCTTTCGTTGTGTCGTGCTTTTCTTGTTCCGTGCAACGGGCCTGTTGCACGGAACAAGAAAAGCATGCCCTCAGTTGTGTGCCAACAGCCTGTCTGTGCTTTTGTTATTCCGTGCCGAAGTTGTTTCTGTATTTTTCAATCAATATTATAACGTGTCTTCTCCCATTAAAAAGTGGAACAACAGTAACTCTACTATTGATTAATCATTTACTTCAAACAATAATCGCCGCCTCAGCCTCAACGATTTCAACATTTGATTAACAGCACTGAAAATGTGCAATGTAGAGAATATTTATGAATACGAAAACAGGAATTACAATGATATGTTAAATTAAGCCATTTTTAGTGAAAATCAACAATAACAATAACCATATTTTTCGACAAAGAATTAGTATCCTTGTGTTTTCGTTTTAAATATCAGATAAAGTCATTTTTAGTAATAACGATGATAATAAACGTTTCCTTCAGTACTGAGGATCTTCTGGTGACAGCGAGAACCCGACTTTTTTTCTTTTCAGTGCCATATTAAGTTATTCTTTACTCAATAAGTCATTCGTGACAAACTTCGATTAAACACCCTGATAAAAAATTATGACTAGGAAAGAGGCTCTAAAACTTATAAAATAGGCTGACAGGGTATTGGCATGGCATTCAGCATGCAAAAAGCATCATACAAAGTTTGTCGTGCAAATGGCCTTTATTTACCTTTCAAAGAGTAAGTAGAAACAAAGTAGAAACAAAGTTTGTCCAGACAGGCTAAAAGCACGCAACTGCCGTGCTTTTGTTTTGTCATGTTGATTAATGTTTTGTACAGAAATAATGTTTGCACTGACAGGCTAGAAGCACACAACATCCGTGCTGCTGTTGATTGGATTGGTTATCTTTTACATAGAAACAACGTATGCAGGCTTAAACAGGCTTAAAGCACGGACAGGCTTAAATCACGCAACTGGCGTGCAGATATTGTGTCGGTTGATTAATGGTTTATATAGAAACAACGTTCGCACAGGCAGGATAAAAGCACGCAGCTGCCGTGCCGAAGTTGTGTCGTGTTCAACAGATACAATAAATATGTTCCAGTTTCTATGGGGAGGTACTTGATAAGTATAAAATAAAGTGAATTGACAGGCTAAAAGCACGGGCAGCCAATTTCTCTCCTGAAAAATGAAGCTGTGAGGAAATTGTGTCTGCACGGAAAGGGTGAAAGTACGTGCAGACACAAGTACAAGTACAAGTTTGAAAAACAGGGTGTTTGCACGCATGTACCCGTGCAACAGGCCTGTTGCGCGCCTGTTGCGTGTGCAGAGATTGTTTCTGCACGGATAGGCTAAAAGCATGCAACAGGCGCGTGCCTAGTTTTCTGTACTTCATTTATACATTTAGTACAAAACACGTTTCAGGTGTGTTAGTGAAACTTTGAAAAAAAAATTTTTTTTTACCACTCTTTATATTTGTCGAAAAACATCTATTTTTGCTTCAAATCGAAAGCCCCTTGTGAGTTTTTCTGCATGTCAAAGCAAATAAGAGGAAAAGCTTATTCCGCACTCCCAATATTATTATATTTTATTCTAATTTGTAAATTAATGTAACTTAAACTGTCTCTTTTTTGTCATTTGAAAGTTTCTATCATGGAATTTTTTAAATGTAATGTGTTTGGTCCCTATCAAATGTTCCTACTCATGCCGTCATCATATCTTTTAAAAACCTTTAAAAAAACCTTTATTTTTATGTTAAAAACCTTCAAAAAGACTTTTCAAAACTGCACTCTTAAAAAAAACCTTTATTTTGCTAAAGGGTCACTTACATGCCTGCACATCGTACCAAAGTCGTTTATCCTGGAAAACTGCCAATTTATTGGCACAGAGTAGCTTGTTACTTAGTTTTTTTTGTGTTGAGTAAAATCGTGATTATGATTCAAAACAATATCTGACCTTCACACAGATTAATAAACACAACGCGTAAAGTTGCAAAACTTAGATCATGTATTTCAAGAGTACTACTTTCGGGGAATCACCAGTGTTTCGGCAGAACAAAAATGTCTTGATACACTACAGACAGAGTTGCTGTTGGACAACAACGTCAGATTTGAGACTTCAGTTAAGGGGAAAGAGTTGAACTTGGCACAAGACGTGCGGCTGTGTTTAAAAACAGGAAGATACCACTTAAAAGAATGGAACTGAGACCAAACTCGCAGCTAGAATTCAGAATTAACAGGCTACAGTCTGTATTCATGTAATGTCGCACATGTTTGCCTGTGTGTGTTTCAGGGTGTGGGCTTGTCCGTGCATGGTCATTTTAGAGTGGCCACAGAAAGGACGATTTTCGCGATGCCTGAAACTGCTATAGGTAAGACGCAGCAATCCACTCACCATGATTGAAAATGTCGTAAATGAAAGTTCAGATGCCAAAAAGGAAATTAATGTTAATTTGGAGAAAAAAAAACCACTAATAAGAAATGTTTATTTAATAAAAGTCATGGGCTGTTGGTGTAAGCATCAAACAGTAGCTGCAACCCCGCCTTTCTCCTCCCGTAGTCCACACGCACTAGCACACATCGGGCATTTTCATAAGAACAACGAGAAAGGATAGGGGAGTGAGGGGGATAAATGGGAGAAACCTGAAGAGAAATAGTAATATCTCTAAAGAAAACAATGTGAAGTTGGAGGCTTAAGCATGTTCTGAATTTTACTATGTGACCGCAACCATGCTGTTAAAAATATCCACCGTTCAACACTGAGCAACAGCGTCCCCATTGCCATGTGATTCTTTTTTTTTTTTTTTGGTCTGCCACAGGTTTATTTCCTGACGTGGGTGGCGGGTATTTCCTGCCCCGACTCGGAGGCTATCTGGGCCGCTACCTGGCATTGACCGGCTTTAGGCTCAAGGGTCGTGATGTTCAAAAAGCTGGCGTCGCTACACACTACGTTACTTCGGATAAAGTCAGTACCGCCGGCGATTCTGAAAAAAAACTCGCTCTATGTCGAGATTGTGACATGTTCAACTTCGTTTCTTCTGTGTTCAGTATGTAGATGTATACACATATATTCTTGGTTACGTGGATGCTGTTGCAGCGAAGTTGTAATATATATAATAAGTATATAGTATATGATACATAGTGCATGTATACTTAAACGCTAATTTTACTGAAAATGTGAACTTCTTCTTATCAATGTTGTGTGACGAAACAAGTCCTCTACAAAAAGTCTTATTTTATGCACAGATTGCTGTTGCAAATAAACGCTTATAAATAAAATGGGCATTTGTTTTCAGATTGGTGATTTGGAGAAAGAGTTGATAGCGCTGACAGACTCACAACCAGCCAGTGTAGCAGATCTGTTGAACAAGTACCATGCAGAGGTTAGCCACGACTGAAACAATATTGTCTTGTGCATTTCCGCGACCTCTGGATTCTATGGAAGCTCATGGCCATTAGAAAATATTATTCTGTGAAAAGTCACAGTCTGAACGACACTGACCCAGTAAGCAGACTCGTCTTCCCATGCACAAGGGATTGCATATTATGCCAAACATGCAATCAGTATGTTTATTATTTAGCGGGCCTTGCGTTAAGAAATGATGGAAACAACGAAGGGTGCAGTGTTTTCGAACACGTATTGCACACCGCCCTCTTTTAAGCATATCTTCCAGACCTGCACTGCTGCTCTATTTTCGCCTTGAAAAAAGAAACGAAAACTTTCAGTCACTGACAAGACAAGCTAAAAAGTTTTCATATGTTTAACTGGTTCATAAATACAATTATTTCCAAAACGTACTTACAATGGCAGAGCCAGATGAACACCTACTACCAGTAGAGTAATTCATAACAACTAAGCATACGGAGTGAGTAAATTATTTGTTATATACTAAACAAATCAAGACAAAAATATCCCTAAAGTGAGGCATATAATGAAAGTAACACGTCATTCTTGTATGTGCAGAATGTTATTTTCGGCCATGACATTCTGAACATATAGTATGAACTATTACTGTTTGACTGTGAAATGGGCCAGTGATTAGCACGAAATTATGTGGATGTAAAACGTTGAATCTACCATTAATTTAAAAACGAATGGTAATTCACCCTGCGTGAATTCCATTACTCCCGTTTCCTGAATTTTTTTTACTTTGTGACAGAGTAAATGCCATTAGGCTAACGGTAATAGCACCAACTGCCAAGGGTGAAGTATATCACTTTATGAGTAATTTTATGTTTGGTGTTTGTTCCTAAACAGAGTAAAAAGCCAGACGATCCAGAGTTTATACTGCAGCCTCATCTTAATCAAATCAATACACTGTTTGGTGCAGACACGCTGGAAGAGATCTTCTCCAATTTGGAAAGTGAGGGATCGGAATGGGCCAAGAAAACGTTGCAAACTCTACACAAAATGTCCCCAACGTCTATGAAGGTTTGAGGCGTCAAATAAAAATCTTTGCAAATATTTTACATCATCTGGCACTGCATGTAAAATCATACACACTCTACAAAGTAATGAAAAGCTTATTTTTCCAAAAAGAAACCAGCACATCTATGAAACTGTCTCGTCACTCATTTTCATAAGCAATTGCAATTATGATTTATGCCATTATTAATTATGACAAACGGAAGATGAACAAAATAACGCGGTAATCCTGCTGATGCATAAACATTTTCGGACTTCGAAGCTTTTTTCCTTCCGCCGGTCCGTCTGTCACAGACCGTGTCGTGGCCTTTTTTCCTTCCGCCGGTCCATCTACCACAGACCGTGTCGTGGCCTTTTTTCCTTCCGCCGATCCCTCTGTCACAGACCGTGTCGTGGCCTTTTTTCCTTCCGCCGGTCCGTCTGTCACAGACCGTGTCGTGTCCTTTTTTCCTTCCGCCGGTCCGTCCACCACAGACCGTGTCGTGGCCTTTTTCCCTTCCGCCGATCCCTCTGTCACAGACCGTGTCGTGGCCTTTTTTCCTTCCGCTGGTCCGTCTGTCACAGACCGTGTCGTGGCCTTTTTTCCTTCCGCCGGTCCGTCTACCACAGACCGTGTCGTGGCCTTTTTTCCTTCCGCCGATCCCTCTGTCACAGACCGTGTCGTGGCCTTTTTTCCTTCCGTTGGTCCGTCTACCACAGACCGTGTCGTGGCCTTTTTTCCTTCCGCCGGTCCGTCTGTCACAGACCGTGTCGTGGCCTTCTGTCACAAATCGGTCTTTTGTGTGACCAATCATTTGACACTCTCAAGGTGTCGTAAGAGTGGAAACAAAATCTTGAGAATTATTCATGTAGCTCCGTCCTTGTCACAATAATAGCTATTTTTGTCCGCGTCAATTCTCTGTGAGATTTTCCAAGCATGTTTTCATTATATAAAATCTCTGCTAGCTCTTGGAGAATGCATTTTACCAACAAACATTTTGTATTTATTTATTTATTTACTTTTTAACTTTGGAAGGTGACATTACGTCAGATCCAGCAGGGAGCACGCCTGAGCTTGCAGGATGACTTACAAATGGAGTACAGGATAGCGGTGCGCTGTATGCATGACAACGATTTCTTCGAGGGCGTTAGAGCAGGTCAGCTCTCCATCTCCATGGCAACTGCTCCCCGTCCCCACCCCCAAACTCCCACCATTTGTTTTCTGTTTCTGTTAAGTTCAAGCGATTAAGCCATGCAATGCAATCCTAACATATAATCCCACAATTACGCAGCAGAAGCTTAGTTTTTCTAAGGTGTTCAGGGCGAATAGTTCAAACTAGGCGAAATGCTTCGCTGGGCCTTTTCGCAAGGATATTCAGTTACTGTTCCCCTGTGCAGATTATCACCCTTTGGATCCCTCAGCTGCAATGTTATTGGGAATGTAAAAGCCCATTTAAAAAGTAACACACAACGTATATACGTAGGGGAAACATTTTTTGCTTTTGTGTATTCTGTGTATGTATGTGTAGGGTGTGTCATTATTGACATCCAATTTTGTTAACACGATAACCCTCGAACGAAACGCAGGATCAGTTTCAAACTTGGTGGAATTATGCCTTGGGTGCCTCCGCCGATAGGGATTGTATTTGACGTAAATTGGACGTGTGGCGCTAAACGACGTCAAACTGTGACAATTGCGTCATTGCTGTAACTGCAGCACGAATCTTCAGATTAACTTGAAACTTGTTAGGGTATTACCTTAGGTAGGTCTGATGATTCGTAATGTATTTGTTGTATATTGCGCAACTTATGGTGTCTTATGACGTCATTATATGCTCTTGGACAATTCAGGATAATTCGAGAACGACAAGTTGGAGCAGCTTCAAACTTGATGGGATTATGCTTTAAATGGATCTGAGAGTTGTTATTGACGCATATTGGACAATGCATGACGTCATAGGACTCCAAAGCGTAAAAAAATACATCATCACTATAACTGCAAAACTTGATCAACTGCAAACTTGATAGGGTAATGCATTGGGTGGGTCTAACGATTCTTATTGTATCTGGCAATATATGACGTAATATGACGCCATTATGTGTAGTAGACACTAGACTTTATTAGCAAGATAACTCTCGAATGACCAGTCGGATCCGCTTGAGATTTGATGCGATTATTCCGTCAGTGGTTCCGCCGATTGCTACTGTCTTTTACGCATATTTGATAATGCGTGACGTCATAGGACGTCAAAACGTGAAAAAATGTGTAATCTGTAACTGCGTAACGAAACGTTGTATCAGCTTAAAACTTGGGAGGATAATGCACTCAGCTATGCTGTGCACCTCCAACAGTTTTTTTGCAAATTAAATATAAGAAAAAGCGAGATAAGCCGTGAAACAAACATGCTCCCAGATCCTGCAAAGTTTGTTCAATTTCTGTAAAACTTTTTTCCATCAATATATCAGTTTAAAAAAAATTACAAATGGCAGATATTGTTGCGAAGTGCAGTATTAATGTCAGATACCGATGTAGCGATTTGGTTTCGGCTGGTTAAAACGTCATAATTACAACGCCATGATGTTTTGATTTTATTTCAGTGCTAGTAGATAAGGATAACTCCCCGAAATGGCAGCCAAGCAGTATTGAGCAAGTCACGAAAGAAAGGCTCGACTGGTACTTTAGTCCACTGCCAGTACACCAAGACCTTGTTTTATGATACCAGGGAGGAAACGCGGAATATGCTTCATAACTCTGCGTGCACTTGTTGAGAGCAATTAAGGATGCGATGTGATGATAAGCTAAAACATTGAAAGTCAAAACCATTTTTAGCATTTTAATCTTCTTGTAAACATCTTTTTACAATGAATTCTACAGTGGCGTTTAAAATTCAGTGTAACTTCGAACTGAAAAATAAATGATTGCCTACATCAAAATTCATTGTCTCTGTTTCAACACACGCTGAATGTATACATGCCTTCTCGAGATGACAGGCCGCCGCTTGTGCTCTCTAACCAGAGGCCAAGGTAGCTTGAAACACAGAGAAACCGTGACATCATTTTAGGTACCCCTCACACTTCCTTCTACGGACGGTTTTTGGAAATCATTCCAAGTATAATGTAAAATACAAACTAGACCTGTTTTACTACGAGTAAGGGAACTTACACTGGAGAATCTCGCAGTTGATAATAATTGCAGGCTTTTGCACATTGTCTAATTGAAGTTCTTTCTAATCCCAGCCTCTACAGAATCAGTTTTGCGGTGTCACCCTTCATAGGTTTTGCAGACCATATTTATAGTGCTGTTAGTTGTTCAGAATTGTAAGGTCTATACGCTAAATTATAATCACCCCGCGTTTTTTTTAAAATAATCAATAATGTCGATATATATATATATATATATATATATATATATATATATATATATATATATATATATATATATATATATATGGGCACATTGTAAACTGGCTTTGGCAGAATTATCTTTAAAAAACGGTATATATAAATGCTTTCTTTTATTTCTTTCTTTCTTTCTTTTTTCTCGCTTTATTACTTGCTTACTCGTTAACGTACTTGCTTAGTTACTCACTTACTTACTTACCGTAATTAGCGGCATATAAGCCGAGGTTTTTATTTTATTGTATTTTATTTATTTACTATTTATTATTATTATTATTTTTTTTTTTTTGCCTTTTTCGTTCAATACACCTTTCTTAACCTTATATGCCGTTGCGCTTTACACACAATTTTTCTTTCAGACATGGGTACTTTGATATTCTCAACCACAGTTTCCGTAAGCATTCTGGATTTTGGGTTGCCTGGACCTTGTATGCGGGGCGCTTTATTTGTCGTTGATTACGGTACTCACTGACTCACTTTCTCAATTTTTACTTACTTCTTACTTCTTACTTACTTCGTCCTCAGATCAAATGGTATTGTGTGATTTTTGTTATCGGTTCAGACAAAAAACTGACTAAATATATTTGACCAACAACGGATAGCTTTAAAAAAAAACACATAATAATGTTCATCCCACAGATCGGGTTCGATTGCTTTTAATACTTAGCACTGTCTGAGCTTTCACGGATGGGCGCAATGTCCACGGACACTTTTGTTTGGTGGTTGGTGAAAATATTGGTGAAAAATCTGAACTTACGCTGGGGATATGATCTTACCGTCTTCGAATTTTGAGTGACGAAAGCGGACATTAGTACCTATTTGGCTATTTTTTTCTTAATTTATTTAGTTATTTTTACTATTATGTTTTTGTGATTCGCCAAAAATTAACGAAAGTATTAGCAAAAAAGCAATTTATTACTGAAATCTTAATTAAAGCCTTACCCTCTTGAAATTTGTTTAAACGTAGAGGGCATTAGTGCCTATTTGAATATTATCTTTTCATTGCTTGATTCGCGAAAATTTAGCGTAAAATTTGGCGACAAAAGTCATTTTTTACTAAGATCTTAACTGACGCCTCAGCTGAAGCCTTTGTGTCTTGAAATTTTGGTTAACGGTAGCCGGCATTAGTACCTGCCTGGGTATTGCTGTTTACCCCAAAATCTTCAAAAACAGGGGACATAGCAGTTGATAGTATGTGTAGGTGCGTATGCACTTTTTTAAAGTTGGAAAAAAGTATCTCATGCCTGGTTTTTAACCTGCATGTCTTAAAATTTTGGATGAGGTAGCGGACGGATGGCAAAAAATGTAAATATTGGTCAGAAACCAGTTTTCTCTAAAAGTATGCCCTCCTAGGATTTTCAAGAAAACGTACCAAAATTTGAAGGAAGGTAGGAGTCATATGTTTCCATCTGCCTGGTACTGTTTTTGGCGATTCCCAAAAGATTGTCGGAAATATTCGCGGAAAACCTCTTTTTTCTCGTAAAATCTTAACTGTCGCCAAGAAAATAGACTTGCTGTCTTTTACTTAGAAGTGGTAAGCATTGCTACCAACCTGGCTATTACTTTTTGTGGTGATTTGCGAAACATTGGCTTAAGTACTGGCGAAACAACCAATTTCTTATTCACATCTTAACTGATGCCTGGTTTATAGTCCTACTCTCTTGGAATTCTGATTTATGATAGCGGACATTGGTATATACTTGGCTATTTTTTTGTTCATGATTCGCCAGAAAATGGCAGAAATATATTGGCGAAAAACCATTTTGTTTGGCAGAGGCATCATGATGCTGGAGAAATCACCTTACTCGCGCCTATTGCCACCTAACTTGAGATGTTATCGGTCATTAATACTAACCTCGCTATTGTGTCATAATTCACAAAAATTGCTAAAAATATTGAAGAAAATCAATTTCTTCTTAAAATCTTAACGCTAGAGATATAGCTTACCTTCTTAATATTTTAACTAGAACTGCATTTCGTTTCGCTAGCGAAATGTTAAACACTTGACAAAAATTAAAACGCAAAAAATACTTTCTTCAATGGGTTATTTCTTGAATAATATAAAGTATTTTACAACATGCATACAGTGTGTTATACAACTACGTACACAGCTTATGGCATAGCATGTATACGGCTTATAATATTCTGAAAAAATCGGACCGCTGTCAAGAAAAAAACTCCATAGGTTTATAACTTAATACCACCTAAGTGTATTAGCAAAACACAGCTTGAATATGTCTTATAAGCCGAGTAGTGTTTGGTTTCTGTTGACTTAAGGTTTGATTGACTGATCAGGCATAGGCTGTGCTATCTGTTTACGCAGTGAGAGCTCGCACAAAGCTGAGCAAATGTGTGGTGTTCTGTGCTCCGCAATTACTTGCAAAAAATACAATCTTTACACATGGCGTTTTAACAAAGAAAACGAAATCGAAGACGAAAATAAAAAGTGACATGCACACGTTCAGATCAAGCTCTTCATAAGTCTTAAGTTCATGGTCCTAGGGCCAATAGTGTCTGAGAAGACGAAACAAAAAATCGGAAAACTGTCAAGGAGAAAAAAAGGACGAACGGCTGCTCGCACAACTTCATATAACCCTTGGAAGCTAAAAGCTTGTCAAGTGTTAATTAACGGAAGTGGACATTAGTAGCTACCAGGCTGATACTTTTTGGTGCCTCGCCATTATTTTTCCGAAATATTAACGAAAAACTAATTTCTTGCTGAAATCTTAACTAATGTCAGGTATTATTGTCATTGTTATTTGAGACCGGATATTTTGGAAGTGCTGTGCAAACACCGAAGAAGGACTTCTCGATTAGCCCTGTCGAACGCAGCTGTCAAATTTAATGCGTCATCAAAAGTGCTCTACCAAGGGATTCTCAGCCGACTATTTTGCTTTATAAGCCGACTCAAGTTTTTTTCATTAAAACCGTGTTTGTTGTTATGCTCTTCATTTATTTTCTCGCCGCTTCAGTAACTTTGGAGACGAACGTTAAATTAAACACCGGTTTGTAATTCTTGTACACAAGATCGAGACCAGGCTTTTTAGCAATGGTTGTATTACCACACGCATATATAGTGATGGGAAGTGTGCGAGTACAGCTGACAGTGCTTTGGTGGTGATTTCATAATTATACTCTCTACTTTTTTTGGAAAGCCGTTAAAGCACTTGATAACGTCAGCGGCGCTGGCGTGTCGTATTGAATGTTTCATCACTTCTAAGCGTAAACTCTTACGCTCTCTTACTATTGAAAACAATACTAAAGTCACTTGC
This sequence comes from Protula sp. h YS-2021, assembly GCA_949752745.1. Lineage (NCBI taxonomy): Eukaryota > Metazoa > Annelida > Polychaeta > Sabellida > Serpulidae > Protula > Protula sp. h YS-2021. Next base: position 32,453,533 of record OX457031.1, on the reverse strand, counting down.
TAACTCTTTAGGATTGTCATGAATCAGCAAAGGATTTTTTCGTTCACGATTCATTACATTTTTCATTGTCCTGAAAATGCGTTTTAGTGAGGGCCAGTGGCGGATCCAAGGGATGGGGGTTGCAACCCCCGCCCCCCCCCCCCCTAAATCCGAAAAAAAGATCGACTGTTAAACTCTGTGTTTTCGCAGAAAAAAGTTTGACTATTAAACTCCGAGTTTCGTATGAAAAAAATATTACTGAATTTAGCCTACAAATGTTGTGTAACACCAGTAAATATGTTGAAACGCGTTTTCTATGTAACTTTTCTACAGCTACTTTTATTATTGAAAATGGATTTTTAATGTATTTTGGAGCTAATTTAACCCAGCAATGCTGCCAACATGATAAAACGAAGTGCATATACTTCGGCGCGCAAATAAAAACAATGAAACAACTACCACGTGTTTCTTTTGTTTATTTCTCTTCTCAACGAGATTAGGTTAAACCACCACAAAGGAGGTGACGTCACATTTATTTTTGCGCGCAAAAATTCAGAAGCACTTTGTAATTAGGATATCTTTTTTCGTTTTCACGCGAGAATTTCGGATATTCTTACTGGATTGTTCAACACACTTTACAAATGTAAGTTTCTGCTTCGTTTGGTGGCGAGATACCTAGGTTTCTTGCTGTAGTTGTTGCACAATTCGGCACTTTGTGCTTCGGAGCCTACCAGATCCAGTGTTTGCTTATTCGGGGCTATGGTCTCGCTCGGAGCTACATTCTGTCAAGGTCACGGTAACTGTCATGGAGCCATCAACTGCGGAGGGGAAAAAGGGGTTTCCCAAGCTCACTGCCTGGCATAACAAGGCTGCGTACCCCCCCCCCCCCCTCTGTCCACGGGCTTTCGGGCCTCACAGGACACGTTCTGGGCGGTTTTTATTGGGAATTCCTCAAGGAATGCGCCGCGGGGTTTCCACAGGTGTGTACCACGTCACGTGACTTGTTGTATTAACAACAGCTGACACGCCTTACAGTCCTATCTAACACATATTTCATCCCAGCCTTGGAACGCCCTCGTATAGTCATAGTAACTTGATTTTTGGGGTTTTCTGTCCTCTTTTTATACAGGTTTAGGCTCTTTTTATACAGGTTTTATCTTGGTCTAGGAGGTGGTCACTAAACAGGTTTACCGCTTTTTGTCCGGTTCCACATGGTGGTCGCTAAAACAAGTATTACCGAACGTCCTTTTTATCCCGGTTTTGAAGTTGGTCATTACAGTACAGTAGTTTTGCTGTACGTACTATGTTTATTCGGGTCTGAAAGGTGGTTAAGAACGCAGGTTTTACTGTACGTCTTGTTATCCGAAACTGGAAGTTGGTCACTACAAGCAGGTTTTACTTTAAGTCTTTTTTCCCGGATCTTGAATGTGGCAGTTACAAACAGGTTTACCGAAACAGCTTGTTTGCTAGCCTTAACCAACCCCCTCCCTCTAGCTATCTAATTCAGGTACGACTCTAAAGGCAACCCTAACCATTTTAGCCAACGGTACGGTAAGGGTTGGTTCAGTAAGTTTAGTTATAGCCATAAGGTATACCTTGTCTTCGTCCATTCCCATTGGTCAAAAAGGACCAGAAAGACATTCTTCATAAATGTGACACACAAGACTCACCTAGGTGGGACATTGGGGGAAGGCATTTTGTTGTCTTTGCGAGCCGTTACGTAATTACTCCTATATGTGGAACAGCTTGGCAGCCAAATGAAACTACGCTAATAGCCGTAGGTGCTAAATAGCTGTAACACACAAAAAGGTCAATCACACGAAATATAAGAAGCAATCGATAATTGTGCAGTCAATTTTTTTCAAGTATGTCTAAAGAATGTAGGAACATTCTAGAATTTTCTGGATAACGCTGGATTCCAAAGCGTAGTTAATAAGTATCTTTAATTAATATAACAACCGGGAAATGGGGTAAAGCGGGGGTGGGGAGGGGTGGAGCGGAAAGTCGATCCGATTTTTCGCTGTTGAGAATTTTTACCCAATGACGTCCGGGCACATTTGACAAAATCTTTCGGACCTACCAAGCAACATTCCCACGAAGTTTCAACTTTATCCGATGTTCAGCGGCTGTGAAATGTACAATACAAGTTTTCAACCCATACAAAATTTGAAGTCCATACGACTTTCCGTTATCAAGATATTTTGTACACCGGATCTTATACAAATTACGTGCATATTTTTACCTGATGGGGTCATACGCCGCACCCACTCCTTGTACTCAGGATAAAATTTGACAGAATCTTTCGGACCTACCAAGCAACAATCCCACCAGATTTGAACTTTCTCCCATGTTAAGCGGCCGATAAGTTTCGCATATACGATTTTTTACACAATGACGTCATACGCCTTTCTTAAAACTGTAACAAGCGTCAAAAGGTGAAAAAACCGTCCGAGCCAAGGAATGAAAAGATCAAGTTTGAGCTCGATCCGACATTTCGTTCTCGAAATATCTTGCACACAAGACCGTGTTTAAAATATATGCATGTTTTACCTGATGACGTCATACGCCGCACTCATTCGTTACACTCGCGACAAAAGTTGGTAGCCGCTTTCGGACCCACCAAGCGACTCCCACCCACCAAGTTTGACCTTTCTCGAATGTTGAGCGGCAAAGGAATTTCGCACACAAGATGTTTACGTCAAATAAAGCTTTTTGTGATACTAGAATTTATATGATCTGTTCTTCATATGCCTATGAGCAGCATGAAACTCCTCATTATAAACCTCTTTTATTTTCGTGCAGTCAGCGAGTGACAATTGGAATGTTTTTGTCAAGAATTGAAGGTAAAGCGGCATATTTATATGCTACTGAATCCAAATCCATGTTCTGAGTACAAGCAGGAATATCCTGCTTAAATTTAAACAGTGTTTACTCATTTTTAACCACTCAAACACGAAAATAAAAAAGGGATAAGAAACCTGTTAACATTCTCCCACAGTTGTGATATCGAAATCATCTGAAAACGTAGTAATACTGCGGTCTATAATATAACCTTTTCAGTGTGTTTTATGAACACCCTGGTCAAATCCCAACGTGTACAACTTTCCCTGTATCGGATCAGTGTCATTTTCAAAATGCACATTAAAGTCACCAGACACCAGAACAGATGTTTCACCCATACATGTTTCTTCAAAAATGGAGGTCGTTGGAGCACTAGTATGCGTTTTGACGTGTATTTCAACTCAGCTGAACAGTATTCTCGAAACAGAAAATCTTTATTTTTCAGTAGTTTGCCATGGTATTCGTTTTTACACATTAAGCCGACACCTCCACCACTTTAATTTTTGCGGTCTACTCGTACCAATTTATATCCGGGTTTCAGAGCAAGGATGTCAAATATTTTCCTTGATGCGATCAGTTTTCCAGCGAATATATCGTGCGCGTAGCAGTGGAAAGTTCTATTTTGTAATTTCGCCAGTTTCCTGTGAATTGAAAATAATTAATAACCAAGAAAATGAGAGGAACACTTATACTTTCACCCACCTTCGAGTAAAGTTTTGAGATGTTTCCAATAAGATGCTATGAGGAGATCTGTTTAAAGCATATTTTGGCCAACATTTCCTCCATTGGTTTTGGTGGATCGTAAAAACAAGTAATAGCCAGGCAAGTACTATACTGCCTACTACCTTTAACCAACAATCCAAGACAATAAGACTATTTCCCTGGCGTCAGTCTCTGCAGCCGTCCTTTCCGTCCGGTCTTAGTCCTGTTTGATTACCCATGGGACGAACTGAATCAAGAGAACACAGATTATTACTGCTGTCTTAGAGGAGTGGGTTCGCATTTAGAAATTTTGCTAGGGTCCGAAGTAAAATTGGAGTTTCACGAGGAAACCGAAGTAAGATCTAATCCGCATATTCCGGTCTTGGATCATACGCACAGCCCTTTAAAGACACTTCCTTTTCTGGAAGGGCTAAAATTGCGAACAATGAATTTTTTTAAATCCAATAAAACTGTTTTCTTTATATCATTATTTATCCATTCACCCTGAAATCTCACGATTCTTACAATACCCCATAAGTTAAACTCTATTCAGTCAATATGTCCACAAACAAAGTCTTTCCGTTTCTCACTGTAATGACGCCAAATTTCAATAAAATCCTTCATCAAATCCCTGCATCCTTAACTATATTAGCTATAAATCGAAAATTAATTTTCTTGAAATCGAAAAAAACTGTTCATTCTTGAGCTGTAATGATGTCTTCCACCTCTGAACGAGCTGTTATAAGTTCCTCTTGCCTTGTAGTCTTCTCTGCCTTCAAAACGCGGCCTACAGTCAAAAAATGAATCTTGTATAATTCCATCACCGTGATTCGAGAGATTTATATAAATTTATGTAAAATATGACTGATCATAAGATATTTATCATGCAAATAATCTATTTCTTTAAACATTTAATCATTGTGGACTCTAAAATTTAGTCTACCATCACCATACCCTTAACTAGCTTAATTATGGGTCGGATGGGTGGGATTCGATTAGATCTTACTTCGGTTTCCAAGTGAAACCCCACTGCGGTCCCTAGCAAAATTTCTCATTTCACTTGAGTAAGATCTAATCTGTGTGTTCAAAGCCCCACCTTATCAAACTTTTAAACCGTCTCCGTAAAGATCGACCCTTCTGACACTATGGGTTTCTTATAAAACCCTTTATAGGTACCTATTCTCTTACAATTTGCTGTTTCTAAGATGGTATTTATTGACACTCCCTGGGAGGCCACCTTCGAATCACTAGAGCCCCTAGTGCAATGAGCCTTAAACATGTCCGTATCGATACCTGCTCTACCAATCAAATGCTTTAATCAGCCCGCAATTGTACATACCTTAACTGGTCCATATGGAACAACAGACGACAGGAACAATTGACACCCACATATGGTCGCATTCTGTCCAAATATTCTCTCAAACACGATAAAAGATTTAAATTTTCTTCCTCCAGAAATTCATTTATTTCTGCCATTCTAGGGTCCTGCCCTACCTTCCTAGTTTTACTCGATTTTCTGACATAGAAACATATCCTATCATCTTTTTCTAGCATAAATTCCGTACTTAACAGTCCCAGGTCAGATATCGACCTGCCGTTGTCAAGGCCATGAGCATTTCAAGTTTTGTGCTTAAATCCCTAAGAACCAGTTGGACATTTGACCCCATGGATTTTATATATGTCAAAACCACATTTACATCCCAAAAGAGCGTATCTGGGAAGCGGGGGATTTCGACTGAAACCCCCGCCATAACAGAAGGAATCTGTTCATGCTGGCCAACCGATAGCTTATTAATCGGGGGATGAATGGCCGAAATGTCAGATCTAAACCCGTTTATTGTCCCATAAGCGAAACCTTCCCGGTGCATATCACCCAAAAATTAGCCACTTGGGCTACAAACGCCTGAAAAGGATTAATCCCCTGGACCTAGCCCAGCTACACCACTTGTTCCATGAGTACTCGTAAGAGGATTTTGTTCCGTCCCTCCATTTATCCAGGTGAATTTCGCTTGTGTCTTTTGATAAACCACTCTCAACGATTCTTTCCCTGACACTAACCATGCCCCAAGAACTAGACTGTTCTGTTCCCATAGTGGGTGCTCCACTCCCAGATTGTTTGTCAGTAATTTCTTCTTGGACGGCAATAGCAAGGGCCCCGAACAGTCATCTGTTACAATGTGAGGTACCACGTTTGGGTGGTCCATGTGGGCGCTATTAACAGAATAGTCGCTTTTCCCTTCCAAATTTTGTTCAGTACTTTTCCTATCAGGCAGAAGGGTGGGAAAGCATACCCCTAACCACGACATTTTAAAATAATCCGTGAACATGGCTCCCGGATCGGGTTTCAGCTGACATATTGGTCCAGCTGGCAATTTGATCGGGTGGCAAACAGATCGATCTCTGTCGGTCCCAGAAGTTTGTTTACTTTCGCAAATATTGTCTTGTTCAACATCCAGTCACTGGAATCGACCCATTTCCTGAACAATCAGTCTGCCTGATTGTTCTGGACCCCTGGTGGGTACACTGCCGAGAGATCGTTCTGACTACAAAACGACCAAAGTCCCTTCATTAGGTTTAATAGAAGAGCTGATTTGGGACTCGACATTCGATTTATCTGAGAAACCGTTGTTTTGTTGTCCATATGAAGCAAAATATGTGTGTTCTGTAAGTTTTTGGCAAAGGTTGCATCCCCGCCATCAGTTCTATGGCATTTATGTGCCAATTTCGCTCTTTCTCCTTCCAAAACCCCGCCATTTTTCCGTTCCACACCAGCCCCCGTAACCCCTCATCGAGGCTTCCGTCACTATTTGAATTTCCCTTATTTTTTGAGAAATTTCCCTGCCATTGGTGACTTCCAGAGAAGAGAGCCACCAATTTATCTCGTCTATGCTCTCCTGATCTAGAATAACTTTCGATTCTTAATTTTTTTCCCCATCAGCCCCTTGGCATGGGTCATTTGTAGGTGCCTGTAGTGAAGGGGGGCTGGAACTACCGCTAACATAGTAGATGTTAGTTTCCCTATCAGACTCGATAGCTTTCGTACTGTCAAGTTTTTGGCTAATAGAACCCGTTTGCACTCTGATATAATATTTATTATCTTGTCCTGAGGGAGAGATACTTTCATTTGAATCAAGTCTATTAGAAATCCCAGGTATTCTAACTGATAGCTGGGATTTTGAACCGACTTTTACCAATTTATCATAAAGCTCAGGGCCTCCAGAACAAAAACTACTGTCTTGTACTCTTCTATTAGACCCCATTTGCTCTGATTCGATCTTTCTGAGATAACTTATAACTGGTTTCAGAAGTTTCGTAAAAATTCGGGGGGGGGGCGGGGCCTGGGCTAGCCCAAATGCCATGACCAGAAATTGATATATCTGCATATATATGCATCTTTCAGGTCCAATTTCATCATGAAATCGTTCGGTCTCAGTATTTCTATGAGATCCCTCATGGACTCCCTCATCTTGAAATGACGGTACAATATGTATTTGTTTAGGGGTCTTAGAGTGAACACCGGGAGCACCCACCCCATCTTTCTTTGGTCTCAAAAAGAGATGCCCCATGAATTGATTTTTTGATCGAACCACTTCTTTTGTTGTCCGTTTTTTAACATCTTGTCCATCTCTAGATCTATGTTTTCTATTTTGATCGCATTGAATTTTTGGGATGCGGGGTTCTCTTGATTGAATTGAACTTTTTATAAATTCTAGATTCACCCCTGCACATACGCTAATACTTCCGGATTTCGAGTTATTTTGGCCCAGTTGTCCAAAAACATTTTCAGCCTTCCCCCTATTGAACTTGGCTCTATCGGAGATGGTCTTAAACCTCATTTGGACACCGGTGTTCTTGTCAGCACATCTTCGTACCGATGACTGAGTCCCTGGGAGAACAGAGCGTTTTGAACACGACTTAATTGAGAGTTTGAGTGTTGATACATGGGAAGTTTTTCCTTGACTACTATTTGACTTTCCAAAGTTTGATTGCTTGAAGTCTCTATGCTCTTCCTTTTCGAATGATCTCTCGTGCACATTTGCTTGCCCAATGCAGATGATGGCTTTTTCTAATTGTTGTAGAAACCCATGGAGGTGTACGGTAGTTTCTTTGCCTGTCTTCCGGATTTGGTCCAACGAGGTCCAAATCTTAGATAACGGACGCATTGCTTTCATAATAACACTTTGAATACGCTTAAGATGGGTATTTTGCTCAATAATTTGCCCACTCCTTTTGTCCTCCTCTAATATTTCTACCCATTCGTCCTCGAGTTTGGGAACAACAAACGCAGAAGACTTCGGAATTGGACATTCTTTGGACACGTTTTCCATTGCTTCAGGATTTAAGTCTTAAAATACTTCACTACAAATTTGTCGAGATTTTTGGGGAGTTTATTTACTCTTTCTTTACCCCTAGGATCGAACTGTTCATAATCAACCTCAGAGTCAGAACTAGCACTATCATCTTGAGACTGGGAAGCAGAGACATCATCACTGGAAATCTCATCACCACTACTATCGAGAGAAGACGACGAATCCGAGGAAACCACACCCTCCGAGGAAAAAACTTTGATTCCCTTGATCTCCCTCTGAGCCCTTTTCTTTGATTTTTGGGCCTTTTCTTAGAACCTCTACCTGGGCTTGTACCGGGCTTCGGACTTTGAGAACCTTGCGATAACTTTACCTTTTTGCTAACATCCTCAGTATTGGCCTGGGATTGCGAATGTATCTCCTCCATATCACTCATCCCTACCAAACGTTGTTTGTTAAACAAAAACAATTGTAGATTGTCCCCATAAGCCAGTATATTTGTAATAATTTGATCTCTAAAAAATTTCGAACTGTGAGCAATGAGAGCCCTTCCGGAAAAGGAAGTGGCTTTAAAGGGCTTGGGCGCATGATCCAAGACCGGAATATGCGGATTAGATCTTACGGAGGTTTCCGAAGTGAAAACTCCAATAGAACATTCGAAGGCTAATACACAGTATGTGGTGCAGATGTGTGGCAACAGCAGATGCCAAAGGTGGAAATATCCCGTATTAAAGACTTAAAATTTGAATTTCTGCCTTAGTACTGTGAGATGATTTTTTGTTGATGCTTTATGCTAATGTGAATACACTTACAGCGAACCGAATTGCATCTGCTTTTCGTCTGCTAAGCCGGCGAGGTCATTAATGTAGCGCCATGCATCTTGGGTTGTTTTGGCGCTTGAAACTACATACATCCTCTGCACAGTGCGACCGCAGGGTTGATCAGACTCCACGCCCCGACAGCTAGCTAGGGTGCTCCTATCTTCTTCCTGTCCTTTTCATCCACAACCAGCTTGATGCTCTCTCGGCCGCATCGCTCATCAGCTTTACAGTCTTGGCTTTTCTTTTCCAGTGAGCCCAATTTCTTTTGGAGCATTATAGGTTGAAGTTTCCGCAAATCCCCTTGCTCCAGTCTCTACAGGGTAACACCACGATTTCCAATCCTGCTCATGGCACAAGTCAATGAGTTCACTGTATTTCGTCCATTTTCTCTCATAAGCTTCGTCCATTCTGCTTTCCCACGGGACTGTTACTTTATCACCATGATTATTTTTGCTGTCTTTGTGTACAGGAGTATGTCTGGTCTGTGTCGTGCATGTATTGATTCTATCGCAAACTAAAGTCGATGTCAAATGTCAGCATTTAGTTGTCAGTCCGTTGTTCGCCGGAGGATCTTGTACTTTGAGTCGTCTGTTTAATCACACTAACTTTTTTTCACAAATTGAATTTGTTGTTTGTTTCCCAACTAGCTTTATTGCTATGTCTGCGTTTGATATGAGCCATCTGCTGCAGAACCCATCACGTCTCCATGTAAAGCGACTCTGTGACAAGGCTACACTGAGGATCGATACAAAATGTTCAAGATTGTAATAGCTGCAATAAATGCACATCTGTAGCCGTCCACTAAACCATACTTGTAAAGGTTGGATGGAGATGGTAACAGGTCGTATATCAATCGCACGACGAACTGGAACCGCAGTGGTTCCATCTTGCATATGGAATCCCATGTGATGCGCCTGCTCGATGTGTTTCCCAATTTATCCATGCACCTGGATCCTTCGTAACGACTACCTTCATCATCCTCTTCTTCCTAATTACGTACCTTTTGAATAACTAGGGCTTTTCTTTGCTTTTCGTCTGCATTATCGCTGCTGAATCCTAGACCCTGGCGCCCAACACTCACTTTTCCCACCATATCGTCTTGCTTTTTTTGTATCATTACTGACTGAATAGCTTCGGTAACATTCCACTTCTTCTCCGCGGAGAATTTAACTCCAGCCTGACTCACGCATTTGTCCTTACAACAATCTTTGGTGCGTGCAGTTCTCGCTTTGGCTACTTTATATTCTTCTGTGAGCGATGTGAATAGAAGTTGAAGTTTTCTGCTGCTGCTGTCGTACAGTCCAACGTTCGTAAATCATGGTGGACTGCCGAGCCATTTGCGAAGTTTTGAGCTAAATTTTGCTTCTATTTTTCCACGGTAGACAAAGGCACCTCGTAGATCATCAATGGCCATATGACAGAAAGCAGCAGGCTTTAAACTTCCCTGTAACGTTGCTTTTGTCTATCGTGACAAGACACTGATTTAGTTGTTCCACCATGCCTTTGATGACTGCGCTGTCTTTCAGGCTGTCGTCGAAGGATTTTTCAAGTCATTTTGTTGGGACTTCGCTGACAGCTGGGATGACTTCACATGCGATTTTGAATCTGAACCTTTTATACTGTTTCCCAGTCTTTAGTACAATGCTTCTGGATTTTTCGCGTTGAATTTTATCCTTGCCCAGGTAATCACCTCTTCCAGTCCCGTTAATGTCCACCTTGATTCAACTGGATGTGTGTGTGTGCGTTCTAGCCTAGATATTTGATTTTGAGTTTTCTTATCGATGGTTCTCTAATTTATGCAAATCTGTGATGTGGGGAAAATGCTTATTAAATGCTTATTAGCATTTACAAAACACATTTTGTTACCGGAACTCTTGTCTTCAAATCCCGAACGCCTGTCCTCAAAACTTACTTTATATGTCCTCTAAGCGTATTCCAAAAGTAATCTACGCGAACCCTCGTTCCAAAATATATATACTTAAAGACAAAAGTTCCAGAACACAGTTATAATGAGTTTCCGGTTTAACGACAAAGAGTATGAAGCAAAATTGTGTTGCATTTATGTTTTTTGAAAGGTCTCTAATTGTCCTATTAATTGGATTCACTCAACCGTATCGCAGAGAAAGTGTCGAACAGGAGTAGTCTGGCACATTAATTGTTATTGTACTGCCATCACGCGACGTCTGAAATTTTTATCCACGTGTCATGAAATTAGAGTAATGGGGAAACGTTTTACTTGAAAGAAAAAAGTTACAAAATTGATTACACAATAACGCCGAAGCTAAATGAAAATGAACGTTGGATTGCCATTGGTATGATTAATGCCTGAATGTCTATTAGACACACCGCGAGACGTTTAAACGTGTCTAGGAATACCATAAACGAACTGCGCAGTCGATATCGTGAATCAGGAACAGTTCGAGATCGAACCAGGTCCGGAAGGCCACGAGTGACGACTCCAGCTCAGGATCGATGGATCCGGATCACGCATCTGCGCGATAGGTTTCTGGCTGCGGAAGCTACAGCAGCAATCACACCTGGCATTCACAATCATCGAATTTCAGCATAAACTGTTTTGCGACGTCTAATGGAGCCCGATACCAAGAGTTGGTGCTAGAAACACACATCGTGCCTTACGTGCAACAAAATCCGACATCGCTGTTTATGCATGACAATGCACGGCCGCATGTTGCTGCACAATGTCGGTATTACTTGAGAATAAACAATGTAAACACTCTGCCATGGCCTCCGTACTCGTCCGACATGAATCCGATCGAGCATTTATGGGATAAGCTCGATCGGAGAGTACGCATGCGCGATCCACCACCACGGACACATGCAGAATTACGACAAGCCCTCATTGAGTAGTGGCATCGGATACCTCAGAGGGCAGTTAATCTCCTAATTTTCTCGATGCCAAGGCGCGTACAATCCCTCGCAAGGGCACGAGGTGGACACACACGCTACTGAAACAGTCATTTTTGTTGAGTCTGTTCGAATAATGATCTGGATCTTCCTTTGTGTTAGATCTAAAACTTCGATTTTGTGTACAGCCAATATCACTGTCATAAGGTATCTCTTGTGTAAAATTTATAAAGTTATGTTATATACTTGCTGAGATATCGGTCTATACATTTACTGTCCTGGAACTTTTGTCTTTAAGTATAGTAGCTTTGTGACAATTTTGGAAATGCAGTAAAAACCTTTTGCCTGACTTCAAGTATTTGGGTTTATTTCAACTTATTACGTCTCCCCGACCAAGGGGAACCATATAGTGTTTGTGCGTTCGTGTGTGTGTGTATGTATGTGTGTGTGTGTGTGTCAGTGAACAAATGTTGTGTGCAAGATATCTCGAGAACGAAAAGCCGGATCGACTTCAAACTTGACCTGTTCATTCTTTGGGTAGGACTTCAACATTTGACGCACGTTACATTACAATGGAAGACAAAATTTCTCTGCCGCTCAACATTTGAGAAAGGTCAAACTTGGAGGGATTGTCGCTTGGTAGGTCCGAAAGCGGGTATCAAATTTTGTCGCGGGTGTAACGAATGAGTGGCGCGTATGACTTCATCACGTAAAATATTTATATATTTTAAACACGGTCTTGTGTGCAAGATATTTCGAGAAAAAAATGTCGGATCGAGCTCAAACTTGATCTTTTCATTCCTTGGCTAAGTCGGACGGCTCTTTTAACTTTTGACGCTTGTTACAGTTTTAAGAAAGGCGTATGACGTCATTACGGAAAAATCGTATATGCGAAACTTATCGGTCGCTTAACATGGGAGAAAGTTCAAATCTTGTGGGATTGTTGCTTGGTAGGTCCGAAAGATTCTGTCAAATTTTATCCTGAGTACAAGGAGTGGGTGCGGCGTATGACCCCATCACATAAAAATATGCACATAATTTGTATCAGATCCGGTGTACCAAATATCTTGATAACGGAAAGTCGTATGGACTTCAAATTTTGTATGGGTTGAAAACTTGTATGTGTGCATTTCACAGCCGCTGAACATCGGATAAAGTTGAAACTTGGTGGGAATGTTGTTTGGTAGGTCCAAAAGATTCTGTCAAATGTGCCCGGACGTCATTGGGTAAAAATTCTCAACAGCGAAAAATCGGATCGACTTTCCGCTCCACCCCTCCCCACCCCCGTTATACCCCTTTCTCGGTTGTTTAATTTATTAAAGATACTTATTAACTACGCTTGAGAATTCAGCGTTATTCAAAAAAATTCTAGAATGTTCCTACATTCTTTAGACATACTTGAAAATAATTGACTGCACAATTATCGATCGCTTCTTATATTTCGTGTGATTGACCTTTTTGTGTGTTACAGCTATTTAGCACCTACGGCTATTAGCGTAGTTTCATTTGGCTGCCAAGCTGTTCCACATATAGGAGTAATTACGTAACGGCTCGCAATGTTTGTGCATTGTCCGGAACTAGCTTTCACTTTTAATGGGTCATCTAATACAGTGTGTTATGACAAGCAGCGCATTATGCTTGTAGTGGCCAACTTCCAGTTTCGGATAACAAGACGTACGGTAAAACCTGCGTTCTTAACCACCTTTCAGACTCGAATAAACATAGTACGTGCAGCAAAACTACTGTACTGTAATGACCAACTTCAAAAGCGGGATAAAAAGGGCGTTCAGTAATACTTGTTTTAGCAATCACCATATGGAACCGGACAAAAAGAGGTAAACCTGTTTAGTGACCACCTCCTAGACCAAGATAAAACTTGTATAAAAAGAGCCTAAACCTGTATAAAAAGAGGACTGAAAACCCCAAAAATCAAGTTATATACCCCACCCCGATTCAAAGAAAATGGATAAAGGTGATGCACAACCTGACTACTGGACACATGGAATTCATTTATATAAGGTAAAATTTCTTATTATTCTGGAAATAGCCCACACTTGTTCATATAAACTTTCTAAAAGGTCTGTCGTGGGAAAAAATGAAAAATGGTTACTTGTGAGTGATGGGCTTAGTAGAGGAGACATTTGTTTTTGTTTACAAAAACAAAAATTAATAGATGTCGACTGAAAATGTCAGATATAAGCCTGTACTCTTGTGTTTTGTGTGCACTGGTCGCTCTAGATTTTTTCTGTTGAGTATTTTTAGTCCCCCACCACCTCGATGGGTGCACAGCGAGGACTTTCCAACAGTCTGGATATCTCCTATCAATAGTAATAAGTTTGTACTCGCCGTATCTCAGTAAGAATTCAATGGATTCCGTTTATTGCTGTGCGACGTGGGGTTAAGTTTTACTTTTCTTAGAAACATTCCCATTATCACTGCACACAGAACTCACAACGATGAGTGCAACAATTAACACAGTTCTCAGAGATTGATCGGTCACCGATAGACCATTGAGAAATTACTCAACAGATTCAATCAGAGATCGGTCGGTTGTCATGGGGGATGGTGGGTTGGTATGGAGAAACTCAATCCCAATGCCTCGCCTACAACCTACTAATGTAAGTGATTTGTACCATTTCGTAAAGCTATATCACGATCACTCGTAGTATTTGACCTATACTTCGCCGGTTACCGTACTGTCTCAAGTTCTCACCAGCGCCTTTTGTAGTTAAAACTCTTAGTGAGAATTGATGCCATGCAGTTTTCTTTACAGACCTATCTCAATTAACAACAGTTAGATCAACTGAAGTGAACGTCGATTATGATAAGCCCATCAAATTTGGTACTCGAAAATCATTTTAAACCAAAACCTTCAAACGGGTATGTTTCCTCTTACTTTAACAAGATATTGGTGTATCGCAGTTTATCCCTAAGGCTCTTTTCTGACAAATGCACTCCTTGTTATATTTAACTATACTTTATTAAAGAATCATGTTATAGAGCAGACCTGGGTACAGACTTCGCCAATATGCTCGTCTTGAAAACTTTTCACCACCGGGCATACTGAGGACATGATAGACCGTTAATAGTGGCTATGGATACCAATTTAAGGGCATGGAGACATCAAGTTATTTTAACTGGTGAGCCTCTCTCAGGTGTGTATAGTCACTTCCTTAAAAGGCAAACCGTTGTTGTTAAACAGCCAACCTCTTTGGTGGTTCAGACTCTTGCGTAACACGTTTTACATATCCATGTAAAGTTATGGATATAACTTTTCTTATAATGGTAGTCCTGTGAAACTTATAAACATGTGTTTATACCATGGTTTTATATTTCGTTCTGTAGTTTAAGTTGCTTAAAATTTTTGGTACATGTATTATCGCTCAAGCCGATCGAACATGCGCAAGCAAAAGGAATAAGCCATTAAGCCAATTCGCACTTCGACTTCTGCCGAAAAGTTTTTTGCGTTTCGGCTGAATTCAGTTGGGATAAGGGTATAAAGAAATGATGGAGAAAAAACAATTCAATTCAAACAGTTTTATTCTTCTGAGCAAACAATTATGTACAAGTCGATGTTTCCAGAATCATGTCAATTTTACGAACATTTGGTGACACAGAAAGAACAGGCGAATAAAGAAAGTTACAAACTTATGTGAATATTCGCCTTATTACCTTTAACTTTTATAACATAGACTACCAAGCAACAACAATTTACAAAAATACCATAAGATTTAAGCTTATGCCGACATATTTTCTCTTAACACTTATCGAGTTCATACCTCGTAAACAATAACTTTTTGAAAAGACACTTAAATTGACAAATATTTTTAATTTCAACAACTTCACGTGGAAGGCTATTCAAGATTTCAACACCATAAACACTAATACATTTTGATTTTAAAGTAGTACGGACATAGCTAGTTTTAAATTTTCCTACACTTCTTAAACTGTACATGTGATCATCAGTAACAATCGAAAAGCGTTTCTGAATGTTTACCGGTAATGCGGAGTGAAGAGCGTTATACATAACAACCGAAATTTTTAGTTCTACTAGGCCATGAAATTTGACAATTTTTAATTTACAAAACAGAGGATTTGTATGTTCGTATTTGCCAACTTTGGATATGATCCTTATAATCCTTTTTTGACTCCTAACAATGCACTCTAGACAACTTTTGCTGGCTGAACCCCATATTTCAACACAGTAAGACAAATAAGGTAAAAAAAAGACTACAATATAAGGTGCGAAGTGCATTAATATCTAATAATTGACTAGATCTGTATATAATTGATGAACATTTTGATAATTTTTGCTTAACGTTCATAACGTTCATAACGTTTTCCAGTTAAGTTTACTGTCCATATAAACTCCTAAAAACTTAATTACGTACACTGGTTCGATTTTATTTCCATTCATAGACATTACAGTTTCATGCAGCACTGTTCTGTTTGATAAAACCATAAAATTAGTCTTTTTGACATTTAACGACAATTTATTTATTTTGAACCACACATTTAGCTTTTCTATCTCTGAATTAATAATTTGACACAAAGTCTTAACATTTTGTCCTGACGCAAAAAGATTTGTTTCGTCGGCGAAGAGCACAAACTTTAACAATTCCGAGGTATTACATATGTCATTAATATGTAGTATAAAGAGTAACGGTCCTAAGATAGATCCCTGTGGAACTCCACATTTAATTTCTAACAAATCTGATTCAACATTATTATTTCGTACATACTGCTTTCTTTTAAAAAGGTAACTGGTTAACCAATTTTTTGCCAAACTTCTGACTCCAAAATGCTCCAGTTTTTGTAACGGAAGACCATGATTTATGGTATCGAAAGCTTTTTTTAAATCAATAAATATCGCTATTGTAGCTTTGTTATTATCTAAAGCTTCGGTGATTTCTTCAACAAGTTCAGTTATAGCTAACAACGTAGAACGTTTATGCCTAAAACCATATTGAGAAGTAGATAACAAGTTATTAGATTCAATGAATTTGTTCAAACGTACATTAATGTGTTTTCCAGAATTTTTGAGAATTGTGGTAACAGTGATACCGGACAATAGTTAGAAGACAACGATTTTTCAACAGTTTTAAACAAAGGCACCACTTTCGCAACTTTCATTTGATCCGGAAATATCCACTGGACAAAGATAAATTAATAACGTGCACTAGTGGTTTAACAATACTTGCAATTACTTTTTTAACAATAGACATGTCTAAATTGTCACAATCGACAGATTTTTTACTTTTACAACTACTGACAATATTTATTATTTCCGAATCTTCCACGGGCTAAACAAACATAGAATTTTTATTTGATTCAAGCATGGAATCAAAGATACTTTTGTTTTCGACATTCTCAATGGTGTTTGCAAGGTTGGGTCCAATTTCTACAAAAAACTGATTAAATCTATTTACAATGTCGTTTTTATCAGTAATTTTGACTCCATTAGTGTTAATAAAATAATCAGGAATAATAGAATTGGATTTTTCCTTCTTAATTACTTCGTTTAATACACTCCACGTTTTTTTAACATCATAACTATGTTTATGCAGTAGATCACTTTAATATTTCTTTTCACAAAAGCGCTTGACAGTGGTAAACTTATTCCTATATATCTTGTACTTACTCTCATTTATAGCTGACCTATTTTCAATAGAAATTTTATGTAATTTACTTTTCTTTCGGCTACACTTTAGTAATCCTTTTGACATCCAAGGTTTCTTATTATTTTTAGCAATGCGCACGTTTTTAACATGACAATGTTTTATCATACAAAGTTTTAAAAACATCAAGAATCATTTTATATGCCTCATTTGTGTCATTTATAGAATATAAAGTTGACCAGTTGTAAGAAATTAAGTAACTGTTAAAAGTCGTTAAGTTGGTGTCGTGATAACCCTAACATACTTGTACGACTTGATTGAATTATTGTTTAAATCACTTTTTTCAATAACAGAATAAATAGGTAAATGGTCACCCACAGTATCGTCTACCAATATGCCACTTGTACATTTTGTCAAAACATTTGTGAATATGTTATCAATAATTGTGGCCGTATTTAAGGTACCACGTGTAGGTTTATTTATAAGCGAACGTAGGCCAAAACTTAAAAGCATATCGACAAATTGCTTAGTAGCAACGTGTTTATCATAGTCCAATAGATTTATATTAAAATCGCCACATAAAAATATAGATTTGTTAACATTTACTTGGTTTAGAATATTTTTCAACTCCTCACAATACCTTTCAACACAACTTCCCGGAGTTCCATAGACACAGATAATGATCGGTATACTCTCAAACAGACCATTAACAACTAAAGACATAGTATTAATAGTTTTATAGGAAATTGACTTTAAAACGTATATTAACCCCCCCCCCCCTCGTTTGTTTTCACGGTTTCGAAATACTGATGTGTAATTAATAAGCTCATAATCAGATATTTCATCAGATTCTTGTAGCCAAGTTTCACTGACTGCTATAATATCAAAAGTATAATTCAAACTGGCTAAAAAGGTTTTAATTTCTTCGAAGTTATATTTAATACTTATGCAATTAAAATGTATTATTGAGAAACCATTGACATTTGAAATTCTACCAGTAAAATCATAACTCGTATAATATTCGCAGCTAGTATCTAAACTTTTGAAGAAGTTGGTATCCGGGTCTAAATCAATTTCAAAATCACTAGCTTTATAATCTGTGTATACATAACTATCAAATCTAAAATTACTACAGCGCTTGTGCAACTCAAAAACAGTTTCACTAACACCATATTCTAAATTTATATATTGGAATTCTAGGGTTATCGTACCCTTTGGCACTAGAATCCGCAACCACCTTAATAATGCTGGAATCAAAGTTGAGCAAATTGCAAACTTGAAAGTTTCAAAATACCCAACATGGAAAATACAAAGGCCAACCATAAACAAAACTCTGACAAACTTCTCCAAAGACACAACAAATGCTGAAGAATTCAAAGTTAGGTTTGCTGAGATAAAGGAAACCTACCCTCACCATTATTTCATATACACAGACGGATCTAAGCTCGATAACCAAGTTGCTGCCTCAATAGTTACAAAATCAAATACCCTTAAAACAAGATTACCAAACGGCTCCTCCATCTTTTCTGCGGAGGTTCGGGCACTCCAACTAGCCATGGAAATCGTCAAGATTAGTAGGTACAAAAAATTCGTTATCTGTGTCGATTCCTTATCAGTCTTACAGTCACTAGAAAATCTGCAAGTGTCGAACACAATGATTCTAGACCTAATAGAACGTTACGAAAGGGCAGTCAAACAAGACAAATCCCTAGTATTTTGCTGGGTGCCAAGCCACGTGGGCATACCGGGTAATGAAGCTGCGGACCAGGCAGCAAAAGAGGCGCTAAACTACAACATATCCGACCTTCTCATACCATACTCCGATTTTAAACCCCATATTACAAGTTATGTAAAAAAACCTTGGCAACAAAAATGGAACGAACAAAGAAATAACAAACTCTTTCAAATCCAACCAACAGTTGGACAAAAACACCTAGCTCCTGGCAGTATTCGCGACACAACGGTTATGCATAGAGTTCGAATCGGGCACACATACATCACCCACGGATATCTTTTGAGAGGCGATGCTCCTCCACAATGTATTGGTTGTCAAGAACGTTTGACTGCAAAACATATTCTACTCAACTGCGTAGATTTTCAGAACATTCGTTCACGCTACTACAGTGTGAATTCCATGAAAGACCTTTTTACAAAGGTAGCACCAAGCGAAATTATTTCTTTTCTGAAAGAAATGCACTTGTACAGCAAGATTTAAATTGAATTTTGTTGATTTTAGATGTATACATTACTTGTGTCTATTTTAATTGATTTTAGTTTCAACCTAGTCCTCCTATAGCAACAGAACTGACACAATATGACCCTAACGGGTTGCTAGTGTCGTTAAACCAATCAATCAATCAAAACGGAAAAATAATTTGTTTATCAGCACACATGGGTAATTATAAAGTAATTAATTGGTGAAATATATTTTTAACATCTCAGTAATACAGAAAAATATGCCATACAGACAGCAAAAATTTAAAAGACAACTCGGAAATAGCCTTTCCGAACAGTGACATAAGAAACACTGTACTGTCAGCCACATTGAAAGGAACACAACTGTATATAAGTGCAATTGAAAAAAATGAAAGAGTGACTTTAGAACCTGAGTTGCCTGTGTAAACCGTCTTAATTGAACACTGAGTTAAAACTAAGTAAGTACATAAGTTTTGAATAAGCAATAGAACAAGGTCAAAAAGCTGTCTACTAATGACAAACAGATGTGTCAATTAACTAAATGAAGATTTGGAACAACGAAACATGTTGAAACAAAACAATCTAAATCTTCCGATTTACGTACAATAGTGGTTTTTACTTGGCCCTGTGAATCTTGATGTTTTACAAATATTTTGCAGTTTCTTGACCATGTTCCTATAATTTTGTTAACTTTTTTGAGAGCTCTGGCCTGTTTGGCTATCTGTGCATTCCGCTGGGTTAAATGCTCATTAACGTAAACGTGGGAACCTTTAAGGTTGCTGGCTTGCCTTAGAATTCGAGTTTTTGATTTCCTGCTAACCAGACGCATTACGATAGGCTTCGTTTCACCTCGAGATTTGAGGGTGTTGCAGGCAGATATTTCACTTTTGTCTACAGAAATATTTTTACTGTTCAGGAAGCGAACGATTTTGTCTTCCAGGTTACCTTGCTCTCCCACTGGAGCATCTTCGTTGACTTCACTCGAAGCTGAGCTCGTGGCAGCTCGCGAATAGGACATATGCTGACTTTTAAAGCCAGTTACAATGATGTCGTATTGGCTAATTTTCTTGTCTTTGATCTGGTTGGCTTTTTCTAGACTCTCCACTCGTTTTATCATATTCTTTAAGTCACTTTGGCCCTTTGTTAGTGTAACCAATTTCTTATTGATTTCTAGCAACTGTTCAGTTACACTTAACTGTTCAAACAAAGAATCATCTGCTCAAATGTCCGCACTTATCGAGGGTTGATCAGTCTTCTTTCGGGGAATCACGTTACAGCTCCGGCTCTTGCAAGCCGACGTCACAGTTTGTTTTCCTTGACAATAGGCGATAATAGCAGTCCAGGAATATTTATAAACCAATCTGACTCCTATGGTTACGGAAAATATATCTTGGCAAGTTTGAAGCATTGATATTGGTATAAATATTGAATATGTTTGTGTCGATTGCTTTTTTAAAAAAGAATATGCCTGGCATATCTTCGTTAATTTCCTCTTCTCTTTTTTGTTGACTTTTGGAAAGGCTATTCACCAATCTGGCAAAAACGGCAAAAATTAACAAAATTTCATTTTGCCAGAAACATATTCACATGTTGCTTATTAAAGGGACTGAATAAGATGTTAAATAGATTTTAAAAGATCATATTATGGCTTTATAAATTTGAAAGTGTGCATGTTGAAAGAAAATTAGAATTTTATGTTCCCTTATCATTTCTTTGATGTATCCCAAAAAAATTGCAGTCGAAACAACACCTCCACCGGAAAGACCCGAAAGTGCGAATTGGTTTATTCGTATTTTCAGATCTTTCCGATCGAGGTGTAATTTCGATTGCAATTTTTTGGGTTAAATTATAAAGAAATGATAAGGAAAAACATTTGAATTCTATTTTTCTTTCAACATACACTTTCGAATGTGAAAATTAAACATCATGCGATCTTTTAAAATAAGTATTCAGCCCCTTTACTAGCCAACATGTTTGTGGCAAAATGGGCTTTTCTTCATTTTTGCTGTTTTTTTTTTCATTTCTTTATATCGTTCCAATTAAGTCAATCGAATCGCAAAACGAAATATCTCCCGTCTTTCATGGTTTGATTAACGCATATTAAAATCAATATTAAAAAATCAAAAAATAAATAGTAAAATGAAAAAAAATGGCCGTGTCGTCTTTCACAAATAGGCCAAGTCGCTAAAAGCGGGTCGATTAGTCCAAAAAATTGTGGGCCGAGTTGTTCAAACCCCGTACAATAAGCCAAATCACACGTGGACTTTTGTCGGCTGAATTCAGTTGAGATAAGAATATAAAGAAATGATAGAAAGAAAAACTTGCAATAATCAACAGAATTCCATTTTGCCAGAAACATTCAAATATTGGCTATTGAAGGGACTGAAGAATATGTAAAATAGTTTTTAAAAGATCAAATGATGGCTTTATAAATTTGAAAGTGTGCATATTGAAAGAAAACTAGAATTTTGACGTTTTTCCCGTATCATTTCTTTATAATTTATCACAACATATTTGCATTCGAAACAACACCTCAACCGGAAAAAACCGAAAATGCGAATTGGCTTATAGACACCGGAAAAAAAACAGCAAGCTACAAAGTTATCAGAGGCGAGGTGTCGTTTATTGTATACTATTATATGTTTTCAGTCCATGTCACAGTCGTCAGATATGGCCAGCAAACATGTTTACTCGTAAATTATGTGAGTATTTGGTGTATGAAGTGAAGAGTGCGTTTGAGGTGAATGCTGCTACTTCCACGGAAAAGGATAAAACGGTTACAACTTCCTTCAAACACCTTCAGACAGCCAAAGAAGTCACCCATTGTTTTGATTAAAAACGACATTCAAGCCACAGCAATATTGCCAACGCCACTGCTGCATACTACATCTCCTAACATGTTTATTACAAGAGCTCGAAGGAATGTATGCTATTTACTTCCGGTTATTCGCAGGTTGTATAGACCTGTGTGTGGCGTAACGTTGCACAACGCTACACAGAATTTGGCATTGTGCCAAAGCAGCACAATGGTACATACAGTGCAAAGCAGAAGTCTGCCTGAGATTGCCCGGCAGCTAAATAACTGCGATAACACTCAAGATGTTTTCAGTTTGCTGTATCTATCGAGCACCAATTCAGATGCTAGCAATTCTCTAAAATCGTTAGAGAAACTGTGTATTTTGGTGACATTACGAAGACATACTGACTTGCTGTCGAAGACTTTACTGGTTCAGCTTTTAGAGACATCTTTGCATGACATAGATTCATTGCCTATTGGCAGTCTCTTAAGCTTGCTGCAAAGTACACTTATGCTGTTTGGGATTAACAATGAATTCACGCCACGAATAATAAGTGAATTGCAAAGACGGATACAGCAAGATGAAATGGGCATTGTTGGGTTTTGTGAGATAGCCGAGGGGTTTTTCCTTTCAAGAGAACGGCTCGCCATCGTAGAAGAAATGCGAAATCCTAGCCATAACTCAAACGGTCAGACAGACCAACGGGTGACGGCTGTTGTAAAATACCATTGGCGTCAAGTGAAACTTATGCTCATCTTCTTCGATGATATATTCGGCAGCGTCCGTGATCATTCGTATCGCGAGCAGTTGGCCATTTGGCGATTGAACACTTTAACGGAGAAGTGTAACTATCCTGCATGGAAATGTGGTCCGTCCTACGGGCCAGCAAGGAAGTATTCGTATTCCACACCGATACACAAAGTCAGCCCATATGTTAAACTCTCCGAGCGCTATGTATCAGAATTATTAAAGTTCAATGTACATATCAGCAACATGTCGTATAATAGTCTTATAGATGCCGTACTCTTTCACAACGCAGAGTTTTTTAGTCGGAAATTACTTTTGGAAAGTGCACTTTGCATGAAGCGCCGCCGGTTCTCCGTGCCAAATATATTAGATATCCTGGCAGATGACTTCACGAACAACAGCAGCAGCTATAGCGATGAAGAAATGGCGGACTTGGTGAGCTGTGTTGGTTTCTTCCGATACTTCCCTACGAGGCACTGGAATTTTCTTCTAGTCATTGAGCAAGAGCTGGAGAGACGTCGTGACTTTATGGCTGTTTCGACAACTTTGAAAATATTGGCGCACTGTGGGTTCTTAGGAGTTTTAAGTGCAACTCACCACGATTATATTCCATCATTTCCCGCTTTCTCAGAAAATGCAAGTAGGTGGCACTATTCCTGTATTTGCATATAAAAGATTTAAAAAATGAGATGGAGCCAACCGAAACTATGTTTTAATGGTAAATTTCGGGGCTAACTGAAAAGGGTTAAAAATATGACTTTTGAGTTTCAACACTGATTTGTATAATTTATAATACCCAAGGTTAAATGCCGGATAAAACTTCTAAACTTCACGTCGACTGCCAAAAGGTCGACGGATAAAATATCGACGGTCAAAACGTTGACAAGTCTAAAGGCGGTTAAAGCGTCGACTGATTTAATGTTGGCTGAAATCAGGGTTGGCAAGATTTGGCTGGCCAGATTTGGCCGGCCAGATTTGGCCGGCAATTGCCGGCAAGGCAAAATCTCTTAAAGTGGCCAAATCTGGCAGAATCTGGTTTTGTCGCCCATTTTTTTAACAGTTTTTTGTTCATTTAATTTTTATCTTAATGTTTCTTTGAAATGTAGTAGAACTAGTTTTATTCACCGAAGCACGCGTTTATTTACATAAATAATGCATTTGCTATAAATTCAATAGCACATAGTAGAGTATTTAAGTACATAAAAAGGGGAATTTTTGGTTAAAATTCTACAATGAATGTCTCTGCAGATGATGCACGTTATATACTACCCTGTCGATTTACTCATGAGTACTTTGGAGTAGTAGTTCGGAGTAATAAATTTGAGTAGTAATTTGGAATAGTTACATCTCCGGTAATGACATCTCTTTGTATGTGGATTAACGACAAATTAATCCCCTCGAACATTCGTACTCTCCGGTTTCATACAGTGTTTTGACGTTTAATAATCATAAGATTAACGAAACACCATTTTATTATACCGATAAAAGTTAGAAACTCCGTTTCCCTAATTATAAAAACCCGGCGATAATCTCTTTGTATGTGGCTTCACGACAAATTAATCCCTCGAGCATTCTTAATCTCTGTTTGAATACAGTATTTTGATGTTTAGTAATCAGAAGTTTAACTGAGTACTTTTTTATTATACCTATCAAAGTTAGAAACTCCGTTTCCCCAATTATAAAAAACCTGGCGATAATTTATGATTTTGAATTTTGCCAGATTTGGTCAGATTTTCCCGGCAATTGCCAGATTTTGCCGCCGGCAAGGCAAAATCTAGATTTGGCCGCTTTTTTGCCAACCCTGGCTGAAATGATATTAAACTTACTCTGATCAGCTCTGCAATCGATAAACTTGTGTTGTAGGAAAATATAAGTTATCTGTAAAAATCTTTCATCACAAAAAATAAATAATATCAATAAAACTGTTAATGACATTATTTTGCCCTCACTCTGAAGGTAAAGCGCAAACCACAACTTAAAGAGGGGTTGGGACATTTTGTACCTTTGTCACTTTGTACCTCCGTCATTTTGTACCTTTTTGGACACTTTGTACCTCAAATTTTGGGACACTTTGTACCTCCGCGAAAGACGTTTTGTACCTATTCTGCCACTTTGTACCTTACCATTTTATACCTTTTTTTATACGTGCAATACTCAGTTAAAACAAAAAAATAAATAAATAAATATCGCCTGCTCTACCTTTCCTTCATTTCAGTGAAAACATGTTTATTAATTGCAATAACTTGTAGGATAGTTTTGGAGGCCATTCCGTGAAGTGGCTTTACCGTGATTGCAATTATCCTGAGTAACATTCTTACCAGTGTTAATTGCATTACGTGAGTTTATGTTATAGAGTTACTCAGTTAATGGGACAGAATTGAACAGCTCTGGGAGTATATTAAATTCAATCATTTCGAGCAGATTTTCTCCGGAGTTACTCAACTAGACTGAATGACTCTACTCAGGGGTTACTCTGCAAAATCGCTGTAATTGGCTGGACTTTCAGCACAAGTCTTCTAAAATCAGTATAAATACAGCTGCGGTTCTTTGCTAGTTAAATCACCTGTTAAACTGCTAACCAGTGCTGCACGTTTTGGATAGAATAGAAAACTGAACTGATCACATCGCACCGGATAATTCGAAGTTAATGTGGATTAAATTATCGGCTCAACTTTTCATTTCGGATAATTTTGGAAAATAATTTAATTTTAACATAACTTTGTAAAATGCATCGGAATATATTTTGAAATTCGCAAGGCTTCAAAAATGTTTACTGATATATGCCTGTCGTACGAAGAGGGGATTCGATCGCGTCAACAGATAGTAAAGTGCGTTGAATATGAGTACAGGGGCCCCTCGTTAATTCGTATCCCTCGGGACCAAGGGAAAAAGTACGAATTAACCGAGGGTACCAATTAACCGGGGGTCAAATTTTCGAATAGACATAAACAACAATGAACCCTTCAAGCCTTGCGCGCTTTCGAGCCGGCTCAAATTTCTGGTTTCAACACCATTGATTATTTTATCCTTATTCTTTATCCATGAAGCAAGTGTATTTTTAGGTACCCCTTACCCTGTCATTATTTCCGTTCTGGTTTTTGAGCCACTCGTTATTTGCTTAAACACTTTGAACTTAAGGTTCATTGTGTAATCACTGCGTTTTCGTTTTGATGCCATTTTGCAAGTTGAAATGCTTGACCACTGTTCACAATTTATATACACGCTGCGGAGCGCGAAGCGTCCACAGAAAACATACGGCATCTTAAGCTGCTACATAGTACGTGACAGACGATGCTCCGGATTAGTGGCCAGCGAAAACGCTGTGCACACTAAGACACTCGGTGTATTGAGTAGACCATGTCAATTATAATCCCTAAACCCCTATCATTACTGCCCCACAATACGCATTATGCAACCCCTTCGTCTAGCTACACATGATGTCTGAGTAACGTGTTGTTTTAACTGTGTGGCATGCCTAATCTGTGTGGCTCTGCATCGATAAAAGACCGGAATAGAAAAAAATTGAGGGCAAAATTTGGGACGAATTATCCGAGTCCTCGTTAATTCGTACTTTTACATAGAAGTGAATGGGTCCCAAAATCGGGACCGACGGAATTGGTACGAATTAGCCGAGGGACCGAATTAACCGAGGACGAATTAACGAGGGGCCCCTGTATTTCCAACACAGACGATGTGGAACGGGCATAGTACAAGACGAGTTTTTAAAAGCAAAGAAAGGAGAGGTCTTACGATGTAAAATACTGTATGTTTTAAATTTCGCTAAACCTTCAAAAAACGGGTAAACAAGCCTGAAAGGGCATAAAGTTAACGGGATCCCCGGATCCCTGAAACTTGGCTTAGGACCCCAGTAGTTTCTGTCTGGGGGGGGGGGGCAGTGTCTGTTTCGGGATCCCACGACATTGCCACGGGACCCCTGGTTTTCGAGACTAGGGTCCCACGGGACCCCGAGCTAAAAAGTTTATGCCCTGCCTGAACATTAATTTTTCCGCACTCAAGTTATTTTTCTGGTTACATATTACGCGACAGCAAAAAAAAAAAAAAAAAGGTATTGTAAAGAAGCGTGCAAATTGACAATAAAATATGTAAAATTAATCTTTGTTGTAATTTTTCTCATCTTTCAGAGGGTACAAAATGACTTAAAAAGGCATAAAGTGGTAAGGTACAATGTGGCAGAAAAGGTACAAAACGTCTTTCGCAAAGGTACAAAGTGTCCCAAAAAAGGTAAAAAACGTCTTTCGCGAAGGTACAAAATGGCAAGGCACAAAGTGGCAAAGGTACAAAATGTCCCAAGACCCTTAAAGATGCACTTAATAAATACTGCTTGCCGGGTGACGCAAGAAATCCAGACTTCACATCTGCTGTAGGGGTTGGAATTAGCATGCTCAGTTGCTAACAGTACATTAAATGAACAGTGCACCACTCCTCAATAACAAAGTTTTTATTAATTCCGTTAAAATTCTTAAGGTAGCACCGTTACGGGTTAAGCCTTCGGCGTACAACATGCCTTCCGTGTCTGTCATGGGAGGGGAGGGGGTGTAGCTGTTAATCAGTTTTTCCAATAATGAACCTTGACAAAGGGGTGGTCGATGTTTTATCCGTAGTCAGACTTGTCGACATTTTGACCGTCGACATTTTCTCCGTATACCCAAGAGTGTACTTTGCTTTCTAGACGATAACTCTAAAATATTTGCCGGATTCGGTTCTCATTTCGTATACATAACAAAACACCGGAAACTGCATTTCCTAGAACGATACTTGGTTCAGGTAATTTTCGAATTGCTCCTCTTTTGCACATCCTACTTAGTTCATTTATTTATGAACTGATGTTATTATATATTAGTTTAAGTGCAAGGTACAGCACCCGTTTTACTAATTACAGGCACGGTGGGGGATATGACAATCACTGATTGCTCTTTTTTTTTGTAGAAGCAAAAACAGAAGATTTCCGCAATCTTCTGGCTGCTGTAACAGCAACGAACTACGTTCCGTTAAAGATGGTGCTACCTTTCATAAACGAATTAATGGGGAGTACAAAATCCTTCAGTCATATGGGTAAGTAGACGTTGGCGAAGAATAAAATTACCTTGTTTCTGATCCTCCTACCGGGCTTATGTTATGTATGTTTTATTTACTCAGGCCATTGTCGTAGTACCGTCTAACCCTTTATATTGCGGCTTTCAGAGAGAAAAAAAAGCCAATAATTAAAAATAATACCAGTGCATAAATCTAACCATTGTACAAGTCGAGGAAGGCAAAATAAAAAGTAAAATCAGTGTACGAGTCACGACTTGTACTGTAGAAATTGCGGTATGTGTTGTGTCCCAAAATATATTCAAAACATTTTGGCCAATGCCGGGTCGGCGAAGTTTACAAAAATAATAAAGTGTGGCTTTGAGCGGGTCTGATCCCCCATCCCCCACCGCAGTTTGTGGGCTCTTCTGTTAGCTACCAATGACGCATTCGGGAGTAAGCTTGTTTTTCTTATCATTACGCTTGGGATTACGGAGTTTTCCAGAAGGTTTTCGAACTTGCCTCCATTTTTGAGGCATTTTAGCACGAGCAAGCTATCGTTTAATGCTGTATGACTCGCATTGTCTTCTAACTGCGGTTTCGCTCCCTGAATTCCTCGGCCAGAGATCAATGTTCTGTGTATTGCATCATGTAAGTCTTCTAAAAATTTGATTTATTTGATTGACAGAGAGCGGTGCGTAAACCGAAAGGTGTACAACATTCATTGAATTTACTAAAAGTAGTGCTTATATTTGCAGCAAAGCAGAATTATACTTTTACTTCTGTGAATGGGAAGTGGGTATTGCCAAACCCTGGATTTGATCGGAGAGAGATATTAACGAAAACAAGAAATTAAATAAGTTTTAATTGAAAGTGTACGATATATCCTGTACACTGATGTTTTGTGTGCACTGGCCGCTGTAGTTTCTTTTTTCTTTCCTCCTTTCTTGCTTTTCCTTCCTCCCTTCCCCGATTCCAAGTAGATTTTCAGTGAAGTTGTAGTATTTTTTGTTTTCGGTTCTCAAAATTAGGGAATAAACAAATAGCTTTCAGAGAAACACAAAAAGTGCTGTTCGTCCCAAGGATCATGTCAGATTACTTTTGATAGAAGTGTTGTCTCCAAAGCCGCTACAAGATCTAAATTTTGTAAAAATTGGTCGCATATTCTTGTTCTTTGATGTTTTAAAAAACATTTTTCAGAAAAATAAGAAAAGATCGTCGGCCGGGTGGAATTAGAAGAAAAATGATACAAATTTGATTTTGGTTGAGAGTGCCCTCCAAAGTTGCTGCTTAAAACGCACTGTAATATGTAAAAAAAAAATCCCTGCACCTCAGCCATGTTTTTGTCTCCTTGACCATAGTGTTTGTACGTTCTGTGTGCGTGTGTGTGCGCGTTTGTGTGTCGGTCTGTTGTGAGCAAAATGTGTGCAGGATATGTCGAGAACGAGAAGTCAATTTTTTAAACTTGATCTGTTTTTCCCCAAGCTAATTCGGACGGTGCTGTCAACTTTTGACGCGTGTTAGGAAGGTGTATTACGTCATTACGTAAAAACCTTGTATGCGAAATTTTTCAGCAGCAGAACATCGGAAAAAAAAGCTCACACTTGCTGGGATTGGTGCTTGGATTGCTGACTGTTGTCAACTTTTGTCCCGAGTAACGAAAACGGAACATGACGTGTTCAAGTAAAATCTGTATATAATTGAACAAGATAAGTATTCCTTACGTCAGTTGGACGGCTGTTTAACTTTTGATGTGGGTAGCTAAATTACGAAAAGTATCATTGGGTGAAGAAATCTGGATAGCGAAAAGTCGGATCGACCTCAAAATTATCGTAGTTATTCCTTTGATAAGACGCACTGTATAGAACATTAAGAAAGGTGTGTGACGTCATCTACCCCCTCCCCTCATCCCCCGCCTTCCCCATTTTGTCGGTACTTTTGTTAACATTGTTTACAACGCTGGGGATTTCAGCGTTTTCCGGAAGATTCTCGAATGTTCCTGCACTGTTTAGACTGCTTGAAAATAGTAGCAACATTGCTATCGATCCATGCCTCAGGTTGATTGTAATTGACCTTTTTGTGCACAACTCATCTACAGCTATTACCTAACATGCCACTCAGTCTGGGGTCAGTGTCAGTCGTACCTATATTAGGTGGCGGCGGGAAGGGGGGTTGCGATGACGGTTAGCAAAAACAAAATCACCAGTGAAGAAGGGAATTGGTGATGTAGCGAGCACCTTCCAGACCCAGATAAAAAACTGCGGTTAAACTTCTTTGTTACGACCGCTTCAGGACCTGGATACAAAGATGTGAAGTAAAACTTGCTTATCGTGGCCGCTTCCAGATTCGGATAAAAAGACATACGTTAAAACCTGCCTGTCTTGACGAACTTTCAGACACGAAATTAAAAATGTACCGTACAATAAAGCTGCTGTAGTGACCAACTTTAGGTGTATTTCATTGTTTAGAAAAAAAAAGGAAAATGGTTATTGGGAAATTATGGGTTTGGTCGAGGAAAACTAAAGAGCTGTCAATTAAAAGTGTTTAATATAACCATGTACTCTTATATTTTGTGTGCACTGGCCGCTCTAGTTTGTAATTGCACTTACAGCTCTCAAGTTCACAGTTTGTTATTTTTTTTTAGGGAAGCGGGTGTAGCGGATGGTCATGGTGCATCCCATGATTAAACAATGTTGTATAAATTACATATGGCAAGGTTTTTTTGTGAATTGTCTTTGAAATTTTCATTATGAATTTTGATTATATTTGAAAGAAAGAAAAATTATACTTTTAACAGTGAATTATTTAAAATAACAATTTATGAAGCAAATAAGAAATCAGATATTTTTTGTCATGGGTGAACTAACGCATGTTACGACTACGGTAGTCTATTCCGGAATAGATTACTGACCTTCAAATCCTTTTAAATGGAACGTTTTTGTGTAATTTTAAATTTAAATATTGTAAAACCTGTAAGTAATATATGCTACAATGTAATATGTATGAAAAATTTAAAACGTTCTTTTCCAGAGAACTTTTAACTTCGGTAGTCTATTCCAGAATAGACGGTTGTCTATTCCGGAATAGACTACCGTAGTCAATTTAGCCGATTTCACACATGACCAAAATTATCTGAATTCTTATTTGCTTGATAAATTCTTAATTTAAATAATACAGTGTTTTTTATTCTTGTGAAAGGAAAAATGGGGACTGGGTGTGGCAGAGCCATGGACTTGATAGGGGAGACATATGTTTTTGTTTACAAAAAGAAACAGGAAATTAAATAGGTCTAAAGTTAGAGTATACGATATGTCCCGGTACACTGATGTTTTGTGTGTACTGGCCGTTCTATTTTTTTATGAAAAGGTGCGCGTCCGAGCGAAAAAAAGGTACTCGTTAACGTGAAAAAACTACTGGTCGCTGGTTAACGAGTCCTAATATAGAAATCTAGCGGTAACTTACAGTTAATTTGAAACACTAGTTGCTATTTGTCGTTTAGACCATAGAATTGAGGACATAGTGCTTAATATCGCACTGATGTGGTACTCTTGATGATGATGATGATGATGATGATGATGATGATGATGATGATGATGATGATGATGATGATGATAGATATAATTAATATTAATACTAATGGCCACAGATAATAATAGAACAGATAGGAATGATATTGTTACAATTTTGGCGTGAATTTGTTTGGTCAGAACTAAGAAAGACGCCCACTCGCGTGAAGAGAAGAGTCATGGCTCAGCTGAATGAACTACTGGGCAGTGAATACTATTACACCATTGAGCCACGTGACCAGGACGTCATATCCCCAGGTAAGGCTAGGATTTTTTTATGTCGTGATTGTCAGTGCAAAAATGCAATGGAAACAGCGGTACCGTTTACGAAATGTTGTGTGATCGCCCTCTATGAAAATGGGGCTAAAGGCTCGCTAATTCTACACTTCCTGTCAGCCAGGGCTGAAGAAATGGGATTTTATTAAAAACCTATGTACAGTATTATTAGTCCAGTGTCGCCGCGTAGCGCGAAGCGGGGATCTATTGAATTCGGGTTTGTTAACATTTCGGATATTATGTCTGTTGTGCGATAGATTTCAAAGATTACCCGAGGGGTTCAATTTAAACCTTGCGTATGGAAAGAATATAGAGTGAAGTTGTGCACCTGGGTATAGGTTTTGCCGGCCGCAGAAAAAAAGTGTCCTAGGGACTTTGTCGAAATTCCAAATATCTTAGGTCGTCAACATCTGGATAGCATGTCTTCACGCTCAAGGTTATGGATTGACACAGTATATTCTCAGTATGCTATCAATGTCATAGATGATGTGGGATGTGGGATATAGATCACTTCATAGGAACAGAGGTGGGTCTAATTTTAACTTATACTCACTAACTTTGATTTCAACTATTTATCCCCCGTGAAACGGAGGGATATAGGTTTGAGATTGTCCGTCCGTCTGTCCGTCTGTCCGTCCGTCTGTCCGTCCGTCCGTCCCCTCTTCAAGCTAAGGACTTTGTGGACACCACTTCTATATCAACGGAGCATAATTCAGCTTTCATATTTCATACAGGCAAAATATAGGGTATAAAGATGTGCAACGTCAAGGTTTCAGTTTGATCGAAGCAAAATTGACAAATTGACAGGCTTTTGGAAATCGTCGAAAATAGACATATGTGCACATGTATAGGACTTTGTGGACACCACTTCTATATCAACGAAGCATAATTCAGCTTTCATATTTCATACAGGCAAAATATAGGGTATAAAGATGTGCAACGTCAAGGTTTCAGTTTGATCGAAGCAAAATTGACAAATTGACAGGCTTTTGAAAATCGTCGATAATAGACATATGTGCACATGTATAGGACTTTGTGGACACCACTTCTATATCAACGAAGCATAATTCAGCTTTCATATTTCATATAGGCAAAATATAGGGTATAAAGATGTGCAACGTTAAGGTTTCAGTTTGATCGAAAAAAAATTGACAAATTGACAGGCTTTTGAAAATCGTCGAAAATAGACATATGTGCACATGTATAGGACTTTGTGGACACCACTTCTATATCAACGAAGCATAATTCAGCTTTCATATTTCATATAGGCAAC
This sequence comes from Protula sp. h YS-2021, assembly GCA_949752745.1. NCBI lineage: Eukaryota > Metazoa > Annelida > Polychaeta > Sabellida > Serpulidae > Protula > Protula sp. h YS-2021. The sequence continues at coordinate 32,420,513 of OX457031.1, read as the reverse complement.
ATATAGGGTATAAAGATGTGCAACGTCAAGGTTTCAGTTTGATCGAAGCAAAATTGACAAAATGACAGGCTTTTAAAAATCGTCATAAATCGACATATATGCAAACGGAGTGGACTTCGTGGATTAGATTAGATTACATTAGATTAATAAAAAATAGATTCGGGTTATATCTGTTCAAAGACAGTTTGTAGTATTGTTGATTTGTCGTTCAAGGAAGGGTGTCCAGTTTCCTGTCAGTGGTAATCCATTAGCTTAGATATTGCATAGGGGTAATATTTAGGGTTTCACGGGGGATATTGCTGCTCTCTGACAGCATCTAGTTATTTCATAAAGATTTGCCGTCATGCAATTTATTATATTTGTTTTTCTTACACAGGTACAAATATCTTATGGTAGTGTATCTAAGTGAATAAATTTATGAATTTAATGAAATTTTCTGACAAGTCAGACATTATCCGGGAACATGTCAATTCTTAAACTTTTCCATTGAAATCATGGAATTGCACGCCTGTGGGGGACTTAGTCAGTTTCACTGACATACTTGTATGGGCTCCGCCGCCGCTTAGCACGAAGCGGGGGACTGTAGTATTCGTGTCCGTCCGGCGCCACATCTCCGTAACCACTGAAGCGATTCAATTGTTCTCTTGCACATGCAAAGACTATATAGTGGAGCTGTGCAACGAGGGGTTATTTTGAGATTTGCGCAATAATTGGGAAAATGGGATAACTTTGAAAATTCAACACAATTGATCTATTCAATGGGTTTTTGTCGGTGCCATATCTCCGTAACCATTGGAGCGATTCAATTGTTCTCTTGCACATAGAAAGATTGGGTGTAGGACATTTGACCAATCGAAATTTGACCAACTGAAATTTGACCAACTTCTTAATGAAAAAACGGACATTTGACCAACTTCATAATTTATTGTTTTTCGTTACCACTTATCAGTAAAACATTAGCAATCACAAATGTTCCGACAAAAGCAACATTTAAACAGTTATAACACTACAAGTAAAAGTACTGTCCAAATGTACCGGGATGGTAGTAATCTCATATCCTCTCAAAACTTCACATAAAACACGTACCTGAGATGACACTAAAGCTTCCACCAGGTCTGGGTTTGTTTGAGAGAGGATTAGCACAACATCTCTTTGATGTGAATGAACACTTCTTTGAAATTACTTTTTTTTACGAAACCTCAAACTCCTAGATTTGTAAGGTTATGTATATCTAAAACTGAAAATTGGTCAAATGTCAGTTTTTCCATAAAGCGGTTGGTCAAATTGCAGTTGGTCAAATTTCTGTTGGTCAAATTGTGGTTGGTCAAATTGCGGTTGGTCAAATTGTATGTACCCCAGAAAGATTATATAGTGGATCTGTGCAACGAGGGATTATTTTGAAATTTTCATAAAAATGAGAAAATGGAAAGACCGTTAACATTTCACCGTATTGATTTGTACAATGGCTGCTTGTCGGCGCCATGTAGCGTAACTGTTCAAGCTAATTAAATGCTGTTTTGCACATACAGATACGCTTGCGACAAACGCAAAAAATTAGTCGCAATAAATTTCAAAAAGTAAATGCATTTTGTTGCAGAAAAATGAAACAAAACGCGTCCTGCGAAAAAAAAATTGCAACTTTTTGCGTTTTATTCTAACATTCTAACATGCGTTTGTCGCAAGCGTATCTGTAGAAAAGAGTTGTTAAAAAACAGGTTATTTGCAATGTTCACACAAGTAATAAAATTGGAAAACGTAAAAATACCCTGTGGATTTGTGTTTATGATCACTGTCATTTACCATTGAAGGATTTTATGTGGCTATTAGACGTGGCTTTATGTGTCGGGAGGTAAAAAATTTTTAATAATATTCTTAAATATTTTCTGCTGGAATATGAAATTTTTCTTTATGTTACGGCGGGGGACTGAGTCACTTTCGCTGACAGTACTTGTTTTTATTTTATTCAAGTCGATTTTTATGATTTAAATCTAAAAAAAACAAAAAAAACAAACAAATCATGGACTAGTTGCACAATTCCTTTCCCTTGCCACTTCGATCAGTTACACAATATTATCACTTATCACCTTAAATATAAAAAAAAAATAACGTTCACATTCAGTGGTCTGTTATTTGGCAGAAGAGACAAGTGTGCGCATTCCGACATTGAGCCGTGCAGCATTTAGCTGAAATTGGCATGTGCGATGTTTATAATTGTGGGTGATATCTTTTTAATTTCATGAAATCTTGATACCTCTTCTCGTAGCCTTACATTATTGGCAAATTTTTATAGAGAGCAATGGTAAAGTTTGAAAAAATATATAGTGCAAGCGAACCGGTCCAGTCATAATAATACCACCGGAATTCCCATAACCTCGTGGTGGAGAAACCAAGGCTTGCGGTTGTGGGATCTCTAAACAAAATAGATGAATATTCCGGGTAAACTTACAGTATATCATGTCGGAGGGGGGGGGGGGGGCAGTCGACCGGGTTGCAAAAAAGGGGGCAGGTGACCGGGATTCGCCACACTGTGGATTGCATGAATGATGTTTCGTTTACTTTATTTGGACGGCAACTTCCCAGTTGGAGTACGCCCAGTTGGGCTACGATTTTGCATTTTAGAAACCCATCTGGACTACGGCCCAGTTGGCCTACGATTTTGCCTTCCCAGCTGGAGTACGGCCCACTTTGACTACGAAATTTCTTCCCATTTAAACTGGTATCCCGACAAAAGGCCTCCCGACAAAACACCTCGCGATAAAACGCCTCGCGACATAAGGCCTCGCGACAAAACGCCTCAGAATGTAAAGTGCGACAAAACGCCTCACTCGTATAAACTCCCTATTTCCCCAGTTTTTTAGCCAGTTTGGCGCTTTCGAGGATTAGGTGCCATGCAATACTCCGATATCTCTGACATTCAGTGACTGATCGGTCTACTCTTTGAATGCAAGACCAGCAAAGGAAGCATTTCTTTGTTTTTGCTCTTCTTCCTTTGTGGAATAAAATATATAACAAGGGATACATACAATTTGACCAACCACAATTTGACCAACAGAAATTTGAATAACTGCAATTTGACCAACCGCTTAACGGAAAAACTGACATTTGACCATTTTTCGTTTTAGATATACATAACCTTATAAATCTAGGAGTTCGAGGTTTCATAAGAAAAAGTAATTTCAAAGAAGTGCTCATTCGCATCAAAGAGATGTTGTGCTAATCCCTCTCTGTCAATGAGTGTTATAAGGTTGAGCTCCACGTGCCCCGTTAATCTCCGTAATCTGGCGTTATACAAACAAACCATGACCTGGTGGAAGCTTTAGTGTCATCTCAGGTACGTGTTTTATTTTGAAGTTTTGAGAGGATATGATATTACTATCATCCCGGTACATTTGGACAGTACTTTTAGTTGCAGTGTTATAACTGTTTAAATGTTGCTTTTGTCGGAACATTTGTCATTGCTAATGTTTTACTGATAAATGGTACGAAAAACAATAAATTATGAAGTTGGTCAAATGTCCGTTTTTTTTTCATTAAGAGGTTGGTCAAATTGCGATTGGTCAAATTTAGGTTGGTCAAATTTCGGTTGGTCAAATGTCCTACACGCATATAACAAGGATCTTGGCGTAGAAAAAAATGAGCAAAAATGTCAGAAAAAATGGAAAAACAGTACGAGCAAAAATTCAGAAACAAGTTCAATGACAAATGTGTAATAGGCGAACAATGAGTGTGCGATAAAAAGTAAGAAAAATGGGGGGAAAATAGGGAGTTTATACGAGTGAGGCGTTTCGTCGCACTTTACATTTTGAGGCGTTTTGTCGCGAGGCCTTATGTCGCGAGGCGTTTTATCGCGAGGCGCTATGTCGCGAGGCGTTTTGTCGCGGATTCATTTAAACTACGATACTTTCGAATATTTCAAAGATCCTTTTGATTTCCATTTCAACGGCACGAGGGGCGCATTGATCAAGATACCATTGATTTTTTAACTTTTCAAAGCAATGTATGTTCTCTTTGTAATTTATAATTGCCCGTTTACGATTGCAATCTTTACTTCAAAGCCCCTTCTGATGCATCAACAATTCGTCTAATTTCAATATTATGGGCGGTGCATTGCAATCAATATTTGAAAGTTAAATTGCAATCGTACCTTGCTGTTTATTTTCTTCTTCAAAGGAATTTCATGGAATATTTTCCAGGAACTTACACGTCTAAATCTTTGGTGAATATAGGATCTTCGTAACATTTATGTATTACCTGCTAACCAGAGTAACTCCAGAGCAAGAAAATGCCCTATAAATTCTGGCAAATTTTCACCCATATCATCAAACTAAAGCGCGAATACGACAACGGAACCAGACGTCTCTCCGCCGGGTACGGAAAAAATGGCAACGGAAAATATGGCAAGTGGAAATAATGGCAACGGAAAAAATGGCAAAGTGAAAAAAAAGGAAAAAAATGGCAAATTTTGCAGGTTTCCCTGAAATTCAGTCGAAACAAAGAAGTCGCCTACCCTTACTACTCAGGATCAAAGATTGTGCAATTAAAACCACTTAATGCCACTTGATGTCAGGTATTTGAGTGCAAGCAAAAATGGCAAAACGTTATCCCTGTGTGCGGCACCGTTAATCCTTTAGATGCTCGGGTGCCAACGCAACAATACATCAGGCAAAAATTCGCTGTGTGTACAATGCGGTTAATCTTTCGGATGCTGGGGTGTCAACGTAACAAAACATTTATTTGGGGTGCATCAGGCACTACTGAAAATTTTTAGGGAAACTATAGTTTCCCTGGTTCGGTCAGGGAACGTATAGTTTCCCTAGGGAAACTATATTTTCCCTGAAGTCACAGTTTCCCTGTAACACATACAGTGTTGCTAATCCTATGGATGTTCGGGTGCCATCACAACAATACATTTATTAGGGGCGTTGTCCAGAATGAGCAACATGCTCGTGATATTACGCTTAAGAATAAATTTGACAAATGTGATAAAATTTTTATTTTGTTATTATGCCATTTTTTCCGTTTTTTCACTTTGCCATTTTTTCCCGTTGCCATTATTTCCACTTGCCATATTTTCCGTTGCCATTATTTCCGTTGCCATTTTTTCCTACACCCCTCTCCGCATACTGGCGCGAAATGGTGAATGTCGTCGCAAACTTTGATAGAAAACTCAAACAGATGTCACAAAAACAGACTTTGATCGGGACAATTTGGTTTTCAGTGGCTCAAATTGTGAAAACACTCAAAGGACAGGTGTCTCGAAAACAAACATTGGTCGGGACAGTTTGATTTTAGATGTAAAATACCTTAATTTTAGTGTGTGTGGGCGTAGATTTTAAAATGTACATAGCATGCATTTTAGTTCCACTTCTGTAAATTTAAGTGGTATATTAACAAATAAACGTATGAAATGAATTTATTTCCGTTCAACAAAAACATAGTGCATGTGGGAAGAAATTTCGTAGTCCAAGTGGGCCGTAGTCCAACTGAGAAAGCAAAATCGTAGTCCAACTGGGCCGTTGTCTGGGATTTAATCATTTGCACGCAGACCAAAATCAAGTTGAAAAGATTTTAATATTCTAATCGAGGGGAGAAAGTGATTTCAAAAAATATCATTTTTTGGGCCAAGTGTTTAATAATTTGCCTTTGCGAATTACGTTCTCGGTATTGTTGTTGTGTTTTCTTGAGTGTACTGGTGGCTACGGTTGTACTTGTATCCCGCATCGCGAAAACAGTACGAGGTTGGCCGATTCCAGTATGTTTTCCTAAGTTCGCTCGCCAGCTTCTCGCCCGACCTATTCTCACTCGTTTCATATGTATTGACAGGGGGAATGTAGGAACAGACCCCCCCGGGCCAGACCCCCCCGGACCAGACCCCCCCTTTTTTGGTAGGAACAGACCCCCCCAGGAACAGACCCCCCCCCCATTTACAAATATATATATATATATATATATATATATATATATATATATATATATATATATATATATATATATATATATATATATATATTATGTCCTGAGATATATTTTTTTAAATGTTTTTTTTTATTTCATATATATATTTTTCTGTATTTTACAATTTTCACTTATTATTTATTAGTAATGCAACACCTTTTAATCACGATGAAAACATGTGCCAATGTCCTTTCATCATAATGAAAGGGATGAAAGGATGTATTGATGTTGTTTCATTGCAATTGCAATTTGATAAAACTATTAGCAATAGCACAATTAATGACTGTGAGATCACACAAATAACACAATTACAGAACTCAAATGCAATCAAAACCTCTCTGTCAAAACAATTAACGGAGATTCAATCTGCAGATTAGCGAAACACCCACACCCCGACCCAAGAGCCGGAGATGTATGCAATAGAAAGTGAAAGTGATTCTGGATATCTGCTCGCTGCTCTGTTATCCCCAAAATAACTTGATTTTTAAAAATTTAATTTCACAGAGATACTGAAACATTATTATAATAATAAAAAATGGGGGGGGGGGGGGGGTCTGTTCCTACCACTGCAAAAAAGGGGGGGTCTGTTCCGGGGGGGGGGGTCCGTTCCGGGGGGGGGGGGGTCTGTTCCGTTTACCTGACAGGGGGTATCCAGACAGAAGGGCCTTGGACAAAAGGGCCTTGGGCATAAGGGCCTTTCCCAAAACGGCCTTTCCCAAAAAGGCCTTTCCCAAAACGGCCCTAAATGAAAAGTTGGACAAAAGGGCCTTGAGAATTTTTTTCTAGGATTTTGATTATTTAATAAAATATGTAATAAAATAACAAGTAAAAACAAACTTCATTGTGTTTTTAAAGATAACTGCCTTGATGTTTTGTTTCAGTTACTCCCCATCACTCTCTTGAGATTTCCGAAGCACTGTGCCACCGGTTAATCCCTAATTATACCAATCACTGCCTTGATGTTTTACTCATTGTAAACTCTTTCAGTTACTTCCCATCACTGTCTTTAGATGCCAGATTTCGGAGTCATTGTGTCACAAAGGATAATCTCTGTCCTTTGTTTCGTTCCTCTGCACTGTGCTGCTTTAACACACGCGCTAAGCCGGATGATGTTGGCGTGTCAGTATCTTGTCGATATATGAGTTCTGAATTTGAGGTCTTTATTTGAACATTGACCAACAGCAATGGATATAAGACAAAGGAATAAAGGACAGCCAAAAATTTGTCTCGATGAATCAGGCAATAAAATCAATAAACTTTGTTTTTGGAGTTGTTATTTTATTACACAAAAAAATAAAAATAATTTTGAGAACCATATCCAAAAAAACTTCTCAAGGCCCTTTTGTCCAACTTTTCATTTAGGGCCGTTTTGGGAAAGGCCCTTTTGGAAAAGGCCGTTTTGGGAAAGGCCCATATGTCCAAGGCCCTTTTGTCCAAGGCCCTTCTGTCCCGGATTCATTGACAGGGATCTGTTTAGTTTTAGGGGTACATGGGTCATATCCTCTGCCATCTACTTGCTTGCCTTACGAGGGCCAGGGAGTAATTTGAAGGCTATTTCTTCACATCGAGGAGGGTAGCTCTCGTCTACTTCTTTACTTCACGATAACAAAGAGGCAGCTTGGCTATCCTCACCACGGAGATGACATTCCCTTGCCTGATTAATTAAGGATAACCCTGAGGCAACTGTGAGACTACCCTCGCAACCCAGAAGATATCCTCCTTTTCCTTTTGCTTAAGGTAACCTGTCAGTGACTAAGAGCCTTTCCCTGTATTGAAGAATAAACAAGATATAACTAGGAGTCACATAACGGGGAAGAAAAAATCATCCTTCGCTTTTTTTCCAGTTTTCAATTGATTGTTTCTTCGTATGACCAGGTACATTGTTCACAATCGGATTTCAGGCTGCTTTGTCTGTGCTTAGATATAAGAGGATACAATAAGATGGACACAGCCAGTAGGAGTGACTGCGGTCACTTCCTGTACAAGCAGAACCCCATTTGGCGTGCCGTCAAACAAGGCTGAAAGTTTTATTGCAGAATCAACTTGTGAGTTCTGCATGTCGCTTCCAGTTGATCTTGGAACTGCATCCTATTGAAAGTGCAAGAGGAATAACGCGAGTTGAAGAAATCAAGTTAGAATGTTCAAAGTGTCAGAGGGTGAAACAGATCAAAGGTCTATCATATCCTGAGTATAGCAATTCCACGTCAAGACGTTTTAGCTCTTTCATTGAAACCCTACTCCAGTAAGTTGGTGACTCCTCTAAGACACCTGTACTTCAATTTCAGCAGGTGTCCGAAGCACCGGGTTTGGCTGCAATGCCTATCTCAAGTTGACGATAATACGAGATATACGAGGGTTCAGTAACTATTCAAATATTAGTTAAAATGTGTCTTGCCCAAAGCATCCATTCCGGTAGTTTCACGTGCTGCTCCGCGTGCCGAAGAAACGTTGAAGTGGATAGACATGGTTAAGCACCTCAAAATCTTTGACGCGTGAACAGCCACCTCCAATGTCATCTACTTCCACACCTGGTGGTGGAATCCTGCCACGGCAGCCTCACTACCGAAGAAGATTTCTCCTGTGCGTTGGGGGAATCTTAAGAATAGACCTACTGCTGCCTGTTCCGTGCATGTCGTAGGACGCGGCTAGTTGGAAGTTCTTTCTCTCTAGCTCTTCTTTTACTGTTTCTTCATTCTGCTTTCTTTTTTCCCCACTTGTTCATTAAGCACGTGTGTCCCAATATAGCCATCTCAGTTGATAAACTTGAGGTCAGAGACAAAACAAACAAACCCTTAATGACATTCGGAACTAGAAAAAAAAACCTTAGGAGCATAAAAAAGGAGCATATTGACCGAACTGGTCTCTGGGAAAGGATTGATTGTATGCTCAGTGGGTGCCATGCCTGGAAGCATTGTAAATAATCAGCCAACAGCCTCGTTGGGGAGCACACCAGGTCGTGCTTTTCGCCTTTCCCCTGACAACCATCCTGCCGCAAGGTCTATGGAGAATTAATGAGCCTCGATACCATCGGGTCCTGCTATATGCTTCTGTCCAGCCAGAGGCCTTCCACTACAGCTGAACTGGTTTAGTCTAGCCCACTAAACTTCACCCAGTCCACAGCTGTTTCAAATTCCACTGTGGGCGATAAGCTGCCCTTCTCGGAAGAGGCCCTGCAACGTATGGAGATGATCTTTGCTGACGCTACGTCGAAAGCAGGGGTGAAACTTAGGATTTTTTTGCCGTGGCCCGCCGGGCCACGAGCCTAAAAATCTTGGTGGCCCAAGCCAAAATCTGGTGGCCCGGATTATTTTTGCAAATAAAACGATAAAACAAAATAAAATAGAATAAAAACCCTCAAAATACATTTCTGACATTAATATTCACTCATGTGACAATCTTAAAGATTTCATTCAATGTTTTCCGCCATTCCAAGAGTAAGCAATGCTGCCTTATCTTCACATTCGGTGGATTCTGTGTCAACCGTTTTCGTGACTTCAAAGTTTTCTAGGGCGCGTCCCACCCATGCTCCACAGGTTGATGGCGATAGTTTGATCAAATATTGCTATCTCGTTCGATTCTAGCTGAACCATTAGCAAATCGCTCAAATGGGAGTCAGTGAGGGTTGAACGCCAGTCGGTTTTCACTCTCTTCATTGTGCTAAATCCCCTTTCCGCTTCAGCTGATGACGCGGGTATCGCCAGCACGACATCGACCAGTCCAAGGAAATTTGTTGTATTCTTCTAGGCGCCCAGATAATTCTTTATTCATAAAGAAATGAAACGTGTTTTCAACCGCGCTTTTGTTGTTGCAATAATCACGCGAAAGCAGACCGCTTTAATCGATAATAATGCGTGTAGAAAAACATATGAGCTCATTGTGTGACTGAAAAAATCTTTCATATGTACCTTGTTTTGCCGTATAAAAATTAAAGAAAGATTAATGATTAAAAAAATTATTTAAAAAATTATCCCTCTCTTTGAAATGTTTCTTGGCCCACCGGGCCACGAGCCCCCAAATTCTGGTGGTCCGAGTCAAAATCTGGTGGCGACGGGCCACCGGGCCACCGTAATTTTCAACCCTGCGAAAGTATAACTTTCTTGATAGAAATTAATTGAGGGATGGTGCGTGAAGGGCGACTTGTATCCAGTAACCACAGCGGCTCTTCTCATCGAGACTTAATGGTATGGCTGTTCGAGAAAAGGAAGACTTTTTCTTGCTTTCCCGCGAGGAGCGTGGATGCGTTGTTACCTCCTCCTGTGCCCTCATGTATTTCTTGCAGTGATTACTAGCTCGAATTCGGCATTAATATAAAGACAGTTAATTTTTCAATTTTATGTACTCCAAGCCATTCGGCATTCCTTGCCCAGTAGCCTAGGTATTTAAAATGTAAGATAGGTGCGTGATGGGTATCATCCTTGAGTGCTCCATATCGTTCATTTCATATTAGGGAGGCGGCTGGGTGTTTGGGTTACGCAAAATTTAATCCATACTTTCCCATGATTTAGAGCAGAAATAGGTCAGTTTATGATTCTTTATTTCTTGGCCCTCTGATGCAGTTTCCTTTGGTAGTCAATTTGCAGTAAAATATGAATTTTAATAAAATTTAAGGATGAACTCATGAAATCATCAGTTTTGAGACAAAACGAAGGTGTGCATCAAAAGGATCTTGGTAATGCGTATAAAAGGTTGACTGTGACCTTAAAACATCTATTTAAAGAGCTTTTTTCGTTGTCTGGGTACTTTTTTCGATTTAAGAATACTTTGAAAAAAACTTAACCTAGCAGCACAGCTTTTTTTAGTCCCCCGCCGGGGGACTATAGTTTTCGGGTTTGTCTGTCCGTCTGTCGACACTTTTTTTGTTAACACACTCAAGCCTACAATTTTCCACCGATTGTTAAGATATTGTATATATGGGTAGTACTGGAACGAACAAGGATCGGTATTGTAAATAAGCCATGTCGGCCCAAGGACATTGGCCCAGCTGAACTTCACAAATTTTCCCAATCCTTACTCAGTCGAATGAGTTTATTAACACACTCAAGGCTACATTTTTCCACCGATTGTTAAGATATTGTATATATGGATAGTACTGGAACGAGCAAGGATCGGTATTGTAAATGAGCCATGTCGGCCCAAGGACATTGGCTCAGCTGAACTTCAAAAAGTTTCCCAATCCTTACTCAGTCGAATGAGTTTAACACACTCAAGCCTACATTTCTGGTTCGATTGTTGAAATCTTTTAGATATAGGAAGTATTGGAACCAACAAAGGTCGGTATTGTAAATGAGCCCTGTCGGCCCAAGGACATTGGCCCAGCTGAACTTCACAAATTCTCCCAATCCTTACTCAGTTGAATGAGTTTGTTAACACACTAAACCCTACAATTCTAGATCGATTGTTGAAATCTTTTAGATATAGAAAGTATTGGAACCAACAAAAGTCCGTATTGTAAATGAGCTCTGTCGGCCCAAGGACATTGGCCCAGCTGAACTTCAGAAATTTTCACAACCCTTACATGCTGGAATGAGTTTGTTAACACACTCAAGCCTTTTTGAAATCTTTTAGATATAGGAAGTATTAGAACCAACAAAGGTCGGTATTGTAAATGAGCCCTGTCGGCCCAAGGACATTGGCCCAGCTGAACTGCAGAAATTTTCACAACCCTTACATACTGGAATGAGTTTGCTAACACACTCAAGCCTACAAGAAACAATTGGCAAAATGTTATACACATAGGTAGTATGGGTGGTAACAAGAATTGGTATTGTAAATGAGCCATGTTGGCCCAAGGACATTGGCCCAGCTTGAATTTTAAAATTCACGAATATGATACGAAGGGTTGTAGTCCAACCTAACAAAATCAAATACTGGGATTGTACGGCGGGGGACATAGTCAGTTTCACTGACCTACTTGTTATTTACTAAAACAAAACGGGAAGAATGGTTGGCTAATAAAAGTGCTGGACATGTTCGGGTACATTGACGTTGATGTGCCGTGGCCGCTCTAGTTATTTATATATTTTATTCTTTTACATGGTCACTGTTTACTTATCAGTAGCGTTAAATACGCATTAAAAGATGATGATAAGTTACATCACAAACACTGGTTTCATTGTATGTTGAGCAGGCAGATATGTTCCCGATGTTTGTTTAAGTGTTAAGTATGCGTTGATCAGAGACTATTGTTGTGCGTTGGCTATTTAGCAAAGTGTTAACAAACTATTACAGTATTAAAAATTTAAAAATCAAAATTAGAAAATTCAGCATGTAAGTTTTTTTTTTTTTTTTCATTTCACTGTTTTGAAGTGTAAAGTTCAAACTAGAAGTATCTGTTCCAAAGAGTACGCATGCTCCCCGTCCCCAAGATTATTGTGTCTGTTAAAACAATTGGAAGAACTTTTTGAAAAAAAATTTGCTAAAGGCCATCGGGTATTATCTCTTAAGCAAATAATTCCTCGTCACCTATCTAGCTATTCTTTTACTATTTCTTCCAGCTATTCTTTTACAATTTCTTCATTCTTTCTTCTTTTTTCCCAACTTTTTCCTTTAGTAAGTGCGTCCTAATATAGCTATTCTAGTTGCTGAACGGGATGTTAAACACCAGGCAAACAGACTAACAAAACTTATTTTCTTGTCAAAGCTTGAAAGCAGATTACATGTAAGGGTAGTCTATCTGCTGTATAGCCCAAATTCACTGAACCAACTCACCAAAAGTTATCACGAAATTTGTTTTTCAATGTTTCCTCAATTATTTCTGTTTTCAGATTTTATTATTTTCGTTAGAAATAGGAAAGCATTAACAAGAGCATCTATCAAAAAAGACGCTGAGACAAATTTCGACGACATAATCTCTCTCGTGCAACACCCTGCAGAGACTGCTAGCGATGCAGTGGCGCCTCGCAGTGTGTTGACAAATCCAAATCCATTATCCTTTTGCTGGAAGACTGAGTCAGGACGGGCAGATGACGAGGAGTTTGATGTAGATGGTGATGAACCAACAGATGAGGAGGAATTATGGAGCACCACGCCCATGCCAGGCCTGACTCCACCAGAGCCTGTAAACCAAATGCTGAATTATTTTTGGGCAGAGAGAGACGTCGTTTACAAGTGAAGCTTCTAGTGCTACTTTCTAGAAATTGCCCGTAGCAGAAAAGCCTCAAATGCGCTGTTCATGTGTCCACTTAATCTACCAGGGAATGGTTTTAAACTAGAGCAAAATTATAACATATTGCGCCATTGTCAAATTTTTGTACCCGAATTTGCATTTACTGATACGGTGATTTCGAATCATCTTATATGCATCGATTTTAAAACACATATTTATGAAAGTGATGTAAAACTGATGCCCGTTTTGGCTGATCTGCATTGTGACTTCTATTCGTTACGTCTGTGTCTGTTTGTGTATTAAATTTCTGACAGCTTTTATGTTGCCGTTTTTACAGGCTACCACTGCTGGTTGTTGCCTATTCAGAACTGAACTTCAGGAACCAGGAACCTCTTGGGCCGCTGAGTTTGGCAGAGCGGTTCATTGTCGCGGATCATGAAAGAGTACTACTGGTGAGTCGAGCTGAAACCTTTTCTGCTTTTAGCAAATGTAATTAAATCTAGATCCATAACTCTATCTGGCAGCAAAACACACAATTTTTTGTCGGTAGCCAAAAAAACTTTTATGGCTGGAAACCAACCTGGGAACCTTGTGACGCGTTCAACTGATCTGTTCAAAAATCCTGTGTCAAGTAAGGAGAAAAGTGTAACGATATTTCAATTTTTTCCCAATTTTTTATGCGTTCAAAAAAAAAACCCATTATGTGGGCTTTGTACATAAGGCAAAGAAGAAGAAATCGCAATGATTCATCGAATTGCCTCACATCTCCTTCATTCCGACGACATTCTGTGCGTTTCAAATACACACTGGAGTACCGTATATATTCGGGTCTTATGCAGTCTCTTCTCGGATGAAATCACAAGTGTAGGGTTTGAAAACAAGTTTGGATTTTTTTATCTAGATATAGCGAATCTATTCACGTCATGTGAAGTTACAACAACTTATAATTTCCCGACTACTTCTGGCTTTCCAGTTTTGGTAAATTCCAGTTTTGTTTTCACGTGAATGAATTTTGCGGTGACGTGGGACTGGTCTGAAATAGGAACTTTCAGCTTGAAAGCCCAATCTGTTGAATGCCCTTCTAAATCGTTAATTAACCCCCGCCGTCCTGCCGGAGGCGGCTGATATAGAAATGCATTGTGTCCGTCCGTCCTCCGTCTGTCTGTCTTGCCGTCCGTCTGTCCTTCCGTCAGTCGCTAGTTTTGTTTCCAGACGATATCTCCGAAACTAGTGGGCGGATCTAGTTCATATTTAGTATGCCTAAGAACCAAGATATCGAGATGTTTCTTTTGGGGGCTTATGTCGGATCGAAACCTATCTGGATCTGTATTTGGACTTAGAATCCCTTCTCAATACCTGACATTTGTCTTTTACAATGCGTGGACACACATATACATTAAGATATAAAAGATAACATGAAATTATCAATTCAACACTCAAGGTTTGACATCTACACTAAAATGTACATTTGCTGTATATGCTGCCGTCACATTCGCTGCAAAACACCGGAAACTGCATTTCCTACAACGACACTTGGTTCAGGTAATTTTCGAATCTCTCCTTTTGCACATCCTACGAGGTTCCTTTATTTATGAACTGATGTTTTATCTACTTAGTTTAAGTGCGAGGTACAGCACCCGCCTTCCTAATTACACCCATGGCGGGGGATATGGCAATTACTGACTGCTGTTGTTCTTAAAACATTTTAAATGTTTTTTTAGGTGACAGAACAGAGCTTAAAAAAACAACTTAAGAGGTTCATAGATTTTGACACCAGCACGAAAAGATGACAGTGGGCAAAAACGGCGTGAAGTGTTGCAATTCTCTGCAGAATGCATGTGGCGTATGTTTGGTGTGGAGAAAACAGTTGGCGCCGAGAAGATCCAAATCCAGGCTATAGTCTTTGTATTTATTGTTCAACAGAAACCGACAATAGGCTAAAAGTAGTAATAACCCAGTCCTCATTATGAGCCATTTATGCAATACAGTCATGCTTTTCTGGAGAAGAAAGTGACAGCACAATTTCAATTTTATTTCTTACAACTCTTCCACAGTAATTAAAAGCCAAGTGTTTACTTAAGCGTCTATTTCTTTGTGTCTCAGCTGGCTCAAGCAACACCTTTACCTTTTAGTCATAGAAATGTTTGAAAAAATGATAAGTTATCATAAAACGGTGAGGAACCAAAATGATTAAGATTGTTAATAATAACAGGTAAAGTGATACATTTTTAATGACACAAGTCGTTAAAAAACGCAATTTTTTTATGCAGACTTGTAACAAGAAGAGTACCGGGTAATAAAAAAATACCCGTTAAAACGTGGAAAAAACAGATGCGCGAAATTCATGGTAGAATTATATTAAGAAATACAACAAAAGTGGTAATAAAAGCTGTAATAATAGCAATTGGTTGCTAAAACATTACAATATTGAAAAAAAATAAAGTCATTGATCAAAAGCTTATGTTCGTAACAAAAGAACCGTGGTGATCAGAACAGTAATAATAATCACAATAGTGGGGTCTTCATTGTTAAGTTGTTTCAGCATATCGTATTCCATTTGGGCCTGGTGGTGGTTTCATTTAGCACCCAGTACCTTCCAGACTGCCGTCAGCTCTGGGCTTGGGAGAGGGGCAAGTGGAGATGGCCTAGTACTTCTTGGTCGATAATTGGACGCGTGCTGCTACCAGCGGAGCTAACTAACCTGATTTAACTCAAAACTTGTTAAAATCTACCACCACGGAAATTTCGGTCTTTGCTTTTGTTAGTGATTCCCGAAAGGTTCAATTTTTAGGTAAAGTTTTAACATTCGCTGTACCGACAGGTTTATTTTGTAATCCTCTATAATATGCATTTGTAATATTAGATTTTGAGAACCAATAAAAAGAAAAAAGTGACAACAAAGAAGAAAAATTTTAACACAAAGCTTTTTAACCCATCCGACAAGTGTCGCTGGCTTATACTCATCACTTGTGGGGAATTGGCTGTCTGTTCTTTGTGTGTGTTTGTGTGACATTTCTGGTCCGATTGTTTTGTAATTTGGAAGGAGTGTTCCCTCGTTAATCTTCCATACAGCTTATAGCCTTTGGCGATATGTCCAAAACTGGCTACTCTTCTACTCTTCCTACAAATACGGCCCGATTGTCTTCGAATTTGACAGGAAAATTCTCATCAAGCTCCTGCATCATATTTTGTTTGGCGATTTCACCAAAATTGGCCATAAGCTTATCTTTTTTTTCATTGTTTTCCTTTGTCGCTTTTATAGGCAATATTTATATTTTTGTTCCACAGAAGCAGTTGTTTGCACTGTCGCCTGCGAAGCAGGTGGTTGTGAGTGCAAGCACCAGTCAGGAATGGATTTATTCCCACTTGCAAACTTCGTTTGCAAATGGGAATAAGTTTGTAGTTTTTCTCGAAATTTCTGCCCTTTTTTTTTCCTTTTTTTCTTCTCTTTTTTTTTCCGTCACGGAGGTTTCCAGAAAACTCCTCCTACGCTATTTGACGTAGGACGATGAAATTTGGCACAGTGATAGAGGGTGACGAGATGTCGTCAAATCCGCAAAATTTTTTGACCTTGACCTTGAAGGTCAAGGTCAAATTGAGGTCAAAGTTTTTCTGACCTCAAAGTGGTTTCCAGAAAACTCCTCCTACAGGGTTTGTCGTAAAAAGACGGCATGTGGCAGAGACATAGAGGGTAATGAGTTGTCGTCAAATCCGTAAAATTTTTTGACCTTGCACCTCAGAGGTCAAGGTCAAATTGAGGTCAAAATATTTTTGGCAACACCTATTAATCACGAAAAGTAGCCATAAAGGTGCTCAAATCCCACCATGAATGCATAAAACGTTCCCAGTAAAGGGTAAAGTTTCATCACTAACCTTGACCTTGAGGGCCAAGGTCAAAGGTCACGTGATTTCACGCGTCCTTAACGACAGGCCGACTCATCTCGAAAACGGTGAGAGATAGAGCGATTTTGAGCTCATTTTCGACCCTTTGGGCCTAAACAACGTTACATAAGAGGTACCTCGGTGACCTTGACCTTCTGGGTCACGGTCAAGGTCTAAAACCGGAAGTTGACTATTATCTCGAAAACGGTTAGAGATAGAGCGATTTTGAGTTCATTTTCGACCCTTTGGGCCTAAACAACGTTACATAAGAGGTACCTCGGTGACCTTGACCTTCTGGGTCACGGTCAAGGTCAAAAACCGGAAGTTGACTATTATCTCGAAAACGGTTAGAGATAGAGCGATTTGGAGCTCATTTTCGACCCTTTGGGCCTAAACAACGTTACATAAGAGGTACCTCGGTGACTTTGACCTTCTGGGTCACGGTCAAGGGCAAAAACCGGAAGTTGACTCTTATCTCGAAAACGGTTAGAGATAGAGCGATTTTGAGCTCATTTTCGACCCTTTGGGCCTAAACAACGTTACATAAGGGGTACCTGGATGACCTTGACCTTCTGGGTCACGGTCAAGGTCAAAAACCGGAAGTTGACTATTATCTCGAAAAGGGTTAGAGATAGAGCGATTTGGAGCTCATTTTCGACCATTTGGGCCTAAACAACGTTACATAAGAGGTACCTCGGTGACTTTGACCTTCTGGGTCACGGTCAAGGTCAAAAACCGGAAGTTGACTATTATCTCGAAAACGGTTAGAGATAGAGCGATTTTGAGTTCATTTTCGACCCTTTGGGCCTAAACAACGTTACATAAGAGGTACCTCGGTGACCTTGACCTTCTGGGTCAAGGTCAAGGTCAAAAACCGGAAGTTGACTATTATCTCGAAAACGGTTAGAGATAGAGCGATTTTGAGCTCATTTTCGACCCTTTGGGCCTAAACAACGTTACATAAGAGGTACCTCGGTGACCTTGACCTTCTGGGTCACGGTCAAGGTCAAAAACCGGAAGTTGACTATTATCTCGAAAACGGTTAGAGATAGAGCGATTTTGAGCTCATTTTCGACCCTTTGGGCCTAAACAACGTTACATAAGAGGTACCTCGGTGACCTTGACCTTCTGGGTCACGGTCAAGGTCAAAAACCGGAAGTTGACTATTATCTCGAAAACGGTTAGAGATAGAGCGATTTGGAGCTCATTTTCGACCCTTTGGGCCTAAACAACGTTACATAAGAAGTACCTCGGTGACCTTGACCTTCTGGGTCACGGTCAAGGTCAAAAACCGGAAGTTGACTATTATCTCGAAAACGGTTAGAGATAGAGCGATTTTGAGCTCATTTTCGACCCTTCGGGCCTAAACAACGTTACATAAGAGGTACCTCGGTGACCTTGACCTTCTGGGTCACGGTCAAGGTCAAAAACCGGAAGTTGACTATTATCTCGAAAACGGTTAGACCCTTTGGGCCTAAACAATGTTACATAAGAGGTACCTCGGTGACCTTGACCTCCTCCATCATGGTCAAGGTCAAAAACTGCAAGTTGACCAGTATCTCAAAAACGGTTAGAAAACCGAATTTGATTTTTTGTGCCCAAATGAGGTTACATTATATTCACTTTGATGGCTTCGTTCAAGATAATAATCCGGAAGCTGACAATTATGTTGAAACACTGAAAAATGTGTCTTTGACCAAATATGTTGTGTCTCTGCCCTTGCAAGTGGGTACTATTTCGCTACGTGTAGCGAAATTCGGTCTAGTTTTGTGTGTGTTTGCTTCCCTTTTGTATTTTTAGTGTTGCTCTGAGGTACTCACACTATAAATTTATTCCTTCGAGAAAGGAAGACCATATATTTGGCCTGCGCGACGTGGAATTATTTTGTTTTTCTTTCTATTTTTGTAATGAAAAATTATTAATTTTAAGCTGAAATCATGAATTTTAAAAAAAAGTCATCACCATCATCATAATCATCATCATTATTATTATTATTATTATTATTATTATTATTACAGTACATATTCGATAAGTGGAAATACTTTTGACCAGAAAAAGTTATCGACTATTTTTTGTTATCGAATTTTCAAACTGGCCTCCAAGTGCACATTCACATTTCGTAACGTCCTCCTTTAGGATACAAAAAATGTTATACAATAATCTGGTGTATTTAAATTTATTTTTGGTATATTTATGTTGCACTTATATACACGTATGAATGTATGTAACTATTTGTAACAAAGATGCTATCCAAGTTACTGCCCAAATTGTAAGCTCATATAGTTCACTATGTAGACAATATAATGTTTCTAATTATGTTCAGATTGCAAAATCACTGTTTGGCTGCGGTTGGGAAAAAAGTCATTCTTTTGAACGGCACACAAACTTCGAGTGTTTTTAAAACAAGTTAACGGTAATTTTGAGACGGTGTATTCATAAACAATTTGTGGAGTGTATTGTCCAGATCTGCATGTTTAGCGGTTTTGAAACGTTTATTAAGCTTTGGTTCAAAATTACCGTAAAAATATCCATCTTTGATTTTCTGTTTATCCGTGACGGAAGTGTGCTCATTGGAATACCGAATTCGGCCGCGATTTGAATTGGCTTTTTGGCCATTTTCAACTTCCAATACCGCTGTGTATTTAACCGCAGTTTCATCTGAGACTAGTTTTCTTTTTAAACGATTTTGAACAAGCCGTTCTAAGAATCGCTTTAAAGAGCATATTTCAATAAGAGATGCGTGAAAGCTGTTTCCAATAAACACCATAATCAGTTATTGAGTGAGTAACAATTGCAGCGCCTATTTATACACAGGGTTCGTGCGCCTCCTGGAAAACCTGGAAAACCTGGAAATCTCCTGGAAATTCGAAATGGTCACAAAACCTCCTGGAAAACTCCTGGAATTCCATCAAGACTCCTGGAAAACTCCTGGAAATCGAAATCATAATTAATTTGTATTTTCGTATTCATATGCATATCCAGATTTTGATATAATTATATAAAAACAGGATGATTTTTCTATTTGTCCTATTTATCAGAGTCTGGTAGATCGTAGACACTTTCATATGAACTTCTGGCAATAAAGATAAATATTGCCATGTCCGTTATGATCGTGATACATTTCAAGTTCCGAATTGTTATCTTGAATGCTCTGGGTTGCAGCGTAATTATATGTCTGCCCCTAAGGGAGACATGTATAGCATTTGGTGTGTTCGTCCGTCTGTCCGCAGTGAGTTCTTATGAAATTAATGGGTCGATTTTTCTCAAAACATACACACGTATTGAGGTACATGTCTAGCTAATGCCCGTGTTATTTTTTTCGTTCCTGCAAAAATTCTATTTTTGGAAAAATTTTGAACATAGGGGGAGGGGGGCGGTTCGTGCATTTTTTTCACTTTGGCAGGCTATATCTTCAAAACAGTTCGTTGCATAAGGCTCAGACGTCACAAGAAGAACACACATATAGCGCAAATGTATACTGCAAAGTTTTTCTTCATTTCCGTTGAAAAGGTATTTTTGGCGATTTTTTTAATTTTTAATTTTTTAACTTTTCTGGCCATATTCGATATCTCCGAAACAGTTTGTTGGATTAGGCTGAAACGTGGCAAGAAGAACCCACATATAGTGCAAATGTTTTTTGCGAAGTTTTTCTTCATTTACTGTAAAAATGTATTTTTGACGATTTTAAAATTTTTTGGGCTCGCCATTGTTGTTTTTAAGCAAGGAATTTTTTCCCACGTTACTTATTGGGGGGGGGGGGCGGGGGAGACATCCGTTTTTGTTTTAACAAAAACACTGGCCAGTCTAGTTTTCTTTATTTTGCGCATTTGTTTTAACAAAAAAAAAAAATGCGCAAAATATTTTGCGCATTTGTTTTTTGTTTTAACAAAAACACTGGCCAGTCTAGGTTTCTTTATTTTGCGCATTGGATTTCCTTATTCGAACACTGAATACTTGGCACCTAAGCAAATACTTCATTACTTCTGTTACATAAAAAATATGGCATGACCCCTACCTTTCAAATCTCTTGCTATTTTGTTTATCTATATTTGAGTAATTTATGAATAAGTAGAAGTGTGCTGTTGTGCATTTCATAAATGGGGTTTATGTCGAGTCTACGTGGCTAGGTCTTTGTGAGGGGTGTGACTGTAAATGAACATGCTCCACTCATTTACGAAAGAATCACGTGCATGCCCTTATTAGCCCAGCTTACGTTATACGTAAGCTGGGGTATTCCTATCGGTTTGCGGATGGCGTCCGTTAGTTAGTTTGTTGTTTATTCAGTAAACTGTGTTTCAAAATGTATCTCCTCCTACAGTTTTGATCCGATGTCATTTATTTTTGGTATGAGACACCCCTAAGGGGTCGTGCATAGAGCTTTTGCTTTTTAATAGATCAGACAATTTTGAAGAAAATACCTCAGAATGCATCTTCTGCTGCAGTTTTGATCCAATATCATTTGTTATGGGTGTGAGGCATGCTTAGGTTCTCTTGAATAGGGCTTGTGCTTTTTGAGTCGATCAGGGGATCAGGGGTTAACCAAGCTTGCGCGTTGGGTCAAAATGCGTAATGCGCATCAGCGCAAGCTGAATCAGCATGCGCACTGGTCTAAAATAATAACTACGCATCAACGCAAATTAAATAAACCTGAGCACTGGTCCAGAATAAGCAGCCCGAATCAACATAAGTTAAATAAACATGCGCACTGGACCCAATGCGAACCGCGAATTAACGAAAGTTACATAAACATGCGCACTGGTCTGAAATAAGTACCATGCATCAACGCAACTTAATTAAACATGCGCACTGGCCTGAAATGCGAACCGCGCATCGACGCAAGTTAAATAAACATGTTGTATGGTCCGAAATAATAACCGCACATCAGTGCAAGCTGAATAACCATGCGCACTGATCCGAAATGCACGCTTTAATTGGTCTTAACGCTTTTCGTTAGCTGGAATTTTTCCTTGGACACACTTGTTAATTATAGAATTCTGTGATTGTTTAAAGGCATTAGAGGAGCCAGCGTACTTGTTGGCTGTGTATTCTGTGGCAACGATTCAGCATGGGTCCTCAGCGGCACCAAATAATCGTGGCATAGAATGAGAATTCTTAAAGCTTAATCGTCGATTTTTCTTTTATTTCTAATCAAATGCACAAACTAAATTCACTAAAAAAATACTGTCTAGAGTAAGTTTTTAAGCTTCTGTCGCCGCAAGGCTCAGTGAATCAATTCTTGAGTTATTTAGCAAAAGTTCGCATTCAAGATAAAAATTCCAGAATTTAGGCCGTTCACATATTACTTACACAAGGGGTAGGACTTAGATAAAAGGCCTTGCAGAGTCAGGTGTCCAGTGGGACTCGATGTACCCATACGCATGCGCAGGCATATTTAGGCCTATAATTTAGCTTCTTCAAACACATTTTTTATAGCCTCTGCTCAAGCGCGCTTAGGGATTAAGAAATCTGTATCATTGCATATTGTGTTTTGCGTATTGGGATGGAAAAAAATCCTTAATTTTATTATGGTATCTTAATGTGTGAACGGATAAAGATTAAATAAAATTGGTGGAGGGGACGGCTGTAGCGGAGTGTGGGAGGTCATTCAAAAAAAGTTTGTTTTCTTTCTTTCTCACTAAAAAATGTGGAAAAGTTATGAAATCTCCTGGAAAACTCCTTGAAATTGGGTCTAAAATCTCCTGGAAACTCCTGGAATTTGCTCAAGAAAATTCCGCACGAATCCTGTATACAGATAAGGATTAGTAATGACACTAGACAATGGAAGAGTTCGGTGAAACCTGGACTTTAAATAAAAAGTGATACAATAGGGTCAGTAGAAAGTGATGTACATTTGCAGCACATGACATGTATATTCAAAAAGGGGTTGCGTAAGTTGTCAAACAGAAGTCAATGACACTGTTTAAACGGCTGCTGTGCTTATTTTAAGTATAGTGTTGATAAATACTGTTGAGTTCCATTCTCAGAGCCCCAAAAGCCCGACCAAGGGGAGACATGTAGTGTTTTTTCGTTCTGTGTGTGTCAGTGTTTTGAACAAAATGTGTGAAAGCTATCTCGAGAACAAAAAGTCTGATCGACTTAAAATTTGATCTGTTTTTTCATGGTTACGCCGGACCATTCTGTCAGTTTTTGACGTATGTTACCTTATTGGGGCTGGCGTCTGAAGTCATTACGTTAAAATCTTGGGTGCGAAATTTCTCAGCCGCTGAACATTGAAGAAAGTTGAAACTTGGTGGGATTGTTGCTTGGTGGGTCCGAAAGAGTCTTTCTTATTTTGTCGCAAGTAGAACGAACGAATGGGGCGTAGGTCGCCATCGCGTAAAATATGAATCTATTAAAAAGTCTTGTGTGCAAAGTATCTCGATAACGGAAAGTCGTATGGACTTAAAATTTCATATGGTTATTCCTTTGGTCCATCGGACGGTTCTGTGAACTTTTGACGCATTTCACGTAATTAGGGCAAGCGTATGACGTCATTACGTAAAAACTAGGTGAGATTGTTGCCTGGTAGGTCTGAAAGATTTTGTCACGAGTAGAACGAACGAGTGCGGCGTATGACGCTTTCACGTAAAACGTATCATGTATATACAGTCCTCCCTCGATATCTGGAAGTCGACGGGACCGGCCGATTTACTTCGAGATAAGCGGGAAAGGCATTTTTCGTTAGTCATGGTGGGAATGTTTCGAGGGGTAGGGGCAGTTGGGTCGATTATTACAAGTTTATAAATGTTTGCAAATAAAAGTTTGTTGACACAAGCAAACAAAATTCTTCAGTTTTATTAACCACCGATTATGCATTCTTACAAATGGAATGCGCATACGCTGAAGCTTTAGTGAGTCTCAAAACGGAGAATTAATCCATGAGCACGGCAATGAGTCGTGTACTCTTTACGCTCACTCACGTTCACTCGACTGAATAAAATCAATCGTAGATTTCTTAACACTTTTTACTTGCACGTTTAACACTAAACCAGTTTATAAGCCAACTGATTGTTGTCTAAAGCCTCGTCAGCCTGTTCGTGAGTGCTGTCATCAAAGTACAGCTGGTCTAAACTTTCCAGAACCGAAAGCTGATCTGGGTTGGATTGCAACTCAGTTTCCTCAATGAGCTGTGAATTGCAACCAAAATCCCTTTCTTCTTGCACTTTGCCTTTCACAGGTTTTGTATAAACTCACCTAATCCTTAAAAGGATACCAGCACTTTTTACACAATTGCATTCTTTATCGGGTAATTGGAACTTAGTTTTCTCAATATGCTGAGAATTGCAACTAAAATTCCTTTCTAATTGCACTTTGTTTTTACAAGTTCTATGTAAACTCACATATTCCTTAAAAGGACTGTTTACCGGCTGATTGCAACTCGGGTTACTCACTGAGATGGAACGTCACTCTGAACTGCTGAGTAGAGGGAGTTTTTTTGTTTGTATCACAGTAAAAGGACATGGAGTGTTGCTTTGCTTTTATTTAAGAAAAAAAAAGTTAAAGTCTCTATGTGTACTTTGAACTGCATTTTTAATCACATTCGCAGGTAAAAATACAATGCTTCTTTAAGATAACCGAGTTCGAGCTAACGAAGGGGGGGGGGGGGGGGGGGTGCTGTATTGTGAACAAGATCTTGTGTGCACAGTATCTCGATAATAGAAATCCGCATCAACTTCAAATTTTATGTGGGTATTCCATGGGTCAGTCGAATGGTTCTGTCAACTTAACGGATGTAGCAAATTTGGAAAGACGCATGGCTTCATACGTTAAAATCATGTATGTAAGATTGCTCAGCCATTGGACATAGGAGAAAGTTTAAACTTGGTTGGGGTTTTCGCTTGGTAGGTCGGAAAGATTCTCTCAAAGATGGCACATGACGTCATCGCGTAAAATATGCGTATAATTTGAGCAAGATCTTGTGGGCAAAATACCTCTATAACGGAATTTTATATGGGTGTTCCTTGGGTCAGTCGGACGACATTTTCAACTTCTGACGCGTGTATTGAAATTAAGAAAGGCGTCCTTTCGTAAAGATTTCTCTGTTGTTAAGCAAAATATCTCGACAGTGGAAAATTGGATCGACTTAAAACCTGGTATAGTTATTCTCAGGTAACTCGCACGGTTTTTTGTTAAACATTAAACTCTTATAGAAAGTTAAGATGTATGACGTCATCATACCCCCTGTTCTCTACCCGATATGTCATCTGTTACGCAGAATGGTTCTCTCGTGCTTTTTGACCGATGGGAATGTACGAAGACAAGGTCGTATATCATGGCTATAATTACACTTACGGTGCAGACCTTTACCATAATCTTGGGTAAAAGAGTTCAGGTTGCGCTTAGAGTCGTACCTACATTAGATGAAGTAAAGAATTGGTGATGCAGCTAGAACCTTCCAGGCCCACATAAAAAAGACTGATAAAACCTATTTGTAAGAACCACCTTCAATACCCGGATGAAAAGATATAAAGCAAAACGTGTTTTTCGTGACACTTTCCAGATTTGGATAAAAAGACGGTGAAACTTGCTTGTTTTGATCAACCTCTAGACCCGCAGAAAATTGTAACGTGCACTGAAACTGCTGTAGTGACCAATTTCTAGATCCGAACAAAAAGAATGTACAGTAAAACCGGTTTTAGCGACCCACCTTCCACACTCGGATAAAAAAGATGTATATTAAAATCTGTTGTAATTACCACCATCTAGTTTTGTTTATATTTGAATTTTTGGCAATAAATTATGATTGTATTCGCACAAAGCAATCTTTTCTTTCAGTAATAAGAAAAAAAAAAAAAGAAAACGGTTATGGAGCAATTATAGGTTTAGTCGGGGAGACAGGTTTTTATTTTCAAAAGCAAGAAGCTAGGTGTCGATTGAAATCTGTGGTACAAGCCTGTACAAACTAGTATGTTTTATATTGTAGCCTCATCAGAACTATAACATTTCGGTCTTGTGAAATACCATAGAACAGTTTGGAAATTTTTACTGGCTTTGGACTAAGATAGTGAAATATGGTTAAGAAATGTCTAAAAGAGCGGAAATTCTGTAGTGATTTTTTAATCTTATTGAAGTTTAGCCACAATTAAAAAAGGTATATATGACGTAATAAAACTGGCAGTCAATAGAAGCTAGAAGGTTTTTCAATAAAGCAATGTATCGCTTTTCATATTATTGATATGCTAAATGAAATTACATTAATCAAATCAAGTATGAAAGCATAACTGAGAGAGGCCCGCGAAAGTGTTCTGCACTCTCAGAGTAGTTTTAAGCGAATTATTGTGTTAAAAACACAATGAAATACTTACAGCGAGAAGCATATCCACCTGTGAAGGGGTACGGAAAAAATGGTAACGAAAAAAGGTAACGGAAATAACGGTATACGGAAAAAATGGTAAACGGAAAAAGGGTTAAGTGGTAAAAACGGAAAACATGGTAATCACCTAATCACAATATATCAGGGTTGATTTTTATTAAAGAAACTAACCTGCATGCTTACTCAAGATCTAAGCAAATCCACTCCGTGTCTGAAATGGCACAAGATGCCAGGCTTTGCGTCCATAAAAGAAATTTTTATAATCTCTCTATATACTTTGCTAGAGGAGCAGCAGCGGTTTATTATCTCATGTAGTTAATCCCTAGACTACTGAAGTTTTGCAGGAACCCTACACTTAGGTGTTGCCATTGTAAAGCCCAGGGAAATTAGAAATTTTCTCATAAAGAATGGAAATTATTACAAAAAGCAAAAGAAGATACAAGCTTTGCCTTGGTGGTTTACATGTATACCAAACCTGTAACCAAAGCTGGGCTTGAGGTGCGTGAAGAGAACCATTGACTGCCGCAGTGCGCTTAAAACTACAACTAGAATCGCATTTCGCAAGTGAAATCTTCAACTCTTGACAAATATTAAAAAGCAAAACTCATTTTAGCATGCGCTTCTCAGTGACTCTAAAGCTCACCCCTCCCGAGGAAGCTACCTGGACGCACCCCAACCTCCCGACCCCCGTTCTCAAATAATATTAATATTTTGGACTTATTAGTATGTTAATTGTTTTATTTGGACAAGTGTTTTTCTAATCAAATTGTCATGCCATTGATATATTAGCAAACATCACAGCTTGAATTCCGTTTATAAACCGTGTACATCTGCTTGGTTATGTTGACTCAACGGCTTTATTGATTGAACGGACTAGCACTTTTTCTCTATGCAGGCAGAGCTCGCGTAACACCCGTAAGATATGTTGTTTTGCTCAATTGTTACTTAGCTTTTGAATGCGCTGTATTTTTAACACTTGACAAGCCTTTGGCTTGCAAGAGTTATATGAATTTGTGCGAGCAGCCGTTCGTCCTTTTTTTTTTCTTCTTGACAGTTTTTCCGATTTTTTGTGTCTTCTTCATCTCTGACACTAATAGACCCTAGGACCATGAAACTTGGGACTTATAAGGAGCTTGATCTGAACGTGTGCATGTCACTTTTTATTTTCGAACTTTTTTTATTTGAAAAGAGTGTATTTTTGCGAGTAAATGCAGAGCATTTAACGTGCATCACAGAACACAGTTGCTGAGCTTAGTGCGAGCTCTCACTGCGTAATTAGATAACACGGCGTATGCGTGATCGGTCAATAAAACCTTGAGCCAACAAAAACCAAACAAAGCTTACAAGACGTATTCAAGCTGTGTTGTTTGCAGTATATTATTCAAGAAATCACTCACTGAAGGAAGTATTTTTGCGTTTTAATTTTTGTCCAGTGTTTAACATTTCGCTAGCGAAATAAGGTTCTAGTTCACACTTGTTATTTATTCTAAAATCGGCTGTGTTCGCATGACGTTTTAAGCATGAAAACGAAATCGTAGACGAAAATCAGGTGGGTTGCACACCCTCAGATCAAGTTCTACGTAAGTACAAAGTTTTGTGGTCCTAGGGCCTGTAGTGTCAGAGAACAAACTGAGACAAAAAATGAATTTTACTGTAAAGAAAAAAACACTAACGGCTGCCCGCAGAAATTTATATAAGCCTTGACCACGTGTTAATAAACCTGGACGGTCCACTTTTGGTTATGAATCACACTCATGACCCAAGTGACCATTCTGTGACCACAGTGAAATCCCGTGCTGAAATGAAGAAAAAAAACAGCCAAGCAAAGTTTTCATAAGCCTGCGCATATACTGACAAAAGCAGCAGGGAGCCTTTCAGTGGAGGCAAGAACTCAACTTGGAAGAGACGACTCAGTCAAATGGAGTAAGCTACAATATTCGTTGGAAACCTAACACCAACGCGGAACACCGTTGAATTGTTTAATGACTTGCGAGTGTAATTCAATTTGCTTCGTTTGGCTGTTTTCCGTTTTTTAGCACTTAACCTTTTTTTTCGTTTACTGTTGTTTCCGTGACCATTTGTTCCATTACTATTTTTTCCCTAAACCCCCTGGGAACTGACCGCCCCTTGCCTGGTACAAAGTGCTAAAAAATATGATGCATATATTTGCCGATGTGGTGTGACGACACGTGGAGTTGGGGTGGTGTACCGCGGGATGCGTGGTCAGACCTTGGTTCGATTTAATACAAAGGCTATACCCGCCGACGTCATTTTCGTTCACCAATGTGTTACCGTGTGTTTGGTCATACGTTGGGCAAACCTGACTCTGCCTTGGCCCTAGTACCGAACCCCCCGACTTTGCACAGGGACAGCAATGCCCGCCATTTGACCAACGCCATGGTTTTAAAATGCTGTATTTTGTGCCTAGCAACATCATAGCAGCATATCTATTTTTTAGTCAAGAAGGCCGAAAGAACCTCAGTTTAACCACTGGTGTTGCTGGTGTTACGAAAAATACAACAATGCTGTAAACACAGTGTCACGAGTAAGGGAGAGTTATGACGTTAGTATGCGAGAAGCTGATGGTGCGCTGTTAAAAGTTGTCAGTCACTGTGGATTTCTGCATAATTGAAAGAAAAATTGTTTACGGAAGTGGTTTGTTACTTTTTTAGTTTTAAAAATTTGCAGAAAAAAAAGTTTTAAAAAACTTCAAATTTGAATATTTCAAAGTTGAGGTTATTGAATACCGTGGTTTCGCTTGAGAAACTTAATCAAATGGAGCCACTTAAAATCAGGCAATTAGTGAAGTTAATACTTTTTTTAGGGCTGGGGGAGGGGGGTTGCGAGGGTTGGTTTATTAAAACGGTATATTAACCACAGTTTTGGCCCCGACATTTCTCTTTATTTGTTTGTTTATTAAATTTTTAAAGGAAATTAAAATACGCTGCTTTGTAAATACCTTAGCTGCAGCTGGTTACTTATTACTTACTACTTGGCAGGTGCATTAGTTGAACTAAATTATTTAAGGTGGCGAGTAGCAACGTGAAAAATATTACATTAAATTTTAATTTGATACAAATACCTGTCTTCATTATTTCATAAATTGAACTATTGGCATACGGTAAAACTTCTTTATAATTAAGGTCCTCGGGGCCGTTATACTGAGGTGTCCTTTAAAAAAAGCTGAATTTCATCACGAAAGTTAGAAATTCGAAGAAAATAGTGTCCACTGAACAGAGTTTCACCAAGTACACGTGTTCACCCACGGAGGTTTACTGTAAATACTTGGTTAATAATGTCACACTGTTATTCTTGTTGTCACAAAATTCATGATGATATAAAATGCTGATTATTACATATATTTTTATTTCTGTGCTGAGGTTATTAACATAATTTCTGATTTCATAAAATAAGTACATTTCGGCAAATCATTACTAAATTGTTTGTCAGATGTTTTACTTGTGAAATCCGACAGTAATGTTTTCGCTATACATTGTTGAATTTTCATATCAGCAATTGAATTTTAATATAAACAGAATTATCTTCATCAAATAAAAGACAATTTTATTAATACCGTTTATACTGTTTTTAAGACTAGTTATTCAGTTGCCAATATCAATAATTAAATTACATACACATATCAACAACAAATCTAAACCTTTTATTGGCATCAAAAAGGCAATTAGTCATACCAAAAGTTCAATCAATGACACAAGCTTGATAAATAAATGAATAAATATGAAATGAATTTAACACAAAACAATTTGCTTACAACACATACATTCACAAGCAATAACAGCCCAACCAATGGAGGGGTGTCTGAAATGAGAGTTTTGAATATTCAAGACACAGGAAGAACAAGATGTTCACAACACCCTGATAATTATTAAATGCACAACACATGGAAGGTAGGTGCGGTCTTTGTCCTGAAATATACAGGTTTTCTTCAGCAACCGGGATATACTTTCACAGCATCCTCGACGTCTTGATTCCGCCCATTTTGAAACCTGACAGGTTGGATTGCAAGTTGGTATAGTCAGTGTGGCTCAAGACCGCTATATTATAAGACCCAGTTCAAAGAAGAAAATAATTTTGGCATTATTAATTCAAACCTTTTTATTTATTTATTTATTTATTTATTTATTTAATTGTTTGGGTCTAAGCCTCTGGGACCGTAACAGGCCAGTCCAAAATACCAGATGCTAATTAGGGTGGTGCAAATGTACTGATGCGGTTTTAATGTACATTTTCAAACAACGCTCTTTTGCTATGATCTATTCTCGTGGCTTTTTTGTCTTCTGTTACGTTTGTGTATCTCGTACATATCTGTGGTGTAGCGCTTGCCTGCATAACCCCAGTAACTGTACGTTATCACCGTACTGCTGTTGCACCAAACACAACATTCACAATTGCAATTCCACCATGGTTCTATTGCTGTCGGCGGATCATACAACCACGTGCATTCGTACGCATACACTTTCTTCTATAAGCAAACAAATAAAACGCAAAGTTACACTTAATAATTTCAGGAAATTTGCTGATCTCGGCTGGATGGTAAATGACTAGCAGATGATCAAAGTGAATATTTTATATACCGTATGGAATTTTCGGTATCCCAATAATTAATCTAGCGACAATTCAAGATACACCAGAGGGGGGAGCTAGACTTCCCCCATCTAGTATTTTGTGCGCCATGCTCAGCTTCCCCCTACCCAGGCTAGCTTCATCCCCCCGTTCGCAATTTTTTCCGTCTTTTTTTTTCTTTTTGTCCCCTGTTCATCCCCCCCTTCCCCAACCCTAAACCATTCTAGCTTCCGCTATTTTTCTCCATTTATTTTTCTGTCTGCTGCTCAATCAAAGGCACTCTGTGATCGCCAAAATTAGTTGGGTTAATCTGATTGTTTAATTCTCGTTGTATTTAAAAATGGCAATCACATCGCTGGTGTATTGAAGTGGAACGAATCCACATCTCTTTTGTTTTAATTTTTATTCATGTTTTGTAACAGACGATTAAAACAGCTAGATAAGAAATCTCGATTAATTTTGAGGCATAAGATCCAGTCCTGACTGTAAACAAAAACTGGAAGCCTTTTCACCACCTGGTATACTTTCTAATTGGAAGATAAAGTTGAACATAAAACGCCTCCATCCGGGGGAAGCTGTACTGGGGGTAAGATAGCCTGTTACACAGCATTAGGGCACCGCATTTGCGTTTTTTTTTAACCCTCCATATCCAGTTAAAAATTGTTCTTTCAACGTACTTTGAATAAAAAAAATTGCAGTTATATAAAATTTAGATGAATTGTCGCTAGGTGAATTGTTGCTAGATGAATTGTCGTAGATTCTGAATTTTCAACACCAAATATTTGGCATTGTAACAGTAACTTTGCATTTTATCAGTTCATTTATAGATGGATTTATGAAATAGATATTTAAAATATTCACTTCAAATATTTTTTCACACGATCAAAAAGTCTGTATTTTTTGCTTACCTTCACTATAATTCATATTTACACCAACGTACTAAAATATCGCATGTTGTTTAGCACAACAAAAATTATTCTAAAACGAAGAACTGAAGATAACCTGAGCCACTATTGATATTTTAAATTATTGCAATTATTATCATATCATTTAGTCGGTTTATCAGTGTCTCTTTTTCCCCTGTAAGCATAAATATTCCAAAGGCTGTACAGTCCTCTTTGACGACATTCTGAACAACATTCACAAAGGCAATACCACCACTTTTCCAAATCGAACGGTGGACTGTGGTTCCAGTTGCAATCATATGCAAGAACTTTTTGCTGTAAAAATGTTTAAAAAAAGACTCTAGTCATATGAAACGTCATAATTACAAGAAGCTGACTCAGAAAATCTGGAATCAACTTTGACTAACTACGCATTGGATTGAGATTTTGCTGTAGGTATTCAGCAGAAATTTGTTTGGATCGCTGGTTTCAGCGCACTCACAAAGCTAATGGGAACACGAAGATAAGATATTAAAACTTGAGTCTCAAGCGGCTGCTTTCATTTTCGGGGTCTCAGTAACTTATCGGGGTCTCAGGCAAAATGCGGTTAATTGAACTCAAATAAAAGTAGGAATATTGTTGGGTAAACTGTATTTTCGGCTGCTTCTTTTCTCGATTTCTTCTGTTCCAACACTATAAAACTATATAATAAAGAGAAGCCTATACGTAATAACTACAATATTAGAAGGGGGGGGGGGGAAACCACGGCATACATACACTTTCTACGCAATTAATTCGACAACGAAGGGAGATCGGAGTAGGGAGAAAACGGGGGTTCTAAAACAGGAAGTGACGTCATAGTGACGTCACGTGGTGTTTTCAAACCCCCACGGGGGTTCTAAAACAGTGACGTCATATTGACGTCATATTAAGGTCATATTGACGTCATATGGTTATCATATGGTTACCATATGGTTACCATATGGTTACCATATGGTTACCATATGGATGTCATAATGACGTCACGTGGTGTTTTAGAAGCCCCATGGGGTTTCTAAAACAGTGACGTCATTATGACGTGATCTAGACGTGTTATGGAGGTGATATGGAGGTGATATAGAGGTGATATGGAGGTGATATGAACGTCATATGAACGTCATATGAACTTCATATGAACGTCATATGAACGTCATATGAACGTCATAATGACATAATATGGAGAGTGGGCGGCCATTCAAACAACCATTCAAACGGGCGGCGATTCAAACAACCATTCAAACGGGCAACCATTCAAACGACCAGTCAAACGGGCAGCCAGACAAAATGACACCCGGACAAAATGGTGCCCGGACAAAATGACACCCGAGCACTTGAGCACCCGAGCACTCGAGCACTTGAGCACTCGAGCACTCGAACACTCGAGCACTTGAGCACTCGAGCACTTGAGCACTCGAGCACTTGAGCACTCGAGCACTTGAGCACTCGAGCACTTGAGCACTCGAGCACTCGAGCACTCGAGCACTCGAGCACTTGAGCACTTGAGCACTCGAGCACTTGAGCACCCGAGCACCCGGACAGCAAAGGGTTCATAGAGACATGGTTAGAGCTGGCCTGCTGTGTATTTTGACCCATCAATGACGTCACACAGAGCGACTCAAGCTTGCAACCAACTGATGGATAGGCAATCCGGGGCCAGCCGTACAGTAGGTCGACAGGCCCCCCGGGGCCTGCCACCACCAGCTTGGCAAGCCCCCCGGGGCCTGCCAAACATCAGGTTGGTAGGCCCCCCCCCCGGCTCACCAACCCATGAGCCCCCCCCCCCGGCCCAGCACTCTTTCAGCATACACTGTATCTATATGGGTGAGCTAGTCGACAGACCCCCCCCCCCCGGCTCACCGGCCCATGAGCCCCCCCCCCCCCCCCCCGGCTCACTGGCCCATGAGCCCTTTTCTCGCTCTCTAACCAAGCCATTGCAGCAGCACTCTTTACCCTCAAGGAAGAGTGGTGTCTCCATGCATGGTGGCCATATACAAGCAACAATCCTTTCTTTAAAGCTTTCTCACTATTCTAACACCTATGACAACCAAACCAACGGACACCCAGACACACGGACACCCAGACACGGACACCCAGACACACGAACACCCATACAGTCCTTTTTTTTTTGTTTTTTTTAGTTTTCATCCCTCTTCACCCACATCAAACCAAACCACGGAAACAAGTGTTTTTTAGGGCTTTTACCGTTCTCCAAGCACACACACCATCACTAATGGATTGCCGTGGCAGCAATTAAAAATGAGCACTCTTTTTCCTTAAGGAAGAGAGGTGTCTCCATGCATTGCAACCATATACAAGCAACAATCCTTTCTTTAAAGCTTTCTCACTCTTTTAACACCTATGACAACCAAACCAACGGACACCCAGACACACGGACACCCAGACACGGACACCCAGACACACGGACACCCATACATACGTTTTTTTTTATTTTTATCCCTCTCTCTTTCCACACACACCAAATCATGAAAGCAACTGTTTTTCTGCCTTTTCTCGATCTCTAACCAAGCCATTGCAGCAACAATTAGTAAATGAGCACTCTTTTCCTTAAGGGATGCTGTGTTTTAACCACAGAGAGGTCTCCATGCATTGTGGCCATATACAAGCAACAATCCTTTCTTTAAAGCTTTCTCACTCTTTTAACACCTATGACAACCAAACCAACGGACAGCCAGACACACGGGCACCCAGACACACGGACACCCAGACAGTCCTTTTTTTTTGTTTTTTTTTAGTTTTTATGCCTCTTCACCCACATCAAACCAAACCACGGAAACAAGTGTTTTTTAGGGCTTTTACCGTTCTTCCAGCACACACACGTTCACTAATGGATTGCCGTAGCAGCAATTAAAAATGAGCACTCTTTTTCCTTAAGGAAGAGAGGTGTCTCCATGCATTGTGGCCATATACAAGCAACAATCCTTTCTTTAAAGCTTTCTCACTATTCTAACACCTATGACAACCAAACCAACGGACGCCCAGACACACGGACACCCAGACACGGACACCCAGACACACGGACACCCAGACAGTCGGGGTTTTTTTTGTTTTTTTTATCCCTCTCTCTCTCTACACATATAGAAATAGCCACAACTGATTCAGCGTTATATTTCTCAAGCCTGGGTATTTTTTTTTTTAAACCCAGACAGTGGCTTATTTCTCTCTCTCTCTCTTCACACACATAACACAGCAAACGGTCAGACAGACAGATTTAGCGTTTCATTTCTCATGCCAGGGTATTTTTAACCCAGACAGCAAATTCTTTTTGCTTTCTCAAACGGTCAGACGGACAGATTTAGCGTTTCATTTCTCATGCCAGGGTATTTTTAACCCAGACAGCAATTTGTTTTGCTTTCTCAGACGGGCAGACGGACAGATTTAGCGTTTCATTTCTCATGCTAGGGTATTTTTTAACCCAGGCAGCAATTTGTTTAGCTTTTTCAGACGGTCAGACGGACAGATGGAGCTATAAATCAATGATTTATAGTCCTCTTTTTTTTTTTAGCATTTCCCACACTCTCATTCATACTAAGATTGTCTGATGAAGCGTTTCATTTCGTAATAATGGGAGGGCCGCTAAAAAGCAGCCCTGGAGGGATTTCCGTAGTCTGGTCCTGGTCACTGCCTCTTGTCATCAGTTCTCCTGCCGCTGTCACTGCCTCCCGCCATCGGTTCTCCTGTCGCCGCCACTGGCGCCGCCGCTGACGCCACCGCTGGCACCGCTGCCGCCACCAACCTCGCCACAGCCACACTTCCGCTTATGTGCCACAACCGCGACCCTGCTCGAGGTGAATCCTTTGCCCTGGACACTACAAAAATAATATTCGGACTTCAAAGCCTCCGGGCATTGCTGCTCATGCAATCTCATTGAATATTCTACCGGAAAGCCAAAATGGCAGAATTTACAATAATTAACATTATCCAAAGTGCCCAAGATTTGCATGACCTCCTGGAAATCTGACTCTTTTCTAGAGACATTCTCCAGTTTCACCTGAGCAGGTTCGTTGTTGCGGTCAGTGTTTGAAGGTGACTGTATGAAGCTGACTGTATCCGAAATACTGGCGACAGCGATTGTAAGCTCATCGTCAGGAGCTGGTGGCGGACTGTCCGGTCTTGTAACGGTTGCGCTTGGTGCCGCCAGCACCTTCCGGACAGTCACATCAGCTTCCTTTTGATTCACTTTCAACGGGGTCGTCATCGTTGACGCAGCGACTTTGACAGGAGTTGCTCTGGCAGGAGGAGTCTCTGTCATCGTTGCTGCGATCACTCTGGCTGGAGGAGTCTCTGTCATCGTTGCCGCGGTCACTCTGGTCACTCTGGTCACTTTGGCCACTTCCTGGCAGGGCGACGGGTCCCTGGGCGGCGAACGATGGCGTAGTCGCTTATGGCTCTCCTCCGCCGCCCTGCCAAACAGGTTGAACCGTTCCTCCGGTCTGTTCGCAAGGAAATTTCTCCACTTTCGAAACAGAAAAGTTTGATATTCAATGTAAATCTCCTCCCAGAAGTTGATATCCTTCGGTGATAGGAAGTAGCGGCCCCGAAGCTCGTCCGAAAAAAACTCGTCCTTATACAACATGGTTGAATTTCGATGTGCTCGCTTCCGAAACAGAAAAATTTGATATTCTATAAATATCTCCTCCCAGAAGTTGACATCCCTCGCTGATAGAAAGTAGCGACCTCGAAGCTCATCAGAAAAAAACTCGTCCTTGTACTGCATGATTAAATTTCGATGTGTTCGCTTCAAAGGTTCAAAGCAGACTGACTGCACACAGACTGCAAAGCAAACTGATCGACCCCCCCCTGCCCAGCTACCTAGTGAGCCCCCCCCCCCCCTGCCCAGCTACCTAGTGAGCCCCCCCCCCGGCCCAGCTACCTAGTGAGCCCCCCCCCCTCCCGGCTACTTTTTACGCCGCTGGCTCACGGCTCACCGTCAGTAGTATAAAAAGGTCGGGTCGACACCACTCTAATCATTGTATTGCCAAACCATCATGGAGACGTCTCGAAACGCAACAACGGCTAGCAACATGGAAATTGATAGCCTGTTCAGCAATGAAACAATGGCTTTTACAGATGCAGTTTTAACTGCAGAGGAGACTGCTGCCTTCCTAAGTACACTAAAAGAAGCTGAAAAAGCCTTGGAGGAAGCATTAGGGGCTCCGTCAGCCGTGTCTACAGTACAGCAAACTAGGCCTGAAGAAGTACAGCCAGTACAGCAAGCAATGCCCGATCCCGAGGGATCTGACTACCCGTTCTGGGTTGCCAATGCGCTTGTAAATGGTAGCGCCAAACCACTTAGTACAAAGTTACAGGCTCATCTAGAGCATCTTGATGAGGAAGAAGTGGTCATGTCAAGCGATGACGACGGTGACGACGACGATGACGACAATGGCGACAATGACGACAATGACGACAATGACGACAGCGACGACGATGAAAAGCAGCTCAAATCTAAATTCGAATTGAGCAAAAGTATTCCTGTT
This sequence comes from Protula sp. h YS-2021, assembly GCA_949752745.1. Taxonomy (NCBI): domain Eukaryota; kingdom Metazoa; phylum Annelida; class Polychaeta; order Sabellida; family Serpulidae; genus Protula; species Protula sp. h YS-2021. The sequence goes on along the minus strand of OX457031.1, from coordinate 32,383,253 downwards.
ACTGAAGAAGACGTCACGCTGTTGAAACGAAACTTTCAAGCAGTGATTCCTCTGATAGATTGTAACATTTTATGGTGCTTATGTGAAGAAGGCTTTTTCGACCAACACACATACATATACCTAACGGAAGAAGTGAACACTGTCATTCAGCTTATCTACATGCTAGAAGGAAACATAGAGCATGTTCCCGCGTCAGAGCCACAGTTCTCCGAAGCCATGACCCGACGTTTCGTTCAACTTATTAGAAGTCTTCATGAGGAACTTTTTAAGACATTATGTCTACCGGCGCCAAAGTGTGTTGATGAGGATCGCGATTCCAAATATGCAAAGGTCATGCTACATGGCTTCAAGTACCTTGAAGAACGTATTAAGGTGTACGAGATGATGGCCTACCTCTATGAAAAAGGATATTTCACCATGTCAATGCTCTTCCAATGGATAATTGGAAGTCGCAAACGAGGAGATTTTTTAGTGATCGTCATGAGACAATCTCTAACAGACGGTTTACCAACAGCCTTTCTGGATGGTTTCAACGAGATCACTCCGCGATTTAGCAAACATCTCATGAAAACATACATGTAATGTCCATATAAAAGGAGTGAGGTGTCAAGTGCAGTCATCATTCGACGCGCAGCCATGGAGAAGACAAGCAGCTTTAAAATTAGTGCAAACTTAACAATTACTGTGGAGCATGGACAATTTGGATTATTTCTTCGAATCAAACGTGGAGAGAGATGGCTTGCTTTATCACCATCCTTGTGGAAGATTGTGTGTCTGAACTTACCAAGATTACGTGACATTGGCTTCAAACTGTACTTAACGCAAACGAAATGGCTTGAAGTCATTTCATACTTGGATATGCGCTATGTGAGTTTTGTGCAAACATTCTTGCTTGAAGGGAAAGAATATACGCGTTACATCAACATGAATGATGGTGAATGGGAGACATTGCTTCAGGAGATGGATAACATTAACTCAACCTTATTGCCATGTACGGAATGTCATGGTAAGAAAACTCCTGTTAAGCTGCAAAAGGACAATCGGATGAAAGTGTCGAAGCTATCCAAGAAAAGACTGGCTGAAGTTCAATTGGAGAATATGGATGTGCAAAATCAACTTGGACTTACCTGTGAATATTGTGGTGCTTACGGATATGCTGAGGATTATGATTGTCACTGCCACAAGTACAATTGCAAGTTGTGTGAACCAGACAACTTCTGCAACAAGTGTGGCTTACTAACTGTTTCTGCGGAGTAAGACTGAGAGTCATTTGTTTGCCAACCGTCACAGTGTGCAGACGTGTTATATGGATATGTGAAAGATGGATGTAGAAACGTGTTTCAAGGACAAGTATGTGGACTACATGATAAGTGAACTGGCGCGTTTTGGATCTATTCAACAACAACTGCAACACTTTGACATTTATTGGGAACTTGCGCATTCCACGTTAAGTGTACCAAACTTACGTGAGGATTTCATCAAAGAGTGTATGTTTTCAAACATTGACGGAGCTGAGGAGTTTGATGTGGAAGCAGCATATCACTTCGCTCGATTTGATCCAAGACTGTTTGATGAAGTGAGAGAGTGGTTAATCTACATTGCAGTATAATGACAGACATTACATTGAGACAATATATTGTGCAAAAGACATATTGTGAAGAAATGTTATTAGCTGTAAAAAAGTTTGCATGTTTAGTATGTCCTGCTTGTCAAAATGAAGAGTGTTCAGAACATACCTGTCATTCTGCATGTGTCTATACATATTGGAATGAAGGTAAATATTACATTCATTTAGATAAAGTGTTAGATAATGCAAATCAACGCTGTGAAAAATATGGTGTAGATGCTATCACATTTGATGAATTAAGTTGTTGGTTAATGTTCATTGAAGATCAATGGACTCCAATTATTCACACCATTGTATCAATACTTGATTTGTAAGATATGTTGATTGAGCTTTTATAAAATTTAAGATATGTTAATAAAATTTAAGATGTGTTGATAAAATGCAAGATATGTTGATAAAATAAAATGCAAGATATGTTAACAAGTGTTGATCATTTAGTGTTAACATGTCGACGTGGAAAGACTACTTAACCAATATTTACTTTAAACCTGGTCAACCCGGGGCATTTGCTGGTCCTTACAAACTATATCACATATTAAAAAAACATGATCAACCAGTCACTCATTCACAAGTGAAGAAATGGTTACAGGATCAAGATGCCTTCAGTTTACTACAACCTGTAAAATACAGGTTTAAAAGGCAACGTGTCATTACACGTGGAATTGATGACATGTGGGATATTGATTTAGCTGACATGGGAAACATAGCTTCCTATAATGATGACACCCACTTTTTATTAGTTGTCATTGATGTGTTTTCCAAATATTTGTGGGTGCAGCCAATGCCTAATAAATCACATACCAGCGTCATAGAAGCCTTTCAAAAGATTTTTCATGAAACACAACGAAGGCCACGAACTCTAAGGTCAGATAAAGGAACTGAATTTAAAAACAGATGGGTAAAAGCATTTTTGAAGAAGGAGGGAATACATGCCTATACGACAAAGAATGAAACCAAAGCCAACTTTGCTGAGAGAGTCATTCGTACTCTAAAGGGAATGATGTATCGATATTTCCTTCATAATCAAACGTATCGATATATGGACATCCTTCCAGACTTAGTGTATAATTATAACCATAGACCTCATGGCTCCCTCCCTAATAAGTATGCTCCTGCAGATATTCGTAAAGACATAGAATCGAAAGTGTGGAAGTATATGTATGTAGACAAATTGAAATTAAAACCAAAGAAGAAGAAAAAACCCTACAAATTTAAAATTGGTGATCAGGTTCGCATTTCTCACATGAAATATGTATTTCAACGGGATTATCATATAAAGTGGACGCAAGAAGTGTTCATTATCACACATCGTTGTAAGAAGCAAGGAATACACTTGTATCGTGTGAAAGACTTTTTGGATGAAGATATTGACGGACATTTTTATGAAGAAGAACTGCAGAAAGTGACAAAAGATATTGAATCAGTCTACAGAATTGAAAAGGTTTTGAAAACACGAAAAAGACGAGGTGTTAAAGAATTATTTGTGAAGTGGTTAGGTTGGCCAAAGAAGTTTAACAGTTGGGTGAAAGAAACAGATATTCGAAAATGAAGCATCCATTCACGTGTTTGGTCTCTGGACCTACAGGCAGTGGTAAAACTTCTCTAGTTAGAGAAATTCTAGAACAAAAGTTAATTAAACCCTCTCCAAAAACCGTTTTATGGCTCTATGCAGCAGATCAGCCTTTGTATAAGGGAATGAAAGGTGTGGAATTTTACCAAGGCATTCCAGATAACATTGAAGAGCGTTTTAACCCGAAAAAACCAAACTTACTCATCATTGATGACTTAATGACCAAATGTCATAGTGATGAACGCATGACACGTCTATTTAGTGTTGGCAGCAGTCATCAAAATCTAAGCATTATTTTTATTGTGCATAATTTGTTTCATCATGGTAGAGAAATGCGTAATATTAGTTTGAATACACATTACATCATTCTGTTTAAAAATCCTAGAGACAGTCAACAAATAAGTACATTAGCGCGACAAATGTATCCTGGAAAATCTCAATTTCTCATAGAAGCCTATCAAGATGCTACCAGCAAACCTCACGGCTATTTATTCATTGATTTGAAGCCGAAGACAAATGATCAACTACGTATTCGTACAGGCATTTTACCAAAAGATACACATTACGTATATGTTGATAAGGTGGTGTATGAACAAGAACCAAGTCACTTAACCATTCGCAGCCAAGATGTCTAAACGTATTCAAGCGAATCAACCTTTCCTTCACTTGCTTGCACGCAGCGGGCCTAAACGACGTAAATCCTTACTACAACAAGCTACTAAGGAGGAATTAACTAGCTTGTTTGAAATTTGTTTGAATATATTGCGAGGACATTTACCCTTAAGCTCAAAAAGGTATAAGTTATTCAAGCGTGAACGTCATACCCTACGTACACTGGCAAATAAGAAGATATCACTTCGAAGAAAAAAGAAGTTGGTTAATCAGAAAGGAGGATTTATTGGAGCTATTGCTAAATTTGCATTACCCTTGTTAGCTCAGTTGCTGTTAAAATGAAACATACTTTGAAAATGGTTCTCATTCCTGAATATGAATATAAAATGTTGTTAGAAAAGAAGGGAAAAGATGTTGAAATCAAAACGAAAGTGAATAAACTTTTACGTGGGAAACGAACTCGCGAAAAAGCAATAGAAATGTCTCAAGTGCTTGGACGTCATTTACGAACAATTCAATCACAACAACAACAACGACAAAAGTCTGTTACAGCATCTAATGCAGAAAAATCAGAAAAGTCTCAACAGTTTCTAAACCATTTTCAACCCATTTATCATGTAAAACTAACACAACTTCTGGCAGAACTTAAGAAATATGGTACGAGATGGACAGATAAAAATGAACTTGTTTTAAAAACAGGTACTGTCATTACAAATTCTAACATTATTGATTTGTTGAAAGAAGCGTTGGTTGCTACAAAAAGAAAAGAACGACGAGAACCACCGCGTGGTTGGAAGCAGTTTATTGAGGAAATTGTAGACGCTAATATTCCAAAAACTGTTTTTGGCAAAAAGACAACTCGTGAAGATATTACAAAAGAGCAACAACAACGTCAACAAAGATTGTTTCCAGAAGGATGGGAAACTTTTTAACATGGATTAAAGAGCTATGGTGTTGTTGTTGTAAAGAAAATGGAAATAAAAATACTATTCCTGTAAAAATTAGGTGCGTTAGTGCTTGTTGTCAGGGAGAAGTAGTAGATACCAATTTAGATCATGTAGATAGCAATTTAGACAATAATGTAGACAGCAATGTAGAAAGTGAGGATGAAGAGTGTCAAACATGAAGTAATGTATATACACATCTAGTCTATCTACATCACATAAACGATTTAGCTGCCATGGAGTCAACAAGTTTTTACATTACTTTACCCAGCAATGCTAGTATGAACTATTATCCCAACAACAAGACTTCGAATTATCAAATTCGTATGCCTCGAACCATCTATCTGAACGGAAAATATGAAGTGGCATTAGCTGAAATTCAATATCCACATACATGGACAACCATGAGACATGGAATGGACTATTCTATTCAGTATCGACAACAACCACTGAATGATATTGTTCTTGACACAATCAATATTCCTTATGGTTACTACAGATCCATACAAGAAATATGTCATGCAGTTAATGAAGAAGCAACTAATTCTATGAAAGATGACCTTAAAGAAGGTATTCGGATAAAGTATGATAAAATTAGACGACGCGTTTTTCTATATCTAAAATACGGCTTTGAAGTGTCATTCTCCACTGGATTAGCTGAGATTTTAGGATTTATCCCAAATCAATGGTATACTGAAACGTGTACAGCTGAATATAAAGCTGATGTGAAACAGGGGTTTTATACACTTTATGTGTACTGTAGTATTTGCGAGCCACAAGTTGTTGGTGATTATTATGTTCCTTTGCTACGTTCTGTTGCAATACAAGGACATGATGGAGACATTATCATGAAAACTTATGGAGAACCTCATTATGTTCCTGTAAACACATCCAAATTTGACGTGATAGAAATGAATATTAAGGATGACACAGACTATAATGTTCCATTTCAAACTGGGAAGGTGATCTGTAAACTTCATTTTCGACCAAAAGCATTATGAAAGCATACACACACAATCCATCTATATATCGCAACCATTTTCTTCGTCAAGTGGGTGGAGAATTACCAGGATTTAAAGGAGCGCGAATACAATATGGAGATGGTATTGGTTCAATACTGGGATCATTGGCTCGAAAAGCTATTCCACTGCTTAAGACAGGGGCTAAAATCGTTGCACCACATCTTAAAAGGGCTGCAAAAGATATCGCGAAAGATGTTACAGGTCGAGTAGCACAACGTATGTTTGGTGGTGGGTTACGAGGACAAAAGAGACCGAAACGAGCAAAACGTGTCAGAAGGCGAAAGGCAGCTAAACGGATAACATAAAAAAAACATAAGAAAGATATTTTTTAATCATGTCTTTAATTCATAATCATTCTTGTGAATGTAGCCTTTCTCCATTAGAATGGTTTCACATACCACCAACGCAAACTGCTGTAGAAAAAAGTTATAATGTAGACTATCAACCAATGACTACCATTAGAGAGGGTGCTCCAATAGAATTCTACATTCCTGCGAGTACAGAAGAATATCTAGATTTAAAGAACAGTAAACTCCATATTGTATGTCGCATTGTCAAGGCTGATGGAACACTGTGTGGTGTAGATGATAACGTGTCATGTATCAATGATTTGTTTAATGGGCTATGGTCTAATATTGAATTATTTCTAAATGATCGTTTGATATCACATAGTAACAATACCCATGGTTATACTAGCATCATATCTCATCTCATTCATGACTCGGAAGAAAGTCTCCATTCTGAGCGATCTATGCGTCTCATCTTTAAAGATACTGCCGGATCAATGAATACTTATGAGGTGAAAAGACCTAATCATGAAAGATATGTATCAGGTTTTCATGTAAATATTGAAGGTGGTGATATAGCTGAAACAGGAAATAATGGTTTACATAATCGCTATTTGTATACACGTCTAAGCCGTGAGTTTGCGCTTACAGGTGGTTTAAGGGTAGATTTGTTTGAGCAGGATCGTTATCTTCCCAATGGTGTTAGTATGAAATTACGTTTACATAGACAAAAAGATGGATATGTATTAATGGCTGCAAATAATGGTTTTAAAGTAGAAGTGAGAGAAGCGTTTTTAACCATTCGCAAAGTGAGGGTTAGTCCAGGTATTCAGTTGGGACATGCAGATGCATTGATGAAAAGTCCTGCTAAGTTTATTGTTAATAGAAAAGAATGTAAAGTTTTAGCTATTCCAACTGGATTTCAATCTTTTGTGAAAGATAGCATCTTTTTAGGCCAATTACCAAAACGTATTGTCATTGGAATGGTTCATAATGAATCCTTTGCTGGAACAGTATTGAGAAATCCATACAATTTTGAACATTTTAATCTTAACTTTATGCAGCTTTACTCTGATGGTGAACCAGTCCTATCCAAACCTCTCAAGCTTGATATAAATCAAGGCAAATATCTTGATGCTTTTGAAACTCTTTACAAATCTTTTGACAGATTGGATGGCGAGAAAAGTTCCATTATAAAACGGGAAGATTGGCCTAGAGGTTATTCGTTGTTTTCTTTTGACTTAACACCTGATTATGATGGTGCTGATCATTATGCCCTTATCAAACATGGGAATTTGAGACTAGAAATGAATTTTGCTGGTGCCTTGCAAAATACAGTCAATGTTATAGTGTATGCTGAATTTGATAACATTGTTGAAATAAGTGCAAATCGTAGCATTCAATTCGACTACCAGTCATGAACACGAAGCAGATAGAAGCCATCCTATCCCATGATGCCACGACAAAAGACTTGTTTCAAGGTGTGTTTGCCATGGACCAGTTACCATCTTTACAACCCGGTGCCTATGTCATCAACACAGACGATCATGATGAGCCAGGAGAGCATTGGGTGGCAGTATATTATGACGAAGACCCTGCAGAATATTTTGACTCTTATGGACTTTTACCTATAGACAGTCGTTTGAATAAGTTTTTAAAGTTTAATTTCATTTATAATTCAGTTCCATTACAAACACCGATATCCTCTACATGTGGATTTTATTGTGTGTATTATATAATTCAAAGAGCTCGAGGACATAGTCCTTTTGAAATCATTGATGTATTAAGAAGAAGTGATGGTGATTTTGTTGTAAAGGATTTTGTATATAGACATTATAAACCATTATTTTATTGATGTTGTATTAGTTAAGTTGCATTAGTTAAGTTGTTGGTAATTGTGAATTGTATTATGAATATTGTAAATAAACAAGACAGTTTTATACAACATTCTTTTTTTTTTATTGTGTTATACATTATTTACATTTCACAATTATTTCACATTAAGCTTTTATTTTACAAATACATTCAATACATCAATAAACACATGCCATTCATACCAATCTAAATTAATATATGTATCATAGACATTACATCCACGTTTGTAAATGTTATGAAAACTAGCATAACACTGTCCATTACCAAACTTTATTATTTTAACATCTTTATGTTCAGACAGTTTCAGTTCATATCCATGATCATTCATGTCAATGTTCATCACCATAACACACATGGGATGTGTCAGTTCAATGGACTTGGTGCCTCGCATGAGTTGCACTCCTTCCTCTTTGAATTCAAGCGTCAGGTTCTTTCCAATCCAATGCTTGTAACAGAGCATGCCATTCCACTGTGTTGAGGGTGATGTAGTCGTAGCATTTTGTAAGCTCGTCATATTGGCGAAATCGTACAAACACGTCTAAATAGTTCTCAGTCACACGCACTTCTAAATCCTCTGAGAGTTTCAGGAGAAAGCCAGGTATCCTCAGCTTCTCTAGATGGTCTTTCAACACAGATTGTTCGTCAGTTGATAGAATGATATACTTTCCAAAATGTTTTAGCACGATGTCATCATATACGTTTCTCAGATATGAGAATCCATGCGTAATGGGTTCATATTCCGATAAAAAGTCTTCCATCTCGTTCAACAGTCAGATGAACTATGAGCTGTCTCCTTGTCTGCAAAGACGTTTTTATGCTCGCAAGATGGTGAAGAGTGGATGTTGTATCACTTCTAGGAATCGTAAGACTGCGCGCCAGTTCTTGATATCAAAGATGATCAAATCTGTATATGGTGTATCTGGCACAACTCCCTTATAATCCTCTGGATAATCCTGTAAAAGATTTCTACAGATTTCTACACGTATGTTAGAATCATATTCAGCCACCGTCACTTCCACTTTATTTTCAAGTCTACGTTTAAACCCATGTTCAAGTGGTATGTTTTTAAAGTCTTTCCACACTTCAGGTTTAAACCGATGATAACTTCTCTGAGAATCTAGTATCACTTCATTCCTATCATTTACAGTAAGGTAAGCACCACCGTTCAGCATGAGTGCATTCATGTTTTTACCTTGTTATGAGCCACCTTCTTGTCTGCGAAGCCTTTTATCCACTTCTTTCACCTGCTTCTTCAACATTTTCCATTCAGGTATTGTCAGCAAGATACCCTTTTTCGTTGGACGGTTTTTTCCAGTCCCCTCATCTCTCAGGTACTTGCGAATATTTACCACTCCTTCATTGCTTTGTTTCATAATCTTGATATACTTTCCATTTCCTAGAGAAAGCATTCCATCCCACGACTGTGGTGTTGGTGCTGTCTCCACTTTCAATTTCTTGATGGTAGTGGTAGGATTTTTCACTTTTAAGTCTTTAACTGCATCTGCAAGAGTATCCATATCAGTTGTAGATCTCTTACGACTTTCACGTTCCATGTTAACGCTTCAATGTTCACACCTCAAATAACTCTTCCGTTGGAGGACCTCCCCCTTTTATACCACAGCCTTGTAATGTCCATGCGCTAAAGTGGAATAGCCATCATTCAGCACATATCGCTTGTCGTCATATGGGGAGAGGGCTACTTTCCTCAACTTCTCCGAGTAAAGCTGGTGACTATGACTTCGGATAATGTGTCCTGTAGCCATCGTTTGAGTTTTCTTGAACAAACTGTCTCTATACTGCACATGTTTAATGCGTCTTTGACAAGCTCGAGTGATGCCTTTAGCTGTATGTTTTTCTTTCCCACCGCACAATAAACTGTACATTTTCGGTCTGAGTCCAACAAACTCTTCAATGGGGACGCCGGCCGTCTCATCCTTCATTTTCCCAAGCACTTTTTTGTTCACGTTGGAATGTAGGAAATGATCCGGCGGATAGTCACTTGTGTCGAACAGGTCAGCATCCTGCTGCATATCCTTGTAGATATCTTCCGTTTCTATGTCGTAACATAGACTGTCGGTGTCGCTGAACAATAACTTGGCATTGGGATACTTGACCATGATGTAGTTGTAATGAAAGTTGAACATAAGCACTTTGCTGAGGTCGAGAATGGTGAAACCAACTTGAATGGGTTTATCCAGAAGCAAATCCACTTTGCGTAAATGTACCGCGGTCAAATCTTCGTTGAAAATTTTGAATTTGTGGAAAGAAGGTTTGGCTACAAGTTTCTTGAACCGCTTTTCCTTGTGAACAAGTTCAACATTGATTCGCTTTCTCACATTTTCCATGGTTTTGCCAAACACCGAGTTGTTCATCAGTTTGAAGAAGTCTTTCTCAAATGGGTTCTTGGCCAATTTTCTCTTTTCCGTGTTCAAGGCAATGTATTTTGCCAACCATTTGCTCTGTTCAAACATGATGGCGCGATGTACTTTAGTGACTTTCAACCCCAGTGAGACGTACTGTTGCAAATTCCTGTAATGAAGTACATATTTCTTCTTGTCAGACAAGTTAGGAATAAGCTTTTCACTGGATTTCTCTTTCATGTTTAGATCTTTCCGCAGCTTCTGACTGTACTCTGACAATTCTTCAACTTTGACACATTTCCGTTCTGGAGCCACTGGGTAGTGATTATGATGATCATGGATTGAATTTGGATATTCTAAATCCACTTCCAAAATGAATCCAATGTCATCATCTTCATCCACATCCATGAAGTCGAGGGATTCTGGCTCGCTCACCCACATAAATCCTCTTTGTGGCATGCTTTGTGACATGGCCCAGCCATACAAGTTGTTTGCGTCGAGGTACATCAGGTAGTTGTTTGGTATCTCAGAATTGTATTCTGCTACGTAGGGATTATTCGCTTTCGCATACTTGTGTGTGATCACAGATATTCCTCCACGTATGCCTTGCTCAACCATTTGGTACATGTCAATGTCATTGATCAATTCCAACTTCACCTTTGTCGCTTTCAACATTGCATCCCACGACAGTCCTGGTGCTGTATAGTAATGAGCAGGATCCAATTCATACGTGTTGAGGCATACTTGACGAAAGTTTTCAAACACGTCAGCTAGTAATAACACATCTGATTTCAGGTACAGGTCGTGGTATTCACCAAATGTTGTACAGTTGAATGTATCCCACACCTTCTGTGCATGCGCATAATCCTCATCGCTAATGTCCTCTTCGCTAAGCTGACTATAAAACTTATCCTTTGATGGTAGCTGTGTTTCAGCAAACTTGGATGGTTTGTCCACGTAATCATAGGGGTACACACCCTTTCTCAGCAGCAAATCTTGTTGATCACTATCGTGAATGTGAGAGGTCATGTTGTAGAAGTTATCTTTCCCTTCTGCTGCAAGGTTGGATACCAACTTCTGTAGAGAGGTACTCATGAACTGAAAGCTGTCTGTAAATTTCAGATTGCTCAGGGTGAATGCAATATATTTCTCAATGGTGTTGGGAATGACTGTAATCGTTTCACCTTTGAATTTTCCAATTTCCTCCATGATAAGGTGACTGTCATAGCCTCGCAAATTGTGGAAAAATACGGGAATGATAAAAGAATCTTGATCCCCTTGCTGATCTTTTCTAAGTCGGAATTGTAAGTTGCATTCATTGTGTGCTGCTCCACGATATTTGCCATTGATGTGGTCATGATCTCTCACACGATCTGCTCCTAGAGGTTCATGACAAATGTAGCAATCAGTGGCGTTCTTGAAATTCTCTTTGTCTTCACGAGTCATCACCATTTCCTTTGGTTGCTCTAAACCACGTACAATACGATCGCGTTCATTCACCATATGGTCTAAAAAGACCTTTACGACATTGTCTCCTCGATACACAACTGGTGCACGTGTGTTGTACTGGCTCACAACCACATAGGCAAAGCTGTTTGGACGATGATGTTGATACTTGTCTCCTTCTTCATGCTTTTGCGTGAAACATTCAAAGTCAGCATAAATCACAAACGGTGCTCGCTGTTGTTTAGCCACATTCTTGAACTTGATGAATGGTTCCTTGGGAAATGATAAACGTTGTGCTCCATTCTTGTCACACACTTCACGATGCTTATCTAAAAGCTCTTGTCGCATAAACCCGTGAAGACAGTTGAAGCAATAAAAATGTGCACACTTATGCTTTGATCGATAAGCCATAAGTCTGCTGAAATTCTTGATGAGGCAGTAATGCCTTGTCTTGTCATTGCTAATCAGAAGTAAGTTGATTTCTCTCGCACTGGTGTTTCGACTAAGTTGTATTGGAACAACTACATCTTGTTCATATCCAAACACGTTAATGGACACATCATTCTCCTTTTCAAACTTTGGAATGTCTGTAATCGGTGTCGGAAATGCCATACCCTCTACCTTTAATTCCTTCTCAAATGGCTTGTAATGATTCACGCGATTTGGGTTGTCGTCATGAGGGTGAAGGTAAGCCAATACTGACCATAAGAAACACTTGTTGTCATCATTCTTAATGTTTATCACACCTTTTGTTTTCTTCACTTTCTTCGGCAGTGGAATAAAACTGCTCGCTTCTAGAGGAACCAACGTAGCTGTATGTACTTCAATGTACAGTATGTTATCCAATACCCAGCCAGAGCCTTGTCGCTCATGTTCGTCAAACTTGGTAAATAATTCTTTATAGGCTTCTGGTAGGTCCTGCTCAATATCTGCTGGATTGTATGCTGTATATGTTGGACTGCTGATAAATGCATTATCCACTTGTTCTACCATAACACCTTCAGCATTTGCTGTTAGTTTCTTGAAACGTGCATGCACGACAATGTACCATTTCATTCCATGGTTTAAGGTCTCCAACAAATGTGCCTTGATACGGTTCTCTTGCTGTCGCATTTCAAGCAGTAAATCTGATCCATCCTCAGATTCAAACCGTTTTTCCTGCGCGTTTTCACCAAGACTAACCCTTCTACCTCTCCCTACTTGTCCTGTCTTTTGTTTCTTTGAAACATGTTCTTGAGACACATTTTCCATCTCAGCTGGTTTACATGCATGTGCCTCAAAAGTATCCATAGATGGAAACTCTTCATTGCATTCCGCACACTGGACTGGACCGTATGGCCAAATGTCATCTTCTTCCATCTTTTCTCTCTTTGCTCCTTTTCCTTCATGTTTCACTAAAGTTTTCATCTCAGCTTTGCATGTATGTGCTTCAAAAGTATCCATAGATGGAAATTCTACATTACATTCCGCACACTGAACTGGACCGTATGGCCAAATGTCATCTTCTTCCATTTTTTGTCTCTTTGCTCCTTTCCCATGCTCTTCACGTTCCATCTTAGCTAGTTGTTGTTACGTCAACTGCTGAAACTAAAATGCTGAAATGTAATCTCAAACATCCCCTTTTATACACATTCATACATAGACAGAATTTGCGTTTTCATTTCATAACAGAGGATGGCCCTTAAAAGGGCCGAAAGATGTTAGTAATTTGACGCTTCACCAGCAAGTCGGATTGCCACAGTCGCACTGGTATCTGTAAAACTGTTCCATGGAGAACGGTCGTCGCGAGCACTTGAACGGATGACGGTTATAGTAGCCAAAGTTTTTTAGTGTCGCTCCACACCACCAGCAGTCCGTGCATTCCTCTTGTCCATACAATCTTGCAGTAAACTTGTACCAGAGCAGTCCACCACAAGTTTTGCAGCAGTAATGTCGTGGTGCATTGTGGTGCACCGGGCAGTTGTGTGGTTGACCTGGATATTCTATCCAGACCCAACACTTATAACATTCTGTCGTTAGCGTCACTGCCTTGCCGTTTCGCATCACTGTGATTTTACGATTTGTTGACATCTTGCTGCTTGTGTTGGATAATGAAGCTGTAACCCACCTTTATATACTACTAGCGAACATCCTCGCACTATATGCTGATGGGGGGGGGGGGGGTCCTGAGTTTAGGTCGGTTAGGGGGGGGGGGTCCTGAGTTTTGCTCGACTAGGGGGGGGGGGGTCCCGAGTTTTGCTCGACTAGGGGGGGGGGTCCGATCCAGACTTCAGGTGGTATATAAGCCATGCTCATTTCAGTTTGGGCTCACACTCGCTTCCGTCAACATGGAGTGCTTCTTCGGGTTACAGGATGCTTGCACCATTGCTGAAGTTAGAGAACTTCACCTGCCTGTCACACAGCCACACACACCGCCAGAAAGAGTCTATTTCTTCCAGCTGCTGCCAGACCCGGTTCATGGATCCGTCCTGTGCGTGCCCGTCCTGTACAACCGTCAAGTCACGATTGGAAAGAGGCTCAGAGATATAGAGGCTGGTCACTATGAAGAAGCGTTCTTTAGAACGATGATGCTAGGGGAGTCAATACCTTCGCGGATGGAAGAAGAAGAGTACCCGGCCTGGGGGACATTCTTCCTCCAGCAAGACTTGGATATTTGCCCAGGATGTGGGTGTATGATCTCCCCAGACCGGGTGCTGTCTGAGTGCAACCATCAAATGTGTCTGGTCTGCGCGGCGCAGTGGACTGAACTGCTGGCGCTAAATGACCGCTACTCTGTGAGGTGCTTTACCTGCGGCATGCGAGGGGACCACTTTTTGTTCAACGGGCAACAGCTCACACATTGTAGTAGGCCAGTGCAGGACATTGTGACATTCTTTTAAACCGGGACCGGCAGCAGCAGGAGAAAAACTAACATCTCCTGGCTCTTTTAAGAGCCCACCACTGATACTGAAATAAGCGCTAATCGTGTCATGGTGTTAGTATGTATGTGTATGCATGAGAGTGTGGGAAATGCTTAAAAAAAAAAAAAAAAAAAAAAAAAAAGGTCACCCGTTTGAATGGTTGTTTGAATGGCCGCCCGTTTGAATGGCCGCCCACTCTCCATATTATGTCATTATGACGTTCATATGACGTTCATATGACGTTCATATGAAGTTCATATGACGTTCATATGACGTTCATATCACCTCCATATCACCTCTATATCACCTCCATATCACCTCCATAACACGTCTAGATCACGTCATAATGACGTCACTGTTTTAGAAACCCCATGGGGCTTCTAAAACACCACGTGACGTCATTATGACATCCATATGGTAACCATATGGTAACCATATGGTAACCATATGGTAACCATATGATAACCATATGACGTCAATATGACGTTAATATGACGTCAATATGACGTCACTGTTTTAGAACCCCCGTGGGGGTTTGAAAACACCACGTGACGTCACTATGACGTCACTTCCTGTTTTAGAACCCCCGTTTTCTCCCTACTGATCGGGAAGGGGGCTGGCAAGGGTGTAACTTGCACATTAAATACGATAAAAGGCGGATGGGGCAAGAGTGCAACATATAATTATATATAGCAGCAACCTGTAGCGGCATGGCGAAATGGCGACAAGATGTCAGGGGTGGACATCGTGCGTGTTCACTGACGAGAATCTAGGATGCCTAAAGTTTGCCTATTACAGGCCAAGTTAAGAAGGTTGTTGCAACGAATTACAAGCCAGAGAAAAATTTCGCTCTCTATTACTCTGTGAAACCTGGCATAAAGCATACCCCTGCGAACGGTTATGGCAAAAGACATAATGGCAAACAGACATAATGGCACTCGGGCAAAATGGCAAAGTGCCAGGGCGGACATAATGGCAACTGAGACAAAAAAGACGATATTTCAACTTTATTCAATTTCAATTTTATTCAACCCAATGGCATTTAATGACTTCACAAATAAACATAATTGAATTCCTGTGTAATCCGTCTATTTAGATAGTTACTTAGATAGCCAATCAGTTCACAGTTCTCATTTACTGCTCTGGATCATTTCTCTGAGGTTTCCACTGAATGTTGTTCCCTGCTTCAAGTAGGAACTGCTCAACGGTCTTGCTATCATCTCTGCGGTCCTCACACAGCTGGCGAAGTCGGACTTGGGGCTGACTGTACACCCGCTTTATGCGCCTACGCGGTTGATCTCCGCGCAATTTTCGTAAGGGTGTTGGTCACTTGTGCTGCATCTCTTTTCAGCCAATCGATGAGTTTTCAAATCGATGGATGGATGGTGACAACTAAATGTTCAATCCCGTGGTTCCACACTTCGGTGACGTTGTTTGTCCTCTGCTCGCCCGCTAGAGTCACGTCATGAACGTTCCACATTTCTGGCGCGAAGACAGGTGAAATGCGACGTAGGCGCACCACTTCTCGACCCACTTCGTCGCGACCATTAACTCTCCTGTAGGAACCCGATACGTAAGTCGAATCGAAGTAGTCAAGCAAGGGTTCCACGCTCTCATCTGGAATGTTGTCCGTGAGATACTCAATACCAATAGGTACATCCTGAATGTAGGTCAAAAGCGCCCCCGGACCAAAGCGTACCCGGTCAAAAGCGCCCCCATTTTTCCAGGCTAGGACCAAAGCGTACCCTGGACTAAAGCGCCCTTGGAGTAAAGAGCCCTTCTGTTATATATTAAGGAAAATCCATTTATACAAAGCATTGTCTACTCAATATAAAAAGGAAACCCATCTATGCCAGGGAGTGTCTAAAATGCTCAAGCACGAGACTGGCTGTAATCTTGTGGATTTGTGTACTTAATCTGCGTCTACTCCGGATGTCGGCAAGACGCTGCCATCGCCTGTACCCACCTTGAGCAGTCAGTCCGAGGACAACCGTCAGTGGAAAACCGCCATGACCAGTACACGACTCTGCAAAGTCGCCTGAGGACCCTATGCATCGCCCGATCTAACGGCGAGAAGTCGCTCGTCGATACCATACAAGGATTCGGACACAATGTGCGATTCCAGTGAACTTTGAACTTTTACGTTAATTATGAACTGTGGTTTAATTCAAGTGAATTATGAAATGTGAACTTATGTGTGATTTATAGCATTAAAACGATCGATCTTTTCATCGATCTTTTTAGAGAATTAAAACAATTAAACTGAGTTCAAACAGAGAAGTGACTTTATTTACTCTTGTTTAAATGAAACATACACAGGGAAAATAAATGCGAAAGGTACGGTTTAGTCCGGGGGCGCTTTAGTCCGGGTGCGCTTTAGTCCTGCTTTGCAAAACTTGGGGCGCTTACGTTCGGGCGCGCTTTCGGTCGTCACCCGTATATCCTCTATTGGCAGCAGTGCCAAAGAGTCATCCATGCCACAGAACAACTGCACGTGTTCCGAATTGCATTCCAAACTGTCGAAATGGCCGTGTTCCCAACAGGACAACGAATCACATATAACTAGCAAAATCCAAGTGGAGCCACAGCAAAGTTGCCATCCATAAACAAGGTTCGAGCCGGTGCCATGTGTCTGACAGCCTCATTTGTGCCAAAGATTTTTACCCTGCAATCACTTTCTGGCCCGTTGACTTTTCAGTCCATTCACCTTCAGTTTTAAGATCCCGTAGCGATGCTGATTCTGTAGGTAATCTTGCGAACGCGCCTTTTATGGCGAATGGAGCGCTTCAGTGTTTCTTCTTTTCGGAGCTCGGCCCTCGCGCTCATGTCAGTTTCACCCAAAGCTTTGGTTATATTATCTGGCTTGGCTTATCAAAACTGCCTGTAGCCTGTTCCTTCATTTGGGCACTACACTTCGTGACCGTAACGGCGGTAACATTTGGATCGTGGTTATGCTGTTGAATCAGCATAGGATCCTGCACATCCTTTGTTGTTTGCAATTCCTTTGCAATCTGTTGTGCGTTTAACACCTAATCTCCACCTAATAGTCCTGGAAGTTGCAATTTGCTTTGTGTATGCAAATCCATCCAAAATTACTTCTGACCACCTTTGTTATTGGTAACAAGCTCCATTATTTATCCTTGTGATCTCAATTTCGTAAATGAAAATATTTTGAAATTTGTTTGTTTTATTCCAAATAACCAAACAGTTGGACGGCAGGGAAGATTCGAGCCGCTCCCCGCCTTCACATGAGGCGGATGCACCTTAAATGCCTGACCGTACGGCGACCAGACAGGGGTATACTACTCCGAAATCGGTCACAAATGTGCAGCCGGAGTGGGTGAATAGCGCAGTTTTGGATTCCCCTTTGTTTTTTTTTATTCCAAATAACCAGACACTTAGATGGCAGGCAAAATTCGAGCAGCCCTCTGCCTTGACATAAGTTGCTGTATGGTGCGGTTAATCGAACATTATTTTATTCATTTTTATTTCTTTTTTCCCTTAGGTTGCCATTTTGTCCGCTTTGTCACTTTGCCATTATGTCCGCTTGCCATTATGTCCGCTGCCATTATGTCCGCTTGTCATTTTGTCCGTTCCCATTATATTCGCTGCCATTATGTCATTATGTCCATACCCCCTGCGAACGTCTTTAAACGCAAATAAACCACTTTTATTTTATTCAGAAAAACACACCTTACATTATAACACTATCAATAACAACGGTCTTTATTTTAAAACAAAAGGATTTTTGGGAAATTTAAGGAATTTCATAACTGACAATGGCAACCTTTAAAAGCTTGCCAGTCTATTAACAGGAAAATAAGTAAATTCAAAATGCCATTCGGGTAAAACGTATCGCAAAATTAACAGAGTAGCACATATTCAACAAACGAATGAAAAAATATGTAATACTCACCGAATAACAGGTTTCGTCAAAACCATCACATTCTGAAAAAAGTCCATAACTTGGACAAATGTGCTTATTGCACCATTCTTCTTGCAGACAGCCTTCACAGATAGGTACATCATTGTCGTAATGGTAAATACTTTTTCCTGTCGTGATGAAAACACATATAAGGAAAAAAACTGATGTTTGTAAAAAAAATTTCAATTAGTTAAAAACATTGAACAGGCCCAGAATACATCTGCACCCTCTTTATTTTTAATGATTTCCTCAAAATATATAATGATAGAATTTCAAACTCTATATGTAGCAATACAATAAGGCCATCCTTAAAAATAAAGATTCATCGGACACGACTCGTCTTTTCCTCAGATTTTTTAAAATTTAAAACACCACAAAAGGAAGTGTACGATTGTCTAACACTTCTCCAGTTTTGAAAGAAATAATTAATGTTGTTTTCATCGAAAGATTGTAGGCAAATCTAAACATATACTGATAAACAAAATTTTCCCCAGGAAATTGCCCTGCGAGGGTGATCCATAAAGTACGTACGCAGGGAGGGGGCGGCAGTGTAATGCGACTGTGCGTAGATTAATGTTCTAGAAAGTGGGTGAGGTCACAAATTTTGAGCACATTGAGAGTTGGTCAACAAGTCGAAAATTCTGGCGTACAACCTTTATGGGTGTCCCCCTAAACTACCCAGATGTTGGACATTTGACCATCCGGACAAATGACCGCGCCCCAACTGCCCATTTACCCAAATCGCATCTTGCAGGAGGTTTTTCCTTCTGGACAGACGTTCTTGATGGTTTTCCAAAGCTAAAAAATGCTGTGGACAATCCAGTCAAAGAAAAAAATAAAATAAGTCTCAGATTCCACTGCGCTATGTTTATTTTTAAAACTATATCCTCTCCATCGCTTTTCCCTTTTTGTCGCATCGCCATGTCCGGTTTCTTTGCCCCGGCTGAATACCACCCATGGGAAGGCAGCATTCGTCTCTCTGTACACCCGCAAACAGGCGCCCTGGGGCGCGTGCCGGCATTAAAACCTTCACTAAAAAGTTGTTTTATTTTTTTTATATTAGTATCGTCATTTTAATCCAGAATATTTATAATTTTTAGTCAGAATTAATTTTGAATGTCTGGAGAAAACTTGAAAACTAAAAAAAATAATTTTGAAATATGTAATAGATGTTTTTGCGACTAAGATAAATCGACAATAGTGATTTTATACTGATATATATCAGAATGAAGAAAAGATATATAGCATATGAATAGCCTGATTTGTAAATGCTAAAAACTAACGATTTTGATATTAAACTTAAGTCTTCGGCAATATTTTATCGATTCACTTTCATATACAAGGTCATATATTTTAATGTTTTCCTCTTGGCATTAATTTACGTAAGCACAAGGATTTGCTCAAAGACAAAGATAAATAATGCAGTATGATAGAGCACAAACTGGTTACAGGGATATAGATGCGGACGAAAAGATAAATTAATGTCTTTATAACTCAAGATGTCTCTGTCACCGACATTTTTCAAGAAGGGAAAAGTTTAGTAATGTACCACACAAGTTTGCCGATGTCATCAACGACCGGACTCGTGTCGTCATAACGAGGTAACACTGTTAGTTTGTAATTACACAGGAAGCACGTTTTGCTTGTATGGTGATTAGCTGACATTTATCGTTGTTATAAAACAGTTGAACTCGGAGGAGATTTATCTGTTATGTAGAAACAGGAAGCGGATGGATAGCTTTAAAAGTAGTTACTCCCTTTTATGAGTGTTATTTTTTGTGGAATCTCCACTGAGTCTGCGGACTAAAAAGGTGTTACACACAACAGATCGAACTGCCGTAGAATCCTGAGTATGCTGAAGTTTGAGTAACCGAATGTCCACCGTTTACCTATATTTGGTAACTCGGCATGTTTTGTGTGATTATGCATATATTTTACAGCGGATCTAAAAAAAATGTTTAACATTTTGAAATGAGAGAAAGGCGAAATGTTGGCCTAAAACAATATCTTTCTTTAAATAGAATTTTAAAAACTTTTCAGCCTGATTTTGGTTTGTTTTTCTTTTGCAGCTAAGAAACGGTTTTCAGATTCCGAAACTTTTCTAAGAAATCTTTTTTGCCAGTTCGAAACTGTTACGACACCTTTCCAGAAAAAAAGAGCTTTGCTACTTACTCTATAAACGGCATCCCCCTCCATCACCGGGGGGGGGGGGGGGAGGGGGAGGCAAGCGTGTCCAGAATAACGCGAAGACAAGGGCGTAATTCTGAGGCCGGACACGGTCCGCGGAGAGTGCCATTTTCGTTTAAAAAAAGGTTATATTCATTCATTACTTCACGTTTCGCAGGAAAAAGGGCTTATTACGGAAATTCACGACGCGCTTAATTAAAAAAAGGGGAGTGTTATTTCAAAATTAGCACTCCGCGTCTGGGGGTTGTTTGAAAAAGTCCTGAAAAGCAGTTAGTATGTGAATGACCCCCGACCCCAATTAAAACCTCATAAAACCAAGATCTTTATAACCTCCAAACTGTAAAATATTTCGCGATGTTTGTAAAGGACTTGCATTTTTTTTTCAGTTTTTACGAGAAACGAATGTGCTAATTTCAGAATAGCTGATGTTTTTTTTTTCGCTCCGAAGCCTTTAGTGCTCTTTTTTTTCGCGGTGTAAATTAACAATATTTCGATGCGTTGCTTCTTTATCATGGTGGGTTGACTTTCTTGCACGGTACCAACGCACACTAACACGCCTCATGAGAGCCTCTTGCTTACACAGTTTTAGATTTGACAGATCCGCTGAAATATTTCAGCGATTTTGCAAAACTGCTGAAATACACTTGGATTGTTTACCCATTAATTCGCCCAAAACTGACTAATCACAGATATAAAGTCATAACCACCCAGAGACATCCTACGCGAGCCCCGTTCAAATTCGCATACCGTAATGTCTTTTCCTGGATTAAAAAAACTTATTTTGCCAGTAGGAACTTAAAACGGAGAGGTGAGGTGCGTGGAGGACCTCCTCGAAGTTTATCAACTAAAACTATGGAAACTGAAACTTCAGCTGAACTTGACTTCTTTATTCTGGCACGATTATAATGAACAGTACATGAAACACTTACAAATAACCACTTAACTATATTAGATAATTTTTCTGTTTTGCCCTTCTTTTCGGACTTCCGGAATTAAATTCAATTAAGAGCTTTGTAAAAAATCAACGCTTGCAAACCTGTAACAATCACTTTCGTATTTTCTCATTTATATCTCTTTATTACACTTGGAGATTTGCCAAAATCCACTAATGTACTGAACTTGTACGAAAATTTTAACCGCAGTTGTGGCATGTTTTTTTCGTTTTTTTTTTTTTATTTTGTCCGTGGAATTTAGTCTGAGGCCGTTAGGGCTAGAAAGATGAAATTTGGATATGATAAACTTCAGTATGTCTAGTTGATCCTCCTGTATTTTTTTTAAATTCACTTAATTTTTCAATTAAAAAACGACAAAACAAATTTGCTGGGCGGTCCATCTGCCCCCCTACCCCTACACACAAAAAAATAATGAAAAAAAAACTGTTTAATGGGTATCACACACCATGACCTTAGAGAACGATTGACATACTCGCAATGGTCAATGTCTAAAAACCGGAAGTGGGCCATTATCTCTAAAACGGTTAGAG
Source organism: Protula sp. h YS-2021 (assembly GCA_949752745.1). Classification (NCBI taxonomy): domain Eukaryota; kingdom Metazoa; phylum Annelida; class Polychaeta; order Sabellida; family Serpulidae; genus Protula; species Protula sp. h YS-2021. The sequence continues at coordinate 32,361,015 of OX457031.1, read as the reverse complement.
ATAGAGCGATTTTGAGATTATTTTCGACCCTTTGGGCCTAAGAGAGACCATATGTAAGAGGTACCTCGGTGACCTTGACCCACTGGGCAATGGTCAAAGTCGAAAACAAGTTGACCATTATCTCGAAAACGGTTAGAGACAGAGCGATTTTGAGCTTAATTTCGACTCTTTGGGCCTAAAAGACGATTAGTAGGAGGTTAAGAGTTCAGAATCGTTTTTTATTTTTTTTTTTGTGATTTCCGCTACTCGGCAGCGAAAATGGTCTAGTTACTTTTAAGTCTTCATAACAATCTGTTCTTTTCAACCTTTACGACCTAGTCTGTTTAAAACTTTCAATAATTTGTTTTTCAGTGAACGGTATACATTAATTCATATCAAAGATTAATTGCAGAACTAGTATAAGACATTCAATGATGCTTACAGCCCTAATTAATACCAGTCTTCTTGGCGTGTGAGAGCAACTGTCCGTTAATGATTCAGAAAGTGGTAGTACTAGGCGGAAAGAATAGGTTTCTGCCCGGGAGTAGCATGGCAGTGGGCAATATGCTACAGTGGCTTCCAAGTCTGCTGCCTTGTTTCAATGAAATCCCAACACAATGTCTGTTTCACCAGTTTTATCTACAAAAACTCATCCCTGAAAGCCTTGGAGCAATGTTGGGTGTCCTTTGGAGTGAGGTATTGATTAGTTACGTGGTCGGCCATGTTGTTATAAAGGCAGACGATATTGCTGAACGTCACTGTTATGCGGGAACAGTTGTCGGTTTCGGACGCACAAGGAAGACGTCATCTGTCACCATCGAAAGCAGTCAGGATCTCAGCGCCGTTGCTGGTGATCAGTATCGTGTGCTCGCACTGTGCAGTGCGACTGTTATCCACCGTTGCCATGGACCACTCGTCGCTTAGCAACCGCATTTCACTGCTTCCCTCACATAATATTGGCTCTGGAAAATTAAAATTAAAAAAAAAAATCAAACATGCTTGAAATATGCATGGTCACCCAAAAAGAAAAGGTCATCACGCATTTCTTCTGTACACAGACAACAAGCATTTGACTGAAAAGTACTTTGCAAAAGCTCTTCACTAACAAAGCATGTCTTGATGAAACGTACAAAGCACTTGTTTCTATTAGTTCGTAATTGTTACTGAAAGACATACTAACATTTACCTATAGTAAAGGTCATGCCTTGCTGCATGATTCCGGGCTCGTTATTCCCTGTAAATGAAACAGGAGCTGGCTAGGTAAAACGAATCGTGAAATAAGATGATTGCCATAAAAGACTGACACACAACGGAAGCAGGTCATTTGCCGAAATGGTTAAGAAATGTTCTTATTTATCAAGCACACCAAGCGTTCATTTAATTTAAATTATCCGAGAAAAACTATGCCATCCGCCTCTGTCGTACATCAAAACTTGCTGGGTGTCGTATCATGAAAACTGCACAATGAAAATATAGCATACCCATCCCATAGAGAAACGAATACTGTAAGACTCACGGAAATGATATATGTTTGGATATTCGTGAAAATTTTCGCCTATCCCATGGCCAACCATGTCCCTGCTGATACCGTACTCTAACGATTCTGCCACGTCGCTGCAATAAGAAGCAGGAAAAGATGGTGAAAGCTAAGAGTGTGGTCCGAGGGCCTTTAGGGTGGGCCGGGCCATGAAAAGTTAAAAAATACATTATTTTATGTATATATATATATATACATAATCATAATTATATATATATAGGGCAAGGTATATATATACGTGAACAAAGTGAACAAAACTAAATAACTCCACAAAACCATATAAAAACAAAAATATATAAACCGATACTGAAAATAAATTATTCTACATCATCAATATGGTAATAGATATATTTGAAATAAGTAAAAATGACAGACATCTATCAAGTACAAATATAAATTTATCATACAAAAAGACCGACCCGGCCCAGCCCGAGATGGCCCGAAATTCAGCTTGGTCCGGTCCGGCCCAACAAAAAGGGTCAGGCCGGACCGGGTCGGGCCTCGGAACACAGCCCTTCTCAGTGAAGGCATTTCGTGTCATAAGGTACGAAGCGCATGCCTTCCGAGAGGGACTGGTTACTCAAATGTTATATAGAATGAAACGTCACAAAATTAGCATGCGCAGTAAATGAGGGAAGAAATTAAAAACTGCGTACAGTTCTGCACGTATACATAGATGATCCCGTGAGCGTTGAGAACGACGATTTTGATTGTGACACTACGCTACGTTGTTCTACCTAATGGTGTTCCCGATCGTAGAAATGGGCACACCAGGGCCGCACTGTGCTATGGCTTCATCCCGACAAGCGACCGTCGCTTCTATCAAAAGCTCCGCCTCTGCATCTACTTGACCAACCACGAACGTGTCTGAGCAGTCGCCATGGAAACCCCCGTAATAGACCTACAATCACACCACTACACCATACCCTCTCAGTTGGGTGACCTTGCATGCGAAGTTCTGTTTTCACACTAGCTAATTCAGTAGGTTCTTGTTAATTCGTTAACACCACTGACTTACTATTAACACTGCTGAATTGTCGCTTTATTCGCAACAAGTTTCTGATCCGATTTCGTTTATTGCAGTTTATATTCACAACATTCGAACCATTTTGGGTGATCTAGAATTGACGAGCGCGCACTATAGTTTGTACATTAAAGTTACTCGGCCATAGTTCTAGTACTAACACGATGGTGACAGCCCATGAACATTGATGAACCATTGAAACTATTGACGGATTTCTGTATTATGTAATATTATAATGAATCTGATCTTACCGTGACATCGATCGTGATGATGTCACCTTCCTTGAGTTCTCGATCATCCGGTATCCCATGACATGCTATGTTGTTCACTGACGTGCATATAGACTTTGGGAAGCCTATGGAGACAATAAAATTCTTACTTAGTAAAGCAATACTGTTAGTGATACCTGTACTTACTCAACCGATTAGTATAAACATTAAGCCGTTACAGAAAGGGTTCATTATGGAAAGGATAAACCGCATATTTCCGGTACAAACACAGTATAAGCTTTTCTCGTATATCTACATAGTGGTGAAGTTCCACTAAAATGGAATCCAAGGAATGATCCAAGTCACACTATTCTGAGGCTAAAAGCAAAATATACACGGCGGATGCGTGTTTTATGGCGAAAAGGAAAGTATTTCCTGAGATATGCGTGGTCACCTTTGTATGCTGCCAACTGCATCGGTTTTTCAGTCAAGTGAAAAACAGATGTTACTTATGTTCACCAAAACCTAAAGAGAAACATGTTAAATAAGCCTCCTTCGCAAGATTAACGCAAGGCGGGGCTGCGGGGCTGCCAATTTCTGTGTTCGGAATGAAATATTTTCCAAAGACTTAGAGCCTTTTACCCGAATGAGGTTGCTCTTTTTTAACCCATGTACCTTTATAAAGCAGGGGTGAAGGGTAGGCATTCTGCTTGATAATCATGTCGTGAACTTTGGCATCGATTTCGTCTGTAGTTACGCCCGGCTTTACCAATATTCCTTAAAACAGGATAAAACCACTTACTCTACAATTGCAAGAACACTGAAGACAATACAAGAAATACGAAACAAAACAAAACACCGGAGCACGTTTTATCACATCAAATTTTAGTTCAAGAAAGAAATTCCACAATCATCAAACGGACAAAACGCTAACACTTTCTTGACAGTGGTTTCTGTGTTACGCTAGAGACCCAGGTTAAAACACAAGAGTTACATATTCTCCTGGCGGCAACAGTTCTGCGACCAAAATCAGTTTTCAATATGACTTCATTAGCCCTCCTCCCACCCCCTCCCCCCACAAACTTGAAACATCTTCAGAAAATGGTTCAACATCTAACAATTTTATCAAATATCATACCCGCATATTTTAAAATCGCACAGGCCACTGCTCCAGAATTGCGCATTCCCTCGATCTGCTTCTCGTTCTTTATTTGTTCCGTGGCAGAACGAAGGTTGCTCAGACCAAAGTTTTTGACATACGGCGGCTTCTCTATGTAATCTGGCACCGGGCGATATTTAGAGACTTTCCCAGGCACCACAATACTATGGTTGTGATATTCACCTTTGATACTTGCCGACTTTTGACTTAACTTGCAAAATTTAACCAATTTTCTGGCTGTGAAAATACTATGAAATCTGCATAAAAGTGGCAAAGTTCTGTCGCACATACGTTTACTTTTGGTAATTGTCGTTCCATATTGTTCATTTTGAGCCAAATATTTTATCGCTGAACATGAATATGCCCTTTGATGAACTGATAAATTATTCCTTGAAGCAGTAGACCTGAAACAGGCAAGCCCATAAAACGTCTCACTTAGAAACACTGGTAAATTGGTTCTTTTTCGACCAATCGCCTGCAAATATTGCATTTCTTGCTTGTGACGGCGTTTGTGTACGCCTGAACCAGTCCATTCCTTCGTTTCTCTGGGCGCAGATATACCGCTGAAAGCTTTCGAGTCCATGTAAATTTGATGATTCTGCAGCTCTTTCGTGATGGCCGGGCATCTCATGTTCCATGTATGCACGTGGGTAGGAGCAGAAGAGAACTTCCCCAGCACACATCTCCATCCACACACTAATTTGTTATTCAGTAGCATGTTACACAGTTTCTATTTCGTGCTGCACCTGATTAACACAAAGTAAACCTGAACACTTAAAATATTTCTCTACAACGTTAAGTTGAACAACCTTTTAAAAACTGGATGTCCTGTCAGTCTTTTTTTCCAATTATTAAATTCAACTTTTGGTGCAATCTTTCACCTTTTAAAAATAAGCACTTTACAGGGGTGCACATAAGGATTTTTTTACCTTCGCCAATTTGGCGAAGGACGTTCAGCTCACCTTCGCAAACCAAATTCACCATCGCCAAATTAACCCTCTTACTATAACTTAATTTGTTTATTGCAAAAATGGTAATTTGGTATTAGGTATAAATTGATATGTGCACAATTATGGTGTGTAAAAATGAACAAGTTGAACGAGTATCGTCACTGTTTGCGTTTGTCAATCGGATAGCTGTGCATTCATTTCACGTTCACTTAAATAAAAAACAAAACATATTTTGATTTTATTATAATAATTTTTTCCTAAAATTCACCTTCGCCAAATTGGCGAAGGTGGATCTGTTCAGCTTCGCCAAATGGATTTCACCTTCGCCATGGCGAAATGCGAAGGTCTTATGTGCGCCCCTGCACTTCTAAGCACTTTTTGACATCTAAAAATAAATACTTTTGATACTTTTTGGGGCGTTTGCACTAGGGGTGTGTTCCGAGGGTCTTTGGTTGATATACAGGGCAAGGCATATATATATATATATATATATATATATATGTGTGTGTATATATATGTATATATTTATATATATATATATACTCGTACAAGTGAAAGCTGTGCGATTTCCTGTGTGCTTACATTTTTTTAAAAGTAACCAACGATATATTTTAAATGAGTAAAATGAAAGATATCATCTATCAACTAAAAATGTAAATGCATCATGAAAAAGGCCGGCCCTAAATTCAGCTTGGCCCGGCCCGACAAAAAGGGTCGGGCTGGGCCTCGGAACACAGCCTAGTATGCACCCTGTAACCTGATGAGGCTAAACAAGTACCATTTTACACACGATCCGGTAGGTCTGTACTAAGCCAATTATTTTTCCCCTTCCGGGATAAATCCTGTTTTCGGGATGTTACCGTTGTAGGCGGGTAAATCCTGGGTCACTGGCGGATCGTTAAACGTGATTCATTTATTTCACACAAAAGAATACGAGATAGAACAGTTTATCGAAATGGGTGACACTGCAAATGTATCAGCTGAGTGTGAAAACGCAATTTCAACATTCGGTGAAGTCAACTGGTATAAGCACCGAACTATCTTGGTAGTGAACACCTCTTTGTACAAATGTCACAATTCCACTAAAATGTAAATCAGAATCTCGCTAATTGGTCATGTTTTATGATTTCTTCACAGGTTTAGAGAGATGAAATAAGCCAGTGTGCGGCTGCGAGTTTGTAATATCTCAGTGTTAATGAAATCAAAGATACATATAAATGGATTCTACAGAAATTTCATAAAAGTATTTAGAAAACGCTGTGAAAAACCACCTGTTAAGCCTAAGCATGACGTAGAAAAATTGTTTTCTTATGTAATCTAAACGTATTCATAAAACCACAACTGCCCATGTGCAAACTGAAAAGTAGATTCGATTCCCATATATCTTTACCCACATAAACTAGAGTCCACTTTTCTGGTTCCAAGTTTGTAGACGGAACTAGCGCTTGGCTTATATGGTCGGAACGTCAATACTTTTCGGCAAATTTCAATGTACGAATCTGCTGGTTGATACACATTATTTGCCTGGATCTGGAGAATCCCAGACCCGTCTCAGATTAATTCGTGTTATTATTGGTTGATACCCACATTACAGAAAGCACGGGAGTGTGATTAGGCTTATCCACTACCTTGACCTAAAACGCGCCGATACATCTCGGAAAAATCACTTTGAGCAGATAAACAAACTTTTTTCGTCCGCTGAAGTGGGGTTGTCTAAGAACATTATTGAACTAAAACATCATGCGTATTATTTAAAAAAAATATAATTAACGGAGTAATGTAAATATAAACAGAAAAGTACCCTGGATTGTGGAGCAGGAAATGGCACTGCTGATATTTAAAGTTTTTGTTAAACATCATGTAAAGTTTGCGCGAAAAGTGTGTAACTGTGCGAAAACTTCAAATGCCCATTAACAAGCATTACCAAAAGAAATTTTACATTTGTTTAAATACATTGAGAATGGTTTTTTACCAGAAAAAAGTTATAACAATTTTGCAACTGTTTATCAAAAGCTTTTTAACTGATATGCCAAAAGGGATGGAAGAAATTAAAAAGTTAAATATTGTGGATAAACAGAATAAATTTATGCCTTATTCTGCACCTGTCAGTTATTTGAGTATTATTATACAGATAATCTAGAACTGCTTCATTTAATATTTTCGTCACTTCACTTTGTTCACACGACAGTTGAAACCAGAACGAATAACAAACATTTTACAGGTGAGTGCATATGAAATAAGTTAAGAAAGAGCTGACTCTTAGATGGTTTTTAACATCCTTTCCAACACACTGACGTCACAAGAGCGGATCGACCAATGAGCTGCAAGAGATATCGAGTGGAAACGAAAGTGTTTTGGACAGAAACGCATTTTTTAGCATTCTTTCTTTGCAAATCTGCAACCGAATTCCCGAACCGAAGTCGACTTGTGGGTGTTTCTGGCAAAAGGGAATCTTGTTGATTTTTGCCAGTTTTTCTTTTTTCTCTCTCCTTCTCTATCATTTTTTATACAATAACTTTACGAGTATCCCAACCAAATTCGGGGGGGGGGGGTTAATTATAAAGAAAGGGGAAAACAACAAAATTCTAATTTCCTTCCAACATGCCCACTATGGAATTTAAAAAGCCATCATATTTTTATTTATTTTTTTATTTATTGCTTTGTTTCAGACTCGAGGTCCATATTTTGAATCTTCACAATGCCTTTCAGTGAAAGATACTTTATCAACATATTTATTATACATCAACTTTATACGACACATTATACCATTTGTGCATTAAATGAGATTTTCTCATGATATTACTGGTGCGTAATGGTCGTAGAATTGCATTTTCTGATTCATGTAACCTTCTGTATATACTTTTAATATATACTTCATCATATTGTCGGACATTACGCAATCCCATTTCAGATGATATACTACATCTTCTACGTAAATTGAAACAAAAAAAAAAACAAGTAAGTATTTGTGAAACACAAGCAGGCCCCAACCGCCCCCCAAATTCATAGGGGTATGAAGCGATGACGGACAGACAGACTGACGGACAGACACCTCAAACCTATAGGCCTCAATCCGAAGGGTTGGGGCCTAAAAAAACGAAAAATATTATTATTAGCAAATTTGAACTGATACATAGTCCCATATCTTTTAAAAACTATTTTACACATTATTCAACCAATTTAACAGTCGACCTGTGAATATATTTTGACAAAATAAAATTTCGTGAATTTTTGCTTTGCAAATTTTTTTCCTATCATTTCTTTAAACCTTTTTCCAAAACGTATTCGGTCGAAATGTGAGAAGGTCTAACCTTGCGTTTCTTTCAGGCAATAAAAACCGTTAACAAATGGCCGTGTTTTGATCACGTGAACATGACGTCACTCTGATTGATAGCACTTTGTTTTGTACACACATCATTGTGAAAGAAACAGACTGGGGAGTCATTTATTGATTGATATTTTATTTATTCTATTTTCAAACAATGCAATTGCAGTACCATAGTAAAATCATGCAGCTATGTCAAAACATAATTGTTTAATGATTTTGATTAAATGCTTGAAAAATAAAAAGGCGCAGCTGGAAGTTTAAAAACTTATATTAGAGCACGCCCATTCTAATCACACACACGAGGTAGTAATATACAATTATAGGTCGCAAAGGCACAAGACAAACTTTAATCACTATATGATGCTATGTAATAATTCTAATAATAATAAAAACCAACATTATTTATTATTCTAATCTTTTTGGGAGTATTTGCCCATATTTCACAGCAATAGCAGGGATAAAGTATCGCTCGTGTTTGACGTCTGAAAGGAATAAGAGTTGTTACCATGGAAATGGAAATGATCATAAACAACAGATTTACATTCCAAGTCTCATTCAATAATTTTCATATTATTGTTAAAAAAAGTCATTGACGGACTCCTCAGAGGTCAGCTGTTATATATCAACGACAAGAAGCAGCTATCCTTAACCTTCGTGCCATCCCTATTTTCGTCACTGATGTGAAATGATTTGCCGAAAAGACCTATCACAAAAATAAAAACAAACCCAAAAGGGAAACATGCGTGAAACACGCGTGATGATCTAAAAATAGAAAACCACGCGTTTTTGTTAATAATTAATATGGTAAACAAAGGTGAAAGAAACAGGAAATAGGATTTTTTGGATAATGATTGACAAAATTATCATGAAAGAAACACTAGGCAAGTACGATTCCGCTTATGTTGAAAGTCTTCTTTTATCGCCCACAAAGTTGGGCGAGTAAAATTACTTAAGGGAAATTAAAACTTATTAGGATAGGGAGCTTTTAGCTGGTGATTATAAATTTCATATTCTAAAGTCCTGGCCTACTGACACTTTTGAATGATGAGAAGGTCCACTCAACAGTTTTTTTTTTTTATTTCAGAGGATAAAAACACCACTGCGGTGCAAACACCAGTATGGAGATATGTTCCTTTCGGAACACGAAGAGCGGCTATGGATCTGTTCCTTACAAGATCTGTTCTTTTATAGCATCGAATTTTCTTGCTGAAAACACAATTGCTAGGGAACAAATAAAGCGAAGGATTTGTTTGTGGCCATTTAACTATCAAATTTGTTCCGAAGTATTCTTGAAGGTCTCCAAAGGATCTGTTCCCTGAAACACATATTAATTCGTAAAATCCAACCACCTTCGCCTTTTTAGCAGGAGACGGTGGTGATTTCTTTTTCGTTATCGCCCTCCTTATCGGTTTCCTCCTCTTTCTTGCTTTCATCCTCGCTTTCATCCACTCACTCTTCTAGCAAAAATTGAGTTGTATATAGAAGATGAAAACATGAGAGATTCAGCTGTCCAAGCTCGAAAGCTCTTTGCAGGGCTACAGGCTGAAGGACTCATATGACTGAACGCGAGCGGCTTAAAGCAGCAGCAGAAAAAGGTACCAAGGGACACCTTGGATGTAATTCAGCGTCTTCCATTTGGATGTAATTTGTACAGCGCAAATCACTGTTAAAATTTCTTCTCTTAATTGTTTTATATAAGTATCAGACTCGTATGCATGATCTGCTAATTTGCGGTGTATGGTCGATAAATATGTTACACACTTTGTTCATATGTTGGCCATGAACCGGCCACCCTTCGTTACAACCGAATGTCTTCGCAAAGCTGGGATTTTCGGATATACCATGGTATCTTGATATCAATCTGGGAGGTGGGGGACTGGAGATTATTGAGATAATTTATTCGGAAGAAACCGTAGTATTTTCCGCCAAGTTGTTACGGAGAAGACGAAAAAGCGAATGAAGAAGTTTTTTTTCTAAAATTGCGATATGCCAGGGCTCGAATGCGAAAGCACTCTAAATTAATACTTAATTAAGGATATCGAGATTAAGGAAAACATAATTTCAAGGGTATTTAGGCATTATTTTCATACCAATTTTGCGTAAATAAGGTATTTATTCTGTCTTTGTATGTTTCTTCTGTCTATCAATGGGTGATAACAGAGTCTTTCACGATAAATAGATCCGGTAAGTGGAGTATGTAACGGGTGTTTTTTCTATAGCAGACTAAACAAACCAGGTTTCGTTGAATGTTGAGAAACACAGTTCAATGTAAGATTATTTTTCGTCTCTTTCATCCAGAATTGTTAGTTTTTGATCTTTTTACAAGAAAAGAAGCGTCCTATCCCTATGCATAAATATTCGAAAGTTTTCGCGAGAACGCTCAGCTAGTAAAAGAAAGTGTGCGGAAAATGATCAAGGGTGGAAGGAAGACTCTGAGGAACGGTGGGTGAGTGTGAAGGGGCAGGAGGCGGGGAGTGGGAATGGAAAGTAATGAAGAGGAGGGGCAGAGATGGAGGGTTCCAGGTGCATGGGGTATAAGACGGCATTGGTGGGGGACTTTCTGGGCCTTTAAATATAGAGTGCGAAAAGAAGAAAGGAAATGGGACGATGGTTTTGGGGAAAAGGGCATCAGTAAATAAAGGGAGGGTATCGGAGGTGACTTTTTTGTGGGAAGAGGGATTTTTTTGTCAATTTTTTTTAATATGATCTGGATATTGTGGCACCTTTCCGGGAGGGGCAGCGTTATATTTTCGGACGGTGGAGAAAAGGTACCATGGGATGGAATTTTTAATTCATGGGGAGGAGGACATGTGTAAGTGACTATCGAGGGGAGAGTTTAAGCCAAGCGAGATTATGGAAAGGCGAAAAGGCCTAACGTCGGCGGGGTGGAAGGCGATGCAATGAGTGGCCATGAGGGAAGTGGTCAGCGTAAACTGAAGAAAAATAAGCACTTAGTTCGACTGTTGGTGAAGACAGAGGGAGACATCGTGCAGGACACACCGCACCAGCTTAGGGTAGGGGGATGGAGACGGTCAATATTGGTTGAACAAAATATGGATGGAGAAGAGAAGAAATAAGGAGTGGGAAGGAAATTGAGGAACGAAGATGGGATGCTGGAAAGCTCGGTGATCCGCCTGTGGTATTGGTGTTAGGGGACTCGATGGTGAGGGATGGGGGACTCTTCGGAGAAGTTTAGAAGGGTAGACTAAGGCATTGGTGGTGGTTAAAGGGGTTGGAGAAATGACATGTAGTGGGGCTAGAGCACGGGGACACTGTCGGCGTGGAGTTTAAGGGAGGAATTGGAGAGGAGGGGATTGTCAATAAGTAGAGTTGCGGGGCTTTGCTTAATGCTTCGGACGAATGAATTGGTGAACGACACGAAGGGGGGGAATTAACTTCAAGAGAGAGGCGGGAGGAATAGGTGATGGGATAATTGGCAATCTGGTGGCAATTAAGGGTGGATTGCAGGGACTGTTGAGTGCGTTATGGGTATAGGAAAAATTTTTCCGAGTATTAAAATTGGTTGGGGATTCAGTAGTAGGGGCGAATGAGAGAGTGGGTCATTACTTAAAATTATGAGGGTGCAAAGTTCAGGCTGTTTCTGATGGGTAGGTGGGATAGATATTTAGGGGATGGATTGCACCTGTCAGAGGAGGGACTAGGTGTTTTATCGCGAAGGACTGTTCTGTATATCACAGAAATGAAGGTTAGGGTGAGGAGGGAAGTGGGAACTGGGAGGATAAAAATGGGAAGTTGAGTAATAGTAAGGGATATGTGGAACAGGGAAAGGCAAATAGGAGAAGAGGCTGGGATCGTCACCAGGCGGTCGAGGGAAGGGACGGCGAAAAGTAGAAAGGTGAGTGTACAGTGCGGATCGGTAAACATTGATGGTAATATTCGAGGGATAGTGGTGGAGATAAGAATGGCGATCCATGAGATGCAAATTGAGATTTTTGATTTCGCAGAGACTTGGCTGGTAGGATCACATCAAAAATCGCTAATAGAGGGGTATTCATATAACAGAACTGGGAGGGATGAGTTCAACAGAGCAGGAGAGGGTGGTTATACTAGGAAGGAATCGAAATTATAAATGTCACCGGAGTGCATAATGATGCGCACAAGACAAGGCTGGGCATCTGGGTGGGAGAAAACAGATGGGCGCTAGTAGTCACGTACTGGATGCAAATGGGGAATTAAAATTCAAATCAGATAAATGTAGCGGTCTAGGAGGCGTCATACTGATCTGGAGATCTAAAAATACAAGGGTTTTAGGTCGGTGATAGACCATGTGGTAGTCAAGGACAGACATGCTAATAAAGTGGTTAGTCTAATGATAGACGGTAAGGGAGAAATGGATATGGACTCCGACCACACCCTTATCAGGTGGGAGATTACGTTGGATGTGATACACGGGAATGGTCTATTAAAGAGTGTGCAGGGATGTACTAGGGGGTGATAATATCACAAAAGGGGATCCGGATTAAAAAGTTCGGACAAGATGGAAATAGAGGATATACGGGGATACAGATTGGGCACGGTTCGAGGACGGAGTGCACGAGGAGCTGGTAGGATGGTTGACTACATACCAAGGGAAGGCCATTGATTAGGAAGAGCACACGGTGTTTATACTGTACCCGAAGAAATCGGAAGAGAACGGGGCCCCGGCCTTCTTGAACGAAAGGAAAGCATACGACAGGGTGGATAGGAGTAAGCTTTGGGCAATACTAGCCAAGCTGGGGTATGGGGAGAAGTTTCTGAATCTTATTAAAAAATATGTGCACAAATGTAACGGCAAATGCGGCACTTGGTAATCTAGTGTCGGACTCGATACAGCTGCGAGTTTGGTTAGAACAAGGATATGTCCTGTCATCCTTACTATTCTCCTTGTACCTCAAAGAGTTGGGAGATTATTAGAGTGTAGGAGGGGTCTTCAAATAGGAGGCATACAAATACCGGTACTCTTCTTTACGAATTATGGTGTTGGTTGGGAGGAATGGACCCGATCAGAGGAAAATTACTGGATATATCTGGAGGGTTGGCGAAGGAGTATAAAATGTAATTCAACCATGTGAAAGAAGAGGTGTGGAAACTAGGGGAAGCAAAACTTCGGGAAAACAAGAAGGTAGTGGTTAAAATGGCGGAAACATATTCGTAAAGGTATTTGGAAATTTTTCTCAAAATTCGAGAAATTCTGTTGGCTAAAACAAGGAAGATAGCGGAAGCGATTCGGGGATTTAGTAGGGGGCTATAAATCTAAGCTGGAGTAGGAAAGAGGGGTGGGAGAAGTTAGTCCTGACATCGGGAGTGTATGGAGTGGAAGTGGTAGCTCGACGAGACGTGAACGACCGAATAAGAGCTAAAGAAAGTGAGGAATGGGAAAGGGCAGTTGGAAGGAAAGAGTCACTGGCTGTGCTTAGGGGAGGGAAGAGTGGCTCAAAGCATACAATGATGTATGGGGCGTGGGGACCAAGTGTCTAGTTCGCCTGCAGATAGGGGATAGTCATATATCAAACAAGAGAAAACATTGGGAGGGATCGATGGTATATCAGTGCTTAAGTTGTGGATCAATACACGATGAAAGCTTGGAGCACTTGATTGTAGAATATGAAGAGGTCCAAACGGACGGAGTCCCAGAAACTGATAGATGGACACGGGAATGAGGGAGGTGGAATGGTTTATATTTAAATAATTCAAGCGGGAGACCATCACACCACTGGAGAAAAATGGGCCTGGACGCACAAATTAAACTAGCTATCTACCACAGTAGGGACAGATCAGGGTGACTGCTAGACAGACAACACAAGGGGGGGGGTCCTCATTGGGGATGAGAGCGGGAATTTTGTTCAACAAAGTGTTGTCTTACAGAAGTGTCCCCTCTCCTGGTGGGACAATTCTGGGTCCGATTGCGAGGCTGGAGGACCGCTGAGTTGGGTGCAATCAATCAATCAATCACTCAATCAATAGTTTGACACGATATGGTAGTAACACGATGCGCATTGTATTAGCAGAGGTGCTGATCTGGTATAGCGAGAAATATTTTTACTTAAAGGTGCTTTCTTCCGGATTTTCGAATATTATGAAATGATAGGTTGATGAAACCAAGACTGATCATACTATTGTCGTTAATTTGCTGGGCAAGGTTGATTCGCCAAACAGGATGTTTCAAGGGTGTGCGCATTGACAAAGTCTGTCGACTTGAGGCCTTGGAATTTTAAAGAAATCAAGCTTTTGTGCCATTTTTTTTTTGCATTCTTTCACTGTCGAATTTTAATTAAAACCTGATGTCTGAAGGATTTACAGTTAAGTCTTCCACCATATGACACAATAGTGCTTATGTTTCCTTGCCAAAACCCGAAATTTTCAAGCAACAAATGTTATTTTCTATCATTTTCTGCATTGTAATAATAACCCATCAGTCATTGTTCTTAAAGAAATTATTTTATTTCATTTTCAGGTTTTCAGCTTTTATTCGTCCTGGAATTATAACAACTATGTGTAAAATATTTAAGTTGGCGTATTTACTTGACAAAAGTTAGAATCCATGACACAAAAGTTGTCGATTTGGGCATCGTCAATATGACCACCCAAAGTTCAAAAGTCTGACGTCTTTTGGAAGAGTTTTGAAAGGGTGAAAACTTTAGTATTCCTTACATATTAGTAAAAATGAACAAGGAGCAGATATTTCACGGGAGATTATTGTTTGTCATTCAATGTACCAGCCGGCTATGTCAGAGTAAGATATATCCTATTTGAAATAGACAAAAATACCACACGCTTGATCTATTCCGTAGTGTCTTTACCTGGCTAGATTTAATCAAGAAACATAAACGTAAAAGAAAGGATCTTTGTGTATCCTTTATTCAGGGCAAATCTTATTTTAGAAGCAAAGCTTTAGCCTGTCTCACAGACTTTTCTTCTCCAAAGTGACTTTGTGCGCCAATTTAGAACTTTTCGTCTATCATAAATGCGGGATCGGGTTCAAAGTTGTATAAATGTTTGTATATTTTGACTTTTGTGTTAACTTCCGTTTTGAAAAAAAAAAAAAAAACTATTTCTGCCGGCGATTCAGAAAATGGAATAGGGATAAAACTTTGTGTGCGTGGGAGTTCCTACCGAGATAACGAGATTACTGATTGCTCAAACCGAATTTCGTAGGGCTTTGAATTAACCTAGAACCGAGTGCCTCCATAGCTCCCTGTCAGCTGTTCCTAGATCCGAGTTAGCTCCGAGTAGCTCTGACTTGTATAACATCGTATATCTCTGTGTCAGAAAACTTTTTAGCGAACCGCTTCTTGGAGTTAGATCCGAGTCAGCTCTTCCTCATATTTCTTCGTATATCTTTCTGTCAGAGCTATTGTTTTGCTAATAAAGGTCAATTTCATTTGTTTCATATGCACGAATCCCACTAGTCCTACATGACTCTTGCGGTCTTCCTATGACAGCAAGAGTCAGCGTTCCTATAATAGGAAATGTCATTGATGTAAATTTTCAAATCTCGGCGCACGACTGGGGCCAACGGCGTTATTTTAGAAAGGATGCATCACATAAATGGCTCAATTATAAATTATGGCGCACGAGTTTTATACTCAGATAACAATTTTTTACTGAGAAAAAGATGTGTTTTCTTGAGATCAGAATATCGAATCCCTCATTATCGCCCACAACAACAGCGAATCCACAGTTGGGAAACCACGCTTTGCTCTAGTTTTAGTCCTAGATGACTCTTGCAGTCTTCCTATGACAGCTAGAGTCATAGTTCCTAAAATAGGAAATGTCATTGATGTCAACTTTTAAATCTCGGCGCACGACTGGGGCCAACGGCGTTATTTTAGAAAGGGTACATCACATAAATGGCCTAATTATAAATTATGGCGCACAAGTTTTATGGTCAGATAACAATTTTTTAATGAGAAAAATATGTGTTTTCGTGAGATCAGGATATCGAATCCCTCATTATCGCCCACAACAACAGTGAATCCACAGTTGCAAAACCACGCTTTACTCTAGTTTGGAAGTTTCGCAGAGGTCGAAAATAATGCGCCAGGGTACTTCTCAGTGTGCTTTTAAAGAAAAAGCCTGCCAGTTCGAGCCTCGGTGTCCTTGAACGTGCGCCGAAAGATCCCAAGCCTCGAAAATTGAGATCAATGGCCATTTCTATTGCAGGAACTGTGACCCTTTCTGTCCTAGGAAGATAGAAAGGGTCCGCTGGGACTACTCTAGTTTGGGAGTTTCGTAGTCCTAGATGACTCTTACTTCCCAGCAAGAGTCATAGTTCCTATAATATAACTTGTCATTGATCTCAATTTTTCAATCTCGGCGCACGACTGGGGCTGATGGCGTAATTTTAGAAAGGGTGAATCACATAAATAACCCAATTATAAATTATGGCGCACAATTTTTATGGTCAAATAACAATTTTGTAATGAGAAAAATAAATGTTTTCTTCAGATAAGAATAAAGAATCTCTCATTATCGCCCACAACAACAATGAATCTGCAGTTGTAAAACCACTCTTTACTCCACTTTGGTAGTTTGGACGAGGTCGAAAATAGTGCGCCAGGATACTTCTCAGTGTGCTTTTTAAGAAAAGGCATGCCACTCCGAACCTCGGTGTCTTGGAACATGCGCCGAAAGATCTAGAGCCGCGACAATTGAGATCAATGGTGATTTCTATTACAGGAACTGTGACCCTTTCTGACCTAGGAAGACAGAAAGGGTCCACTGGGACTAGGAGTTTCGCTGAGGTCGAAAATAATGCGCCAGGGTACTTCTCAGTGTCCTTTTAAAGAAAAAGCCTGGCAGTTCGAGCCTCGGTGTCCTTGAACGTGCGCCGAAAGATCCAGGGCCTCGAAAATTGAGATCAATGGCCATTTCTATTGCAGGAACTGTGACCCTTTCTGTCCTAGGAAGATAGAAAGGGTCCGCTGGGACTAAGAGTTTATGTACTCGTACGAGTAGGAGTACTCTTTTCTTTATCCTGATCTAAAAAAAAATGTATTTTTCTCAGTACAAAATTGTTATTTGACCATAAACATTGGCCCAAGTCGTGCGCCGAGATTGGCAAAATTGAGATCAATGACATGTTTTATAGGAACTACCAGGGTTGAGACTTCGTAAAATTTTCTGGTCGCCCTCCGGGCGACCAACTTTAAAAACTTAGTCGCCCGGCACAGAAGTTAGTCGCCCCGCGCAATTTTTGCAAAATTTGTCTAGCCCGCCTCTCATGAAAAAAACAACAAAATGGTGTTTTAAATAATCAACAGTATTTACCTGAAAAAACTAAGAAAAAAGTTAGTCGCCACTGGGGCGATCAACTCGAAAAAGTTGGTCGCCCGAGACGAAAGATGGTCGCCACCGCGAAATCTCAACCCTGAACTACGCCTCTTGCTGGGAAGGAAGCAAGACTCATCTAGCACTACCTTTTTGGCTGAACTGAAACTAACAGAAAATAATGATTTTGAAATTAATGTTCGCGAATATTGTTGTATTTGGTAAATTACTACGTTTTTCTATTCGTATATATTTATTAACCCAGCCTACTTTGTCGGACTGGGTTAGTCGTATCACTATAGGGGGCTTGAATGTATGTGCGCATGTTAAACTTTTTCTTTAAAATGCTACTTCTCCTACAGTTTTGCTCCAATTGTTTTGATATTACGCAGGGATGTTCCCTGGGTGGTCCCCCATCTGGCTATTACTGTTTTCGACGATTGACGAAAAACTGACAAAATGGTGGCACCTATTGTGCCCAGTTTTGACCCATTTTTAAAATGTTATTCCTCCTACAGTTTTACTCCCATCGCTTAGATGTTACGCAGGGATTTTCCCCAGGGGTCCGCCTACCAGGTTGTTATTTTTTTCGCGGTTCGCCAAAAACTGCCGAAATGGCGGAACTTTGAAGTTTGGCAAAAACTGGAATTAATGGTAGTAAATAACTGAATTGTCATACCATTCATTTCTCTCAGTCTTTTTCAAATAGTTATAAAGTTTTAATCGAAAGTCTCTTAGGTGCTCCTCCACCTGAACTTTGCTTTTTTTCGCAAATGACAAAAAAAAAAAAAAAATGCCGTAATGGTGGAATTTTGTCTCCCCCTAAGGGAGACATATATAGCATTTGGTGCGTCCGTCTGTCCGTCCGTCAGTCTGTCCGCAGTGAGTTCGTATGAAATTAATGAGTCGATTTTTCTCAAAACATATAGACATATTGGGGTACATGTCTAGATGATGCCCGTGGTATTTTTTTTTTTTCGTTTCCTCAAAAATTCTATTTTTGGCAAATTTTTGAACATAGGGGGGGGGGGGGGGTTTCGTGCATTTTTTTCACTTTGGCAGACTATATCTCCAAAACAGTTTGTTGGATTAGGCTGAAACGTGGCAAGAACAACACGCATATAGTTCAAATGTTTACTTGAAGTTTTACGTCATTTCCGCTGAAAATGCATTTTTGGCGAATTTTTAAATTTTTGATTTTGAACTTTTTTTGGCCATATTGTTGCGATATCTCCGAAACGGTTTGTTGGATTAGGCTGAAACTTGGCAAGAAGAACTCAAAAAACGTGTAAATGTTTACTGCGAAGTTTTTCTTCATTTCCGTTGAAAATGTATTTTTGGCGAATATTTCAATTTTTGATTTTTAACTTTTTTCACCATATTGTTGCAATATCTCCGAAACAGTTGTTTGGATTTGGCTGATGGTGTGGCAAGAATAACCCACATATAGTGCAAATGTTTACTGCGAAGTTTCTTTTCATTTCCGCTTAAAATGTATTTTTGGCGATTTTTTTTAACTTTTGAATTTTAACTTTTTTGGCCATATTGTTGCGATATCTCCGAAACGGGTTCTGGACAGAACCCCCCGGGACCGAACCCCCCCCCCCCCCCCGACCAAACCCACCAGGACCGAACCCCCCGCGCGCATAACCCCCCATGCCAAAACCCCCCATATGGAGAGGACCAAATCCCCCGCCTCCCCACTCCAACAGTTAATATATTTGAACTGTTAAGCAGCCTCCGATCTTCTGTAATCTTTACTTCATGATTGCTGATTATAAAGGTTTAAAAGGTACATAATCTGCCGTGTCCTGTTCTGTCATCTTACAATCACAGGATCTGAAGTACAATTTATATCCTTGTCATCTAGTCTATGTCGGTTGCAATTAAAACATCTGAAGGACGAATTTCTGTTATTTATAAATCACAGGAGTCCACATTGTGTGTTGAATTACAATTATACAGCCAACTGCTGAATTACAATTATACAGCCAGCTGCAATTAATTTTTTCCGAAGTAGACGATATTACTGCAAAGGCCATCAGCACGCTAAGGCATGTGACCGTCAAAAACCACTGGCTTCCCGGAGTCGGTTTCTTTATTTGAGAGCCCTCCAGAGAATTGTAAAATCATGATGATAAACGTGTGTTTAAATTTGACATATTATATTAGCATTTTGATTAGGTTGAGAGGGGGGGGGGGTTGGTCCGATTGGGGGGTTTTGGCACGGGAGGTTATGCGCGCGGGGTGTTTGGTTCCGGGGGGTTTTGTCCGGGGGATTTGATCACGGGGGGTTTGGTCCCGGGGGGGTTTTGTCCTAGACCCCTCCGAAACGGTTTGTTTGATTAGGCTGAAACGTGGCAGGAAGAACTCACAAAACGTGTAAACGTATACTGCGAAGTTTTTCTTCATTTCCGTTGAAATGATTTTTAACTTTTTTGGTCATAATTGTTGCGATGTCTCCGAAACAGTTTGTTGGATTAGGCTGAAACATAGCAAGAACCCAGATGTAGTGGAAATGTTTACTGCGAAGTGTTTCTTCATTTTCTGTAAAAATGTATTTTTGGCGATTTTTTTCCACGTGACTGATTGGGGGCGGGGGAGACATATCCGTTTTTGTTTTAACAAAAACACTGGCCAATCTAGTTTAAAATTTTTTGTAAAATTGTGTAAATGTCGTTAAATACGTGAATCGTCAAAACCCAACCTCTCCAAGATCCAACATTTTACACACTTCATTTTTTGGCGTAACAGTATTCGTCTCAGTGTTTTTCTCTCTTTCTTTGTTTGGCAACTCAGCTGGGTCAGTAATCGCACCCAGCTGAAAAAAAGTTTCTTTTAAGTTACCGGTTTTAAATGGCAAGTGACTAGTCAAGTGAACAAAACTTTTAATAAAGTGGGTTTGTGTTGTATTAAAATACGCTCAGTTAACTATTACATGCATAAGTAGTTTGTAATTTGTATCAGATTTTTTTAAAAATAAAAATGCAGAAGATATTGAAGATATTGGTCAATTTTTTAATGAAATTAGCGTTTGTGGGACACTTCGCAAGGGTACCAATCTTTATACAAAAATATCTAGAAAAGTAAATGGTCATGCCCTGTATTTCTTCGTATTTTTCTTCGTGTGAAGGGTCAGTATATATAGACGCATGGTTATCTTTGCTATTCTTGCTGATCTTTATATTTGACTCTTGGTATAGCTGTAACGCTGTCCGTATACCAAGAGTCACAAGTCTCATTGATTTATCTTTTGAGCCAAGAAACCAGTACATCAACAGATAAAAAATGGACATCATTAAACTTCGGTTGTAGTGTGCCTTTTTTGCCAAACAAATTCAAGTTTTTATAAAGCAGGATCAAAGGTTTCTTCCAACATGAGAAAAAAAAACACTGAAAAAACCTGATTTAAACTGTCCGAAAAAATACTTTGCCAGTCTAAAAGTGGACAAAACTGGAAGAAACTATGTGACTGTTTTGAACGTCATTTTTGTGTATCTGAAGTCATCGCAAGTCCAGTGTTCCGCGCGGAGAAACATCCCTTTACAATGGGAGTCTATGGGAAACGAGTTTTGCAAGCAAAAGGGGGCAGGGATATTTGCGAGATCGGCGCTTTTCTCGAAAGTTCTAGCACGTTTTTTTTTCAACAAGGGGTTGTATTTGAACAACAGATAAGGCGGTTTCAAGTATTTCTGTGATTTTAACGTGTAGTGTTTAAGAAATCAATAAATGAGTTGCGCTGCATATTAATGCAATAAATCATACAAGATACATGAAAAGATTTGATTATTTCACTTTAAAAGGGCAATAGGAATAACCTATACTCCAAGTTCTCGGTAATAAAAGAACAGTTGCAATTGTCCTTAATCCCACATCTCAGTAGTAGATTCATGAAACTGTGTGCAGGCTAGCAGATTACTAATAATAGGAGTAATACTTAAATAATTGAAAGAAACAAGCAATAAAATAATAATAATAATAATAATAGTAATAATAGTAGTTTATAATAGTAGTAATAATAAATTTTGTACCTAGCTGACCTTTTTTCCGCAGCCGACCTTTTGTCTGTATTCGAACTTTTTTTCACGAGATATTTTGTCGTGTATCAGATATCATCTTAACTAAGCAATGTATTAATTCTTAAACGGCTAGATTGCAGCTTTCCAGTCTATGAGAAAAGGGAAATCCTGTTGCATTATATCACGTAGTTATTGTTAAATAAAATTCAGTGAGAAATTTCTGTTATTTCGCTTTTAATGTTTCCTTTAAAATAACCCCATGTCACTTATTTTCAACCTCAATTACTTAGCTTCTAAGCATACACGATTGTTTGCTTACTTGGTCGGCCACGTGTTTGTTCAGGAGATTATAAATGAGATTCTGTCATGTTTCTGAGCACGGTGATTTCCCAGAACGCCCCGGTTCGTTCCCGAAAACGGGGGATGTTTCTCAGCACGGGGATGTTTCTCAGCACGGAACACCGGAAGAAATACTTTTCGGACTGGAACCCAACCCTATTATGAAGCACATTTGTTTCTTTTTCTTTTTTTTTTCTAGTTAAAGTTGAAAAATGTACTTTTATGCGCAGCTCTTAATATCTGTTTCTTTTCCGGATTTTAAATGTCACGTTACATAGATTTTTTGTGTTAATTTTTTTTTGATAACACATGACCCAGGTATGCTGTCTCAAAAAGCAATAAGCCACAGGTATTATCCTGTCACTGAGCGTGCGCACACAGCTTAAACAAGATGTGAAAACTCGCTAGAGACATATTGACATTTTATTATTTTTCACGAAAGCTTGATGTACTAGCAGTACTGTAGTACTGTAATACTGTAGAAGTATTTTACAACCTTTCTTTTTTTTAGAGCATTCCCTAAAAATAATTAAAGATTTTTGAGTAACTTAATACCTCATGATCTCGACAGAGAGGGCCCGGAAAGAGGGCGAGGTTGGCGTGTGGCCTCTCAATAGGGGAATTGAAGCGGCGACCAAGTCCCTCCATAGGGAACTACTTCTTGGTCCTGAAGAACATCCAAAAATTCTTTGCAATCAATGATCTTCGTAGTTAAAAAAAAAAAGAAAGAGCGATAAGACCGCTTGTAGTCTCAGTTCAGTCTTTCTCTCACAACTCCAGTAGCTATATGCAATTGATTCTTATTGTTGGATGTCCCTAATTAGGGAATCACTTATTGAAGCCAAGTTCCAAGGAGCTTGCTCTCAAACGAAGCCAGGTAGAGACATATACATAATCTCATACCCCTTTAGAAATAACAAAACATCCGGTTTATCTACAACTAAAAAGGCTTAATGAGATTTTCTGCGCTGCGATTCACTTTGATTGCAGTGTAGCTCATCAGTTTTCAACGCCTTTTATTGAGATTTCTTGAGGTACGTGTACCGACCTCAGAGCATGTATTTACTTTTCGCAGATATGCGGTTTACATTGAACCTTGAAGAAGATGGAACGTGGAGGTCATTCTTGTACACGGTTTGAACAGAAGCCGTTTCAGTTTGAAATCACTGGCAGCATCTATCACAGCACGGGGTATTATATTTTAGCCTTTAAGATAAGTTTTTTTGTTGTTGTTGTTTTTTTTTCTTTGCAATAGGATGCTGTTATTACAAAAACTTAATGTGATACTGCTTCGTGCCCTCGCCTGGCTGATGAAAGGCCAAGGTTTTTTGTTTTTATTTACGGTTTCCTGGTTTATTTTATGTGTGTAATGGCATAACGGTCGACAACTTTAGCCTTAAGTACTTTTTTATTGCATCTTTTATTGTGCAGCAACGAGATATCAGAAAAGAAATGGTGTTCCTTTTTGTTTCTAGATATGAATGTACAGAATGCAATGAATTCTATACTGAAGAGAAATTTCAACAACTAATGATACAAAATGAACACATCGTAAGTGTAAATGAGCGACAATCTGAAGAAATGTGAACACCCCTATCGAAAGATTTTCCTTTCGGTAGATTTTGTCCTGATACTCCTGTTTATAAACTTTGAAAATAGAGTAGAGATTTAATAAATCGAAATATTTGATGTCTCGAAGCGTTTTCCCGGTCCTACACATTTGTACCATGTTAAGCTTTACAGCTATTCGATAACTCAAAATCTTTCCAACTAGAAGTTGTTTAAGGCTGGAAAGATACCTTTTAGGCGTCATCGATGTCATGTGCTGGTTTTTATCGGTGACAGTTTACACAAGGGACGTAAAAAATAAATTGCGAAAATGTGTTAAAGTTTTACCATTTGTGGTATTGTGTCTATACAATGTGCATATAGAACACCTCCCCCAGTAACATATTCCCTGTTTGTATCGACTCCAGTTTCCGCACACACCTTTCGCGTTTCCGTGTCTCATTACTACTCCCCCAGTACATCAACACCACCCCAGTTGACTCGCTAATATTCTCAGTTACCGCTTGATGCTCGAGGCAACACTGTAATCTGTTAGGGTTAAGTAATCAAACTTCACATAGAAAATAAGATACAAAAGCTGGCTTCTCATTAGATTCAAGTAAAATATAAAGCTGTTATGAAATTATAAATGCAACAACAACAACAAAAAAAAAAAAAATGAATAAATCAGTAAAAAAAAGAAAGTCGAAAAAAAACCCCGACAATTCGGTACCGCGAAGTCAAGCTTGTCGGGTGAGTACGGTATATGATAAAGTAAAGTACACCCTCCATTCTCTTCAGAGGCTTGAAAAACCAAGCGTCACAACTGCTAGTTCAAAAGATCTATTGCGCACTGTAGGCATGAGTTAAGTGGATGAATACCATATTCGAGATTTAGATCGTGGGTGGAGCATGATAGTGAAGCTCAGCAATAACAACTCAGGCTGTGATTTTAAAGGGGGGAGGGAGGAGTAGTGACGGTGCGGTTTTAGAGGTAAGCTGTTCCGAGCGATACATTTTAAAAGTTCTATCTTTAGGTAAACAGCAAATCTGATGTTGTCGCCTCTACGTCACAAATGGAACACCGAACAGACACGACGTCACACGACGAGTCTATTGAATATTTAAATGAGATTAATGAATATATCGAACAACAACCAGAGAAGCCCAAGTCTATAGAAGGTTTGCGAACTAGAATCAGATTGTGTATTTTTGTCTGTGTTGTTCAGAAAGTTAAGTGTTATTGCGAAAATGATGGTTTTTATTGCCTAAAATACACTTGGATGAGCTATGGTAGTTGCTGGCATATACATATGAAAAAGTGCGCAAAAATTTCAAAATAGATGGAGACATTTGAGAGCTCTGCGCCCGTTATGACGCAGAAAATATCAGTCCAACATATAATTGTTTTGCTTTTAAAACATCTGTACTTCGGTAATCCTCTCAAGATTTGCAAAACCCAAGTCCAGATGGACGCAGAATATTGAAACCTGCTGTTTTGGTTTGTTATAGTTGACCTGGAAGAGGCACAGCAATTTATAAACAAAAATAGACCGGATCTACAGTTTTCGCTGACCTCTGATGGCAGCGCTGTGGCTGCCATGGAAGGTGAAAAGGACGAAGATATGGCGGTTGGCGATAAATGTTCCATAGCCGACACGACACCTCACGTAGAATTCCCCAGTGTTACTAGTTCTGAAACTGACAAGATGAACGCAGTTAGTACAGAGTTAAATCTTGAATTGGAAAAAACAGAAAATACTCAGTGTGAAGAAGGAATTGGATTTACTTCAGAAAAAAATAGTTGTCACTTGGGAAGTGAAATTAATGTTCAGTCGAACGAAATTATACCCTCTGCCGTTGATGCCAAACCTAAAGATTGTATGCCGGTTGCTTCTAGTGAAGAATTCACCCAAAGAGATCTCGAGACATGTTTTCCAAAACCTTCTAGTATTAACCTGCAGAACAGTTTGGAAGAAAATAAAGAGCTACGACTCGACAGTCTTGTGACTGACTTGGTGCAGTCAAAATATAAACAAAGCACTGTTTTGAAAGGGATGTTATCAAAGGACATAGGAGTAGCAAAGGATTCTTCACAGCCCATAATGACAGTGGTTTCCTCAGCACCTAGTGACGCCACTGATTTGGAGACGTCGCACTTCCTTGACGTCACGACGAGTTTTGATAGGGCGCAGATCCATGACGCGTCACAAGCGTTGGTGGCGACGGAATGCCTTCCTCCTGGTGTGAGGCAAGAGGGAGTGCAAGGTGGCTGTTGAAATAAGCTTGTGTTTGGTGTATTTGTGGTGTATTTTTTTATTTACAAGAAAATGACAGAGACTGTTCACGCTTAAAATAAATAAAAAAGTAAAATATTGACAAAAAATTACAACAACAATAATAGTAATAATACTAATTATAATAATAAAACAACAACAACAACATGAAAATAAAAAAAATGATTAGAAGATAACAAAATTAAGAAAAAGCAATGATTAAAGGTTCACACATATACAGTGTTGATATGCTCGTATGTTTGCTCCACAGAACATGCTGCGCAAAAACGAAAGCACGAGGAAAGTGGAAGTGACAAGGCAATGCTTCCAAAGCAGCCTATTCTCTTGCGAGGCGAGCAACATTCGGAATCGGGTAAAATGGTTTGTGAGTTACCGCAAGCTAACTGCAGACTGCAGTGGTGCACCTATATCGGATTATAGTCAGTGGTGCATCTATATCGCATTATAGTTAGTGGTGCATCTATCGCATTATAGCCAGTGGTGCACCTGTATGGAATTATAGTCAGTGGTGCACCGATATCGCATTATAGTCAGTGGTGCACCTGTATCGCATTATAGTGAGTGGTGCATCTATCGCATTATAGTCAGTGGTGCACCTGCATGGAATTACTCAGTGGTGCGCCTGTATGGCATTGTTAGTCACTGATGGTTCTGTATCGAATTAGGCATCGGCAGTACTCAGGTGCAGCTGTTGTTAACTAGTGTTGCTGCTGTGACGAAATAACGAATCAGTAGCGCTCTGGCGTCGAATTGTTAGTCAGCGGTGCAAGGTCGACGGAGGAGGGGCATATAATGGTGTGGCCCAGTTTCTGGTCCAAGTGATGTTCACCTAGCTCTGTAAACTGCACATCCCTTATGGGCTGTCATCCTGTTGGGTGTGTTGGTGCTTCGCCCTAGTTTTGCAATCCAGTGAACAGTTATAGCCAATGGTGCACCTGTATCGAATTATTGCCAGTCCGAGTAACAAATAACAATTAACCCAGGAAGATGTTGCTTGGGATCAAGAGTTATTTGTCAGCTACGTGTAAAGAGTTTGCAGTTTAATAGTTAACCAAATTTTAATATTGTCTGAAAAGTTTTAGCCCCTAAAACTGAATTGGCTTAGTTTTCTCTTTGTTCCTAAATGTCCCTTCAGTTTGACACCTAAGTGAAAGAGCAGTGCGAAAACTAATTGTGGCGGACAGGTCTGACTCGCCAAAAAGTCAGGGTAGTTTTGAAAAGGCCTCCATTTCAGCTTTGGGAAATTCAAATTTCTTTCTTTTCTTCTTTTCATAACAGTTTTTTAAAAATAATTTCTTGTTTGTGATTTGAAGAAAGCAGACTGGAGCATTCACAGCATAACGCAAAGCGCGCAAGAACACAAGGTCACTCGTGCGTCCTATGCCCCAAGTGAGTTTTCAGACATTCAGCGTCTTTTTGTATCTGTGGTTGGCAGAATTCTCGTGGAAATGTCACCGTCTAAACTAGAGAGTTGTTATTGCTGGTTGGTCAATGCAAAACAATGCATCTGAATGGGAAAGACTTGCATGTTAAGATGGCTTTTGGTCGGCCCTGACTGAAAGTCAACTCAGCCCATTTTTTACCAACTCGACCCTTCTTGAAATAAGTTCGTCCCGTGGTTACCAACTCGACCCTACCCTTTTTAAAAAATTCATATGCCAGTCTTTGAAATATTTTAAGATTTGAAAGAAGGAAAGATTTAATTGCGAACGTGGAAATGAGTGAAAACTACAGTTTTGACTGACAGTGTGTATTGTACATTGGTCGTGTCGAGTGAGAACCCGTTTAGTGGATATCTTTATTGTATTTTTTCTCAACTTACTGCGGTTACTCGTAACAGTATCAGTGATTTGGATAAGCAAAGTCGTGTTTGCAGCAATGCTGCATCGACCAAATTTTCGATGCATTCCAAACGATTCCGATGCATCCCCTCATCCTAACTTTAAAAGGCCTAAAAAAAGACATTAACTCATTAACTTTTGCAGGGGTGATGGCCTGAGTATAAAGGATAATGTGTCGGGATACCCTTTACGGATGAGTCACAGAAATTTTGTGTGCCCAAAGAGAAGTTGGAAAGGTTCGTGTGCACTTACAAAAGTCACACGACCACACGTTTTTTTTTTTTTTTTTTTTGTTTTGTTTTTGTTTGTTTTTTTTTTTTAGCAAAATTCTCGATGCAGTAAGGATGCATTCGGGAAAATCTTGATGAATCCGTTGTATTTTGAATGCAGAAATGCTGCAGGATGCACGCTTAGCCCAATCACTGCAGTATAACTGTACTCCACAAAGCTTACCCCGCATGTTCAAGTGGCGAACAGTTAAAGCACTGACAATGAGCTTACTCGGGCTGCGGCGTACAAATGGTTATTAATCATCGTGTTTCATTAGTAGAAGTAAAGATTATGTATGGATCAAAAATAGCGTTCTCTGAGTTTGGCCACGAATTTCACCCCCTTAAAATAATGTTTTCACAAAAATAGCAATATTGGTTTGTTCATTTGGGCTGCTGGACAATTCCTGTTATCTGTTTATGGATCTATTAAAACATATATTCTTGTTGGCATTGTCTGTGTAATGTCAGTATAATTGTCACACAAGTGTAGTCATGTGTCTTACATGTGTGTTACATGTCTTATATGCATCATCAAAACAGAAATCACGCCCCTCACATTTAAAGAGAATAATGAAATAGTAATAAAAAACGACAAGAGAAGTAAGACGTGGAATTCTATAACTACAAGAATGTGAGATTCTGCACCCTTCGGAAGAAAGGTGTGATAATTAATGCGTCACAGTTCAGTCTGCATGTTCTCTACCGTTCCGCTTTGGTTACGTATGTATGTTTACAGTGTATATTTGTATGTCTAGTAGCATGCATGAATAAACTTGTATCAACTGGAAACGAACGGACAAAGCTGTACATTTCTTATAAAAAAATATATCTAAATGTACGGAGGGAATATGCAAACTCGGGTCCATAATGCTTGTTTTCTAGGCTATGATTACGTCCTGTTAAATTGGACACGCCTATATAGATTAGTGCAAAACAATATTTGAAAAAAGATTTTAAGTGGTTGAAATAAACAGTCGTAGAATGCAGAAAGTGCAGTTTTTGATCCATGACTAGATGTCGAGTTCCGAAACAAAAGTTAAAATACTCCAAAAACGTTATAACATAAACCGGGGTCCGAGTTGATAATGATAATGATTTTCACGAAGAGCCGAGTCGGTAAAAGTAGTTGGGCCAACTAGACCAAAATTGATTGAGTTGGTTGGGAGCCGAGTTGACCAAACCCAGTCAGGTTAACAAATATCTGTGTAATGAATTGTCTCAAAGGGGAAAATTCTGTTATTTAATTATTTATTTTTGATTCGTGGACGCCTTTCCGAACAATTAAGTTCTGTCGCCTGGAAAATGTAATGAGTTTGTGAAGTTAGTCTCTCCAATAGCTCTGTCAATTAAAGTTAAGTGTGGCTTACTGGATAAAAAGCTAAAGAATTTCATTTTTTTTTTCAAGATTAAAGGTTTGCTCTGTTTCTGAGGCAGGTTCGGGAACAGCTTCGAGGCGCCGAGCTCTCAGGAGCTGGTCGATCATTTGAGGAAGGAACATAAGGCCAAGCTCATTTTAGCTCCCTCCAAAACAGTGGCTGTAGACCAAGGTCAGGTTACATTCGGTGAAAAAATATGAACTGAGCGCGTTAATATAAATATTCTGTGTGAGCTCTTTTAATATTGTCGCCTTCGAATTTTATTTTGTGATGCTTAAGCAATGACGTATTATGTTGGCAACAGTTTAAAGTAGGGTTCGAAAAGAGTCCGTCCGAAGCCACGGAGCCATAATCGGTTACTCTGCTGTGACGAGCATCTTAGTTCACGGCAATATTTTAAGAGTATTTTGGTGAGCGACCTCAAATCTAATTGGTAAACGATTTCATTGCAGTTTCAACAGAACGGCAAGAAGAAGTAGAACAATTCCAAACGACATATATGAATACGGCTGATCCCACTAACGTTACTGCTCAGAAGACCTCTGCTGGGAAAACCTGTGGTAACTGCAAACGTTTTCCAGAAACATCGGCATGAAGTAGCTAATATATTTTATGTCTCCCATTAATGAGTACAAAAGCCCGAGATGGGTGAAGGTTTCTTGATAGTTTTTGGCTTTGTTGATAATATAGGAAATAGGTCAGGGTTAGATTATAGGATGGAGCTGGGTGATGTGTGTAGCATTTGGGTACGCATGGGGGAGGGGGCGGCTGTGAATGAACCGCGTAACTTCTTTGGTCTTACCGAAGTGTCCGAATAATGTGTGTTGTAATTAACAAAAAAATATAATTATTCACTTCCCCGTAAAATTATGTTTAACAAGTTAGAAAACTCAAAATATCTCATAACAGGTAAAGAAGATAACTCACCACAGTTCCCCCCTTTAATATAAAAATGTGAAACTTTGTTTATGCTGACTGTTAACGGTGTAGAGGAGCCAGCGTACGGCCAGGCGACCAAGGTGCAGTTTCGGTTCGTGTGTCCACGCTGCGGGGAGGCCTGTGACACGGTGGAGAGACTGAGGCGTCACCTGAATGGCCAGGCGTGCCCCGGTGATGGCGAACCCCGTGGTAATCTTGCTGTGAAGGGGGGGGGGGGTGTAGGGGTATGCAGTGGCACTGCGGGGAGGCCTGCAACACAGTGGAGAGCCTGAGGCGTTGCCTGAACGGTTAGCGGTGCCCCAACGACGCCCAACCTCACGGTAACCTTGCAAGTGGGAAGGGCCGAGGGGGGCGTGTAGGTGTGTAAAGTGGCGGTGTGGGAAGGCCTTGCGACACGATGGAGAGGTGTGAGGCGTCACCTGAACTACCAGGCCTTCCCCGGCGACCCCATGGTAATGTTGCTGTGGGATGGGGCGTGTAGGGGTGTGTAGTAGCACTGCAGGGAGGCCTGCAACACGGTGGAGAGGCTAAGGCGTCACCGGAACGCCAGGATGTGCCTAGGCGATGCCAACCGCACGGCAATCGCGTTGGGTGCGTGGATGCGTGGGGTGGGGGTACATAGTAGCGCTGCATAGTTTGCAAATGTAGTGCAGTGTAGTCTGAATTTTTTGTCGCAGAGATCTTTTGCCAACCCCGCCTAGCCGGAACAGAATTACAGATTACATGTAATCCTCAAAATTGCCATAGGCTGGCTTTCTGTGAATGTTAGCGTTTATATTCTTATGAAATATTAGTGGAGTGCAGCTCAACTGCTGGTT
Source organism: Protula sp. h YS-2021 (assembly GCA_949752745.1). NCBI lineage: Eukaryota > Metazoa > Annelida > Polychaeta > Sabellida > Serpulidae > Protula > Protula sp. h YS-2021. Next base: position 32,330,110 of record OX457031.1, on the reverse strand, counting down.
TAAACTGATAAAAGCTAAGTTTTCAACTTAAGTTTTTGAAACACGTCTGAACACTATGGAGTCGAGAGCTGAACTGTTAATTCTATCAAAAAAGTGTGCGCAAAAACGTGGCGAACGTCATCGTCGCGCGTACACAGCTACTCTGCAGGATCACGCAGGTGCATCAGTACATTGCGATAGCCCGCAGACCATGTGACGAGTCACATGATCTCCGAACCCAAACAAAATACAGTACGCGGTACAGCGATGAAACAGGTTAAAAGAGTGCAATAAGCGCGATATTTTCACATTCTTATATTCATCCCCCTTCCCCTATTCCTGGCCTGTGTCTGTATATGCGTATGTTCTCGGCTGCCGAATCTTTGAGAAAGTAGTGCTTGGTAGGATTCGTTATTTGCGAATTCCTCTGTATTTTTTTCGGAGTATGCATCAAAACGATCGATTTCATGGACTTCCTATTTTGTTTCTACTGCTAATTTATTTCCATCTAATGTTGGAATTTTGTAGAATTTTTTGCTCATTGTTCATTGTTGCAGAGCAAGGACAAGAAGAAAATGAGAACAAATCACAGGGCAGTCCAGGCAATGAGATCGGCGATGGGCAGAATCAAAATCAGGGAGAAACACAGAGGTCCGTTTTAGTTCTCTGCCTGTATTCTGTTTTGTTAAATTAGGTTTTAAGGGGCAAAATTATGTCGGATCTGTGAGTTATACATGTCCATTTACGGGGAGCGAAGACGAGCGGTCAAAAGTTAAAGCGTAGACGGTACTCGTCTATGGCAACTGTCGACAAGTGTTATGTTATGTATAGTCACAATGCGGGGGTATATAAGAAGTAATTAATTCCGCTCTCACAATAACATTAGATTTTTGTGGAATCCCAAGTGGGTCGTTGGATCAAGCAGATTTATTACATAATCGCCGCGGAGGTTTGCTGCTGCTCGTCGAAGTGTCTGATTGAAGTTCACAGTCAATGATATATGGACAAAATGAAATATACGATGCAATGAAATTCAAATGTGGCCCTTTGCTACACCAGTGTTGTTGATGCTTGCAGTCATGTGGTTGAGGAGGTTGTGGAAGAAAGTCTAATAACGGAAGAGGAAGTGATTGGTCATTCTACGCCTGTCAATCACCTTGAGGAGATCCGCCCACAGGAGAAACACCCACATCATCAGGACCACGGTAACATCATAAGGCGGGCCTTCTGTTTTCGCACCCTCACTCCATGAAACCTCTCAACACCGATTTCCTTCCCCTTCCCCTCCCTTGAAAAGCAAAAACAAAATAATAAAATACACAACAAAGCAACACGAATTAAAATAAGTCATAAGGTTTCCCCGGTATATTTAACAGCATGTCCTTTATATTCGTATTATTTTATTTCAGTTGTGGTGCGAAACCGATTGAACTTATTGGAACAATCAGCCACAGTTTCTACGGAACAGCCGAATTTGACAGTAACTAAAAAATGCACAAACAGCCAAGTTTCAGCTGAAAGCAGCGCCTCTTTGCCCATGAAACCGGAGCAGAGTAAAATGGAATCAAACATCCTGTCGATTTCGTGTATACGATGTAATCGGACTTACTCGACCATGAAGGAATGCCATGTGGGCATCTTGCAGTGCAGTTTCTGTCGCTGGACTTTTGAATCGCCTTGTCATTTACGATGTCACATCGATCATTTCCACACGGATGACGTCAAGTGTCCGTTCTGCCCATTCGTGTTGAAAAAGGGCGGAATTGTGGTGATGGATAACCACTATAAGACTAGCCACCCGACAGTGAAGATTTTCCATTGCTATCTGTGTGAGATGGAGTTCAACACGAAGGCGTGTCTCCGTAACCATATCCTGCGGCATTTCCAAGAGAAGGGTGATTACGAGTGTCCCCATTGCCACATGCGATTCGAACACCGCAATCGCGTCAATGTGCATGTAGTGCGGAGTCACTCTATCTTGCTGGGCTACCCCCGCGGCCCTGATATCGACAACCATGAACAGACGACGTACATGTGTGGGCTATGTGGCAATAAGTACAAGTACGCAGGCACGCTCCACCTGCATTTGAAGAAGCATCGCTTGGATGCAGAGTTTGCCCAGGCAGCAAGCGAGGGCAGGGGGGAACTGGATATTGCCCATGTGGACACTGTGAGTAACACCATGCGAGGGTACCAAGGGCAGGCCGGGCAAGTGCGCGATCCGGATCTAAGCCTGGATGCGCTACGGTTACTCAATAGTGCTGGCGGGACATTGTCGAATTTGCCTTTGACGACGGACGTGGCTAGCTCTTAAAATATGTTCAGTTATACTTGGAATGTCAAGTTATCTTTTCTAAGTTTGTCTCGCTTTCATTCTGGGAAGCGTGAGATTGTTAAGATTTACAATGTATTAAACTAGGTGCACAGGGAAGCACCATTTGCCGAAAATATTGCACACATTTGCCCAGTTGTTAGCCTATGTGTATTTCTATTATCACTATAGTGTATCCTTAGATTTCTGTTTTCCGTCTCAGGTTCAGATCTATGGGCATTATTTAAGATTAAAATATGAATCATTTTCACTCAACTGACGTACTTAATTGGTAAACTTGCAAGGAAACATTCTTATATCGATGCCGGGGCTACTATCAGCCAAACTGTAACATGTTTGAATTTGACCTTGTCTTCGTAGGCAGACCGAAAATTTTAAAAACATTACAGTAGGATTGTTTTTACCAGTCGTTTGCTGAAACTGAGGTTCATTACGTCGAAACCCGACCAAGTGGTGGACATATAGAGAAAAAAAAACCTTGCTTGTGCCCATGTTGTTGAATTGTGTACTTGACCATGTTTCCAAAACGTGTCCGAAGCGGGAAAAGTAATCACCTCAACAGCTGGATACAAAAACCCCAATCGCAGACAATGGCCTTGTTATTGATCTTGTTTAGATGCAATATTTGGATTTTTGAGATTTCGGTATTTTCGAAAACTATTTGGGCGATCACTCAAGATACAAAGGTTTCTATACATTTCTATACGGCATCAGCTTTGCTCCTGTACCGGCACACGACGGTGTGCTGCACGCACGCGTTGTCTCAAGGTAGAGGTCGATGGGCAGCGAGCCGCCGTGCAGCTAGTCGCGACAGTCCACGTGCTTTGTCAGCGTTATATTGTGCGCAAGTAAGCTTGGCTCTGTCTGGAAAAAAGTGGTTGGGTGGGGAGATTAACATTTCCTATTTTATTTGTTTTAATACATAAATAAAGCAATGTTATTGTTTCTTTTTCACTTTCTATGAAAAATGTACTTTGTAAAAAGATTTACAAAAATATCCGTTTACACAGTGCCCAACATTTCTTTGCTTATCTTCATATTTCGTTTTTTGTTTTTGGACAGGTCACTGAACAAGACAGAGACTTGTAGAAAGATCTGCTTGAGTAACACCTGCCTAATTTAGTTTTTCTAGTACTTAACCTTTTTGGCCAATTTTGGTCGAAGAGGTGAAAAAAAAAACCACACTTACACTAAAAAAAAACACCACACTTACACTATTTCTAGTTTGTGAAAAGGAACGGAACGAAATGCAGTGTTGCGTGGAAGTGACTGCCGACATAAAAATGTCATATTTAAAACTTTGAAAACCTCAACAAAACCCCACAGTAATTAATTCCTTGATGTTATTCACAAGTATTTAGCAGCTAACTTGAACCAATATGAAATAACAATTTCAGATAACAATTTCAAACTTATTTTATCTTATTTTATTTCTCATTGCGCTCCATTCCGCAAATTATAATTTCGCAAAATTAGAGGGCTTATTATATTTTGCAGAGCGAAACGGAACTACTAAATTCATATGTCTCTTTATTTTTAGTCAACTAAACATTATATATATTTCTGTTATCAGTCCTCCAACACTAATTGTTTAAAATTGTGAACAGCGGTTACGTATTTTACTAGGCAGCCAATCTTTGGATGGCATATTTTCAATGGCGTCGTGAGTTAAAAAGAACAAAACGTGTGATAGTGTATGTTATATTTAAGAAACCGCTTTGTACAAGGAATGCTAAATCGTAAAATTACTTGACAAAATTTACCTTGCAAACATTTTTTCTTGTTTCATTCAGTCCCCCTAATTATAATTATCGGCAAAGGTTTGTTACATCTTGCGGGACAAAACGGAAATCGTAAGAGTTGTCATGAGAAAATATCATAAGGACGAGAATTGCATCTAAACTGATTTTGGTTTATTTATTAAAGGTTATTTAAAAAATACCAATTAGCATGGTCTTCATGGAAAACAACAAAAAACCTTCATCTTTTAAGCTTTTGCCCTTAAGCTCTGTTAGTTAAGTTAGAGACGTGTCCTGAAGTTTATTTTATGTAACTTGAGAGGGCAAATTTACAGACTTACAGTTACGTAGACTTTTGCACACCGGCATGCTCGCACCTAAAATTGACAAATTTAGGATAATATTAGACGAAAATAAAAGGTAAAAAAATAGTGAAATAATTTACACTCGTTTTTTATTGAAGCTTTTTGCAAGATAAATATAAGTTGTTTCTGGAAGAAACAACCCAAAAGAGTTGCATTTTTTCACCCTGCAAGAAGTACAACTTGTCCGACTCTTCTGAATCTGATTTAAGGCTTAAAAAGTCGAGCTTTTTACCAGTTGAAAAGCGCATCTTTGCTACTCATTGAAGAGCAAGAAAAACTGGGTTGCATTGCTAATTGGAGTATTAACGTATAAAAATTTCAACTTATTGTCGATCTCCTCAAGCGACACTTCATCGCATTGCCAGTTCTCCGATAACCAGTAATACTACGGTGGTGATTTTTTCCGTTTTGCAAAATCATTTAAATCCATGTAGATGGAACATTTTCTGTTTAAAATATAAAAGCCCTCCCCGATAATTATAAAAGTTGAATATTGCATAAGGGAAGATTTCAAGACAATTTCGCCTCCAGCCCACGATCACTCATCTACGATAATTTCAATTTCTAAATCCTTGAATGTGTTCCAACCCGTGATTCGACGGCATGTTCATTTCTGCGCAAACGGACGGACGAATGCATAAACACACATACAACTACTGGCGGTATTCTAGTGTATGACCCAAAAGATGAAAATTTCTGTCTGTGAACTGTTTTGCATTTATTGAAACGTAGGATGAATTTGCTATGAACTCGTCGCACGTTCTTTGATGCCAGCTCGACTCTCCCCTCTCACGACACAGCTAGTTCTATTGTTTACTCTTCATTGACCATTCTACAAGATCTAGTCGCCGATCTGTAAGGCATGGGAATTTGCGTAAGGTGTTTATGTGGGCAGCAGTTGATTTGAGGTCCAGCATCATTTGCAAGTTATCTGCCAATTTCAAATGAAAAACATTTCTATATACAACTGTCAATGTGACTAATGGCGGTAGATTTGCTATAGCGCATCGTAAAACAAGTATCTCTAAACAAACAACATTGATTCTGAATCTTTATTTAGATTCAGGCTAACATTTTCAAAAATGATACTATCACGTTGAAATGCCATGCGTTCTGAATAGTCGACAACATATGTATAATCTGCCGATTCTATCTGCTTATTGATTCTTATGTGCCTGATTACATCTCGACCTCGCCAATGCAATTCTCCCCGCTTCAGGAACACAATGCTTTATGCTTTTTGAGAGTTCCGCACCAGTGCCCATCTACTTTGATTGGGAGTCGGGAGTGTGCCACAAATATACATCATACTCTCTGTGGTGTATTGTCAGTCCTCGGTTCGTCTACCACAGCACATGACCATTGTCATGACCATTTACATGACCAATTGTATAAAGAGTGGAACCCTCAGAAAGTGCTCCAGAAACACAAATTTCATTAAAACCAGTGCAGCTGGGATATTTTTTCTTACACATATCTTGGACCTCACCATTTTATTTATATAGACAAACGATTACAGCCAATTTATCCTACGACCCAGTTCTCGTACGGTTTAATTTCTATAACTTTTTTACCCAAATGTCCTACGGCCCAGTTCTCCTACGATTGGAAGTTCGCATGCTTCTCGAATTAAACTGAGAAGAAATAACTCCTCATTTTGAAGCTATTTATTTTAAAATCGTAATAACAGGGATTTACAAACTAATATCCTTAAAACAATGTTCAAGTTACAAGCAAAATCGTTTCTACTTGCAATTACACAGAATAACTGCGAATTTGAAGCTCTTTATATTACCTTTTCTAAAATCGTAATAACTTGTGGATTCACAAACTGAAATCTTGAAAGTATATACAATTTACATACTAAAATCATATTCTGCGTACGATTGTAAAAAATAACTCTGGTTTTAAAGACCTTTATTTCACCCTTTCTAACGTTTGAATAACTTTTGTATATACATCCCAAATCACAAAAAATATATTTTACAAGATAAAATCATTAGTACTCTATAGAAATAAAAATGCAAGCTCCCACAATTAATCATTACAAAGACATAACAATTACCAGGGCTTCTATTGGGAAAAAGTTTCCTAATAAGAGCCCCGGGGCTTTTAAATGGGGGAGCTTCTTTTCGTGAACTCCCGGTAATCATGAACTTTTGCCAAATTTCAATTAAATTCTGTGGAAGTGCTACACAAAAACTGTTTTACATGACTAATTGCAATTACAATTGGTATCGTGTCGTTACAGAAACAACCTGTTTTTAATTACAATTGATCATTACAAATATATCAATCAATCATAATAACGCTTGCTAAATTACAATTTCTGCAAAGTAACGTTTTACATGAATAATTGCAAATAACAAACTGATAATACGGCTTCCGGCACGATTTAAAAGTTCCATCTATGTATGCTGTTTTGCATTGCACTAATCGCTGCAGATTGGTTTGCGTTGTAAATACTAAATTTACCCAGTCATTATCCTGGTGACTGAGGAAATCTGCGCCGGACCATGTACGAGACCATTTATATCCTCGATTGATATTTATATCCCCAAAAGTTTGTAGAATGACCGGCATGAGTGGGATGTTTTTGCCACTTCTCAGGTGGAAAACGCTTCTTTGCCGGAATTTGACGGTGTTTGGTCGTCGCTGCAGCGCATTCGTGCATCACCGTATAAACCCATCTGATGGGTTTTGTTGGGTCATGTCTAATAGCATCGGCCATTTTCTGGCGAAAGTTGATGTCATCGCTGTCTGGTTCATGATTGTGTTCTGTCACAAAAATCAGTAAATTAATATAATATTTTTGTACATATATATATTCAAGGAAAGATCTGATTAATAAATTTAATACAATATTTATATATATTCCATCAAAGATTTATTACATTGAATTTCATTTTTTCACCTACAGTGGAACCTCGGGATAGGTAAATTAACCTCACAAATAAAACCACCTTCTAATCGGACCACTTTGTTTCAGTCCCGTTCCGAGGTTTCACTGTACTTCTACATTTCTAAATTGTGTATTAGTGTATTATCCATTTATTTTGCCGACTGTAAAGAGCACTTACATTATGTACTGTGATTTGCTGATTTACAGCGTTCAGATAAAAAATATTGGTCTGAATAGATGCTTGGTTTACGTGAACATCGCCAGTGAATCTTGGTTTTTGTTGAACGATTTCTGTTGTATTTGTAGTCGTTGAAGATCAAAAGCTTACTGCCTTTCTGCTTTCCATTTACAACTTAAGCCATATCGCTGATACTTGATAACAAGTGCAAAAATTTTGGGGATTTTATACCAAATTTTTGCAATTCGGAGATTATCTCATAAATGCGTACTCCGGAAATTTTAGCTATATCCCATCAACTCCGGGTTATTGTACTTGCAATGCAGTTAGTACAGATTGTACTTCAATTGCAATTGCTTCGAGGCACTGATCACAGGTGAAATTAAATAGCTTTGATGCGTTGATTAAGGATAGTTGCAGTTGCTTCGAAATACTGATTATAGATAAATTATTATTGCTGTGTTGAATTGATTATAAGTAAATTGCAATTGCTTTGAAGCACTGATCACAGGTGAATTCTATTTGCTTTGAAATACTGATTATAAGAAAGTTGTTACTGCGTTGATGAATTAATTATAGGTGAGTTGAAAAAGCTTTGAATTATTCGCCATAAGTGAATGGCATTTCGTTAGTGAAAAGTTTGAGTTCAATATTCGAGTGGAAGAAATCGTAGGACATTTGGGTAAAAAAAGTTATTGAAAAGGACTGGACCGTAGGAGAAATGGGCAAAAGAATCGTAGGAGAATTGGGCCGTAGGACAACTGAGCGTGCAAAAATGAAAATCGTAGGAGAATTGGGCCGTAAGACAAATGGGCAGTTACCAGACAAGCATCGTCAAGATGCAGCACCATCTGCTGCGCAAGTATCTTTTTTAAATATATCTGCGATCTGGGGACCCCTTTTGCAAAACAGACGTAATGTTCATGGACTATATATCTTGTTTCTGCATTATAGTGTGGAGTAGTTCCGGGGTTTACGTAGCTCCGAGTCAGCTCTGACTTGTATAACATCGTACAGCTCTCGGTCAGAGCTATGAAGCCTTCCATTGCTCCACTAATAGGGGTCAACTTCATATGTTCTGAGGCACGAATCCTGCATACTAGCCCCTATTATTCAAACATTTACAGAAAGTTCATGCCCAATATGCCCTTTTTGTAAAACAGGCATAGTTTTTAGTGAGCTTTCTATCTTTTATAAGTTCGTAAAAGTGCAGAAAAGTTAGCTTTCGCACACACCTGTCAAATGTTTGTTTACATTCCGGCCTTTAAGTATCACGTGAATAAAGTCAAGGGACCGAAAATTTAAATAAATGGATTATAGTTTATTTGTAAAATATATACTAAAATAGTTGATAGACGCAGAATTGCGTATAAATTTATTTTGTACACCCACAATATTTTTACTTTTTATTATTTACGTTCTTTTTGAAATATCAATTTAAAAGTTTTTTTGCTGGATAATTGCAAAAATTATTGTTATTTTTTCACGTTATAAAGTACGCTCCCTGTATACAAACAATGTCAATTATTGCGGGAGATTTGGGTTATTTCCGTATTATTTTCTTTTAAAGAAAGCGTAAACAGGAGTTGTATATGATTACCGTTGTACTTTGAGGGCCTTTAGCAAATGCCAATAAAAACTTATGGGTCATTGAATCTCGCACAAAGTAGCCACAGGGGTGCCTTGAAGCGAGCGCAGTTTACTTGCTTATCGTTATATAGCGAGGCTTTGAAGCGGTGCCTGGAAACTTTTTAGCGCACCGCTTCTTGGAGCTAGGGTTTACGAGGGAGAGGAGATTGAATTGGCTAGAGTAAATCGTGATTGGTGACAACAAAATACCAAACTCCAGCTCCACTAAATAAGCCAGTTTCAAATTTTGCAACCCTGTCGACTTATACATGCATGTTTTTGTGATATTTTACAAAATAAATTTGTTTTGGACCACAGGATATGTTCTTTTTGATTTCATCAATTTGGATCTGCTGTAACCATACGTTCTCCTCCTCTTCGTAAATGTCATGTGACCAAAGTCAAGTGACCAAAAATTTAAATAAAAAGGTTATTGATTATCTGTTAAATATACTCAAATAATTGATAGATGCAGAATTAAGCATTCGTTTTTAGGCCCCAACCCTTCGGATTGGGGCATATAGGTTTGGGGTGTCCGTCCGTCCGTCAGTCCGTCATCGCTTTATATCCCTATGAATTTGGGGGCGTTTGGGGCCTGCTTGTGTTTCACAGATACTTACTTGTTTCTGTACACACATAGTATTTAACTTTTAATTTCTTCAATGTTTTTTGAAATATCAGTTCAAGCTTTTGGTGGATAACCACAAGATTTAAGTTCCCTTTTTCACGTATTAAACCATGCTCACTGTTTGAAATCAAATTTGATTATTGCGGGAGATTTGTAATTGTTTCCAAAATATTTTCTTTTAAAGAAATCGCTATATAGAAGTTGCAGCCCGATCCAGAGTAGTGAGCCGCGTTTTTGAGCTACAAAAATGCCATCCGGAACAGGCGGCATAATTAACGATAATTAGATTATTTTTCACTGTCCGATACCATTAAAATCTTTTCCTGTAATCGGGACACAATATAACATCCGGAACCTGAGCATCTGTGGAAAGCATTTTAATCCTCGGATAAATGGGAAATTGCTCGTCGATTTGCAAAAAAAGAGTGATAGAAATATGTTTCTGCCCCAAACAATTTCGCTGCCAGGGGAAATTCCTTGCAGCTGACTTGTTGATCTGGCCTTGTGACGCCAGTGTGTTTAAAAGAATAGCTGGGGAGAAAATATTGTCCTGAGTCACCCAAACGATAAAATGGTAGAATGGGAAATTTGACACACGTAGGCTGAAACCTACTGTTCTCATTTTACCATTAGATATCCTGAGAAATACATACTTGGAAAAGTGTGTCTCATGATATTTTAACATAAAATTGAAAGCATCAGTTGTTGTTCAAGAGGAAAGTTTACAAACTTGGCCAGATTGATCAGCTGTTTATTTTGTTGACGTCGCCATTTTGGTTCTGCGACATCGTTTGTGTCGCTTTTGCTGATTGATTTGGGTGCCATATTAGTTTTACCACATCGTTTGTATCGCTGTTGGTAACTGGTTCACCTGCAGACCGACATCTTATATCCCAAACTTGTGTATTATTTGCCTTAGAAACAAAGTGTATATTTCTATGTATTTGTTCGACCGCCTCTGTCAGTGGTGTATCTTTATTCCGTTTAATTTAAAAAAAAATATGACTAAAGTAATTAGAAACCCATAATTTTATTCCAATTGCTGTTTCTCAGTCGTACCAGTTACATTTGTTCAAGGCCTGCACGCGCTCATAAAGGGCCCGGCGGCTACAAATCTCTTACAAACGGGGGATGGATTACTTTCGAACGCAATTCAACGCTTACGGTTGAAATTTTCGAAATAAAGTGACGTCTTCTCTTAAATTTTTGGTAGCGATTTTGTAGGGTAGAAGGAAGCAAGAAGCAATTGAACAGCAGATCGAAACTGTTTAAAATAACTACAGTTTTTCAGGGCTGGTATGATTTAAATCAACTGATTTAAATCATGATTTAAATCAATGCAAAAAATAAAAAAATCACCTTTTTTTATTTTTTTAAATTAAGATTTTTTTCAAGAAATTTGCCACTTTAAAGTCCTACTTAAAGCCCCAAGTAATGTGCCGAAACTCAGATGTCAGTGTCACCGCCAAGAAAAACAAACACGCAGCATGCATTTTGGTTCGGCCGTTTGCATCCCGGCTTGCGGAGTAATGGGTCAGTTGCCACACTGTTTGCTCAATGTGTACTTTATCAAAGCCTTGCCTCATCCACAGCGCTAAAGCCTGAATATCTCCCGTCACTGGGGGCTTAAAGCACCCCCTCTTCATTCAAAGCAACGCGGCTTGCGGAGTAATGGGTCAATTGCCACACTGTTTTTTCATTGTGTACTTTTATCAAAGCCTTGCCTCAGCCACAGCGCTAAAGCCTGAGTAACTCCCGTCACTGGGGGCTTAAAGTAAACCCCCCCCCCCTCATTCAAAGCAACTGGCTTCATACATAAGGTATATATGTTACAGTAAATCTGTGTAATCAGTAATTTCACGTAATTCCTAAAACTTTTAGGAATTACGTGAAATTACTGTCGGGGCCAGGAATTGCGTAAAATTCCTAAAATCTGCAGGAATTTCGTGTAATAACTGAAACAGGAGGTCAGTAATTACACGAAATTACTAAAATGTGAATTAAACAAAAACAATGAGTTAACGTTTTATTTAATAAACCTCAAGACTTGAATCAACACTGCAGTGATCAAATACATCGTTTTTACCATTGTTTCAAATACAGAATGCATGTCTTTACTCAAATCAACTACAGAATGCATGTCTTCACTTACATCGAATACAAAATACATGTCATTACTCAAATCAAAACAAACGCATCGTGGTCAAATAGAGTTCTAACAATGTTTCAAATACAGAAACAAGGCTAATGGACATTCAAGCCAAACAAACAAACCAGCAAAAGGACAAAAGAGCCAAAATGTTTGTGGACGATAGAGCCAAATGATAATGACTGATATTACGCCACCTGCTTAATGAGACAAAGTACAGTCAAACGTTGCATCCTGGCCCAGCATGTAACCGGACAAATCCCCCTGTTGCCCTTTGATAAATTTTTCATTTATTTGGACGTAATTCGAAAAAAATCAAACAACAACCTACATTAAAATGAGGAGTATTTACCAAGAACAACCCGCGTCCAAACTTGAGAAAACAAAGCTAGAGAGCGCCATGACCTTGTTCGCCAAATTTGTCGCATATCACGCATGCACTACATTACTGCAATGCAGGTGACTGAGTGCACAAATTGCAATTCAAGATAAAAAAGAACTCACGAGTGATCTTAGCTTTGATATATTTGCAATTCGAGATGAAAGCAAAGGTCTCAATATGCAATGCCATCTTCGGCAAATGACACCAAATGTCACATTAGGTGAGTGAGTTCACGAATTGCAATTCAAAATAGCAAGCATGTCCAAGGACATGGCCCAGCCCAATTACCAAACAAGGAAAGAGAGAAAAACTCTGAAACGAATATTGTTAGGCCAAAAAATGAAGAACTCTGTTTCTAAACATAACTTTTTCATAATTTTAAAACACGAAAAACGACTTTTCTCGGATGGAAGCTACCCGAAAAGGGATGTTGGAGAGGTTGGGTTTTGACGATTCGCGTATTTAACGACATTTATACAATTTTACAAAATTTTTAAAATTCCACCATTTCGGCATTTTTTTGTCACTTGCGAAAAAAAAGCAAAATGCAGGTGGAGAAGCACCTAAAAAACTTTCGATTAAAATTTTATAACTATTTGAAAAAGGCTGAGAGAAATGAATGGTCTGGCAATTCAGTTATTTACAACCATTTATTCCAGTTTTTGCCAAACTTCAAAGTTCCGCCATTTCGGCAGTTTTTGGCGAACCGGGAAAAAAATTATAGCCTAGTGGGCGAACCCCTAGGGAACATCCCTGTGTAACATCTAAACGATTGGAGTAAAACTGTAAGAGGAGTAGCATTTAAAAAATTGGTCAAAACGGGCACAAAAAGTGCCGCCATTTTGTCATTTTTTCGGCGTCAAAAACAGTAACAGCCAGATGGGGGACAACCCAGGGAACATTCCTGCATAATATCAAAACGATTGGAGCAAAACTGTAAGGAGTAGCATTTTAAAGAAAAGTTTTAACATACGCACATACATTCAATCCCCCTATAGTGATACGACTAACCCAGTCCGACAAAGTTGGCTGGGTTAAAAAAAGATTCGCGAAGGTCAAAATAATCTATGACAAGCTAAGTTCATGTGAGCGTGTTTCTGCAGTTTTTGCCATCGTTTAATTTTGTTCGACTTTCATTACGCATATTTACTAACTGATGTTTAGGAAATTTGTGAAATAAAACACCCTTGAAAACAGTAAATACGTTAAATTCCTGAAGATTTTAGGAATTTCGCGTAATTCCTGGCCCCGACAGTAATTTCACGTAATTCCTAAAACTTTTAGTAATTACGTGAAATTACTGATTACACAGATTTACTGTAACATATAAATACTGAATCAGAGAAAAATGAACTGACAAATGGAGACATGGATAAATTTTGTTAAAGTGACACTGGATATTTGATTTTCGGTTTTAATTTTTAGTTTTGATGGGTGTACCCTTGGACTGCCACTTTGCACCAGGATATCACTTTTGATTGACTCTTGTACATAACCTTGTAGAAACCATCAAAAAAAACGTGTTTTAAGGCCAAGTGTGGTCTCTTTCTGTTGTGATGATTTAAATCGATTTAAATAAAAAAAATCAAAAATCATGATTTTAAAGAAAAAATCGTGATTTTTACCAGCTCTGCAGTTTTTATCGGATCGCTTTAAAATTTTGTCTGATGTTCCCTTGAACTCTTGAGAAATTACGGTTTTGGCAAAATTTGCCAAATATCGGCATTTTAAAATTTGTTGGAATCCAGTTTTCAAAATGCTTCTTCTCCCACAGCTTTGATCGGATTGCTTTCAAATCTTGTCTCTGTGTTTCTTTGGCGGGTCTTGTGAAAAAAGACCTATTTTTAAAAATCAAAAATTGATTAAATGGCATTATTTTATCGTAATTTTGGGAGGCTAAGCGTCTACTTCCAGTTTTGAACGGAACGCTTAATTTAAAAAAAAGTCTTCAGCGATCCGTCAGAGTGCTTCTACATTTTTAATATGATTGTTTTCAAAGTGGTCCAAGGTTAAACCTGTCCTGAAAATTTTTTGGAAGGGTATCCGCCAAAGATTGTTCAAATGCCGGCATTTAAAAATTTTCGGAAATAACTGTAAAAAATGCTTCTGCCGTAGTTTTATCGAATTGCGTTCAGATTTTGCATGAAGAATCTATGATTTGTCCTTTCTTTAAAAAAAACAAAAAACAACAACAACTGAATTTTGTGGGCCAAAATGCAAGCCTTTTGATAATTAGCTGGATCTCGGTTGGTCCCAATATACGGTCTTCTTAATGCGTATATTCGACTTGAAATTTCAGTTTTCATAACTGCACGAAGACGAAGAATCGGGATCAGCGGAACAGAGCAAGGTGGTAAAGAGGACAAGACATGGATAGTGTTGTGCATCGGGACGGGCGTTTGTTGGATATTGTCGACAAAGCGTGGAGGAGCGACAAGTTACCATACGAGGATATAGTAGTACCTCAAATGGAGCTGCCGGAGTTGGAGCCAGGCTAGTTTTTTTTTTTTCGCTGTTCTTTTTAATAAATCACTTTAGCTTTATTCTTGGGGACTGAAAAAGTAAACAGGTCGATACGACAATGATAATTCTGTTATCATGTCATATGGATTTTCTATACGGATCGAAAGAGGTTCGACCATATGTTCTTAGTTGTAATGGCGTTCGACTATCTCAGAGAGATTTTTCAGATTGTGTTATAAAAAATATCCAGAAAATATGCTTGTTTATTAAACGGTTTTTGCGTTCTTCTATAATAACGTGTTTCACTGTGTAAACTCAATATTGGATGTTTCACCTACAAATTATTTGGCCAATCACCGTGTTTCAGTACGCTAGGCATTATAGAGTGTTAAAAAAATATGGCGAATCATAGCTTGAAGAAGCTTGATTGCATAAGTTCTCGTATTTAATCATACATGGGAATCTTCCGGCTTTTTTTTTTGCCGAATGGACCACTCTTTTCGATCCCGTTCCCTGGTATGATTTAATAAAAGAATAAAAAAGAATGAAGAACTTGTAACAGAAAATACGGTGTAAGACATTTGCTTTTAGCATATTTTGTTTTGCCAGATAATGGAAACACATTAGAGACCCTAAAAGAACAAGAGGAAAAATGGAGCGACTTGGCGCTGCAGACACTACAGGAACAAGCTAACACAGCGAAACATTAATGCGAAACAAGGAAGAATCCTGTAACACATAACCCCCGGGATCCACGTGTTTAAAAAATGGCTTATTTGTGGTCACTACGGACAGGGACACAAGAGTCACCTGAGATCGACGGAATGTGAATCTGTGGCTGTGTGACAAGACCGGGCATGAAACCAGTGATGGAATCAACATAACACACGCACGATCATTGATCTAAATGGACAGTTCAAGAATAAAGACTGAGAATAGTCAGTGGGTGAAATGTCAATCACTAAGGTTAGGTCTGGGGCGGTGCATAAACAGTGTGTCCAAGTTTTTGACGAAACGGCACCAGTTATGTCGTTCAATTACCGGTGGTGTTCAGTTACTCAAGTCTGATCCTCATCTCGATTCTGGTACTGGTAGTTCTCTCTTAAGACTGTATTGCTTTGCTTTGTGATTTGTGTTTGGTCAGTGTAAATCAGCATCTATGTGTAACCACTATTTGTATGTTGAAATCGTCCATTTAGCTGATAAAGCTAATTTAAACTCGATGCAAGTTTTATATTTTGTATCTAGACAACATAAAAGTAGAAAGAAGCACAATTCAAACAAAGAGAAAATGCGATCAGTTTCCTGACACGAGTAACAAAACACAAAGATGTTACCGTGGAATAAAACTGATTGAACAAGAATTGCTTAGTTGTTGAAATTTGAACTGGAATACAAGTGGAATTTAGAAGTCAATGGGCAATCGAAACAAAAAAGTATATAGAGTTTCGAAACAAAAATTAGCAAAATGCGATCATTTCATCGACGGTGTGCTTTGTTACGAAATAGTCCCGTTGTGTCAATCCAGAGTTCCACGAATGTGATGACAACAAATTTTAATGATCCAGACGGTCGTCGATCCACAATATGTGGGTCCGGTCAGCATGGTTGAAACTCATGGCGTGAGTCATCAGTGTGAAATACGCGGGAAAGTGCCAGATTAGACACGAATATTGGTGAAGCTGAGGACACGTGTCCAAAAACCCAATGACGTCACACGTTGCGCTTTGTACATCAAATGGGGTTGGGACAACTCGGCCCTTCTTGGACAACTGGGCCCCTAATCCTTGGGACGACTCGGCCTCTTGCGAAAGACGATTCGGCCCCTAAATGCCAACTCGGACCCTAATTTTAAATGTCTCAAATGACAATTCACATTTGATGACATTTGAATTTTTAGTTTAAACGCATAATTTTAAATATTTCTCAAATGAAGCCAATCGTCTGTTCAACAAAGAGTATGCCTAAAATTTACATTTGATTACATTTGAATTTTTAGTTCAAACGAGTACCCATTTTTCTTAATGTAAAAATTAATTGCAACTTCGGGATTGGTAATATCTGAATCATTACAGGGACACGAAGGGCTTTTTAAAATTTCCATTAAAATGCAATACACATTATTATCACACGAATAATTAATTGCAATTTTGATATTGGTAATTTCTGAATCATTGTAAGGACATAAAAAGCTTTTGAAATTTTTTTTACTGTGAAATGCACATTCTCATAAAAGGAATACTTAATTGCAATTTGCTAAAGAGAGTTGGATTTCTGCTGCGATTGTTGTCAACAGAATGTCATCCGTCACCATAGGCAATGCCAAATCGGCAACGCAGCGTCTTGCTCAATGCCCATTTTGCAAACAAACAAGTCAATACCATCGAATTGCACTACAGATGAATCGATGCCTGTACTGACTGCATGTTTGCGAAGTTCTATAAAAAAACATTTTACACAACACAATGTGCAGGAAGTCAAAAAAAAAAAAATTCTTTATAAACTTTTTAATACACTACAATGCGATTGAAGTCCTAAAGGACAATATGTCTTTATTCGTAAAACGGTGATAATTAGTGATTTTCAGACGAAAGAGATGAGTGAAAAGAACTTAATTATTTTTAGCAGTAGATTTTGAGTCTAGAAAATCATCAGAGGATAAAGAGCGTTCGTGGTTGCTGGTTGTCATATTCTGGTTTTCTTCTACCGTCATTATATATATCATGCTGCGGAAACGGTTAACTTATTGACAAATTTTAAAAAATATAAGTAGGGGGCCAAGTTAAAAATTAGGGGCCGAGTCGTCTTTCAGGTAGGGCCGAGTTGTCCCAGAAAAAGGGCCGAGTCGTCTTTCAGGTAGGGCCGAGTTGGCAAAAGGCCGAGTTGTCCCAAGACCCATCAAATACATTTTGAACCGTCATACCAATTCTGTGACGTCACGCTTTGCCCAATATATGCCAAATACAATCCCAAACGGCGGACCAACCCAAGAAATAATGCACCTAGTTTGAATCCCTTCGCAAGTCCCTAATTCAAGTGTGGTACTGTTGGGTCAACTTGACGTCTATAAAGGGAACACTTTTTGAAAGAAAAACGCGTGCTTCTGGGCAAACACACATCCACATATTACAACCATGCTTTAGAATTACTTGAAAATTCATCAAATAAAATGCAGTTCACAATACCAAATTTTGCTTGTTTATTATAAATGCAGTTTTCTGTCCATATTTTTTTCTCTCTAAACTTCTCGCTAAAACGTCTTTTGAAAATGCAGTACAAATTACAAACAATGCTATCCATAATCTTAAACACTTCACTGCAGTTACATAAATGCACTTTTTCGCTTCTTTAACAGATCACGCATCTCTGGATTATGAATTTTAAGACCACGACAGTCGGTCCAGAACTTTTTTATACTCCGATAATATATCGTTAAATTCTCTGTCCAGATATTCAAATCTCTGCTCCCGTGACAAATGGCTCATTGTCGCTGCCAATTCTTCTGATTTCAACGCTCGTTTCAGCTTCTCAAAATCACGTCCGTTTTTCTAGAAAAATATTAGAAAACAACTTAAATGCTCCGTGAATGCAGCCGTTTTGTTACTCAAATCTTGAAACAATGTCCGGTTTTTACTACAAAAACATCGAAAAATTCATCTTATTAGTAACACATACAAATGTTCCATTTAAAAATGGATTTTACTGTTTACAAAAGTTTTGGCAGTGTGTGGACCTTCAATATATATCAGTTAGTTTGACGTTAATATTGTGTTCTCAATATATCCGGGTCGCCACATTGTCCCCGAACATTCCAGTTACAATTTAATACAGAAGGAGTGTTGAAAATTTAACAAATGTGTATCTTGCGTTTACACAAGTCTTATTTGACAAAGCAGGAATAGTTCTGCCGATTGCTCTGGATGTTTCTTTGATAGACACCACCAAAGGAGCGGTTGATTACAACACATTACCTGGAAAGGTTGGTTGAGCCTCTTTTTGACATCCAGGCGATATTCTCTGAATTCTGATTGGTTGTTCGAGTTTGTTGCATGAAGTCGTAGTATCTCATAAATTCTGCGTGCTTGTTTCTGAAGAACAAGGTAAAAATCAATGACAAAACTAGAAGCTCATTCCGCTAGCGAAATGTTAAACACTTGACAAAAATTAAAACGCAAAAATACTTCCTTCAATGGGTTATTTTTTTAATAATATATTGCAAACAACACAGCTTGAATACGTCTTATAAGCCGAGTAGTGTTTGGTTATTGTTGACTTAAAGTTTTATTGACTGATCAGGCATACGCCTTGTTATCTATTTACGCAGTGAGAGCTCGCACAAAGCTCACTGAGCAAATGTGTATTTTGTGCTGTCGTTAAATGCTACGCATTTATTTGCAAAAAAATACACTCTTCACATGGCGTTTTAACAAAGAAAACGAAATCAAAGACGAAAATAAAAAGTGACATGCACATGTTCAGATCAAGCTCTTCATAAGTCCTAAGTTTCATGGTCGTTGGGCCCATAGTGTCAGGGAAGAAGAAGACACAAAAAAATCGGAAAAACTGTCAAGAAGAAAAAAAAAAGGACGAATTTTGCTCGCACAAATTCATATAACTCTTGCAAGCCAAAGGCCTGTCAACTGTTAATTAATCTCGGTTATATAAATTGGCTTCCCCAAACCTCTAATTCCTAAATATAATTGTAAAGAATTGCCATTTTCTTTAATGCAGAAAGGTTTATCAATCTATTCCTTCAAACAAAATGACCACAACGCATTTATCCTGAGCCAAGAAATGACACGATCGTACATAACATATTAAAAATCATTTTTTACGAATCCACACCGTGCCTGCCCCAGTGCAAGAAAGCAAATCCCAAAACAGGAGAACCCTGGGAGCACGCCTGACGCCTTGCCCAGATCAAAGGTTTCTACACTGGGATTCTATTGACTACTGACCTTGTTCAGCCTGAGTTTCTCTCGCGATTCCTCAACCATTGTCTTTGAAAATCCTTGGCGTAATTTCTCCGGCGCGAAACTTGCCAATCTCATGCAATTCTGGGCGTCCACAAAGTCCCTGACGCGCTGGAAATTCTCAGAAGGATCCTCAACTTAAAAAACATAAATAAACAAACGCATAAGCTATTATCTCCAGTTTCCTTTGTTCGTCCGTTCACCATGCCAGCCACATGCTCTGATGGAACTGAAAACTCTAGCTTTTGGGCAATGCACAAATTTTTATCGGGACTAGTATAGAAGGTGAAATATCCAACACAGCTTTAATTCTACGCAAGTTGCACTTCTGCTAGCTATTTTCTTACCTGTAATGTCCAAGATGGCAGATTCTGAAATAACTTGGTTATAAAACGCCTGAATCATCTCCGCAGCATGGCCCATTTTCTGATAGGGGGGCATCACCAAAACCTGGCTGCAATAACAGAAACAATGCCATACTGTTTGTGTGCAAAAGCATCTCAAGCATCAGGACACAGAGGGCCGATTTCACAACTTAAGTCTAGACCTGGTCTGAAACCATGTTTCAAACCCAGTCTAGACCGGGTTTTGTCAGTTTACACAGACACAGTTCCCCTCTCTGTTTCTCTTTGTTATGTATCAAAACATGCATGATGTGCGATCCGATTTCACAACCTGGGTTTCAAAGTTGTACTAGACAATTATGATCATTAAAACCGCGCGCAGATACAAACCATATTAGAGTAGGTTTCAGTATTTGATGACAGCATTTTAAATGATGATAACACCTTGAACATCAGGTCAACATGTATTTTTCACACAGGTGCTCAGATTCACCTTCTTCCTGCAAAGATCTGTACTTGCAAATATGTTTCAATAGTGTCTTTTTTAACTTTTAATCAAAATTATAAATGAGGAATTAGCCGCTATAAAATCCATCCGTTATTTTCTTCGAGGTTTCAGATTTTTTGTTATTAGTGTTCCTGTCTAAGGACTTATTTTCAATGATGTCTCTATGTTCATCTACTAAGCGAATTTGAGTCCATCGATCTTCTTTCGAGAAATTTACATTAGCCATTTTGGTCAATATCCTGAAGGGAGAAATGCACAATAAGATATAGAAAACTGAAATATTTGACCGTGCCTCTATAACAGATATTAAAAAGCTTCAGCGGTAAGCAGGGCCCGAAATGAACGCTTGCTCTCGTGCCCGGGCCAAGTAAAAATACTTCCGGACAAGTAAAATTTTTGCGCACTTGCCGTACGACCAAGTGAAATTTTGGCGCACTTGGCCGACGGGCATGTGAAATTTTGGTTTATGGCTTTTCATCGGGCAAGTAGAGTATTTTTGCGGGCATGTAGAAATATAATAGATTTGCCCGCCTGGCAAGTGCGAAAACATCTTAATTTCGGTCCCTGGCTAAGTGAAATTCATGCATTCTTCAATTGTATTAGTTTACAAGAACCCATACCAACACTATACAGTGGTCATAAGCGAACCGTTTTTGTAGTATGTTTCACTAGAATTCAGTCGATGGTCGTCCTGAAACGGGTGCATTATGAGGCATGGTCCAATCAAACCAGGTCTAGACTGAAGTTGTGAAATTCTGCTTCAAACTTGGTTTGGTGAAATCATGGTTTAGCCGTGGTTTTAACTTTGTTTTGAGCTAAAATATCAAAATCTAAACGCTAACTAGCTTTAAGAAATACACAACAGGGCTAAAAAAGCATTAGTTACTGGCAAATGTCCAACAAATGTCCTTCTGATCCACTAAAATTTTTGATTGACTCCACCGGATGTCCACCAAAATTTATCAACTTTGGTACATATGGTTTTTGAGGTGATCCACCGAATTTGAGTGCGGTCCAGTAAATTTAATGAATCACTGGACGGGGTGCCCAACGAGAAAAAAATATCTTTTTCCAGCCCTGCACAATAAACCAAAAATTGAAATGAGACATATGTTAACATAAAAATGCAATAGACATAAAATCACGCGGCCAGCTTTTCAAAACTTAACAATAATTTTGCTGATCACTGATAAAAAACACATGCGTGACTGTTTATTGTCTTATCAATAACGTCCATGTAATATCTTTCAACTTAAATGCAAAACTCAGGGAAAGAGAAGTTTGATTATGAATGTGGTTTGGACCGAGGCTGTGAAATTCACTATGGTCTGAAACCCAGTCTAAACCGCGGTCTAGACTGAGTTTGCTCCAAATCAGGTCTAGACTTAAGTTGTGAAATCGGCCCAGAAAGTCCGAAGACAAAATGAACATTCAATACTTAATCAGTTTAAACATGTTGATCACATGACTAGTGTTGCGCCTCCACACTTTCCCTGCACTAACCTGCTTGCTTGATAGTTTCTAATCAGATAGTCAGCGATATTTTTTAACGTAGTTTTGCGTCCTGAACTATTTCAAATTATTGAGATAAATGGATTTGTAAAGTACATATTTTACTAAACAAATTATAATTTCTTCACTTTATGAACGATTCAGTTTTTTTAATGTTTATGATTTAGTGGCAACTGCTCGATTCAATCTCCTAAGCAAGAAAAAATCCTTTTCTTTTTATCTGATTACCTTATTCTTGGGCGCAGTTTTGCCGGGTAGGCGTAGTAATTATAGACGGTTTGATAGCCCGCAAATGCATAGGTAGGGTTGTTATCGTTCGAGCGGTACTTCTCAAACCTTAAAATATAATTTCACGGGTTTATGTCACACTAAATACCTTGCTCTCATTTCAGGCGGTTAGTATTTTCTCTTGCATGGAATTAAATCTTATCAATATTTTAGTCTCCAACAATCCAAAAACTTTTTTTTCAAGTTGATGAAACTCGGTCTTCACTTTCCCAATTTCAGCGTCAGCATATCTTACAAATCAAACGCATAAAGAACGAGTCCCGCTATTATCAGGTTTTCAAATGCAGAAACTGACTCGATATTTTACCTGCCCCTCCCCCCCACCCCTCCCCCCACCATCCCCATGCCTATAACTTCGCACCCCTACTGATTTAGAAAATCGTCATAAAGATGTTACAAGAGGTAGAAGTCCCAGCGCTCGTCATCTGCGTCGATGTACGACGCCGCATCGACGTAGAAGAGCAGGAAGGGCTGAAGGCGCTCGTGGTAGCTGCGGAAGTCACGCTCGTCTATTAACGTCTTGTGCAAAACGAACTCCCGTTCCGCTCCAGATTCTGTCCTCGCCATAGCCACGTGATGTCACGGCGGTGCGCGGAAATGTATATTAGTGTGCATTTGTTAATACATACATTAGCTGAAAATGATCTTTAACCCTCCCGGATAACCTTTTATAGTTGCTATTTGTTACACCAGATGAGGCGATATTTTTTTCTTCGTATTTTGGTGACTTTGGTTTTACATCTGACAGAGTCAGGTTTTGTGTTATTTCACTGACCGACCTCATGTTGAGAAACAAGATGGTCTCATTTTCTAGCTTTAAGTAAGATTAAGAAATCCTTTAAGGCATTGAGTTGCTTACTCACTATCTCGTTTCTTGTAGGAATAGATCAGTTCACCATAAGGCTTAAAGCTGGCCTCTTTCGCTAAACTGGCTATAAACTCATCCCGGTTTGTCATATATCCCGGCTGGAGTTTTTCATTTAAAATTTTCCACACGTCGTCCGCCTGGGAAACATAAATTACAGAACGGGAGATTAATATCTCAAAGCTTTTTCAACTCCCAACATTAAAACACGTTTTATTATCTTTTATCTCGGAGTTCCACTGATATGATTATTCACCGGGAGTGAAGAGATTGTTCTTAATTGTTTTCTTACACACGTCGGAAAATATGTAACCCCTCTCCTTCTGTTTCCGATACTTAAGCAATCTGTAAGATAAGGCGGCCCTGTTTTTGCTTACATAAGGAAAAGTCTGATGGTTGCACAACCTAAGCCAAATAATCTCAAAACACATTACCAACGCTTGAACCACCAAAGCATAATCTTTCCAAACTTGCACATGACCACAAAGGCATAATTAACTCCATAACTTAAGCCACAAAACACTTGGATCTAAAAACCGTTAAGATCTGGTAGCTTCTTCCCCCCCCCCCCCCCCCCCCACCAACCCCAAAGACCAGGCATCGTTTTTCGCCTTGCTAAAATTGGCGAAAAACTTAGAACTGCAAAGTTGGAAAAAAGCCAGCGACAGAGCGGCTGGGGTTCAGGAAAGATCCCAGGTGTCACATGCTCAGATAAGCTATCCAAGAGATTTTAGCACATCCTAATCCTGCTCTTCAATTCCGCTACCCCTTCCCGTCAAAAATGAAAAAAAAAAAAGCGAAAAAAAAATCTATTGTACAATTCACTTTATCTCGAGGACCACAAATTTCGGCCCGAAATCGACGGCTTTTGGTCAATACCAGAAGAAAACGCTGTGTATTGACCAGAAGAAAACGATGCCTGAAAAAGACAGACAAATTGTGTTTCTGTTCATTTCAAAAGCATGCCCTTACCGACACACCATCAAATTTGTCTGGCGTAACTTTGTCCGTGAACTTGACGTTGACGTACGTCGTCATACGGGCCGCTGAGCAGTAGATATCAATCCGCAGGTCCTTGTAACCAAATATGCTTTCACTGAAAAAAAGATTAGGTAGATAAATGCAGGCCTATATATATAAATATAAATATATATAATCAGGGAAATGATCGGGGGTAGGGGGGGGGGCGATCTAAGATCGACCCGACCAGTAAATGTTAGAAGTTGCCAGAATGAAGATAGACATAAACCCGATTCACGAAGATGATTCGGTGTTGTTTCGTAGGATTTATCTTTTTTTTTTTTTGCAAACATCAGAACCAAAACAAAAAAACAGCCCTGATGCAGTTTGACCAGAAAATTTCACTATACTCCCATGAAAAAAACAAGCAGCATTTGTGAAACACGAGCAGGCCCCAACCGCCCCCAAATTCAAAGGGGTATGATGGACAGACGGACGGCAAGACGGACATCCCAAACCTATTTTACTGTTTTCAAACGCTTGCACGGGGTTTCTCAATGGTAACGTTCTAAAACTCTTAAGGGAAACTGATTGAAAGTTCAACAGGAATTCCTTCACTCGAAACCATAATAACAATCAATAATAATTTACTCGTCCGAAAAAGGAAAATATTGGCCACAGACAGTTTAACACCTTTAGGAAGTTTAAAATCAACCTGTCGCCGAAAACCTGATGAGTCATGTCTGGTTTGAAAGCGATGTCATCATCAAAGACATCTGCCTCGCTCCGAACTGAAATAAACAACGCAATAAATTATAGATAATATATAGTCTTTTTATGGTCAAACGCAAGACAGTATTATTGTTGTATCGATATATATGTCTGGTTATATCTATGGACCTGTGAGTCACAACCCTAAGACAAACAGATTGAGAACTTGGCAGGAACAAAACATTGTACTTCAAAGAGTATCTTACAGTCCTCCTTCCGGAAGGCATGACCTTTTACAGATGAGCAAATGCCAAGCTGAGAACAGGGTGGAGGGAAATGCAGCTTTGGTGAATTTTTGCACTGCATATCGGATAGTGCATCGAGCACACGTCAGACAAATGATATGTTAGAAAACCTCACCGAGTTTGAAGTGGATGACGTCATTGGCATTGTGCTTGTAATCGCTAAATTTGTCACCAGCAATTGCTAAATCACCTGACCCTGAAACAAAGGAGTCTGAAACCTGTACTAAATTTCAACAACGGAAATATGCTTAATAAAACATTCGTATTCCATATCTATAAGAATTGTTCATTAAAAGGTGTTATAAAAGTTTCGTTTTTCAAGAAAGAGATTTTACTTGAAAAATTGAACTTTTAAAAGCGCTTCATTTATACGAGGTGGGAGGGGGTGGGGGGAGACATAGAAATATTTGCCAGGTGAGGGCGGAAGCTAACTATTCTGCACGTTAAGGAGTAAACGATGTGCAGTTCATTAAAATTCTGTCTGTTTTACAAAAAAGGTTATATTGGGCATAAACTTTCAATAAATGGAGGAATAACAGGGACTGGTTAGCTCCAAGAAGCGGCACGCCACTGGGAAAACGGCTACCACTTCAAATCCTTGCTATATAACGATATGCAGTTCAACTGCGCTCCCTTTGAGCCACCTGTGTGGCGACTGTGCGAAATTCAACGACCCACAAGTCTTCGTTGACATTTGCTAAAGGTCTCGCACAGTACAACAGTAGTGATATACAACTTCTGCATTACGCTTTCTTTAAAAGAAAAATGCTGAAATAACCACAAATCTCCCGTAATAATTGACATTCCTTTGCACACAGGGAGCACAGTTTATGACGTGAAAAAGTGACAATAAATTCTGCAATTCAAAAACTTTTGAATTGATGTTTCAAAAAGATTGGAGAAAACTAAAAGTTAAATAATATGGATGTACACAATAAATTTTTCCAAATTCTGCAACTATCAATTTTTCGAGTATACATTTGACAGATAATGTATAATGCTTTTATTTAAATTTCTGGTCACATGACTTTGGTCGCATGATATTTAAGGACCGGAACGTAACCAATCATTTCGACAGATGAGTGCGGACGCTAATTTTTCTGCACTTTACCGAAGAAACAAAAGATATAAAGTGACAGGCACAATTTTAATGGCTTAGTCCATTAAAATTGTGCATGTTTTGCAAAAAGGGTATATTGGGCATGAACTTCAGTGAATGTTTGAATAATAGGGACTGGTATGCAGCATTCGTACCTCAGATCAAATGAAGAAGACCCCTATCAGCGGAATAATGGAAGGCGTCGTAGCTCTGACCGAGACATACCGAGTAAATGCAAGGAACAACATGTACAGTCTAGAATTTAAAAAGCCATTACTCGATCTTTTGAAAACTGTTCAGTCCTTTTAACTTGTGAATGTTTCTGGAAAAATAATCCCAGCGGACCCTTTCTATCTTCCTATGACAGAAAGGGCACAGTTCTTGCAATAGAAATGGCCATTGATCTCAATTTTCGAGGCTCTGGATCTTTCGGCGCACGTTCAAGGACACCGTGGCTCGAACTGGCAGGCTTTTTCTTTAAAAGCACACTGAGAAGTACCATGGTGCATTATTTTCGACCTCAGCGAAACTCCCAAACTGGAGTAAAGCGTGGTTTTGCAACTGTGGATTCACTGTTGTTGTGGGCGATAATTAGGGATTCGATATCCTGATCTCAAGAAAACACATATTTTTCTCAGTAAAAAATTAATTGTTATCCGATCACAACACTTGTGCGCCATAATTTATAATTGGGCCGTTTATGTAATGCACCCTTTCTAAAATAACGCCGTTGGCCCCAGTCGTGGGCCGAGATTTGAAAATTGACATCAATGACATTTCCTATTGTGGGAACTATGACTCTTGCTGTCATAGGAAGACAGCAAGAGTCATCTAGGACTACTGGAAAAATAGAATTTAGTTGACTTTTGCCAGCCTTTTCTATAATTTCTTCATCCCACCGGAATTCATTCTAAACGCAAACTTTTCGGCAAAGTTCTTTATATAATTCGCTTATCCACGTATCTAGCTCCAAAAAGCGGCTGGATACTGAGGGTCTGCGTACTAGCTTCAAATAATCGCTATATAACGATTTGCAAGTCAACTACGCTCGCTATGAGACACCACGGTGGCGACGTTGTGCAAAATTCACAGAGAGCTTATACAAAGTTATTTATAGTCTGAGGTGACTCGGAGCTATGTATCCATTCATAAGGTGGCAATTTTATAGTCTCAGCGGACCCTTTCTTCCTATGACCGCAAGGGAGCTAAACGTATTTTTCTGTATTATCGCCCGTAATACCCTCAATTCATTACAAAACATTTGATTTGTTTTTCGGCCAGAGTACTGGGGAGGAAATTTCAAATGTTTTTCGTAACTGACTCTGGTATTTTCCGAAACATTTTTTTGTTATGTGTTCAAAAGAAGTTAGAAGAAGACACTTTTACCCGCCATTTTCATTTGCACCATTTCACAAGTGTCTATGCACCACAAGTGCCGTTTGTAAATGTTTTTTGCTGCATAAGTCGATTGTAATTAATATTTAGCTGTGAAACTGTCGAATCAAAATTGCATTGTCGATTAATTTCTTGCAAGACTCGTTGGAAAATTCTTCGCGGTTGTTATTTGGTGAACAGTTGAATCAAACTGGTGTAGGTACTCATGCACTTACAGATTAAATCGCAAACCACACGTCAAGTACACAGATATATAACATGGAGCAGTCACAAATGCTAAGTAAAAGAGGCAGGTTTTCACGGGCTGGTTTATTAAATATTGAAACTAATAATAAAAACGGCTAAGTTATTGAATGCCTTTATCTAGATGTATAGTTATCCAGTTGTGAATGTGAAGCACATTTTAAAAATTAATTTGGTTTATTTATTTCATTCGTTTAGTTAATGGGTAGTGGACAGATTTAGTGTATAATGGGAAATATATACTGTTTAGTACTTAGAATGCTATATTTTCTACTTAGCTTCTGTTCTGAGTGCTGTCATTGGACAAATCTAGAAAGAGCATATCTCTGTAGATTGTTCACAATATACTATGTTAAATTACGCTCAATTCGTATACTCATTCACAATGTATTGGAATCGGTCACTGGTCATGTTATAACATTCTTTTTCATTAACACTTACTTTATTATTATTATTATTATTATTATTATTATTATTAAATTAATCAATGTTTAAAAGAGCATTGATAAATTTAATAATAATAACTCGCATAAAAGACACAAATTAGATCAATAATGAAGCATTTGTTTGTTTAGCAATTGTTTTATTTTTATTAAATTAATCAAGTACCAAAAGACATGAAAAACTTACATAAATGGCACAAATTAAATCGCAAATACAGTATTTTAGTCCTTTTTGCAACCACGCATGGGAACCACTGTCTAAAAGTGACAAGTAATGACAAACATCATCAGTAAACAGTACGCTCAAGACACTTCAAAGGAAGACAACCTTACGCTACAGTGATAATGCTGCAAAGAATTATCCCAAATATGTCAGAAACTCATCGAACACGATTTTTCTTAAAATGGCAGTAACAACAGAAAGTTTCCTTGTTCTAGAGTAATGTTATCAGAAATAGTTTTGTGCATGATATTGTAGACATCTAGAACTATTTTTACAACCATTATCATTGAATATTAACCTGGTAAAACAAGAAATGAGCTCTTGTTAATATATTTGCACCGATTCATTACGGCAATATCTTTCAAAAGACTGTACAATACTTGAAGAAAAAAAGAAAAGGAAAAGAAGATACGTTGCATATTGGAACATATTATTCATAAAGAATGCTTTAGATACTGAGCTATATGCAAATGGTACAATATAGCCCACAGGTCCCTTAGTTCTAAAAAAAACCCTACTTTTGATACTACTTCCTTGTTTGTAATCAATATACTGTTGAATCAAATAACCATTCATGCCTGGTTCTATTTGAAAACTTGATTTTATCACATTATTTATGCTGTTATAGTAAAGAAAAACTATTTGGTACATAAGAATTAAGTTGAGTCGACTCAAGACAATGTTTACGATAAAGGTTATGTGTGTTTAGCACACTTCCAGAGCAACCAATCAAATGCAAGTGTTCACGTGAAATTCGTCTTCAGCATGGCAGAAAGAAGTGTAAGAATATTTCTATGCGATTTAAGTTTTTTTGTGTAGCATATAACAAATATATAAATATAAGCAAGTTAACCTTCAAGCAAAACTATATTCATTTATACACTTATTTAATTTCAGAGTGCAGATACTCCAGTTTTACACAGAATTTGGCCAATTAACAAGTGGACTGTCAAGTGCGAAGCACATAGAACCCCTGTCAAGGTTAGAACACTTGAGTTCGTATTTAATAGGTCCGTATGGAACATGGCATTTTTCCTTAAAAGTGAACGATATTATGAAATGTAGTCGTTCAAACGATATTTATTAGTAATTATCTAAACTACATCGACACAGAGAACCATTTATTTTCCCGATGGCTCTTTCCTTCAAAAAGCGAACAGCGATAAAACCGGATTGTTTACGTACGGGGAGGGGTTACAAGGAGAGAAACATGAAATTGAACAGCACATCATAATTGGCAAAACTGAAAATGTGTTCTTTTAATGCGACAACAGCGTTTGTGGCGGTTGTACCATGTTATTTCCAAACTTTAAGCCATGCCATTCACTATTACATTCTTATTATGGGTCATGATAATTTTCATCAGCCAACAGACGAGTTTGTAAAATAGCCAATTACGATGTGCTGGTCAATTTGAATGTTCCTTGCCTTGTACGTGGAAAGTGAACATCCACAAAACGTCTCATTTCCATGTCCCCAGACACCGCATATCGCCCCTTGTAATTATCGTTTTATGTTTCTCAAACAAGTAGAAATAATTGAAATGTCTAAAGAGTTCAAATGACTATCTCAAATGAAGCATTGTCATGAGGCAAATGACACAAATGTTCTACACGCGTACATATTTGGCAAGAAAGAAGGCACAAGCAATCAAACGGTTTTGGAGTCGTCGTTTCCTACTTGTAAGTGGGGTTGATAAACCTTACCACGCTTCCGCGTTTCTTCATAATCTTGTGAAAGTCAACAGACGGCACCATGAGACTAACTTGGATCCCAAGTTTCCCCAGATGAATGTAAATAATTCGGGTCAGCCGGGATACTTTGTTTCGGGAAAGTAACCGAAGGTCAGTTTGTGTGATGATCCTGGTCAAATGATAGACCGTTCACCCTAATTATTTTATTTAAGAAGTGGTAGTCGCAGATGACTCTTGCGGTCTTCCCAGGACAGCAAGAGTCAAATTTCCTATAACAGAAAATGTCATCGATGCCAATTTTTCCAATTTCGGCGCACGAAATTTTACGAAAAAATTTTACGAAGTCTCAACCCTGGTGTTTTAGAATGGGGACATCACATAAATGGCCCAATTATAAATTATGGCGCATAATTTTTAAGGTCAAATAACAATCTTTTACTGAGAAAAGTGTTTTCTTGAGATAAGGATATCTACTCCCTCATTGTCGCCCACAGCAGTGAATCTATAGTTACAAAACCACTCTTTACTCAAGTTTCGCCGAGGTCCAAAATAATGCGCCTGGATACTTCTCAGCGTGCTTTTGAAGTAAAAGCCTGCTAGATTGTGCCCCAGTGTCTTGGAACATGCACCGAGATATCAAGAGCCTCGAAAATCGAGATCAGTGGCTATTTCTAATAGAGGAACTGTGACCCTTTCTGTCATAGGAAGATGGAAAGTGCCCGCTAGGGCTTAAGAAGTGATGGCGTCTGATCACGTTTCATAAAACAACTCAGTGATATAAAGGGTTGTTAGAAAAAACTAAACTAGAAATATAAAGATATTGAAGAAGAAACGAAACGGTAGTGAAAAAATGTGCGGATTTGTCAAGTTACAACTGAGTTGGTTTAAACATGTTGTGCAATGAAATGTATGCTTATTTTTCTGTTGACAGCAAGTATCCCCAGTTATCAGGAGGGCAGATACAGACACATTAAAGACCATCTTTCATAAGGTTGCAGTAATATCTCTCTCCATTATTGGCCATTATTAAAATAATGCACGAAATAAATGCGTATAGAGGCGTAATTTAGCGAATATATAAACATATATAATATATATTCAGGAAGCAGTTACCAAGTAACTTTTTAAACAGGTGGAACCTAAGAAAAAAAATTAGAGGAAAATACATATATCGTGGATACTTCTGTTTTTTACCCCGATTTTATGTTTATTGCAGTATGCAACGGTAGAAAAAGATGGCGAATATTACATGACACATGAGGACTTTATGCGAAAATTCCTCGGCTTGTTTCAAGGCGATGTATATGTTAAAGAAAGTGTTGACCTACTGGCAAACTGTGTTGACACTACTAAAAATGGGTAAGAGAGTCGGTGCTAGGCGTTGTTGTTGAAGTATGTTTCATGAATCATGAATTCATTTTTAGCGCGTATTATAACACTCTGTCCAGTGACAGTGCCTCCCATATAAAGAACTGATGAGTAAATTTTGCGTTCTCTAACCGCGTACGAAACTTGGGTGGTCAAATCACCCGAGCGCCATAGGTATAAGGCAATGTGACGCTGGCCAAAACTTTGCGACGAAACCGTGTTTGCAAGGGGGCGGCACAGCACATGAAGTATCTGAGATGTAAGAGAAGTATATTTCTTCCCTTGCTGGGCCATCGAAGGCATGATGTGTGATTGTGTTATTATGGCCATTAACCATGGGACTGGTGTACTTTGTATTGGATTCGGACACTTGGGGTAGACCCATGAACTCACCGCTGCGCGGTTCATTCCCAGGCTTTCCACTCGCGTCGAATCGAATACAAAGCTCCCAGCCCCATGATCGATCCCTGTGGTAATCTTACAGTGTATTTTGTATGATTTATCTTGAAAGTTGCAATTAATACTCCTCTTTTGATGGGAACATGGCTGTAATTAATTTGTAGAGATATTTTTCTAACGTATTCATCCACCCTCGAACAAGGCGTACTAGACAAAAGCCATCGTGGCAGATTTTTTTATGCTGCGAGTTGAGCGGAACAGAGCAACAAAGCGAGAACAAGGAAAATTGAGTTGGAAAATCCGAGTAATTATCTGAGGACATGATGATAACAATCGTGCATGTGTTTCATAGATTGGACAAATACTATTGAAATTATATATATATATTGTTTTAGGCTGATATCTTTTGTGGAGTTCCAGGCCTTTGAGGGACTGTTATGTATGCCTGATGCGGTTTTTGCCCTCGCTTTTCAGCTTTTTGATACCGACAGTTCGGGTTTTGTTACGTTTGGTAAGCCAAACGCATATTTTTAATCCGATATTTTATTTTCTTATCTTTCCGGAGTTATATTGGCATTTGGCTTTCTTTCTTTTTATACAAAATGATATTCAAAAGACATATTTGCTGTCATGTTACTGGATCATGCTACATTTATGTAGATATCCTACGACAGCAAAGAACTTTATAGTATTTAGTTCGTTGCGGCCGAAATCTTCAATAAATTTCTGCTCGGCACTTTCAAAGTAAGGCTGCGTTGAAATGAAATGTGCCAGCATGTCGCAGACTGTAAATTGTCAGGCACCCCTGCTAGGTGACTGTCACCCCCCTCCCACCCCCAGATCGTCCCCGAATTGAACATACAACTTTACATAACAGTAATCGCTCAAGTTGCCGATAAGCTTTCGAGGCGATATATTTCTAGGGCGTCACATAAAGGGTAAATGGTTAGTTGACATCTTGCATTGTTCTTATATTCTCATGCTTTTAGACGAATTCCAGTATGTTACGCAACAAACGGAGGTACACCAAAGTATTCCGTTCAATTTCAATACGGAATTTTCGCGCCTGTACTTTGGGAAGGAACGGCAACGGCATGTCACCTATGCAGAATTTACACAGCTTTTATACGTGAGTGTCATTGAATTTATCGGTTTTTCAGCAGGACTAACTTTGCCTCAAACACCCGTGGACATTCTAAATTGACAGATTGGTGTCTATGGCGATCAAACGGATATAAATAAAAAGATTCTGACAAAACTAAAAATAAAAAAAGAACAAACCAGTTTATAAGGTAGTCTCTCAAGTTCAACAATGAAAATATTTTATCTCCCTAGTTTTACTTTGGTTTTTAATTTAATTACACTGAAAGGGCGTTTACGTGGGGAATCTTTGCCATTCAGATGACGAAGGAATGGCTTGGTTTCTATTTTTGTTGTTGTTCTTTCGGACCAGGAAATGCACGAGGAACATGCACAGCAAGCCTTCCGGAGGCTGGACAAGGACAAGGATGGCTTCATCTCTACCCTGGACTTCCACAAAATCATGACGCTCCTTAAAAGTCATCTCCTCACGACATTTGTACAAGAAAATCTTCTGGCGGTAAGTGCAGTAAATTGAGATTTACTCCATTTTTTTTTTTTACTGAGGCCGCATGAAGATATGGACGCGTTGTATTTCAAAGGTGTAGATCTTTTAACGTGCTGGTGAAAATTGGGAGGAGGGATGAGATCCAATGTTTTTGAGAAATAAACTTAATCGAACAAAAAAAAGAAAGATTTCGGTATTAACTGACTTCTTGGTCAGATCAAAGGAACAGCTGACTAGCTAGGGGGGAGAAGTCTCAGAAGATGTATTCACCAATTTTAGATTGAAGGGCTGCAATGAATGGTTTTGCGGAACTGACAGCAGACTGACCCCAAAGACCGTTTGTCATAAGTCGGCACCTGATAGTTGGGCTCTCCTTTATGCAAATTAGAATCGTTAAAAGTTTTGGACTTAACTATATACTGGGTAATCTCTTAAAAAAAAAACATACAAACAAAAAAAATAGCGAACTTTGTACTGGAAATAAGAGTGCAATCGGACAATTTTTTTTTTTTCAATTTAAGGTTCTTGGAAAATGATTAGCTTGTTGTTTTCTAAGTGTCAGAAGTAAAGTGTTATATTATAGCAGACATTTTAAATATATCCATACCCGCTCATGACTAATTTGTCCCCTATACTTTATACAAAAGAAATCAATGTTCGATCTGTTAGAACCGGGAGCAAGACAACTCACCCAAAAAATCCTTGGACAACTCACCCAAAATCTTGGACGACTCACCCAAAAGTTTGGACAACTCGCCCAATAATTTTGGACGATTCACCCAAAAGTTTGGATAACTCACCCAAAGTCTTTGACGAGTCACCCAAAAAAACATTTTATTATTTAACCGCAAATAATTCAGCGTTTTTCTTTCGATAATTAAACTTGCATAATTTTCGGTGAACAGATATTTAATTGCAATTTTTGCCAAATGCAAATCGCTCGGAGTCGCTCGTGTTAATCCAAATAGTGTGACACATAGAAGCTGAAAAGTAATTATAAAGTGCAATCAACTAAACAATGGCCTGTCACCACTGTTCAGCTCGGAGTCGCTTAACTCATGAGGTCAACAGCTTATTAGTGATTCCCGGGGTCGTTCAGGCAAAAGGCCTCTTATTTGTTGGAGTATTAATGAGATTTTTCCGGAGTCGTGCACCGAATGACGTTATGACTCAATAAACTAACTTTGCTCGTATTAAATGCATTTGAGATCTGTATTGATATGTAGTTACACACTTTAATGAACGAATGTTTCACTTAAATAAAAGTTTTACTTAAATTTTAGTCATTTTGATGTTGTTACTAACTTCAAATACAAATTTAACTAGGGGAAAATATGCAGGCTGAATTGTAAACATCAATGAAATATTTTTCAAAGCCTCTTATAAACATTTCACACTGTCTTGTAAAATTGGGTGAGTCGTCCAAGGGCTTTGGGTGAGTCGTCAAGGTTTTGGGTGAGTTGTCTGACATCCGTTAGAACCCACCACATTATGAAATTATAAACCTGGCATTAAATAACTGAATGTTTGGAACAATATGTTTTATTTCGTATTCTTTAGACATTGTAAATGGGACTTAGCAAATTCGCGAATAAAAGGTTAACAATCACAAAGTGACTGTACTGAGTACAGCTTGAGTACCTCCCCCCCCTCCGACGATGACATTACGGACGTGGACGATTCCTTATATTTTGTTTTAGAGTTGAGGTGCAAATAATAACGGGAGCAGGGTCCCAGTTTACACAAAGCTAGATGCAGTTCAGGACTGAACTGCCATCACTTAGGAGTCGGGGAGGACATCCGCAATTAAAATTCTACTCTCATTGAGCAGTGGAATGACTTATGCTCACATTTAGGCATAAAAAAATCGGCGGGGAAGTTTACGAGCAGCTCAAAGAAATTTACAGAATTGCCATCTTAAGACAAACGGTACTTTTAAAGAAGGCGTCAGTTATATTTATAGATTGAGAGAAGAAAGTCCACTGACCTTTGGGTAACGATATGACATGATTATGTATGTATTAGCGGCCTGTGATTAATTCTGTTTTTATCCCTATTTTTTTTATTTATTTTTTTTGCAGTCGGTAAGAGAAAAAGTTGAGGACGTTTCTGTGGTAATTTACAAAACTTGCATGAGACAACAATCGCTTACTCCCTATGATTCACACCACACATCTATATTTAGTGTACCTGGGCGGACAGAAGGACTGAAATTTCACATTATTTGCTAGTTGTCTTTTCATTCCACTCGGGGGGGGGGGGGGGGGGAGATATCAGGTCGACTTGCTATTGCAAGCTGCAGAAGAATTTCTAAATTGACCAGTTCAGTTGGCAGAACTGAAAACGTCTTTGCTTTTTACGCAGTGGCTGTTAAATGCTCTGCTCACGCCAATCTCGACGGAACTGTTGGAAATGTCGCTAACAAGTTCAAGGTTGAGTATTACATAAAACTTGAAACATGCACTGTAACTGAAGAAAAGACTTCAGAGTCACCAGTTCGATTTGACCAGTGGGCCGGGTGACGGGGATACAGCAAAATAAACAATTACATGAATAAAGAAATGTGATAATAGCAATTTCTACCTTTCATGTTTGTGTTAAGTTTTGGACCTGTTTCACCGTGTGTTTTGAGTCGCAGTGGTTCCTATGCATAGCTGTGTCCTTTACTTTCTCAGTCCATGTACAGTTTTTAAAGTTTCCGTGTATTTTCTTTACTGTGTTTACCTGTTGCTGTTAAAACTTTTTTGGGCTTGATGGAGGCTTGTTGGACATGTATCACGCCAGTCGTTTTCACGAATGAATTAGAATGAATTCTGTTGCTGCTTTGACTGGTCGGAAAACCTGCAGCTTTAGAACCGCGTTTGTTTTCATATGCTGCTGTTTGTCTCGATAGAATGACAGTTTAAGTCAGTGGGACATGCTGGTCACAGAGCATGCTTGTCACTGAGCCGGCTTATGGATAAGTATTTGAGTGTTTACAAAGTGTCAACAGCAATCGTGACTGGAAACAGAACGCCACGCATTTACATCTTACTTGAAATGCATTATCGACTGAGGTGCGTTTTGGTATGATTTAACTGTAGTGTGGCCATACTTGCTCAGATCTTTGTGACTTTAATTGCGACAGTTATTCCCCGCGTAGTGGTGGGATATAGTTATGAGCTTATTCGTCTGTCCACGTGTGTCTCCTGGCTTTATCCACGAAACAGTAAGTCGGATTGTTTTGATATTTCACACACGGGTAGAGCACATACTGAAGATGTGCATCACGTCCGTGCTTTTTCTCCGAAACTGTAAGTCGGATTGTTTTGATATCTAACACACGTATAGAGCACTTATTGAAGGTTTCAACTTCCTATTTTTATTCCGATTTATAAAAAATTGTCAACTTGACAATATTTTGAAGTTTGGTAAAAATTAGCATTCATACAATTTTTCCCGCGCAATGGGAAACGTCGTGTCCGGTCTGTATCTCAGAACCCGTCGGTCCGATTGTTTTAAATTTCACATATGGATAGATCACATATTGAAGGTATGCAACGTCGTGTTTTGTTCGGAAAAAGTCTCAAAATGACAGTATTTTGAAATTTGGTACTATTTAGCGTCTGAGTGGGGGATTGTGTCTCTCTGAAGCTCTAGGTTTTCATGGTAATTTGGTAAAATTACTGCGGTATGTAAACAGGTAGCCTTGTCTCTGTTTTGTAATCAGTAGGCTGTTCATAGGGATGAGATAATGTAGCCTCCACAGTGAATCGACACTTTTTCCACGCGCACCGCGATATGAGAGACTGTGCAGTTAGTCCACATTCGATTTATTGTGTATTCTTATCAATACAAGGATTTATTCATGTAAGATGTTAAAGGGCGGAGAGGGGGGATGGTATGTCTAAAATCAATGAACCTAGGCGAGTGTTGATGCAGGTGTGCGGATCTGACGTCACTACGCCGGGAGCTAAGATGGTGTCCTACCCGTTCTTCATTGCATTCATCTCCCTGCTGAATCACATGGATCTGATCAAACAAATCTACAAGTCAGCAACCACTAAAACTTACAGCAACGAGTTGACGAAAGGTCAGTGAGGAAAAGTTCCCAATTAGCGGGTAACCCGCTCGGGAACTTAGTCGGCATTTGCATGTCAACAAGTACACCCTTTGGATCATTTTAAGTTTTAACGCTCGCTTTTCGCTCCTTTTTGTGGGCTGTTACTAGTAAAGAATTGGCCATGTGTTGCAAGTGCCACATTTCTAGGCGAAAATAAGCTCATCCTTCGCATCAAACTCCTCATAAAACTGATAAACTCTTGGAACGTGGACCATGCAAGTAACTGGTTTGCGCTGTGAGTTATTAAGTCAATTTCATTCCCTCCAAAAAAAAAAAAAAAAAATTGTCCAAAAGTAGCGTTTTATACATTTTTATGGGGCTGAAATTGAAGAGATGTCAATGCAGGTATGTTAGAGAATTGGGTGGTTGGTGTAGGTAGCTGTGTGTGTGTTGTAGAGGAGTTCATGCACGAAGCTCAGCAGTTCTCACAGATCACGCCGCTAGAAGTAGACATCCTGTACAGACTGGTGGATAAACGACACAGCGATGGGTAAGGACGCTGCTGTAGACGATTACCTTTCACGCGACCACAGCTTTCGCTTGAACGTGCGTAGATTTCTTCATGACGCGAAGTTCGGTTCAGTATTTTCTTTGAATCAGTGAGTAGCTTTTCACATAAACCCGCATAAAATGTGTTTGCAGGAATGTGTGTTTTGATTTTCAGACGCCTTATGTACGAGGATATTCTTGAGTTATCTCCCCATGAAGAAATGAACGCCTTCAGAATACAAGCCAGAGCCGTCCAGGTAATTTCCCGTTATCATCTTGGAAAGAAAGATAAAGGTGAAAACACCAGAAAAAAAATACTTGTAGAATATATTGAGAAGTTCAAAGGGCTTGCTGTTTCGCGTGTGTTGTTCTCTGCATTTGTTATACATTGCTCTGTACCTTGTTTGTGGCCCTTACCTTGCTTCAAACTCACCTTACAGTTGTCGGGACGAACAGTTAAATAATGCTGCTGGGCTTAGTCTGTCTGATATTCTTTTGAGAATTTTTGCCCTATTCAGGGTGAGAAAAAAGGTCAGAAAAAACCTGGATAGTCAGGGAAAAAAAATGATTCAGGAAAACCCTGCCCCGCCGATTGCTGTTTTTCTCCTTTTCCAAACTCTACTTCACGTAGTCTTCAGAAACTTCATTGAATCTTACCTCACTCGCGGTGGAATGAATAGTTTCCATACGTACGAAAGCAAAGAAGTTCATTGTTTTAGCGTGATTGGAATAGTTTTTTCTTACACTTTCCTCTTTTTCCATCCCTGATGTTTTTTCGCTCGGAGGGTGACGTCTTTTGACAGCGCTTTGTACGTAGGAGCTTGTGTGTTCGGGTATGCATATCGTGGAACCAAA
This sequence comes from Protula sp. h YS-2021, assembly GCA_949752745.1. NCBI lineage: Eukaryota > Metazoa > Annelida > Polychaeta > Sabellida > Serpulidae > Protula > Protula sp. h YS-2021. The sequence continues at coordinate 32,291,000 of OX457031.1, read as the reverse complement.
AAAGTTAAGAAACGTGATTATATATGTTACAGGGAATCTGTGTAATTAGGGATTTCATGAAATCCCTAGGGAATTCGTGTAATGCATAAGCTCATGTTGATTATAAACCTATTTTGAAAAATTGTCCATTCAGGAAGGCTGTTTAGTGGTTCTTCAAAACTATGTATCCCTTTTCACATCAAAGGAATTGGAATTTATAACATTACCATCCAAAATAACAGAAGTTGGCGTGAAATGTGACATAAGTTACAGATGATGAAAGAATTTCGCTAAATTCAGTTACTGAAGTATCTCATGAATGATAGTTTGGCAACCGAGTGCTTTGAGTGTATTAATTCAAAATCTATTATTGATTTCGGTAGGATACTACATTGCAGACATGAAAATTCTCAATATAAACATCGAAATTGATTGAACAAGTTATTACACGAATCCACTAGGGATTTCATGAAATCCCTAATTTCACAGATTCCCTGTAACATATATATTTTTTTGTTATCTGTCCAGGCGGTAAACAGGGTGTATGTCTTGGGAATAAACGCACAGAGTGAATGTCTCAGGCCAAGTCTAGACCTGCTTTCCTTAAGCTCATCCACACGACACCTACACCTGTGTTCAGTAACTTAGCTCAAACTCGTACTATAATTATGTGTCAAACTCATTTGAGCATCAGCTCAAAATATGAGTTTACGCTTTTCAGCGTCAAAACTCCGCTTAACACTGGACCATTTCTGTCGGTAGCGGGTGAATATTTGCTTGTATGGTTTAAAATGACTGAAGTAAAGTACTTGAGATATGTTTTGGTGAGGAAAAAGTTCATTAGTAACTTATTTGACTTTACTTAATTTTTTGCCACCTTCGAGTTTAGACTCGTTTTGAGCTTAAGTTTTACATATTGAATGAGTGGAGCTCATACTTTGTTCAAATTTTGAGTAGTTTCAAGTTTGGGTTTGGCCGCGTTAATAAACATGGGCGTAAGTCTAGACTCAAGTTGACAAATTCACTCGTAATATTTTTTAGGTACAACACAAGCTGGATTACGTAGATTTTAAAGTTTTCTTTTGTTATTTTATGGTTAAATAATGCGGAGTTTTCAACGCTTTCCTCTGCTCTGAATGTTTGCAGGAAGCTCAGGTGGATATAGAATGGTTTGAATTATTTCACACTATTTTTTATCACATTTTTTTTTTTTTTGGTTGTAAATTTATGTCTCAATCATTCATGTTGTGAGCTGTTTTTTTTTTTTTTTAATTTCGGAGCACAGTATTGGAGAATGTACTAATGTGTGCTGATCCAGTATGCGCTTATGCATCTTCCTGCAGAGGCCACTTTGATTATTACTGTGATACCAAGCCTTATGTAAGTGATTAGGCCAGTGAACTGTGCGTTCCAAATTTGGCGAAAATTTTGTTTTGTGTTTGGATTCGTTTGCGCTGTAATTCTAAGTAGGTACACTGCATGTGGTTCTTTACATGTTTGAATGGCCTCGTACTGTACATAGTTATACTTACACCAACACTATCAGTGGTGTTCGTATCCATAATGGCCAGGCTTTTTTTTGTTTGAAAGTGCGTTTTTTTCGGCTGGGACGTCAGCATGTTAACATCACACAAGCGAGTGTAGTGCTAATAAACGTCCTCTACACTTGACAACGAAACAGATTTTGTCCTTCTGGTAGCTCAAAGCGCCTGAGTGGTTTAGTTTTGAAGCAGTATATAAAATCGTGATAAACGTTGATCGTAATTCACGGGAAATTATTCTCTGTCAATTTCTTTTATGCCTACGGAAAGTTTGTTGTGTTCGTGGCATATTAGAAACATCAGAAGGTGGGACATGGGAACAACTAGAATTAACCAAAAGGCGGACGGTATGCCAAGTGTGCTGGTGCGATTGTAATAACTGCATTCATTAGTTCGGCAATTTTGCGTCGAAATCAATAACAGTTTGTCTTTTGAATTACTTAAGAAACGCCGTTTTATATTTTTATATTCAGTGTTTTACTGTCCTGTCTTGAGTTCCACCCCCCCTCCCCTCCCTCCCCCGACTCACACAGTCTCTTAGTGTGGCGGTCTTGGATTATACGGGTTGTGTTGAAGACTCGGAAATGTGTTCTTGATGTATGTTTGCTCGAATATGTAGCCCACGGTGTAATGGCAAGCGACGGCTCTTTGAGGGTTTTTAATTTTGTTTGAATAAGTTACATTTGCTTGTGACTTTAAAAAATTGAGTTGAATTAGACCCGGTTATGATCCCTCTTGTAAGGAGGGATATAGTTATGAGCTTGTCCGTCCGCATGTGGTCCGGGCTATATAACGGAAACTATAGGTTGCATTGTTTTGAAATTTCACACACGAATAGAGCACATATTGAAGGTGTGCAACGCCGTAGTTCTGTTCGATTCATGAAAAGTTATCAGAATTACAGTATTTGTCCGATCATTGGAGCTTTTTTTTGACAACGTGTCCCTGGCTAAATCTCCAAATTATGCAACGTTCAGATTCATGAAAAAACTGTCAAAATGACAGTATTTTGAAATTTTTCAAAACCTCACGTTTTGATATTTTGTCCGCATATTGGAACGTGTCATCCAGGCTCTGTCTCCAAAACTATTCATCGGATTTTTTTTAAAATTTCGCACACAGGTAAACAGATATTGAAAATTGCCAAATATTAAAAAAAACTTAGTTTTTGTCGAAATGTAAAAATGTAAAACTTAGAATTGTGAAAAAAAATTATGAAAGTGGTAGCAGAGTGACACTTTGCAAACCGACCTTTGCACCGATTTCGTATGTTATCCACGCTACACGGGGGACCGCGTCTCCGCCTTATCACCAATGTCATGGGTCGTCCGCGCTACACGGGGGACCGCGTCTCTGCCTTATCACCAGTGTCATGGGTCGTCCGCGCTACACAGGGGATCGTGTCTCTGCCTTATCACCAATGCCATGGGTCGTCCGCGCTACACGGGGGACCGCGTCTCTGCCTTATCACCAATGTCATGGGTCGTCCGCGCTACACAGGGGATCGTGTCTCTGCCTTATCACCAATGCCATGGGTCGTCCGCGCTACACGGGGGACCGCGTCTCTGCCTTATCACCAATGTCATGGGTCGTCCGCGCTACACGGGGGACCGCGTCTCTGCCTTATCACCAGTGTCATGGGTCGTCCGCGCTACACGGGGGACCACGGCTCTGCCTTATCACCAGTGTCATGGGTTGTCCGCGCTACACGGGGGACCGCGTCTCTGCCTTATCACCAGTGTCATGGGTCGTCCGCGCTACACGGGGGACCGCGTCTCTGCCTTATCACCAATGCCATGGGTCGTCCGCGCTACACGGGGGACCGCGTCTCTGCCTTAACACCAGTGTCATGGGTCGTCCGCGCTACACGGGGGACCGCGTCTCTGCCTTAACAACAATGCCATGGGTCGTCCGCGCTACACGGGGGACCGCGTCTCTGCCTTATCACCAATGTCATGGGTCGTCCGCGCTACACAGGGGATCGTGTTTCTGCCTTATCACCAATGCCATGGGTCGTCCGCGCTACACGGGGGACCGCGTCTCTGCCTTATCACCAGTGTCATGGGTCGTCCGCGCTACACGGGGGACCACGTCTCTGCCTTATCACCAGTGTCATGGGTTGTCCGCGCTACACGGGGGACCGCGTCTCTGCCTTATCACCAGTGTCATGGGTCGTCCGCGCTACACGGGGGACCGCGTCTCTGCCTTATCACCAATGCCATGGGTCGTCCGCGCTACACGGGGGACCGCGTCTCTGCCTTATCACCAGTGTCATGGGTCGTCCGCGCTACACGGGGGACCGCGTCTCTGCCTTAACAACAATGCCATGGGTCGTCCGCGCTACACGGGGGACCGCGTCTCTGCCTTATCACCAGTGTCATGGGTCGTCCGCGCTACACGGGGGACCGCGTCTCTGCCTTATCACCAATGCCATGGGTCGTCCGCGCTACACGGGGGACCGCGTCTCTGCCTTATCACCAGTGTCATGGGTCGTCCGCGCTACACGGGGGACCGCGTCTCTGCCTTATCACCAATGCCATGGGTCGTCCGCGCTACACGGGGGACCGCGTCTCTGCCTTATCACCAGTGTCATGGGTCGTCCGCGCTACACGGGGGACCGCGTCTCTGCCTTATCACCAATATCATGGGTCGTCCGCGCTACACGGGGGACCGCGTCTCTGCCTTATCACCAGTGTCATGGGTTGTCCGCGCTACAGGGGGGACCGTGTCTCTGCCTTATCACCAGTGTCATGGGTCGTCCGCGCTACACGGGGGACCGCGTCTCTGCCTTATCACCAGTGTCATGGGTTGTCCGCGCTACACGGGGGACCGCGTCTCTGCCTTATCACCAGTGTCATGGGTCGTCCGCGCTACACGGGGACCGCGTCTCTGAGACTAGATTTAGCACTGTTCTGTCTTGCATGTTCTGTGGACATAGCGATTTAACTTTTGGTTAGTTGAAATTTAAAGCACTTTGTTTCATGAGCTTAGTGCCCATGTCAGGTGCCACTCTAGTCTTCCCTTTAATATCGAATTGACTGAGCTTAAAATGGTTGGAGGAAGATGGGGGGTGGGGGCGGGGGTGTTGAATTAACTCGACTGATTTATGAAAAAGTACTAATTCTTTGTACAATATCGTCACTGCATCGCTACTAAACCGTACGCTTATTGCATGTAACAGCGGTGATGTGAGGCTATTCTTTTTAGTAATGGCTAATCTGCTATAGAATCAAGAATGTTCTGCGAACTGTTCGTTACGTGTTAACATTTTCCCATCAATGTCTGGCACTATTTTTGCCGTTTCATTGGGTACTTCTGTACAAAGCGCTGGTTGTTTTTAGTAACAAGAAGATGGGAAAATGTGCCACCACAGTAGGCATGTGTTTTAAACCACTTTAAAATAACAGGGCTGAAAGCCTGTTTGTAATGTTAAAAGATAAGATAAGATGAAGTAGATACAGCTGAAACAGTTTTTATTGGCCTTGTAATTTATTTCGCCGTTGGGTAAGTGGGGACATTAGGTATGATACAGCGTTGGCTGCAGTTCAGATTTGAGTTATAAAGTATATGTTACGGAATAAAATGCGCCGATTTGGTGAGGGTTGTCCTTGCATGCTGTGCCACTCTGTCGCATGTATTCGTGACGCGGCGTGGTGAAGTAAGGATATACGTGAGGCTCTTACCTCACTCTACCTCTCCTCCACGTGACGCATAGAGAGGTAGAGGGCTGAAAATGATGAGCTAATCGCTGTGGAGCGCGTGTTTTTGTAAAGTGTTTCGTTATTTGTGCTTGCTGCTTTTTTGAACAAACATCTCATGACAATTTTCTTTTAAAAACGCACCCAACATTAAGTGTAAACTTAAGTTTGTATACAAATTTAAAAAAAAAAGAAGCAAATTAAAATTAATAACAATTTCAGTTCTACTCGAAGTGATGTGTAAGTCTGTTTCACTGCAGAAGTAAGTAAAATGGCTGTAATCCCTATGTTGTGTGATTGTAGGAAAAGGTGCAAGAATTGGCGGCGGGGAAAGGGCGCGGCGTACTTGTACAGGTCGCGGAGAGCATGTATAGGTTCTTCCTTGGTGGGATAGCAGGCTGTAAGTACAACAAATTTGTCTGAGACAATGGTCTTTCTCCAAGTCAAAAAAAAAAAAAAAAAAAGAAGGTTATGCTTAAGTGTCTTAAAGAACAGAAACACTCTGCAGGGCGTTTGTTTACTGTATTGCTTCTAGGCGTGGGGGCTACAGTCGTCTACCCCATTGATTTGGTAAAGACCCGCATGCAGAACCAGCGTGTGGCGGCCGATATGGGGGAGGTACTCTACCGCAACAGCTTCGACTGCTTCCGTAAGGTCATCAAGTACGAGGGTGTGCTGGGGCTGTACCGAGGGCTTGGCCCTCAGCTTGTTGGGGTGGCGCCGGAGAAGGCCATCAAACTGACTGTAAGTGTCTGGCAGTTGCCGGAAGTACCCACACCGCTAATCGCTCTTGTTCACTTCCGTCGGTACCGGAAGTACCCACACCGCTAATTGTTCTTGTTCACGTCGGTCGGTGCTAAATCGTACCCTTATAATAAATGGAGTACTGTATGAGCTTTGTCAAAATGTTTTTCTGAAACAATGGCCGGGGCAACTACGAACTTCGCCCTTTCATTATAGTGGCCTTGTGAAATTGTTTATCGATCTAAGTCTGTAAAATGGACCAGATTTCCAGTTTTTGCCCATTTGTCCAAGAAAAATTAAGAGACCTGGTTGTCTTTGCAGTGAACTTTTCATGGATTGCTCTTCTTAACTTTATAGTATTGTTTTTATGACATAATGAAGAATAGAGCAGATTCCAGTCAAGTGGCTATTATTTCATATTATGACAAAACTAGAAACCCCATGACACAATAAAATGGTGGTAACTAAGGCAAGGGTTCTCGCGTAGCATCAGCATCGAGCGTGATACTTTAAAGGCTTTGTAAAAGCAGGCAATCCTGGAAAACATTGAATTTTGCTTCACACTTCATTTTAGAAGACAATATAGAACCTGGGAGGAGTCGCTTGTTTGTGGTTTGCGGTGTCCGGGTCGCTCTAGTTACGCTTGGTGTTGATTCGTGCATTTTGTTACAGGTGAATGACTTTGTTAGAGACCATTTGACATCAGCAGATGGGAAACTGCCTATCCAGTATGAATGCATCGCAGGAGGATGTGTGAGTAGACTAGAGACCGAGACTTATTAAGGAAACTTATTAAGATGTTTTGGGCGCCGTCCCGAGGTTTATGCAAAATTCAGTAAAACGTGGAAAAACAACAATATAATTGTCAGTCGAGCGATTGCCACAGATCATTCTAAATGTTTGAAATAGTTGAAAAGAGTTCTGTATGTGTCAAGCAAATAGTTATTAGTATGCAGTAAATACACGAAAAAAAAACAAAAAAACTAGTTTTTAGCAGAAAATTATGACGCATTAGGATTTGCCGCTGCATCATAAAATTAACAGCGGTGAATTTGTTTTTCTGTAACAGGCAGGTGCGAGTCAGGTGATGTTTACCAACCCTTTGGAAATTGTCAAAATTCGCCTGCAGACAGCGGGAGAGGTGGCGGGTGGGCCGCGTGTTAGTGCAATAGCTGTGATCAAAGATTTGGGCCTGACTGGCCTCTATAAAGTGAGTGCCCACGCTTTGCCTTGCTGTTATTTCAAACTGGAGAACGTGTGACGTGCTTTCTGTTTTGAGATGGTTCGAGATAAAAAAAGAATTTAAAAAATTATGTAATGATAAATAAATAATAAAAAAAAAATGTTTTCTCAGTTGGGATCAAGAAATATGAATTTTAAATTTATTCAGACAGTAAAACTTCTACATAAGGAACATCTTTGCTACCGGGAATTTTTTTTCATACAGGGGTGTTCTCAAAAAAAACATGCTTCGGTGTCAGAGCTTATTCCTTAACGAGAGTTTAGCTATGTCTTGTAATGTGCGGTGGCTTTTTTTGTTGTATATTTCAGGGTGCTAGGGCGTGTTTCTCGCGTGATATACCATTCTCTGCCATTTATTTCCCTGTTTATGCTCATATGAAAATACACACAGCCGATGAGACGGGCTACAACCATCCCACCTCCTTGCTGTTGTCAGCCACGGTGGCAGGTTAGTTCATCACATGAAAATATTAACAAACGTCACTGGTAGTTTTGACTGGGTCCAGCTTAAAGATAAAAGACACCCATTAAAACCCAGATCGTTTGCCAGTAATTTTCAGTATTTGGATTTGAAATCGTGACTTTAACCGTTATTTTCCTAAATTTCAGTCGATTTCTTTGTGCAGAAACGAGTCTTGTGCAAAAATATCTCTAATCTGTGTACAAAACAGGTGCCCCGGCTGCCTACCTAACCACGCCGTTTGACGTCATCAAGACACGTCTGCAGGTGGTCGCCAGAGCGGGCCAGACGACGTATTCGGGCGTCTTCGACTGTGCCCGGAAGATTCGTCGGGAGGAGGGCCTGAAGGCGTTCTTTAAGGGCGGCCCGGCTAGGGTGTTCAGATCCAGCCCACAGTTCGGCTTCACTCTTTTGACTTACGAACTGTTGCAGCGAGTCTTCTATATTGATTTTGGTGGGAGGTAAGAAGAGTAATTCAAGAGTGCTTATTCGGTATTGCATGAAAATTAAAAATTAAATTTTATGAATAAAAAGTATAACGTTTGCAAAGTTTGCTATAGTGTAAAGACAGCGATCCACTTCGGTGCGTTTTCTGAAATGCGAACTAAGAAGTCGTAGATTTTATTTTTTGCCGTATTGCTGACTTTTAGATGGGCGGATGATCACTCATTTCTTAGCGACGAAAATATGTTAAGGAATTTCCTTATCAGTCATTATCAGAAAGAAATCACAGAGATATCTGGCAACGTCCTGAATCCGATACTGAATTAAGTGGCTTATTTCGTAATAAATCAACAGATTCCGTATTTGATTGATGGAAACACATACGATTTCATACAGCCAAGACACAGGCATACTCCCGCACACAGACACACACACACGCACACACGCATAATAAACTTGCACGCCAGTCACATCACCACACTCACACACACGCACGCCAGTCACATCACCATAAAACGAAGAAAAAAAAACAAAAACAAAACAAAGAAAAAGAACAAAAGATAAAGCTTTTCAATTTTGCATTGCGTGCCTTTGTCTCTTTAACAACAGGAGACCGGCAGGGTCGGAGATCACACCGACACTGGAGGAGCGGTTACCGGAGAACCCTGACCACATTGGCGGCTATCGCTTAGCGCTAGCTACTTTCGAAGGCATCGAGACCAAGTTTGGACTATGCTTGCCCAAATTCCGCAAGTCCACGTCTCAGCCCGAGATTCCTGCTCCATAAAACACAGGCATCGATACTGGGTGGAGAACTTTAGGCTTTTATATTTTTTATATGTGTTTTACATATATATATTTATGTATTAGGTATTAAAATATAGGTATGGTGGCATAGATTGGTTATTTCTATGTTCTTGAATAACATTAACCTTTTCAAAAATCAACTTTGGAACTTTGATAACAAAAATCACTGGGATAACGGCCGAATATCACACAATTTTTTTTAATTTTCAAGAAAAGTAATATGTATTAATGTCTGGAATCCCTTTATGTTTCTTCACGTGACCAGGTCTGTACCAAGTTGGTTTCAGTTACGATGTGTTTGGGTCTTTCTGCTGTGGCCTGCCACACTCCCATCTGAATTCTACTGTTGATACATCTGAAATATCGAGCTAGAAAAGATTTGGTTCGGGAAATAATTGTAATGAAGCATGGGTCAGCTATGGTTGTGCATAGATGTTTTAATTGCTGCCATGTCTTTCCGATCCGAGGTAACGCTTTGCCGGATGTGCAAATATAGTACCGGGCCATCAAGACTGTAAATGTCAGAGGACTGGGAGGGGGGGGGAGGGGGTGGGGGTGTTACTTTATCCAAACGTTAGCCTGTAATCGAGCCTGTGTGTTGTGACACCGTGCGCGTCCGAACCAGAATCCTATGCGTTCCAGAATGACAAACCCAGCTCTTAGCTGCTGCAATCATCGATACGATCGACCGCGTGTCAGTCTGTCGGTCTGTCATCAAGAGCTTGTTAACAGGATAACTTAAAAACTGCTGCAAGGATTTTAATGAAATTTCGTATGTAGCTTCTTTGGGAACAAACACAGATCGGTATTGTAAATGGGCCAGGTTCGTCCAAGGAAAATGGACCAGCTGGACTTAGAAAATTTCAGCTCTTGATTGACTATTGATGGCTGTGTTTAACTGATGGGGGGGGGGGTGCTTTCTTGTTCTTGTCACGATTTAAGAAGGAAATGTTATTCAAGAACATTCAGTCACTCTGCATGATAGGAAATTAGAAAAGTTTGAAAAGAAGTGTTTGACGCCTAACTGTATAATGGTTCTGAGCATCGTAGAGGCTCATATGCTGCCATGTGTTGTTCTTGCTAGAGTTATGGTAAGCAAGGCTTGAAATAACTAAGCAACGGTTGCTGTAACCACCCCCCGTTTTTTTCTGCTCGGCCTGTGAGATCGGGCGCGGCCGATGTCGTCATTTTTGGCCTTGTTATGACGCATGCCGTGTCGTTCATGGCCTAGTTGTGACTACCTGAAGGCTTGACTCAAACGTGTTGACGTCAAACAGACAAATTGTAGAGAAAACACTCAACCCTGAAGCAATGGAATAGACCATAACTTGGGGATTTGGGGTATAAATATAAGTGTTAAGGCAAGTGATTGATTTCTTTATCACTCTCGGCTGCGAGTCGATTATATGAAGCCTTTACCGCAACCTTCTCTCATGACGCTACTGTGATGATGTGCACTTTGTCACTAGGATCATGTTGATACTAAATACTCATACTTACTCATATTTATAAACAATACCTGCAATGGGACAACCTTCCCCGTTTCATGGCTACTTACCATGAAGTTGCCGCGTCTTTCACGCTGATATCCCAAAGCAGGATTACCTTCTCCCATTTCCACTGAAACCTTTTCCTACCCAGGGATAGTTCTGGTGTGCACAGTATGCATATCGGGTTTCTATATGGCGCACGGAAAGTTTTCTTTTTCGAGTGCCGCAGTGAGGCATGACGTCCCTATATGGCGCACACGGTTTTTCAGCATGCGTTTCAGAAAGTAAAGCCGATGATGATTTTGAACCATTTACCGCGTGTATCAAAACGCTGGGCGTTAAAGACTTTTCCAATAGTAATAATAATAATAATAATAATAATAATAATAATAATAATAATAATAATAATAGGGAGAGGGGTGGCGAGTGTAGGGGAAGGGAGAGGAGGGAGGGAGGAAATGTCTTGGATTTGAGTACTTCAACAATTTGCTTCATTTCTTGCCTGTACTTTGACCTGGTGCCACATCGTTACTTACAGAAGTGCTGTGCCAGTGGATGGGCTTTGTTATGAACTAACCTGGGAAGTGTTGTGTGGTTTCTTACCCGTTAACATTTGTAAATAACTCGGCACGTTTTTAGAAAGCTCTGCCGTTGAAACAGAACTTAACGAATGTGCAGGTGGCATGTAGACCTCTAGTATTCTGTTGCTTATAACTGATAAGTGTATAGGATGTTTGATCTCTGGGGTTGCACAGGTTATGTAATCAGGAAATATGTCATAAACAACTCATGACGTCATTTAACGTTCCGAGACCATTGTTTGAAGACAATCCCGCTGACAGCACATGCTGTATGGAGTTTTTTCTTCTGAAAATAAAAATTTGGATAAGTGGTTCATATGAGAGAAAATCGAGAGATTTGCAGTACAAAACATTTCCTCGTAAAAACCCTGACAAACCCGGTGACATGTGTTTTTGTGACACGCGTTCGATCCTTTAGCATCGAATGTTTCCCCACAGAAGTAACCCCCATAAGTATATGCTTCAAATACGCATTTTTGTTTAGTTGGGGGCCATGAGATATTAATGTATGTAAGATTGTTTACAAGAAGAAAATGCAAGAAGGCGGTATTTAGGGAGAGCAGTGGATCAGTGAGTCGAATAGAGTGAGTGCTTCGTGATTTTAAATTATTGCTAAGTTTAAACTACTGTGATGCTTTAATAAATGTTATAGAGCGTATCCGAAACGCGTCGCTTCGTTAATATCTTTGGGTTTTTTGGTAAAAGCTGGTGTATATAGCAACTGAAATGTAGTGAAGTATAGTAACAAAAAAGCATTCACAAGAGGCGGGGTCAGATTTTAAGCAAACTTACCACGTGTCTCGTTATTTTGAGAACTGCATTTCAAAAGTGAGTCGCGTGGTTCCTTTTCAAAACGCTGGTTTATTCTTCGCCTAAGAAAGGTTAAAAAAAGCTGTTTTTTTTTTTAAATCAAAGAACAATTGAGTGGACTTTAAAAATAGGGAGATGGGACTGTGGGCGAGATTCAGTTTGCGCTTCGAAGCGGGGTTTTAGTGTGTATAATAACATGCACTTCAGATAAAGAAACAAAGTTAAAAAATAAACAATAAAAAAAAAAACAAAAAAACAAAAAAACAAAAAACAAAACAAAAATAAAAAAACGATGACATGTTGAAAGGGAACACGTTTTTGGCGTGCATTTATAAAGGTCTGAGCAGCTGGCAGTCATATACAAGTAGTGGAATGTGACTGAAGTATATACACGTAGTAGAATGTGACTGAAAGAAGAGTAGTTCTTGTTTATATCTAGGTAGACAACGCTGCAATCATGGTAAATCTGAAATTATGGCGTGTGAAATGCGCCCAGAAATCACTGATAGACGGGATGTTGTGTTTTAATTAATTAACACATTGAGTAGGATTTCTAGGTCGGCATTATTACGTTATGGTGCTAAGTTGGTACATGTTTCTATTTTATCTAACATCAGTATCAGTGTCGAGTATCATGAGGAATACTCCAACATATTATTGTAATTACGGGGAAAACATTTTGAGTGTTTAGGGAGCCAGACTTGGTTAAGACTCTTAAAAATGTTTCAGAATTTAGTTGGGAAGACATTGCCACAAATGTAAGTGTGCTATTTATGTAAAAGAAGAGGTGCCTCAGTTTCTTCAAAGCGAGCGGAGCGTCTTTTTTCAGACGTCAATTAATTGGCCATCCCGTTGTAAACCAGTTAATTTTGATCTCACGTTTGTGTCTGAGTCCGTTCCCATTCTGTATGGCGACCAGACATTGTGTGGAGTTGTAAATCAGGTACCACTATATACCAAATGTATAGAATCAAGAGGTCATCCATAAAGTTCGCACGCAGTGGGGGTGGACAGGGTAGGGTCAAGTACGTGCGTACGCTGCTATAGCCGAATGACGACTCCGCGAGTGTTTATAGAAGGCTCGTTGGGGGTATTTGCCAAAGAAACACACTGTTGTAAATTTGTGTGGAACTTGAGTGTTAGGGTTGTATAGATTGTTTGAATCGTTTCCCACCTCAGCGGACTTCTGACGTCACGTTTTCAGTGGAAAACGTACTGGTAGCAGTTTAAAGTTTTGGAATGAACGATTTTAAGAAATCTCGTTCTCGATGATGCTTTTCTTCTCTTTGGTCTGCAGGTCCTTTTCTTAAAAGATTTTATAGAGCCAATCAGTGCAGGATGGCTGAACGTAAAAAAAATGAAAATAAACACCTTATCACCGCTCTTGCGTTGCCGATAATAAGTGTGAAAAGTCCTCAGCCGGTCCAAAGGTCCTGGGAACTCCTTTATCTAACTTGAGTGCTTGGCAATATAGGATCACTTATAGTTTGTGTTATTTTTATAGTTAGCATATATATTCGTGAGCTCAAAGGCAAGTGTCTACGCAGACAGAAAGGATTAAGAATTTCAAATTCTTTTATGGATTAGATTACTGGAGTTAGTTACGTTGGTTATGTTGGAAGAAGTGTGTGGGTACGAATCTGTTTCGTTGACATTGTGTCAAATACACGGGACAGAAGAACAGAATCCGCTTTTGTTCCTAAAAGGCTTACCGATTCCACTTTCGGTTTGAGACAGAAAACCTGTTCTGTGTGCATCGCATTCCCTTCGTCTTTGTTTCGTATTGAGCTATTTTTTTTGTTGAAAAATATCGATCTGAGTTACAATATTAGAGAGCATTGAATTCAGAAAAAAAACCGCGCAATGGAATGTGAAACGAAAACGAAGAAAATTGAAACATTTTGGGGAACTGCGCAATGGTTCTGCCTTAAAGAGTATGCGAAGTTCGTACGTCAGTTGTAAATTTTTATTCTCGTAATCCATCGCCTTCCGGCTAGCCATGGTTGTGCTGCCTTCCGGGTAGCCATGGTTGTGCTGCTTTCCTGGTAGCCATGGTTGTGCTGCCTTCCGGGTAGCCATGGTTGTGCTGCCTTCAGGCTAGCCGTGGTTGTACTGCCTTCCGGGAAGCCGGGTTGTGCTGCCTTCCGGCTAGCCATGGTTGTGCTGCCTTCCGGGTAGCCATGGTTGTACTGCCTTCCGGCTAGCCATGGTTGTGCTGCCTTCCGGCTAGCCATGGTTGTGCTGCCTTCCGGCTAGCCATGGTTGTGCTGCCTTCCGGGTAGCCATGGTTGTGCTGCTTTCCTGGTAGCCATGGTTGTGCTGCCTTCCGGGTAGCCATGGTTGTGCTGCCGTCAGGCTAGCCATGGTTGTGCTGCCTTCCGGCTAGCCGTGGTTGTGCTGCCTTCCGGCTAGCCACGGTTGTGCTGCCTTCTGGCTAGCCATGGTTGTGCTGCCTTCCGAGTAGCCATGGTTGTGCTGCCTTCCGGGTAGCCATGGTTGTGCTGCCTTCCGGCTAGCCATGGTTGTGCTGCCTTCCGGCTAGCCATGGTTGTGCTGCCTTCCGGCTAGCCATGGTTGTGCTGCCTTCCGGCTAGCCGTGGTTGTGCTGCCTTCCGGCTAGCCATGGTTGTGCTGCCTTCCGGGTAGCCATGGTTGTGCTGCCTTCCGGGTAGCCATGGTTGTGCTGCCTTCCGGCTAGCCATGGTTGTGCTGCCTTCCGGGTAGCCATGGTTGTGCTGCCTTCCGGCTAGCCATGGTTGTACTGCCTTCCGGGTAGCCGGGTTGTGCTGCCTTCCGGCTAGCCATGGTTGTGCTGCCTTCCGGCTAGCCATGGTTGTGCTGCCTTCATGGCATTTGTTCTCCACACACGTCGTCGCTCCTCTGGAGAAACGAATTGACTCGACATCTATCGCGCAAGTCGACCCCAGATTTAACTGACACAGTAGGTATTTAGATAACTGGTACCTCCCCAAACCAAGTTAAATGTTCCAGTTATTGACTATGAAAGTGAACATGTTTATAAATCATGGAGTCGCAAGCAGCGCCCGAGTTGTACTCAGCTTCGAGTTGACATAAGCATAAGTGTGTACGTGCTGTAAGTGCAAGGTTGGAGAGCGCTTATTGAATTTGAAAACTCCCGTGAGTGTTAATTTGGAATGTTCAGAAGAAAGATCATGACTGAGGCTTTTTGGAAAAGACGAACCAGTGTAAGCGGTGTGTAGGCTTTGAGCTTGTACGATTTGCCGTTGAATTATTTGAAGTGTTATTTTGTTGTAATTTCTTTGTTACAAGAAAGTGTTGTATTTGAAATTTTTATGCCAGAAGCAGAGGCACTTTGGTTATTGAAATAAAGCGATGATTCACACACTTAACTTGTTTTTTTTTACGGTCCATTTCACGTTTCAAGATGCTGAAACGTCATTAAAAACTGAGCATTTGTGCAAAAATTCAGGACGTGACAGCACATCGTTTTGGATAATTGCGGATTCTTTGATATATTTTCTTCTCGGTGGTCACTTGCCTAGGTACTTTTTGCCAAAAATTGGTCGAATGGTAGTGTCGGTTGGAAATGGTTGAGTGGAAGGGCGTTTTTGGGAACGTGGCAGGGCATTTATAAATTTCCTACTATGTGAGATTTTCTGTATCAAATGAATTAGAATCCGCATTAGAAGTATCTAGAAAAAAAATGAAGTTTCTTCAAAATGAGGTCACAGATAAAAACTAGGTCATCAAATGAATATTTGTGAAAAGGTTCTCTAGATACACCCTTTTTCGAGATATTTAGTTTAAAAAAACAAATGAGCTTTGTGATAGGGTGATGACGCCATAGCTCAAATTTCGTCACGTTAATGAAGTTGCTGTAGTCGACTGGAAGTGCGAAGTTTAATTTTCCTAGCTTGAACTCTCTTAGATTGTAAAAAATCGACTAAAAACTGCGTGAAAAATAAATCATAAATAAATAGAAAAGAGAAACAAATGGAGCAAAAATTAACCGCAGTGACTAATCTTTTGTTCCCATTTGCCGTTAATAAAAGGTGTTAATGAGTAAAAATAACATTTATGCCATCTTTTATTCATGCAATCATTTTTTTCCAATCGAAAATAGCACTGAAAACATTAAAAACAACCCCTAAAACCTTTAATTTTTGTGACTGGAACCTTAAAAGTTTCCAAGGCCGCTGGGGAACCTGAGTGTGTGGGTGTAAGCGCTTCTGCAAACTTTTTTTGCTGGGGAGAAGGGGGCGGTGTAAATTTGCGATGTTATACAGATAGAGACGTGATATATACATAGGTTATGACCAAAAACCTTTAAAAAAAGTTAGTATTTCAGTATTATTAGTTCAGCCGACTTTCTCAGGCTGGTCTTGTCAGACCAATGGGGAGGCGTATGGAGAGCCTCCGAAAAAACTGTCCGAGTGAATTTTTTGGCAAATGTTAAAAATGCTTTTTTGCTACATTTTTGGTCGAATTCGTTTCAAATTTTTCAGGAATGTTTTACTAAGTAGGTTTCTCTTACAATTTCGGGGTGTTTTTTTATTATGTTGGTAGCCAATTTTCCAAAGTCTTTTGCTTCCACAATTTGCCTTTAAATTTTGCATTAATGTTCACTAGGCGGTTCTCTTTTGAAAAGTTATTTTTTTATAGAGAGGGGCATTTAAAAATTTAGTAGCCAATTATCAAAATGCTGCTTCTCCCAGAATTATGATGGGATTTCTTTCCAATTTTGAAAGATTGTTTCCCAGGTGGTTCTGTCTTGAAATTTTGCTTTTTTGTCGATCCGCCAAAAATTGGCTAAATGGAGGGCATTTTAAAAAGTTTTTGGCAGCCAATTTTCCAAGGTTTTTTTACAATTTTCATCGGATTGCCTTCTAATTTTGCATAAATGTTCACTAGGCGGTCTTCTTTTGAAAAGTTACTTTTTAACGATGCTCCAAAAATTGACCAAATGGAGGCATTTTTTAATTTGTTGCAGTTAATTTTCAAATTCCTTCTTTTCTCACAATTTTGATCGATTTTCTGTCCAATTTTGAACGATTGTTCCCTAGATAGCTCTCTCTCTTAAAAAATAACAGAAGGGGAGAGCCATTTATAATTTTTTGATAAGCAATTTTTAAAATGCGGAATCTGGATCAGTTTACCTTAGAATTTTATACGAATATTTACTGTGTAGGCCTCTGTTGAAATTTTTATTGGAAATTTTGTTTTTGCCGATCCACCAAAAATTGGCTAAGTGGGGGCATTTATAATTTCTTACCAGTTTTCAAAAGTGTTTTTTTTTCTCTCACAATTTTGATCGGGTTGTCTTCGAATTTTTGCACAAATGTTCACCAGGCAGTCCTCTTTTGAAAAATTACTTTTTGGTGATCCGTCAAAAATTAGCTAAATGGAGGGCATTTAAATAATTCAGTAGTCAGTTTTCAAAGTGCTTCTCCCAAAAGTTTGATTGGATTTCTTTCAAATTTTGTAAGATTGTTCCATAGATACTTCGGTCTTGAAAAATTACTGTTTTGTTGAAACTGGCGAAATGGAAGGCATTTAAATTTTTTTATATAATTTATAATTTCAAAATGCTGCTACTTGCTCATTTTCGATCACTTTACCTTTAAATTTCATACGAATGCTTACTGGATAGGCTTCTGAAATTTTTTGGCGGTCTACAAAAACTGGCCAAATAGCAAGCATTTTTTATAACAATTTTTCAAAAGTTTTTTTGTTCCACAGTTTTGACCGGATTGTCTTCAATTTCGGATAAATATTCACTAGCCTGTCCTCCCTTGAAAATTCCGTTTTTGGCAAGCCACCAAAATGGGGGGGGGGGGGGGCATTTGTAATTCGTTGGTTGCCATTTTTCAAAATGCTTTTTCTCCCTCAATCTTGATCGGATTGTCTTCAAATTTTGCATAAATTTTGCAATCCGCCAAATATTGGCTAAATAAGAAAAAAGAAAAAAATTCTAAACACTTCTTGTCCCACAGTTTTGATTTCTTAAAATTTCCCCTAGACGTTTCTCTTTCGATTCTAAAAAAATGGCCAATTCTCGGAGGTTTAAATCTTTTTGTTTTCTAAAATGCGTTGCCTGCTACAGTTTGATTGATTGTGGCGGTATGAATGTGTCTTTCTTTCAAAATAGTTCATCTACAAATAATTTAATCAGAATGCTTTCATTTTTTAGGCGTAGTTCTTTGAAAAATTTCCAGTAAAAGGTATCTGAAATATGGTTACCACTTTTTGGCCACCACAAAAGCCTGTTGACATTTGGAGCAAAAGATCTCGACTTCTCACAATGCCCCTGGACATTCTTGTTTTGGTGACTCACCGAAAATTGGCAAATTGATCATATTTTATTATTATTTTTTTTTTGGTTAGGCGTTTTCTGAAGTTGAGTGGATTTATTGTAAATATTCTTCATGTGATCTTTTCTTTAACAATTACTTTTTTTGGCGCACCTTCAAAAACTGGCCTCGTGACGCCGTTTTAAGTATAAAGTTTTTTTTATAAACAGGTCTTCTCAAAGTAATTTTAATCAGATTGCTTTTTGGCGACCCAACACGACTTCTGATACTTGATTCACTGGACCTGGGCTGGGTCCCTTTGTCCCTGGACATTCTCGTAAATATACAACCATTAATAAAACAATTAAAATAAGTTAGTCATGCGCACAATTAAATGTAGTATTGCACAATATCAGATAATCCTGGACTGTATATATTCAAAAGGCAGGACCACAAAGATCGTTGCGAGGCATTGGCGCTTCTGACATTAGCAAACCTCTCTCAAATACCGGAATAGTACTGACCGAAAACATTAACGGAACTAATTGCATGGCATTGCCATTGTCGTCTTCACCGCTGAACGTGACCGGAGTCCACTCATATAGTGGGTACACGTTGTAGCCAATGAAAAAATCTGTGGTATTGGTGGGATAGAGCGTGTATTGGCCCAAATTGCCGTATTCCATATAAAGGCAGCCTTCACATGTGTTTGAAGACTCTACCGTAATATTGCCATGCGCGAAATTGCCATATTGTCCTGAATAATTTTCAATATTGCGGTTGATTTCAGTATTTGACTCTTTTAGCAATATTTTCCTCGCCGAAACCAAATTACTGGCAGCTCTTTTTGATAATGGCGCCATACTAGTAATTTCTTCTTTAAGTTGCTCAGATAAAACTGGAAGAAGCCCCAATGCCTGAAGTACCAGATACGCATCTTCGTTAAGTACGTCATCAAGTTTTTCACTTATGTAATCATTTTGAATTTCTCGTGTTTCAACGAGTGCACAGACCACCGAAGCGTTGTAAGCGGGTTCTACGCCAAGCAAAACATCTGCCATAAATCGATGAACAAATGCTTGCTCGACGCCCGAGCCTCCGAAATTTGTGTGGTAAAAAGAACTGATGTTCATGTCTGGCAATAGAAAGATTTCGCTGTGGAATCCGTCCAGAGTTCCACCGTGCTGAAGGCTGCGGTAACCTAAGGGACGGAAATGCAAAAAAAAATATGAAATTGTGATCTCGGCATTTAAAGAGTGCGCATGCGTACACACGCATATAAATGCTAATTTCTAAATTCTCGTGATTACAAAACATGGGTAATAACTGCTAAAAATGAAAAGAAAAAATAAGAAATTACAACAAATCTGGCAGCTATATGTGATCATGGATAGAACTGGATTCAATTCTAGCAGTCCATATTGGATTTCGGATTAAGATGAACATCATAAACAAGAGAAAACTTTTTGTGCCAAATGTGCATGTCTGCAGAATTATAAACGGTTTGCATTCTAGGGAAATTTAGGTGTGAACAAAAAAATCAGTGAATATTGGGTTTGTGTAAGCCACATGAGCTCACATAAGCATACCTCTGTAGTGGCCATTGGTATAACCAAGTCCATAGCTGCTAGAGCTGTCAGTAACGGGAGCAAATGGCTTGCCTCGTGTGATGTCATTGTACGCGCTTTCTGGATACCACAACCTATGGGTACAGATAACACCATTCTGACATGGGAGAAGTAAAGAACATTTGTGTAGTAATAATTTTTTGTGTGTTTTCCGAGTCATTTAAAGAAAAGCAAATATTAAATAGTTGCAAATTTTCTTCCATAATAGCATTTATAATAGCAGAAGAAATAATTGTGTTGGATAACATGCATGCTGACTGTGACCAAAATATATTCTGTCTCATTTTGACAAATGATTGATTATTTTTAGAGGAAAAAACCCAAAAAACCTAACAGAGAATGCATGCCTTCTCATATCATCTTCATTCACGAGTCGTTCCCCATCCGCTGTTAAGCCATCGCTCAGGACAAACTGCATCCAGAGAGCCATGTCATTAGCAGAGGAGCACGCTGAGGCACCAGGGCCTGCCAGCCTAGCTCCACTATGGACATCGTATGAAATCAAAACACGCACCGCGAGTGCAATATGGGGTATTAGTGCACGTTAAAAAAGCACCCTGCTAATTCTACTTGGGGGTTTTCAATTACCATACATTATTGGAGTCGTGCCATGCGATAAGGCGTTTTCATAGCATTCCTTTTTCTGTCATTATCTTGTCACGCTAACTGTATTAAACGGTAAGGCCTAGGAGGAACAACTTTGACAGAGCAGTAGAGACACACTGTATCACGTCTAGTTGGTCCATGTCTATTTTTTCTTAAATTTAATGACATTTTATATACAAACTAGACCGATTTCGCAACTAGACCGATTTCGCAACCGAGTTGCGAAACAAACACTTGGGATACTAAAAAATACTTATTGACTGAGCTAAAAACTTTCTTATCTTATTTCCGTTTTTAAATTCACATTTTGATTCTTGATTCTGTTCCGGTTTAGGTTTGCATGGAGAATGAAAAATTTCCGATATAAGTAACATTCCTTTTATGATATAAGCTTAGATACTAAAATTAGATATTAGATAAAACCTAGCCATTTGCCAATCATTAACGAACGCAGTAATACTTTATAGAAGATCAACGATGTCAGCAGCACATGCTACCCGTTTTCGAGATAATAGTCAACTTCCGGTTTTTGACATTGACCGTGATCCAGAAGGTGAAGGTCACCGAGGTACCTCCTATGTAACGTTGTTTAGGCCCAAAGGGTCGAAGATGAGCTCAAAATCGCTCTATCACTAACCGTTTTCGAGATAATAGTCAATTTCTGATTTTTAACTTTGACCGTGATCCAGAAGGTCAAGGTTACCGAGGTACCTCTTACGCAACGTTGTTTAAAGTCAAAGGTCTAATCCTCTCAAAACCGTGACGATGCACATGTCTGGGTCATGGTGAGTAACTTACCAAACTTGGTGATGCTACCACCAATGGTTACTGAGTAGAGGCTTGTACATAATTTCAAAGGCCAAGGTCACTTTGCTGAGGTGAAAGGTCAAATCCAGTCATAAACCTTGACAATGCACATGCTTGGATCATAGTGATTTACTGTGCTAAATTTGGTGCTGCTTACGTAAATAGTTACCGAGTGGTGACCCGGACAAAATTTTGTTAAGGTCAAAGGTCCAATCCATCCCAACCTTGACGATACACATGTCTGGGTCATAGTAAGATACTACACAAAATGTGGCGATACTACTGTCAGTAGTTGTTAAGTAATAGCCCGGACAAAATTTTATAGGTCAAGGTCACAAATTCAAAGTATGCACCCATCGAGATTTTCGAAATAATGAGTTTACTTATATCATTACAAAATAGTAAGAGTGATCAATAAATGAACAATACAAAGATATCACTACCACAATTCCGTACCATTCAATATGTTCACAAATTGTAACGCAGTTATTTGTAAAAAATGTTTCATAAAAATACAACATTTGCTCTCCGTGATCAACTTTTCATTGAAAAAAAGCCCAGTTCATAGTAGGCAGTTTTTCATTATGGGAGATGCCACATTCCACATACAACAGTTTTGATCTGCATTATACATAATCGGGTGAGCACAAAAGGCACATTGTACTGTGAGATGTGCGTGTTTTAACACTTGTGTGCATTTCGGGGGAGGGGGCGTTTTACAGGGCGTTCGAGAGTTTAAAGTAACTTTTATCCGTCAGTTGGTATTCTGTTGAGCGTTCTGTATACTAATAACAAAATTTCCGCTTGAAAACCGACCAGGAACAAAAAATCGAAAAAATGACGTCATTATGACATCATACGGTCAAATCAAAGCTTTCACGATGCTCTTTGTCAAAAAGTAGTCTCATAACGTATTTGACGCCAAATCTCTAGCTCCAGCCGTTTTGAAGATATTAAGCTCTAAAATATTCATGACGTCATAAGATTCGGAAGATGACGTTATTCGTAAAAATTTTTTCGCTTGGATCGAGTTTACTAAATATCCTATCTGAGTGCCAAGTTTCACTTTCCCAACTCAAACGGTCTCGGAGGAGATGTGCGGAAACCAAGTGACGAAGAATAACAAGAAACGAAATATGACCATAGCCGAAATGGTCAAGATCACCGAAGTGCCTCTTGCATAACGCTTTTTAAGCTGAAAAGGGCGAAATAAACTCGAAATAGACCTGTCTCTACCCGCTTTCAAGGTAACGGTAGCATCCGGTTTCTCAAAGTGTCGAAAATAAGCTCAAAACCGCTGCATCACTAACCGTATTCGAAATAATATCGTATTCTGGTTTCTGACTTTGAACACGACCGAAAAGGTCAAGGCCACCGAGGTACCTCTTACATATAGTCCTTTAGGCCCAAAGGGTCGAAAATAAGCTCAAACTCGATCTAACTCTAACCGTTTTCGAGATAATGGTTCCGAGGAGATCAAGCTGACCGAGGTACCTCTTATATGTAGTCTGTTAGCCCAAAGTATCGAAAATAAGCTCAAAACCGCTGCATCACTAACCGTTTTCGAAATAATGTCAAATTCCGGTTTTTGACTTTGACCATTGCCGAGGAGGTCAAGAGCACCGAGGTATCTCTTATATATAGTCGTTTATGCCCAGAGGGTCGAAAATAAGCTCAATATCTCTAACCGTTTTTGAGATAATGGCCCACTTCCGGTTTTAGACTTCGACCATGGCCAAGGAGGTCAAATTTTTTTAGGCCCAAAGGGTCGAAAATGAGCTCAAAATCGCTCTACCTCTAACCGCTTTCGAGATAATGGTCAACTTCCGGTTTTTTACCTTGACTGTGATCTAGAAGGTCAAGGTTACCGAGGTACTTCTTATGTAACGTTGTTTAGGCTCGAAGTGTCGAAAATGAGATCAAAATCGCTCTATCTCTAACCGTTTTCGAGATAATAGTCAACTTCTGGTTTTTAACTTTGACCGTGATCCAGAAGGTCAAGGTCACAGAGGTACCTCTTACGCAACGTTGCTTAAAGTGAAAGGTCTAATCCTCTCAAAACCGTGACGATGCACATGTCTGGGTCATATTGAGGTAACTTACCAAATTTGGTGATGCTACCATTAATGGACAAAATTTTAAAGGTTACGGTCACACTGGTAAGGTCAAAGGCCAAATCCACTCAAAACAACGTTACATAAGAGGTAGCTCGGTGACCTTGACCTTCTGGATCACGGTCAAGGTCAAAAATCGGAAGTTGATTATTATTATTATCGATTTTGCGCTCATTTTCGACCCTTTGGACCTAAACAATGTTATATAAGATGTACCTCGGTGAGCTTGACCTTTTGGGTCACGGTCAAGGTAAAAAACCAGAAGTTGACTATCATCTCGAAAACGGTTACAGTTAGAGCGATTTTGAGCTCATTTTCGACCCTTCGAGCCTAAATAACATTACATGGGAGGTACCTGGGTAACCTTGACCTTCTGGATCACGGTAAATGTCAAAAACCGGAAGCTGACTATTATCTCGAAAACGGGTAGCATGTGCTGCTGACATCGTTGATCTTCTATAAAGTATTACTGCGCTCTTTAATGATTTGCAAATGGCTAGGTTTTATTTAATATCTAATTTTAGTATCTAATTTTATATCATAAAAAGAATGTTAATTATGTCGGAAAATTTTCATTCTTCAAACCTAAACCGGAACAGAATCAAGAATCAAAATGCGAATTTAAAAACGGAAATAAAATAAGTAATTTTTTAGCCCAGTCAATAAGTATTCTTTTTAGTATCCCAAGTGTTTGTTTCACAACTCAGTTGCGAAATCGGACTAGTTTGCAAATAAAATATTAATGAATTTCTTAAAAATTGAGCTGGACCAACTAGAGAGGCTATACTATATCTCTGCCAAATTTCGTCGTCCTAGTCCTAGGTGTCTAAAAAATAAGGAAACATACGGAAACATCTTACGGAGTCGTACGAGAACAATACACTAGAGACTGGAAATCCTGAAGTGTAAATATAGCTTGGGGACTGCTTAGCGGTGATTTACTTGCTACGTTTGAATGTAATTAGCACTTGACAAGTCGAAGACTTGCAAGAGGATATTGAAATTGCACAGGGCCAATGTTTCGGACCTTTTTTTCTCTTTTTCTGGTCCACCTGGGTAGGGGGAGGTCGATGTCGTTTCATAGAGCAAGTAGCAAAGCTATGTTTTTTCTAGAAAAGTTTCAAAATGACAAAAATGTTTCTTAAAAAGGTTTCGGAGTATGAAAAAATATTGTATTGTCTGTAAAGGAAGAACAAAGTGTAATAATGCTGAAAAGTTAAAATTCTACTCGAAGAGTAATTTTTTTTTTGCCCATGTGTTTAATATTTCGCTTTGCGAAATAGGTTCTCGTTAAACATGCTGTAAGTTGTATTTACATTATGAGGACTGAAAGGGTATTTGGTTTACCAGATTTGGATTGCTCTCCCTTTTATTCTTTATTATTTTGTGTTATCTTCCAAAGACGTTAAAAATTTATTTCTAAATGCAAAGTTGTATACTTCTTTAATGTTTTTTTTTTAATCTGTACTTTTTTCTAGTTAACTCCCCAAAAACAGCTAAAAATAAAACTATGTATACATTAAAAGTGAACTCTCCATTTTTCACAAGGCTGTTGCTATTAATGCTTGTGGCATTATAATAATATATTCAGACGAGTAAGTATTTTGACCCACAAACGTCTTGTTTTGGGCTAGTATTGAAGTCTACAGCCTGTACCTACCGACGTTGTTTGGACATCGGGAGAGCGACGAAATACCTTCTTATCTGTATGAACTTAATTTTCATTAATATTTTTCAAAAGCAGGTTGAGAAAATTGTACCCTTGTGAAATGGCTTGTTTTACGTCCTTATTTTGGTCAATTTTCGAATCGATTTATCATGGATTACGTTTCCGGGGAGCGGTAACATACTGAGATTGTTCCTTGGACGTGTCCCGTACCTCCTATACAGGTCTATTTTTCGACGTCTAAACAAAAAGTCGATTTTCTAAGTCTGTTCAACGTTGCGCCCAAGACGTTGATTACACGTCGGAGAAAGTGGGGGTTTTTGGTTTTGACCAAAAGCAACGTCTAAACAACGTTGCTTATCCACCATCTATTTAGCGTTGTTTCAGAGACGTTGATTAAATGGTGGTCTATGGCTTCATCCTACTACAACCAATTTTAATGTTGTGATTTGGTGGATCGATGCCTCAATCTTAAATCGACGTTATATTGGAATGTTCACTAGAATATAGCATGTCAAAAGCTGTTTTATGTAGAGTTTTGTTGTAACTGACAGAGTGACATTATTTTAAACAAAAATCTTTAAAAATTTAATTTTTTAGGTCTTCAGGATCGTAATTTTTGTGGCCCAAGTACAAGAACAAAATTATACCTCCTGAAAAAGATCCAACTGTGCACAATTCAATCTTGATGTAATTGATTCTGAGGAAACAAAAAAATATCCATTCAGTTTATCCAGAGTTAATATTGATTACATATGGGGGCACACAATGGGGATAGAAAAACTAGTAATGACATGCCAACAGGGTAATACTTACGACCAAATCATGTAAGGCCAGGGCACTAATTCCTCTGGGTCATCGGAAGAGATGTTATAGGTATACGGGGTAATGAAGTCTTCGTAATCTGGCGCGGCAAGGTCATAAAACGTGGAAGAATCCATTCCAATAGGAGCAAACAGTTCTGACGTCATCAGTTCTTCCCATGTGGCACCAAACGTTTCTTCAAGCACAAGTCCAAGGACACTGTACATGTTGCTCGTGTACAGAAAGTCCGAGCGCACTGGGTTGAGCTCTTCCATGAACCGCACTCGTCTGTTGCAATGACCAGGTTACGTAGCACATACTTATTTCAGAAGCAAGCTTTGTCGTTTTCGTTTTTATTTTCATATTGCACTATTTTACAACAAATACCATTTATTTTTCACATCCAGTTATCACAATTGTCATGTTTATCGTACTCAGAAAAGGGCTACAAGTTTTCACAATGGGTATAACCAAACCCGTAACAAAAAATAGACCCATATTATGATTCTATTTTGCATCAAAACAATTACCCATAATGCCCCCGTTGTGGCTATAAAATACCCAAAAATTTAACACCAGAATTTCAAGTCAAGACCTAACATATGGGTGAAAATGCCATAATAGAACCCATATTCCAGCTGCTTAAAAAAGAAATTTTAGGTGTCTGGTGGAGGTTGGAACAAATCTTTTGATCTGGAGTCAGCAGCTTTACCCGCTTCAATTTTATGGGTCAGATTAAAATTATGGCCCAGATTATGGGTTTAGAATAATGGACCATAATCTTTACCAAAAACTTAAACTATGACCCGCATCATTAGTCTAAATTATGTCTTCTTCTCAGTAAATCTTAAACGGGAAAATAAACGAAAAGGATGTTATCTTTTCATATTGAAATAAAAATGCTTACTCCATAACTATTTCTTCTCTGCTGTTGACGGCATCCAGTATCCACAATGCATCATACCCTGGGATTCCCGTTTGGTGACTCACCAAATCTCTATAAAGTATGCAACATATCGACTATTAACGTTGTTCATAAACTGTTTCTAAAAATAGAAATCTTGGCAGGTTAATTTTTGAAAAACGGAGACAGTACGGGCGCGAGGGCGGAAATAGTCTACGGCAGACAGTTTTCTAGAGATTGGACCCGCGAGCTTATTTGTGCGGTTCCTGGTGTAAGAAGCATTCATCGTAATATTGTAAGAAACACACATCATGAGAATATCCATCAGAATATCCGAGACTAGCACGCTTTCTTGAAGAACTCCGGCTTAACGCGACCAGTGTCAGTCTTGTCTGTGATAAATTTTTCGGCGAGAGAAATTGTTAGAATGGGGTGATGCTTACGTGACGATACGCAGATTTCAAGCCGATTTTACATATTGTATCTCTGTCCTGCCAAAGTAACTGCTACGTCTGCAGATGTAAAGGTGTGCTTGTCAGTCGAAACTGCGAGAAATAAAGGAGTTTTGAAGTTAAGTTTTTGTGTCATTTGTCGAGCTTTGAGGGGGCAACATATCCCAGAGGGGAGGGGGGGTTTGATAACCAAGTCTAGCTAGCCTTCCCCCCCCCCCCGGAGGAAGCTGTATAGGGGTGGGGGTAAGCTAACCTGTTATACCGGGTGCTCCTTGAGCGAATTTGCAGTGAGTTAGCGAAACAACCCTTGCCGAGTGACGACGTTTTGGATATCTCTGCTCTCGCAGCATCCCTTACGATGATGCGTCCTGATCTCAACACGCGGGTGCTTTCCCCCTGAAAGCAGGCTGTAAATATGCAGTCACCAGCCTGTGCTATGGTCACACAAACGCAATGGGCCGGCGTGGTTTCTCTGCTCAGAAACGTTCCTCAGGCGAGAGGACAGTGTTGGCATTTGTCGGCAAACTTTACAGCGCACAAGTTGCTCCCGTTTCTGGCTTCGGTGGAGTCGAAGTGGGCGGAGTACCGGCACTTCGAAGAGTACGAGCACTTTATAAATACGTGAATGCCCGATGACCTATTGCTGCTATGTGGTCTCCTTGGAGACGAGGCTCAACAAAACCAGTCCGCTTGTGCTGAGTGGACTGTTTTCTCACTCCGAGAATTGAGCCACAGAGATCATGCACAAATAACAGTCTTGCATCATTTTTCTTGTGAGTCAGAGGTCTTCCTTAGGGACCGATTTCTCTTTCCTCAACTTCAGGACTGGTACCATTGAACAGCTCTATTTTGTCGGCAAGTTATTCAGCGTGACGGGGGAGAGGGAGGCTCGGGCTGGTCGTCTTGCTGCAACGCGATGCTGCGCCTCGATGCGGCTGAACTCCCATCTTTTGCTGTTTAGCTTTTGAGCACGCAGTCTACTGCCTGCAGAACTTGCTTTTGAGTCACTGAAAGCTTCAGAGCCTCCAGAAGCACATAAAAACTCTTCCCTTATCAAAGTATCCACTGACCATGTGGCGAGGAGTTTCTTCCTCGTCCATTCCCTCAGCTTTGGATTCACTCTGTCAATCTGGTCTTGGTCCATGATGCTGAATTTGGATTCATAGCTGAATTTAGTTAAAAAAAGCAGGAGAAAGTGCGATCTATATACTAGCAGAAACTCTCCCTAGAATAGGGATTATCCAATGAGCGCAATGCGTGACATATGACAGCATGGCGACATGATGTCTGGGATGGCCATCGTGTGCGTTCACTGTCGGGTGTCTAGTATGGCGGTATATTTGAACAAAAAATCAAAACGTACATGTTGTATATTTTGTTTTCCCTCGCGTTTATTTAAATGGCCGCGCGGCAATTTTCTTAGCCGCGCAACATTTACATTTCATATGTTATTTGGCTATTCAGGTCGCGCTCTTCAATTACGCCATAATTTTATCGCGCACCAAAATTAAACCTCTTGTGTTTTAAAGAACGTTTTTCTGAACATGCGTTTTATCATGTAATTAAATTTTTTTATTTTGGAACGCGAAAAGTTAATCATAGGGCGCGATAAATTTAATTCATTCTATCATTTATTATTTTTTATAAGAAAAACCACGTGCAGAAATTAATAGCGACTTGGATAACATAAAAAGTGGTTCGCGAAAGAATTAAATATTTTCTCGTCTATTAATTGCACATAAATACCATTGCGATCAAAAATAAAAGCTGGAGCGCGAATGCCGTGAAATTTTTGCACAAATATACCGCCATAGTCTAGAGTAACGAAAGCCCGGCAATCACGGGCCAGGTTTAGGGGCTTGTTTTAACCAACCAGAAGGCACAGAAAATTTTCGCCTCCTTTCCCCAACACATTGAATTTTGCCATTGAAGCGTTATCCCGACATTCCGAAATTAGCAGCTAGGACATTTAGTCAAAAATTTTAATTTCGCGTGATATCTCTTTAACTGGTTCGTCATATTGTGGGTGGTATCTGAAAATGGCAGTGAAGCCATCAATAGTTCTGAATTATTTATGTTTTGGTAATTATTTAATTACCTTTGTATTGAATTGCCTGATGTCAAATCTTGATTTAAATCGCGCAAGATGGTACTATAAAGCTATTAAACTGTCATTATCGTCGAATTGCAATTGCTTAAATTCGCTTAAGAAATCACAGAAAACAAAGTTTTATGACCATCAGATAAATCGGCCCAGTTTTCCCGGAGAACAAATTCAATGTATGTTGAACTATCTGAAAACTTGGTTTTTCGATAGCGATTGTCACTGGGTGGTTTTCGCAAGCTCTGGGCAGAGTCACGGCATCCGAGCTAAGAGTAAATACCTAAGTCCAACTCACGATTTTTCCTTTATTTTCTCTACAAAAACTGCACAACTACACAGTTTAGATTCTAAACTAAAATTCACTTTACCTTTTACAGACCTATAATGTGTTATCTCCCCGAAAGGTGACAATTTCTTGTTTACCAAAGAGAGAATTATTTACCGAGATGTATAAAAGCGATAAATGAGTATAATAAAAAATCTGTATTAATTATACATCACTTATGTTAATCTGTGAGTTTGACACACGTAACTCTCTACATCGAAAAAACTCTATTAAACTTTTAAAACTGTGTTTAATTGGATAAAATTCATCAATTTCATGACAATTGAAATAACTTCTCAATATTGAGATTCACTTGACTATTTTTCTATGACATTTCACGGTTTTAATTATCATTCCAAAATATATAAGATAACCTGAGAATTTTTACAATTTATTCATTTAGTAAACATTTGATTTATAACCAACCGATTAATGGATATTTGGTGGACATGTTCTTCAGATGTTTCTGTCCTTTTCGATAATTTATTCGGCAAACAGGTTCTTCTAAGTGACAGAATCTCCCTCTGCTCAGTTCCTTTGTGATGTTTTATATACACTTTTCGCAAGCTTAATAAGAGCAACTGGATCGCTTTTAGCTATCTTTCATTCAAACGCTCGCATTTTGGGATGACCGAAAAAGTGAGTTTTCTTCTGTTTGACAAACCAATTAAAAAGATATAAAATTTGACTAAATGTCCTAGATGCCTCAGTTTCAGCTAAATGTGATGAATTCCATTAAACCATGCACTCACGACCATTTTAAACTAAAATAAACTTTATTTTTCCAAAAAGTATTTAAAAAAGGAAGGCTTGGTGGTTTAATTAAAAAGAGGCTCAGAGAGGGTTAAGTTATGACAGTTCAGAGATAAACTATTTGTTTCAAATAAGTTTAATTTATATTTTGAAACCAAAACAAGGTTGCCATAGACGCGAGTATCTTATCTCCTCTAAGTTTACCTGAGCATTGTGTTGTTGCTACGGTAACCATCTATGAAATGGAAGTCTTCACCCAAGACATCTCTTGCAAATGTATCCCACGATAAACTAAAAGTGCACGTAGCCAATTTTCAATTTATTGGGCTTCATAATATTTTGTATATCTTAAATATTTTGGTATTATGCTACATGCTCACCCTGATACACTATTACAGTATCAGCTTCACGATTTATGATCCATTTCATCGCAATAAACATTACAATAAAACATTTGTTCCATATTTTTAAATAACGACACATCGAAGAGAGGAAATTATAATCAAATTAATAAAGGAAAAATTATTTTTTCTTTAATGTCGAAATGATAAGTACTCTTCGGTGGTGGCAAGAAGCTTAGCGGCCAGAGTGCAGGTCATCGATTTGGTCACGGAAGCGATGGCAAATCTCGAATCCGCCGTGAACGGTTCTTCGTTTTCAATGTTTGCAAATCCATAGCCTCTCGCAAGCTCTATTTCATCATTCTTTGAAATATATATAATTAATTCATGCTACTTGTTTTCAATATAAATTGATATTTGTTGAAAAAAAAGAAAGAATTGGCACATTTTAGTTAATACAAACTCAGCTTATGACGCTAAACTAATCTGCTACCCTATGTCAGTTGATAGAATTTCATAACGTTTATAACATTTACAACATTAACAACATTCAAGTAATATCAGATTCCACGCTAGTTCACCCATCTTAATCAGTTAGGACGAAAGCGTACTGAACTTCTCATCTTAAATTACCCTGTTTCGCTGTGGTTTTACTCACCCTGACAAGACTTATTGAAGCGCCTGGCATTCCGAAGCATTCAATTATTTCTTCCATGAAATCGTCGATAAGCGTCTCCTCCTCCTCCGTTAAGTCACAAAAACCCAAGCCGAAACCCGCAAAAGCGAACAAAACAAACTTCAAGATTTCCATGTTTGTGACCAGGGCTAAATTATTTCCCTCTGAATTAGCTGCAGATAAATAACAGTTCACCAACACCAACATATGGCTGACTAAATGAACTGATCGACTTTAGCATATAGCACAAAATGGTGTTAGTGTGCATTTACTACGTAGTTTACAACTAATAAAGCAACATTAAAATCGAAAATAAGAAAAAAAGTCGGGTCTGAAGAATTTCGAGTAAAACAAAGCGAAAAAAAAGTAAAAAAGAAAAAAGAAAAAAGAAATAAAAAAAGAGAAACAAAAACGAAATAAACCCTCCTGCTGGTTGTATAAAATTGTGAAGTTAAAGAATTTACCCGGAATGCAAAAAATTAACGAAAGTACTCTTTCAGAAGAGAAGAGATCTATACTAAAATATATGTCTCCTTCGGCTCTCGGGTTTTTCATGAAAGGAACACTTCAAACGCTTAAAATCAGCGACTTATAAAATGCTAATATAAACCTTATGTCATATTGACGCTTTATAAAAACATTTATCCATATTTTCCGAGAAAAAAAACGAAAAAGAAAATTGACCAATGGCGGGTCATCGAAATTTTGAAAAAAAATAGTTCGCCCCCTCCGTTTCTGTTTTTTCCTGCTGTTTATTTTTTTTTTCAAAATTGGGATGATAAACAAGTTTTCTTTCCTTCCAGACATAGGTTTAAAAAATTGTTGCTATTTATACTCAATGACTATTATTTCTAATACTTGCACAATTACGAAAAAGCGCACTTCATTGCTTTTACTAAAGAACGCTTACGTTAAACAAATCGTTGCTCTTAATACTTTTCAAGCAATAACTACACCGAATCTGAACATTCTCTAGATGTGCTTAAGGTCAAGCACCGAATACACGTTTTTTTCTGATTTAGAAAAATTTAAGATAATATAAAACTGGTAAATAAATTGCTAAACAGCTTTGTACCTTGAATGATTTCCAAATCGTCAAATTTTTTTCACTAAATTATGCTCAAATGTATAATAGGAGAATACTACTTAGATTACATGCTTTGTACAACTGCTATGATGTCATGTGATATCCTAGTTTTGAAAGTCAATAGCTGACAAGCATCTGGTCTTTTCCTAAACAGACGCAATCATGTAATGGTGGACACCTTGGCAAATGGTTTTCGAATTCCCTGTTTATCTGAGGGAGTATTGGTTTGGAGGGGGAATGGGGTTGAAGTTGTAACTTGAACCACCTTGAAAACATTTCGTAGATGTGGCGAATATGTGGTTCTACTAGAATCCGCTCTACCACAGCTCTGCCAGAGGCATTCCTACCACAGCTCTACCAGAAGCATTCCTACCATAGCTCTGCCAGAGGCATTCCTACCATAGCTCTGCCAGAGGCATTCCTACCATAGCTCTGCCAGAGGCATTCCTACCACAGCTCTGCCAGAGGCATTCCTACCACAGCTCTATCATAAGCATTCCTACCATAGCTCTACCAGATGCACTCCTACCATAGCTTTACCATAAGCATTCCTACTAAAGCTCTACCATAAACATTCCTACCATAGGAACTTATATTTAAGTTCCTTTACTGCTGTGGGGATTTATTTTATAAAATTTTAATTGTTTAAATTAAATTCTATATATTCATTCATAAATAATCACCTCGTGTGTATTTGAATCGTGGTTGTGAGCATTTACTGGCTCTGGATTTGTCATATCCAGCGAAGTGCACATTTTACATTGGATAAGGCGCTTGCTACACCGCCACATGACGTGTCGCTGTCCAACAGGCCTCAGGCGATACATGTCACCGTCGCAGGCAATCTTCGGTTTTCCTTTGTTTGACTGTAGTACTTCCATTTCGAAGCAAGGTGCGCCATATTTATAATGCGAAAACAAGCCCCATCAATAGCATAGAATCATAAGTGATTTCACATCAAGCATCCTGTGATGATGCAGGGCTTTGAACTCTAGTTACTAATCCTGAGATGATGTAGGGCTTTCAACTGCAATTAATATCTTTTTATTTCCAGTAATAAATTGTATAACCTTTAAAGGAAATTGAAGCTTCTGTCGCTGGACCTTCTGTCGATAGACCTTATGTCGCTGGACCTTCTGTCGTGGATTCGAATAAATCATAACTGTGCAAACACTTGGATAAGTGTCTGCCACAGAACATTCGTTTACAAACATGACAGCGATTAAACCACGTCCGTTTTTCTTTTGCCAACATTTTGGCCATTTTTCCAAAAACGGTGAAAAATACAAGGAAAGACCAACCTGTAAAATGTCAAAGCCATCCTACCAGATATTTGGTACAGGATGAGCACTGA
This sequence comes from Protula sp. h YS-2021, assembly GCA_949752745.1. Taxonomy (NCBI): domain Eukaryota; kingdom Metazoa; phylum Annelida; class Polychaeta; order Sabellida; family Serpulidae; genus Protula; species Protula sp. h YS-2021. Next base: position 32,257,311 of record OX457031.1, on the reverse strand, counting down.
ATGAAAAAACCTCTCCAGCCCTACCTCCCAAATTGGAAATTCGGGTGTAGTTTTTACCCCTTTCCCGCTAACACCAATTTTTGTAAATTTGTTTTTCATACGCTACAAGCCCTCTCCCAGACAAATATATGTTTTACACATATACAATGGTTCAGACCCCTTCATCTGCTCCATTTAGAGTTGGGTTAGGCTGGATGTATGCCGCCACACCCTCATATCCGTTCTCCTCTAAACTGATAGTCGAAACCGGTTGTGTGGTGCACGGCTCCACTTTGTCACAACTCTGACGGTCTGCTGGGTACCGCCCTTTTCTGTTTAAAAACATCAGAAGTTGGAACATGGGAACAACTAGAATTAATTAAAAGGCGGAGAGCTGGCCAAGTGTGTTCGTGCATTCATTAATTCGACAATTTTGTGTCGAAATCTATATAGTTTGTATTAGCAATTACTTAAGAAACACAATTTCATAGTTTTGTATTCAATGTTTTACTCTCTAGTCTTGTGTTCCACCACCGACTCACGACTAGACTCTTAGTCTGGTGGTCTTGGATTATACGGGTTGTGTTTAATACTCGTAAATGTCTTCTTGATGCATGTTTGCTCGAATATGTAGCGCTCATTGTAGTGACAAGCGACGCTCTTTCAAGGTTTGCAATTGTGTTTGAATAAAGTTACATTTGTTAGTGAATTAAAATTAAGTTGAATTAGACGGGGTTATAATCCCCCTTGTAACGAGGGATATAGTTATGAGCTTGTCCGTCCGTCTGTCCGTCCGCATGCGTTCTGGGCTATATCACCAAAACTAGTGGGCACAATGTTTTGAAAATTCACATACGGAGCACGGTTAGCACGGATAGAGCACATGTTAAAGATGTGCAACGTCGTATTTCTGTTCGGATTCATTAAAAAATTATCAGAATTACAGTATTTTTTCGATCATCGAACTGCTTGTCGACGACGTGTCCAGGCTGCAGCTCCAAAATTTTTGCTCAGATTATTTTGAAATTTCACATATGGATAGAGTGCACATTGAAAATATGCAACGCTCATATTCATGAAAAATTGTACGGCCAGTGACGCCCGGAAAGACTGGGAACAACCGGGATAGACTGGCGACGACATGGAGAAATCGTTGACAGCTGAAAAGACAACACCGCGGTTATAAAGGACCGGCAATGCAATATACTGTTCCTGTGAAAAAAACCGCTCGCATACAGCTCCGAAATCTACAATGGAAAAACACCCCCATTGTCACCCGAAAGGAGGCGGGGGAGAGAATGATGGAGCAACAGGGCGGACCAGAAGACGACCCTTAGCTACCCCCAACGACTGCAGACCAAGATCGCGATACGCCTCAGAAGTGTAACTATTGCGGGGGAGAATGCAAAAACCAACGTGGTCTGCGTGTCCATCAAACTAAGAAAGGATATACTCCAGTAGCGAACCTAACACAACGCATAAATACAAGCTCTAGATAGTCGTCGGAAAGACCCAACCAGAAATAACACCACAGTGCAGGGACTCTCAAAACGAAAGATGTAACAGTTACAGCACAACCGGACCAACTGGTTAAGGACAGAGTCAAGTGGCCAACGATGAATAGCACCGAGTGTTAATACTTTGACAGAGAAGTGGATGCAACCTTGGATCTGGAAACAATGGCAACTGTTATCCACTTGATGGGAAAGGAGAAGTTTGGGACACAAGGAAAGAAAAAAAGAAGAGAAAAGCAATATACCAAGAGCAGAAGCGAAAAAAATATTGAGCAGCTGCGTCGAGAGATCAGAGCAATAAAGCGCCAGTTCAGAAACGCAGATGATAAACAACGGCCAGGGCTAACCAAGATCAAAACCGGTCTACACAAGCAAATGACATCGCTAAGACGGGCCGAAGGGCAGTGAAAAAAGCGCAGAAAGAGGGAAAGGGCAACACAAACTTTCTCCAAGATCTGTCCGACTTTGCGAAGAGGGTGCTAGGCAACCCTAAATGAGGCGAGCTCGAAAGCGAGATGACCGAAATAGAAGAACACTTCACAGCGGCTCACAGCCACGCGAAAAGAGACCAAGAACGCAGAAGTGTCGCCGAGCTGGCTGAACCAAAGCGAGCCAGAACTAAATCAGCACCTGGCTTTAATGGTACGTCATATAAAGTCTACAACAAGTGCCCAAAGTCAGCGACAAGACTGGCAAGGCTCTTGAACGCAGCATGGACGAAGGGAGTAAAACTTAGGTGCTGACAAAGAGCTGAAGACTGTTTTGAACCAAAGAAGGAGATTTTCTAGACCATTAGCAATTTATTTGCTGAGTGTCGAGTGCAAAATTTTCTTCGCCATTCTAGCCAAACGACTCACGAGATTTATGCTAAGATAATGAATACCTTGACATAAGAGTTCCAAACGTGTCCGGATGCCTTGAGCACACAACAATGCTCACACAAGCAATCAAAGAAGTCAAAGCAGAGAAGGGAAATTTAGCGATAGTATGGCTGGACCTAATAAAGGCATACGGCTCGATTCCGCACAAAGTCGTAGAGCAAACGCTCACACGATACCACGTTCCTCAGAAAGTACGTTCTCTCCTCGACAAATATTGCGAAGCCTTTTACTTGCGATTCTCGTGCACTCGTGGAGTGACAAACGCTGACCCAGCTAGAATTCTGGCTAACCAGGAAAGTTCAAGGCATGGTGTGTGGAACACGGGGTCATCCCGAGAATCGCCTGGCCGCTCACAGTCTATGAAGTGCCATTATCTGTAGTGGAAACGATGGAGAGGAAAATTAGCGGCAGGTTGAAGAGCTGGCTAGATCTTTCACCAGCATCGGACTGTACGAAAATCCAGAAAACTCCGCCTCCCGTTTACATCGCTGGTGGAAGATTTCAAGGTCTCAAAGACACGGACACAGATTACCCTTGATAAATCCCAGGACGCAATTGTGTGCGGAAGAGGTATGGAGCCTAGAACAGGCAGAAAATGGAACGCCCGCACTGCACTGAAAACGCAAAATCCCATCTACGACAAAAAGACTTAGTTAGAACCACGTGTGTCGGAAAACAAGGACTCTGATAGGGCGCGTCTCGCCACGAGTGGTTCGAGGGCGGGAACGGCCAGTCGCAAAGAACGTTGATATGTGACGAGATAAGATGATTAGAAAACAAAGTGCAACTAGCCAAATCAATCTCTATGCGACATCAGGGTGCCTGGATGAAGCGGGACACGGCGGAACAAAGAGAACTTAAGTGGCCTACGCTGCGAAAGATGGACCCTCTTCGGACCCGTTTCATACTAAGATCAACGTACGACTCGCTGCCAACACCGACCAACAAGGTGACCTGGGGGATTACTGATGACCCAGATGTTGCCTGTATGGTAAACACTGTAACCTAGAACACACATAATCAACATGTAGCATAGACCTCTCTCAACAAAGATACACGCGGAGACCCGACAAAGTATCAGACACAATAGCCATAAACCTAGAGAAAAATGCTCAACTGCAAATGGATCCACAACGCATCAGATCAACAGCAGAACGTTTATAAAAGTCGGCAACAGGCGAAAGTTGTCAAGCAGGAGTCTAGGCCAAACCCTTCCGACCGAAACTCCCCCGGTCCTAACCCCCCTGTCAAACCCCCCCCCCGACTAAAACCCCCCGTCGGCCTAAACCCCCCGACCCAACCTCCCCCCCCGTTCTCAAAAGAAAATGTGTGATGATAATTTGTTATGGCGCCTCTTTTCGCACTCGTACGAAACATAGCCATTTGCTAGATTTTTTGCTTTACGTACAAATGCCGTTGGTACAATATCTTTGGATTCCCTTTAGCAGATGTGATGTATTCCATGATGGAAGCATGATTTTTCACAGCAATCTGGGTCACTAAATTACCCATTCAAGTGAATCACAATGGATGTAAGTCACATTTACCGCAAGAGAAATTGTAATTTGTAAACTCGACTGATCTCGCATATGAATTGCAATTTTTAATGTGTACGCAATAATCAATCGTAAGAGCAATTGCAATTTCAAAAACTGAGTGCTATCATCAATGGATGTATGAAGTTTCTTTTATAATGATGATCAATTCCTTCAGTGGTTCGGAAATTGCAATTTTAAACGCCGTGTGGTCTCTTCAATGGGCCTTTGAAGTGTAATTAAGAACGTGGAAGTATCGCAATTACAAAATATGAAATAGACCTGAGAACCGGGGGGTTCGGGGTCGGGGGTTTAGGCCGCCGGTGGGTTTTAATGGGGGGTTGACGGGTGGGTTAGGGCCGGGGGGCTTTGGGGCTGTTCCCGTCAAGCAGGAGAGGCCGAGTGGTATCTTGGCAACGGCCCGTGACTGGAAGCTCCAAACTGACCTTGGCAAGCGATTAGTATTCCCGCATGAGATTGAAAATATGCAACGTTCAGATTCATGAAAAAGTTGTCAAAATAAATTTTATAAAACTTCACATTTTGATATTTTTTTTGATAAAGTGGTAGCAGAGCGACACTTTGCAAACCGACATTTGCACTGATTTCGTAGGTCATCCTCGCTACACGGGGGATCGTGTCTCTGAGGCTGTAGATTTAGAAATATTCTGTCTTGCATGTTCTGTGGACGTACCAATTTAACGTTTGGTAAATGAAATTTGCATTTTGTTTCATGAGCTTAGCGCCCATGTCAGGGACTACTCCAGTCCTCCCTTCAATATCGAATTGACTGAATTTAAAAATGGTTGAAAAATTTGATGGAGACGGGGTGAGTGGGTGCTGAATTAACTCGATTTCTCTATAAAAATAATTCTTTGTACAACATCGTCACCGCAAAACCGTGCGCTTATTGCATTTAACAGCGGTGATGTGACGCTAATCTTTTTAGTAATGGCTAATTTGCTGTCAAATTAAGAATGTTTTGCGTACGTTTTGTTACGTGTTGACATTTTCCCACCCATGTTTGGCACTATTTTTACCCTTTCATTGGGCATTTCTGTACAAAGCGCTGGTTACTTTTACAAACAAAAAGATGGAAAATGTGCCACCATAGTCGGCATGTGTTATAATCCACTTTAAAATATCAGTACTGAAAGTCTGTTTTTGTGCTAAAAGACAAAAATGTATATTCGATACCTCGAAGTATGGTACAACTCAAAAAGAGTTTTATTAGTCTTGAAATTTAGAGTCTATCTATTTCGCTGTTGGATAATTGGGACAATAGGTATGATACAACGTTGGTTGCAGTTCAGGTCTGAGTTATAAAGTACATTTTACGGAAAAAAATGCACAGATTTGGTGAGTGTTGCCCTTGCATGCTGTGTCCCTCTGTCTCATGTATTCGTGACGAGTCTTGGTGTAGTGTTGGTATACGTCAGGCCCTTACCTCAGTTCTTCTTACCTCCACAAGACGCATAGGGAGGTAGAGGCCTGAAAATCATGAGCTTAAGTGTCTTAAAGAACACATAAACACTCTGCAGGGCGTTTGTTTACTCTCTAGGCGTGGGGGCTACAGTCATCTACCCCATTGATTTGGTAAGAACCCGCATGCAGGGGCTACAGTCATCTACCCCATTGATTTGGTTAAGACCCGCATGCAGAACCAGCGTGTGGCGACCGATATGGGAGAGGTACTCTACCGCAACAGCTTCGACTGCTTCCGTAAGGTCATCAAGTACGAGGATGTGCTGGGGCTGTACCGAGGGCTTGGCCCTCAGCTTGTTGGAGTGGCGCCGGAAAAGGCCATCAAACTGACTGTAACTGTCTGGCAGTTGCCGGAAGTACCCACACCGCTACGTTGCTATTTACTTCCGTCAGTGCTAAATCGCGCCCGTATGTATATGAAGTACTATATAACTTGTTTTTCTGAAACAATGGCCGGGGCAACTACGAACTTCGCACTCTTATTACAGAGGCCTTGTGAAATCTTGTCGATCTCAGTCGTAAAATAGACCAGATTTCCAGTTTGTCCAAGAAAAATTAACAGCCCTGGTAATCTTTGCAGTGAAATTTTCATGGATTGCTGTTTTTAACTTCATAATATTGTTTTATGGCATAATGAAGACTGGGGCAGATTACGTGATCAAGTGACTTTTCTTTCATATTATGCCAAAACTAGAAACCCAATGACATAATGAAATGGTGGTAACTAAGGCAAGAATTCTCGCATAGCATCCATCATCATCATCTTCATCGAGCATAATACCTTAAGAGTTTTGTAAGAGCACGCCTTGTTGGAAAACATTGAATTTTGCTTTGCTTCATTTTAGGTGACAGTATAGAACCTGGAATGAGTCGCTTCGTTGTGGTTTGCGGTGTCCAGGGACCTTCTAGTTACGCTTTATAATGTTGATTCTTGCATTTCGTTGTAGATGAATGACTTCGTTAGAGATCATTTGGCGTCAGCAGATGAAAAACTGCCTATCCAGTATGAATGCATTGCAGAACGATGCGTGAATAGACTTTATATACCCAGACAGCAAGGGTAACTTTTAAGATGTTTTGGGCGCGTTTCCGGCTTTTACGTAACATGGCATTCAATCAGAGATCAGTGTCAGTTGTGGTGCATGCTGAAGTCGTTATCTACGAGGTCACGGAATGCTACTCTCCAAGCAGGTCTAGCTATTGAATTTTTTCGCTGCATACATTATTCGGTTGCCAAAGTGTTCCTTATGTGGGGGCTATTTTGTATCGGTTAGCATTGTTTTCAGTATCTGGAAGTATTTTCCTCTATTAAAGAGGGTCATCTGATATCTTGTGTTATGAGAAGCAGCTCACCAGTTTGGCACCGAAATGCACTCCCCTTTCTCACACCTAGGTGCGTCATCTGATGCGCATTTATGAAGTATATCTTTGTGGTGCTTTTTGACCGATAAGAATGTACGAAGACAAGGTAGTATATCATGGCTATAACTACACTTAGGGTACAGACTGTTATCGTTAGCTTGGGTAAAAGGGTTAGAGTTGCGTTTACAGTCGTACCTACATTAGACAGCTGGAGAGGGGGATGGAGGATGATGGTTAGCAAAAAGACCTGGATAAAAAGATGTAAAGTAAGCCCCGTTTGTCGTGACCCCTTCAGATTCGAGTAAAAAGAAGTGCTGTAAAACCTGCCTGTCTTGACCAACTTCCAGAAACAGATAAAAATTTAACGTACAGTAAAACTACTGTAGTAACTAACTTTAGATCTGGATAAGAAGGGCCTACAGTAAAACCCGTTCTAGATTCGGATAAAAAAGAGGTGAAGTAATAACTGTTTTAGTGACCACCATCTGTGTTGTTTATTTTGAATTTTTGCAGTGAATTATGATTAAGTATGCAAAAATGAATATTTTATTCCAGTAATTAAAAAAGCAAATTTTTTAGGGGAGAACTATGGATTTAGTTGGGGAGACATCGATTGAAAGTGTATAATCTAAGCCTGTAGACTTCTGTTTTGTGTGCACTGGCGGCTCTAGTTTAGTAAACTTTTGCTTCAAAATGCATCTCCTCCTGTATGTTAAATAAACATGCGCACTGGTATGAAATGCAAACCGCGCATCGACGCAAGTAAATACATATGCGCACTAGTCCGAAATGTAAACAACGCATCAACACACGTTAACCAAACACGCTCACTGGGCCAAAATGCCAACCGCACATCGATGCAAGTTAGCATGTGCCCTAGTCCGAGATGCGACTCGCGCATCAACGCAAGTTAAATAAACATGCGAACTGGTCTAAAATAAGAACCGCGCATCAACGTAAATTAAATAAACATGCGCAGTGGCCCGAAATGTGAATCGCGCATCAACGCAAGCCAACCAAACATGTACACTGATCCGAAATGCGAACCGCTCATCAACGCAAGTTAAATAAACATGCCCACTGGTCCGACTTTGAACCGCGCATCATCTCAAGTTTAAAAAACATGCGCACTGGTCTTAAATGCGAACCACGCACCCACACAAGTTAAGTAAACGTGCGCCCTGGTCCGAAATGAAAACCGCACATCAGCGGAAGTTAAATAAATATGCGCACTGTCCGAAATGCCTGATATAATTGGTCTTATTGCTTTTCGTAAGCTGGGACATTGTCCTTGGACAAACTTGTTTATGTAAACCTTCTTGCACGGAAATTTTGTCCAGACGCGTTCTCCGAAAGTATTCTATCCAGCGTTATGAAACTCTTTTGAAGTATATATATATATATGTATGTATGTATTGCAGATGTGCAACGTCGTGTTATTTTTTAAATGGACCAAAAATTGTTAGGCTACGTAGGGTTTTCAATTTGATTGAATTTCTTAACATCCAATGACATTATATGTTACAAGGGGCACCTGCTTCACCGATACTCAAGCTCTAAATGTTCGAAATATTTTTTTTTTAAAGTTTGGTATATATCATGCCAATAGTGGTGCACAGAAAATTCGTGCAAAAAAAGATTTGTTGTTATCAGAGAATTATGACGCATCAGGATTTGCTGCTGCATCGTAAAATTAACAGCGGTGAATTTGTTTTGCTGTAACAGGCAGGTGCGAGTTAGGTGATGTTTGCCAAGCCTTTGGAAATCGTCAAAATTCGCCTGCAGACAGCGAGAGAGGTGGCGGTTGGGCAGCGTGTTAGTGCAATTGATGTGATTAAAGATTTGGGCCTGATGGACCTCTATAAAGCGAGTGTCCACGCTTTGCTTTGCTGTTATTTCAAACTGGAGAACGTGTAGCACAATTTCTCTTTTGAGATAGTTTTAGAAAAGAATTTTAAGCAAATATCTAATAAGTAATAATTAATAAATAATAAAAAATTCTTTTCTCAGTTGAGATCAAGAAATATTAATTTTATTCAGATGGTAAAACTTCTATATAAGGAACACCTTTGCTACCGGGAATTTTTTCACTGAGGGGCATTCTTCGGTATTAGAGCTTATTCCTTAACGAGAGTAGTTGGCTGTCGAGAGTTAGGCTATGTCTTGTAATATTTTGTGGCTTTTCTTGTTGTATGTTTCAGGGTACTAGGGTGTGCTTCTCGCGTGATATACCGTTCTCTGCCATTTATTCCCCTGTTTATGCTCATATGAAAATACACACAGCCGGCGAGACGGGCTACAACCATCCCACCTCCTTGCTGTTGTCAACCATGGTGGCAGGTTAGTTCATTACTTGAAAACATAAACAAACGTCACTGGTAGCTTTGAATGGGTCCAGCTTAAAGATAAAAATATGGTTTAAATTTCTGTTGTCAAAGACTCATTAAAATCCAGATCGTTTGCTCTTTAATTTGAAATTGTGACCATAACCGTTGTTTTCTTAGATTTTTTTAGATACGAGGCTTCTGTAAAAAATTTCTGATCCATGTACAAAACAGGTGCTCTGGCTGCCTACTTAACCACGCCGTTTGACGTCATCAAGACACGTCTGCAGGTGATTGCCAGAGCGGGCTAGATGACGTATTCGGGCGTCTTCGACAGTGCCCGGAAGATTCGTCGGGAGGAGGGCCTGAAGGTGTTCTTCAAGGGCGGCCCGGCTAGGGTGTTCAGATCCAGCCCACAGTTCGGCTTCACTCTTTTGACTTACGAACTGTTGCAGCGAGTCTTCTATATTGGTGGAGATAAGAAGAGTAATTAAAGACAGCTTATTCGGTACTGCCTGAAAATTAAAAATTAAATATTGCTCTAGTGTAAAGACAACGACAAACGTGCGTTTTCTGAGATTCGAACTAAGAAGTCGCAGATTTTATTTTTACCGTATTGATCACTTTTAGATGGGCGGACGATTACTCATTTCTTAGCAACGAAAATTTGCAAAAATTTTCCGTATCAGTAATTATCAAAAAGAAATCACAGAGATCTCTGGCACCGTCTTGAATCCGAAACTGAAAGGTTATTTCGTAATGATTTAACAAATTCCGTATTTTAATGATGGCCACACATACGATTGCATTCAGTCAAGACACACACATACTCCCTCACAGGAGATCGGCAGGGTCGGAGATCACACCGAGACTGGAGGAGCGGTTACCATAGAACCATGACTACAATGGTGACTATTGCTTAGCCACTTTCGAAGGCATCGAGACCAGGTATGAACTATGCTCGCCCAAATTCCGCAAGTCCACTTCTCAGTCAGAGATTCCTGCTCCATAAAACACAGGCATCGATACTGGATGCAAAACTTTAGGCTTTTGTATTTTTTCTATGTGTTTTTCATGTATATATTTATGTATTAGGTATTGAAATATAGCTATATTGGCATAGATTT